>CANTUQ010000050.1:0-1200000 GCA_947683425.1 Excoecaria cochinchinensis | reverse complement strand
GGATCATCTAGTCTCATGACACCTTTTAGGCACCTTTGAGGTATTTTGGAGTCGCCACCCAATTTACGAGAAATTAGGAAAGGTCATCTAACCTCGGGGGTCTTAAACCAAAGAAGGTGTTCGGAACTTCACTCTTATTAATGCCTTAAGTTAAGTTTATAAATGAGTTTTTAAGAAATCGAAATTCCATCTCTCATCTCACGCGACTGTGCAATAAATTTAAAGCGCATTGCAATCATATTGGAAAGCGGTAAAGAAAGCGGTAAATAAATTACATGTGAAAAAAATGGGACAGAACAATCCCTAAAATAAAGAAAGCACGAAAGAATAAAATTGCCTCAAAATTAATTACAAGGGCCCAAAATAAATGAATGAATACTACCAAAAGAATAAATAATATAAAATACATCATACATAAATTGAGACATTTATTGGAATTAGGAACATTGGTTCCCTTTTATTGTCTTAGAAAATTGGAGCACTATTTTTTGGGCATTGATTGAGAAAACTGGGATGAGTGATCCCATTTTATGAAAACTAATTCTCCTATTGAAGGTGAGATTTAATTAGTTAAAATGGGATTTTGGTCCATTTTATTAGTAAAAACCCCAATTTTAATTATTGTAAAAAATATGATTTTCTATAATACAGAATAATGCAAAACACATCTTATATACAACATAAAAAATGATAAAATAAAGAAAATACAACAATTAGAAATGCAAACCCAAATTCTGAAAGTCTTTGATTTTCCTGATCCCCGGCTCGGTCAGAAATGTTACTCACGGTGAAAACAAATAAATTTTGAGGCAATAAAAAAGGGACAGAATAAAATGTTAGTAAATTAAATCAAATTAATAAAACGTGATATAACCAGACAACCAATAGAATAATATAACAATCAATTAAATCAATTAGATATAAATAATCAGTTACATTAATTAGATAAATGCAATCAATTACTTTAATTGAATATTAACAATCAATTAAATCAATTAAGTATAAACAATCAGTTAAATCAATTAGATATATGCCATCAATTAAATTAATTAAATATAAACCAATATTAATAGTTGCATCTAGAAAACAGGTTGAGTAGATATTGAAAATTAATAAAATAAATAACAAATCAGAATCAAATAGAAATGAAAAATTAATATTAATTGGTTTCTAAACCGTGTTCACGCATCATGCAAATAAATTAATCTAAGTTACTGTTATTTGTGACAAACACATTAATATACACATGAATAAATAATGGCAACACACAGATCAATTACAACAAGCAAATAATAAATTACTTAATAACTAAATTAATTATTAAATTAAATGTTAATAGTAAATCGTAACACACAAGTAACTAATGAACAGTATAGCAATATCAAAAGAACAAAGTCAATGTTAAATCCACATAATTTTATTCATCATGTCAATATATTAATTAGATTAAATTAAATCAAGGCTAATTACATCGGACAAACAATATATCTATTGATGATAAATAATAAAGAATATGTATTAATAACAACAAACAAAAGAACAAGTAAAAAATGAATCAATATTAAGTAAATAATAAACAGAACAATAATAACAACAGGGAAAAAGTTTTAACAATATACAATAGCGAGATTGATAAGAAACAACAATGAATGAGTAATAAAACAAAATCAAATTAACAACAAATATTAATGATAAACAACAAACATCAGAGTAATAATTAACAGATTAACAAAAATCAACAATGGAAGTATATATAGTATGTACAATGGGGGAGGCACAAATGAAAGACTGTAAATAAAAGAAAAAGAAAGAATTGATTTAACTCAGATATTTACCCTCAGATATGACTTTTGATTGCAAATGAAGAAATGCTGGTTTCCTCGTCCATTTGCTTGAAAAGAAAATTAAAAATAAGAACAAGAAAAGCTTTGAATGAAAGTTTCCTTAAAGCCCTTGCTATTGAAGAAAAACAGATGGAAATAATTGAAACTCAAACCTCAAGAATTAACTTCGTGGATTCAAGAACAATTTTCAGAATACTTTGGAAAAGAAAATCACTTTTTTGGTCTCAAAACTTTCCTTTTCAATGTCTGGATTTTTTCTCGGCCTTCTCCAAAACAACCTCCTCCTGCTATCTGTTCTAATTTTTCTTTTTATACCCTCCTGAGAAATTTTAGGTTTTTCACAAAACCCTTGTTTTTCTGTTAAAAACCCCTAATTACCTTTTAAAAATCGAAAAGTTAGTCTAAATTTTAAATCGTCACTTCTAATCATTTTACTCATGAATAAGTATCATTTTCATCATTGGGTAACCTTGGTTTGAGCTGCCTCAGGATCCGATATCTACAGTTGCCCCCAGTTTTGGGGAACATAGTGCCTGGGTGCCTAGGTGAGCTAAAACTCAAAGAAAAAAAGAAGAGACGGTACCTGAGGCAGTTTTCTTTCCGACCTGAAAGAAGCTATTGGGCTATTTACCGTCTTTTTGTCGACGTGTTAACCCTTATTGCTGAGGTGTCTAACCTGTGCGGTGTTTAGCCTCTGTTGTTATTGTATTTAACCTTCATCGTTGGGGCATCTAACCTGTGCGGTGTCTAGCTTTAGCCGGGTTGGTCTGTAACTGACTTTGATGAAGTGTTAACCTCCCTCGTTGCGGCATTTAACCTATGCAGTGTCTAGCCTTAGCTGGGTTGGTCTGTAACCAACTTTGATGCGGTATCTGACCTCCCTCATTGCGGCATCTAACCTGCGCGGTGTCTAGCCTTAGTCGGGTTGGTCTGTAACCGACTTTGATGCAGTGTTAACCTCCCTCATTGCGGCATTTAACCTGTGCGGTGTCTAGCCTTAGCCAGGTTAGTCTCTAACCGACTTTGATGTGGTATTAAACTCCCTCATTGCAGCATCTAACCTGTGCGGTGTCTAGCCTTAGCCAGGTTGGTCTATAACCGACTTTGATGTGGTGTTAACCTCCCTCGTTGCGGAATTTAACCTGTGTGGTGTCTAGCTTTAGCCGGGTTGGTCTCTAACCTGTTGATGCGGTGTAATGGTAATCTTCATTTTCTTTGTTGGCGAGTTAACCATTTGAATGGCCGTTAGACATCATTGTCATGTGCCAAGAAAATGATTTAATTGAATGCATTAACCTGTTCTGTATGAGTCAATTTATTTTCATTATTTTAATATTTCTTTATTTTCGTTTTGTCATTATCATTTTTTATTTTTTTTGATATGTTTATTACGCTTAACAGTAAAAACACAATAAGCATAAACATAAACTTATACTATAAGTATAAAATTTTTGTACATCATACAAAAATAATATCTCCCTGAAATACACTGTACAAAGAAGGATAATCTGTGGGCATGTTCGGATCATCAGGCTGAGCTAGATGAGGTGCCGGCTGATGTGTGACATTCTTAGGCGGTGGCCTCGATGATGACGGATGAGATACCTGGAATTTAACCTCTGCCTGTCTGTCGAGGAAAGGGCTAGCCATGCTCGCAATAGTGTGAGACAACTCCTGAAAACTAGAGGCTAGGCTAGATACAGCAGAAGCGTATCCATCAATGTGAGACCCCAAATCCTCTCGGATAACGGGCAGGTCTCTCCCTAAATCCTCATGTAGATCTCTCATGCCCTGGGATGCCCCTGCGAAAGTCTGCTCCAAGATATCCATCCGGTGTCGGGTGGCAGCCAATGACTCGTCCATCGCCTAGAAGGACTCATCAAACCTCTGTGCCGTCGTAGACAGTGAGGTAGTCAAGGATCCCTCTATCCTGTCTAAACGTATACCGATCTCTCCGAATCCCTCCATCATCTGCTGGCCAAATAGGGTGAGCCTCTCATCCTGGCGTTGCCCCAAAGTGGAGAATGCAAACATCATATCCTGATACATAGACTAGAATGACATCTCTGGGGTGGGCTGACTCTGCTCCACCCTGTACTTAGGTGGCAGCGAGACTGGGGAGGAGGATGCCCCCGGATTGCCTGGCTGACTGTAATACCTCTATGGTGGAGGAGTGGTATGGGCTCCGCTCTCATGCAGGATTCGCTGTGAAGGGGGAGTGCTGATAAGATGTGTGATGTCGAAATCATATGAACCCTCCTCATCCTATCGTGTCTCAAATAAAGGAGCAACCTAGTCACCACTCCTCCGACACATATATGCTCAGTGTTCCCCCGCCCAGCTCTGACTAACGAGGATAAAATCTCATGGGCGATGTTCATCTATCTGCCAGTCATCATGGCCCCCAAACTCCAGATCTCTATAGCATTTATAGAACCTTGACTCCCAGTTCGGCAGAGGTAACCGCTGGCCAATACTTTCTGAATGTACCTCAGGGCCTGTGAACGTAACAGAGTGCTCTTCGCCTGATTAGAGTGGTAAGGGACACCCGGTGCGGCGATCCGCTCCCAGGAATGTGTGGGGACGGTCCTATCTGGTACCATGACCTGTTCCCCTATCGGGAGCCCCATCGCCAGGGAGAAATCCAAGCGGCTCATCTCGTGATAACGGCCTCTAGCCCAGAAAGATATAGTCCCAGGCTCTGTGTCTGGCCTCTGATACCCCTTATACTGTAGGGTGGCCAACACCTCTCTGGTGACCTTTGGATACGTTGTGTAAGCCAATCTCAAAAATGCGGTCCAGTCGGCTGATGCTATTAGGGCGCTCACCTCATCCCACATGCCTATTTGCTCTAAGAACGGTCTACACACAAATCTGCTAGGCACAATCCTCATCTGACACAAGGTCTCATAATGCTGCCTCTACAAATCTGACATCTCCTCTAGAGGCGGAGGTACATCCTGTCTCTGGCGTACTCTATGCTGCCGAGGCATCCTAAAAAAATATGACAATTAATTTATGCAAGATGAATTAATCAGTATTATTTTATCGATTACTCAGACAATATTTTAACTGAATTCAGACAGTATCTTAGCTAAATACAGATAGCATTTTAACTAAGTAAGAACAACATTCTAACTAAATTCAAGCGACTCTTTAATTGAAATGCATCAAATTTTCTATATGCACATCGAATATTTAAACAAGGTTCTAATCTTGCACAACCAATTTCAATGGCCAAATTATGTATTTTTTTTAACAAGCAAGTTTCTCGACTATTATTTATCACAAAGTAATTACCATTATTTTTACACACAATGACAGATTATTACTTTTATACAAGATAACTACTATTATTTTTACAAAAAATATCGATTATTATTTTAACAGTAAATAATTATTATTATTTTATTTTTTTTTACATCATTTCTAGTAAAAAACAAAATAGGCAAAAAAGAAAATTAACAGTAACTAATTGCATGGTAAGAATTTTTACATAACTACATAATTTTTACTACACTATAACCATACGCATTACTTGTTATTTTTTTCTCTACTAGTTCATTTTTTTTTCTTTCTTCACTGCAGGCGATGAAAAGGTATGCATTTTTTTTTTGCTATAGGTAGAGGTGTATGTCGATGACATGATGGTCAAATCTGCCACCCGGGAGGGCCACTTTGAAGCTCTAGAGAAGTTCTTCACCAGGATTGACAAGTATAATCTGCGACTTAACCCCAAGAAGTGCATTTTTGGAGTGACTTCAGGAAAACTACTGGGACATGTCGTCAGCCAGAGGGGAATAGAAATTGACCCGGACAAGGTGAAGGCCATCAGAGAGATGCCTGTGCCGCAAAAAGAGAAGGATGTGAGGAGTTTCCTGGGCAAGCTGCAGTATGTCAGCCGATTTATTGCGAAGCTCACTTCAATATGTGAACCTGTTTTTAAGCTGCTTAGAAAGAATCAACCTGTGGTCTGGAACGAAGACTGCCAGAAAGCCTTTGACAGCATCAGGGAATATCTGTTGAATCCGCCAGTTCTAAGGCCGCTGCAACCGATCAAACCGCTTATCCTGTATCTGGCAGTAGAGGGCAGTTCTGTGGGCTCCATGATGGCTCAAGAGGATGAATTTGGGGTAGAATTTGCAATTTATTACCTCAGCAAAAAGTTCCTGGCTTATGAAATAAAATATGCTGAAGTAGAGAAGATCTGCCTTGCAGTGATTTAGGCATCGAAGAAACTGAGACATTACTTCCACTCATACAGAGTTCAGGCAGTGGCCAAGCAGAATCCGTTAAGATATTTGCAGGAAGCGCCGTCTCTGCTTAGTAAGATGTGGAGGTGGTTGCTCTTGCTACAGGAGTTTGATGTGCAATACGTCACTCGCAAAACTATTAAGGGGCGAGCCGTAGCTGAATTTCTTGCTGAGCATCCTATTCAAGGAGACACTCCCGAGTTCACCTTTCCTGATGAAAGCATAGTCGCGATTTCTGTCCAAGGATGGCAGTTACACTTCGATGGGGCAGTGAATAACAGAGGGGCCGGAGTTAGAATCATCTTGACAACCCCAGATAACGAGAAACTTCCCCTAGCAAAGAAGCTGAGGTACAAAGCAACCAACAATGAAGCCGAATATGAAGCATGCACTTTTGGGTTGGAAGCTTTAGCTGCATTGGGGGCAAAGAATATAGAAGTCTTTGGTGACTCATCCTTGGTGATTAACCAGATCCGAGGTGAGTGGGCTGTAAAAGAAGAGCGGATAGTACCCTACATTGAATATTTGAGAGAGGTATGTGGGCAGTTTGAGACTTGCACTTTCCACTTCGTGCCGAGAGATGAGAATCGTCTAGCTGATGCGTTGGCAACCTTAGTGCCAATGTGGGATAACCCTGAAGGAGTAGCTATGAAGCCAGTGCTAATTTTGAGTTTTGAGAAGCCCAGCTTTGAGATCAAGCCTGTAATGGAAGTGGAAGTGGCGGATGGAAAACCATGGTACTTCGACATTATGAATTACTTGGAAAACAATAAGTTTCTAGAGGAAGCTACTGAGAAAGACCAGAGGATGATCTAGAAGCTATCTACTCAGTTCACATCCTTAGAAGGGGTGTTGTACAAAAGACAGTCAGACAGGATTCAGCTCAGGTGCTTGAATGAAAAAGAAGCCCGCAAAGTGATAGAAGAGACCCATGCAGGCGTCTGTGGGGCTCACATGAATGGTTTGACCCTGGCTAAGAAGATCATGAGACAAGGCTTCTATTGGCTTACGATAGACAATGACTGCTCGAAATATGTCAAACAATGCCAGCTGTGCCAACAATACGCAGACTTGAGACACCTGCCAGTATCAGAGCTACACAACCTGACATCACCTTGGCCTTTCGCTGCTTGGGCGATAGATATCATTGGAGAGATTCGCCCTACGGCATCCAATGTGCACAGATACATCATAGTCGCAAGTGACTATTTTACTAAATGGGTAGAAGCGGAATCCTTTAAAATGATTGATGCAAGGGATATGGCCAAGTTCATAGAAAGGAATCTGATCTGCAGATATGGCCTTCCTCATCACATAGTGTCTGATAATGGGGTGCAGTTCATGGGGAAAACTAGGAAGCTCCTCGAGAAGTATGGTGTCGAACATCATAAATCCTCTCCCTATCGACCACAAGCGAATGGAGTAGTAGAAGCCGCTAATAAAAATATAAAGAAGATCCTGTCCAAGATGGTCCAAACCTACAAAGATTGGGCTGAAAAGTTACCCTTCGCCCTGTGGGGATATAGAACAACAGTAAGGACGTCTACAGGTGCTACACCATTTTCCCTGGTATACGGAATGGAAGCAGTATTGCCAGTTGAGATAGAGCTCAAATCACTGAGGGTGGTCATGGAAGCCCAAGTTCCGGAGGCCGAATGGGCACGACAAAGGCTACAGCACTTGCACTTATTAGACGAGCGTAGGCTGAAAGCTTATTATCATAACCAGATTTACCAGAAAAGATTGGCAAGGACTATCGGAAAGAAAGTGAGAAAGCATCCGCTGAAAGAAGGGGACTTAGTGTTCAAGCAGATGAGGCCAGGCATACCAGATATAAGAGGGAAATTCAGACCTACCTGGGAGGGGCCTTACATCCTTAAAAAGCTGCTGTCCAAAGGAGCTGCAATCTTGTCGGATAGTGATGGAAATGAATTCAAAGAGCCGATCAATGTCGACAGACTTAAAAGGTTCCATTGCTAAAGACCAAAATAAAAAGAAGAGAATAAAATGCCCTGCAGGTCGAAAATGGAAAAAAGGCGGCCGTGCTAAAATTGGGCGCCTCGACAGGGTGAAAACCGAAAAAAGACATCCTGTGCAAAAATTAGAGGCATGAGAGAAAATGTCCGATCTTGAAAACCCGAGAGGGCCGATTGGTAACAGGAGTTGATACTGTTAAAATTTGGTTTCATGTATTAACAACGCGTAAACGGCTGAGTAAATGCCAAAACTGATCATGTATGCTGAAATTATATGGAAATGTACACAATTTCGTGAAATAGAATGAATATTATTCTTCTCATTTTTGTCATTTTCTAGTTCTGCATTAAAAAGAAATGTAACACCAAAAGAAATACATATGTAAGCTAAGCTAAGTCCTGCTGCTGCTCTCGCCGATCAGATGCTTGAGCCCTCGTGTCCTGTTTTCAGATGCTGGACTAAGGACCCACTTCTTATATTCGCTAGTTGAAGACACAGAATGATGGCCGAACCTCGGAATAGCAGTCTTCATTGGTAGTTTGCCCCACAGCTCATGATACCTTGAGGCGAACGCAGCCGAGAGAGCTCCTCCCCGGAAAGATAAGGGAACCCTCACTACATCCTGGGTCATCCCGAGCTGACGCGTACATCGAGAAGTGATGCAGAAGGTAGCTCGACGGAGCCCACAGAGGGGAACACACCCCGATGGCCCATCAATGACCACATGAGACAGTGGGAGCCAGGCAGATGTGAAACTGATGTCATCATCTGACAGCTCGCCAAATTTGGTAATGCCTTCACCAGTAGTGGCACACCCGTGCAATCGTCGACGCGGAAGAAAATGGCTCAGCGAATACTGTGGAATAACCCGAGGAGGTGGCTCAGACAGCATCCTCAGTTTCTCTTGCAGCTAGATCTGAAAAGAAAAAAAAAAGGAAAAAAAAGAAAAGAAAAGAAAAGAAAAAAAAGGGAAGAAAAAAAGAAAAAAAAAACGAAGAAAAGCCGCTGGAGTAAGTAGGGTTTACTTCGGGCAAAAATAAGGCACAGGGTTGTGTGAAAATCTGAAAGGACGCACCTCTCGCTAAGAAAAGCTAGTGTGAAAATCCATAAGGGACGCACTACCTTTAAATAATGACGTACCTGGAGCAATAAGGGGCTGCCGGCAAAGGTTGTAGTGGATCCAGAGCTCACAGCGTCCAAGCCCAGAATGGTTTCAGCCAAAATGAGTGGTAAGGATGATAATCCCAGATGAAAGTCGCTCAGAACTCCGAACAGGCGAGAGTCACCTGTCAAACCCCCTGGAACAACAGTGAGGAAGTTCACCATGCAAAACAGAAATACGATGCTTACCCGGTAGGTGGGGATGTCGGTAAACTGATCCAGAGCCTCGATCAGTGGCCTCAGAGCAAAGGAAGAGCCCGAAAGAATCAGCCGGGCGGCCTCAGAAGAAGGTATGCCAAGAGCCATAGCTATGTCCCGGGTCTGAAATAGGCCGCAACGGGGGACGCAAGGCAGAGCGCTAGGAGGAAACCAGGCTCCAAGAATGGCAGCTAACTCTTCAGGCAAAGGGCACACTTCCTGGTAGGTGAACCGGAAGACGTGGAACCGGGGGTTCCAGAAGTGAGTCGCCGCCAGAAGGAGTTTCAGATCGACTTTGACCCGGCACAGATATTTCAGCCCAGACAGAGAAGAAAGGGCGCCTTCTCCCCAAGTGTGTTTGTCATCTAAGATGCGGTGCATTCTTTGGGCTAGAGGGGAAGACATGCTAAGAGAGATGAAAGGCTCAAGATGTTGGAAAATGAAGAGACCTAAGAGAAGCGAAATTTTGCAAAAATTTATAGGGAAGTGTCACCGACGGCCTACCCGCCTCTCCTAAGAGACGGCCTGCTCGTCGGTAGAGATCCACCTGGCATTGCATTCATCACGCGCATTAACTCGCATTTATTAAGAGACAGACGCCCAGCCCGTCGGTCGCTCCTACAGACGGCCAGCCTGTCGGTCCCGAAATTCTATATAAGGGAGAGTGACAGACGGTGCGACGCCTGCTGTCCCTTTCATTTTCTCTCTCAAACGGTTTTTTTTGCGTTTTTTTAGTGTTTTTCAAGCATTTCTTCTTCCTTTTTTCGCGATTTCTTCATATTTTCGCATTCTCTACTCACTGGGTGCTTGGATATTCATATTTCTTCAGTCTCTACACTTCTCGCGACTACAAGTAAGTAAAATAACTACTTTTTTATTTAATTTAATTCATTTATTCTGCATTTCTTCTTCCTTTAACCTTAAAAATGGTTAGGATGCTTTAAATGCCTTAGAAATTTAGAGGAAATGCTGCCCATTTTTCTTTATTATCTTTTTTAGTGCAATCAAATCTGAACCTCTGCATGATCACATAGAAATAGAATTTTTCTATAACTCTGTTGCTTTAGAAATAGACTTGTTATCGCATCATTATGTGCATATATTGATTTTGAGGCCTGAGGCCATTGTTTTGTGTTGTTGGGGACACACTCTTGCAGGGGTGCGTCCCATTTGTGCACATATGTTGTTGTTGAGGCCTGAGGCCTGTTCTATGCCTTTTTATGCAGGAGGTTGGGCACACCCCTGCCGGGGTGCTGCCCAAATTTTTTTTATTCTAAAATTGAATATTTTTGCGTATAATGCATGCCTTGGGGCTTGGAAAACCCATTTTTATTCGCTCTAAATTATTTCCATGCCAATTGCATGTTTCTTTTGTCTTCATATGTGTGTGAGGCATGTTGGGCAACTTCCTTTGACAGGACATTCGCCCTTTTTATTTGTTATCAGTTTTTCATCTCGTTTTCGGGCCGCCATTGCCCTAGTGAGGCCTAAATGGGCCTTCACCTTGAAAATAAGTCTAATAATACTTGCTTTGTCAAATTTTTGCCATCTAATTTTTTCCTCCTTTGCAGGATGCCTCCTAGACGCAGAGCATCGCAGGCCCAGCCCGAGGTCGTAGTTCCGGGTTGGATGGATGATGAGTCAGCTCAGAGGTATAGAGCGTTGGCTCAGGTAGAGCTTCGGGCCAGCCGTTTCGTATCCCGGCCTTTCCTAGAGGCCTTGGGGATGGCCCCAGAGTTTGATATGCTTGCCGAGGGTGCTGGGTGGACAGAGTTCCTTGCCCCCTCTTTCCAGACTTTTCCAGAGGCTACTCGCCAGGTCCTAGCCACTCTCCGCCATGGCGGTTTTCAGAGTTCAGATACCGAGCCAAGGGTGGTCCAGTTTTGGTTCGACGACGACCATTACAGTATTACCAGGCAGAGATTCGCGTAGGCCATGGGGCTCCCTACAGAGGAGGGGGTCGAGATCCCACGGAGAGCGGTGAGACGCGCCCATTGGGCGGCCATTACCCTACCAGGAGTGTTGTATGATCATGATACAGTGAAGAGCACCGTACTGGTGTCTCAGCCACTCCGGTATTTGCACAGAGTGCTATCCAGCTCGTACCTTGGTCGAGCTGGTAATCCAGGGTCACTTAATGCGGTGAGATTTGGAGCCTCTGGGCTGGCAGGCCAGCGTCTCAACATTAGCCATGAGATCTTGACTAACCTGACTAGAGTCGGCAGAGGGCTGACACCGGTGGTGATAGTGGGAGGAGTTATCACCGGGTTGCTTTTGAGGTTGGGAGTTGCCCCAGACAGGTTGAGAGGACCTTTGGATGAGGGGATCCACGTAGATGCCGCAGCAGCAGTGCAGATGGGGATGATCTCCCCGATTTTAGGGCAGGCAGAGGCCTACAGGGTGCTGTCCATTCACGAGACCCGGCGGATGTTTTCACTTCCACCCTTGGGTCCAGATCCAGACCACCCGGAGCAGCCAGAGCAGCAGCCTCCACAGCCAGAGCACCAGCCTCATCCTCCACACCCAGAGCCAAAGCCTCAGCATCCTCAGCCTCCTCAGCCTCAGACTGTGCCACTGCCACAGCAGCAGGAGTAGCCCAGGACCCCCTCGGACTTCGACATGGAGTTCACGATGGATGAGCTCTTTGCCGCCTCACCAGCATCTAGAGCGCCGACTCCTGTCCTGTTGCCGAGTGTCAAGGTGCAGAGGACCATCCACGGGCCCACCGAGAGATATCATCCGTATTCTAGAGGCGACCCAGGGGCATCCACCTTCGCAGCACCGCCGCCGGAGCCACCACAGCAGCAGCCAGCACAGCCTGACTTCTCTCAACTCCTCACTTCCATGTTCACAGCCTTAGAGCGACGACAGGATGAGAGGGACAGAGCTATTCACGAGAGGTTGGACCGCCAGCAGGCTGCTATTCAGGAGCAGTCCCAGTCGGTGGAGCGGTTAGCTCAGGAGCAGGCCGGCTACATCGAGCATACGGCACGGGAGCAGGCTCGGATCATAGATGCTTTCAGGGATGAGCAGGCTCGGGTCATAGAGGCCTTCCGAGGTGAGCAAGCGAGGCTGATCGAGCAAGTTGCCTAGGGTCAGAGGGAGCTTAGGCAGCAGCTCGCTCATGATTTGAGGACGTCTCAGGACCAGGCGTCTCAGAGGGTTGACGTGACCCTATAGATGATCGATAAGTCACTCGACTCTCTAAGATCCCGGGTCCAGGCGATAGAGGGGATACTCCCACCCTTGTCTCAGACCATGAGGGAGTTCAGAGAGCAGACTGAGCAGCGCCTAGAGCAGGTGAGAAAGGCCGCCATTGAGCAGACCATTCAGATGAGCCAGGTGTTCAAGAAGCTAGGGGACGTAGTATCAGAGACCTTAGGGTTCATGAGGACTAGCACCCAGCCTTTCTTGGACGGCTATGCTCAGATCCGATTCAGGCAAACCCGTGATGCCGGAGCAGGACCTTCCATGGCTCAGCCTCCACCACCAGCATGGCCACCTCCGCCTCCACCTCCGCCAGGGACAGTACATATATCGGATGATGAGATTCCGATGAGCCCTCTGACTACACACCCCTCTGACATTCAAGGAGTCATATTTTTGTACATTTACACGTTGTATATGCATTATACGAAATATACATTTCTAGTGAAAAACTTTTATTTTCAGGATTTATGCATTTATGCAGTTATTTATGATTCATTCATATTACAGATGAATATATGCCTTCACATTCACTCATATTGCAAAACAAGGGAAACAAAAATGATGAAAAATGACGAATAACAACTCAATAAAAAGAATATAAATAAGACATGGCATAGCAGTCAAAGCAAAGTCACGCCATTAATAAACAGGTCAAAAGATAACGGCTCAAACATGAACTAACTAAACCTTTTATCACACAGGTACAGAGAAACATCGATCCGAACGCAGGCATCGATTAAAGGTCCGAACAAGGTCGCCTAAGATTCATTATTTTTGGAGCAGGGAACCCAGCAAGGATTCCTCCTCTTCACCAAGCCGAGGTTGTAGTCAGAGAGTGCTGTATCTCACGGTTCATGCGGCAGCCAGAGAGTGCTACGCACCTTGCAGATCGGATGGGGGTTAGCAAGGGAACTTCGGATCGAAGTAGTGGTTAGAAAAATACCACTCTTCACATCGGGATTGTAGTCAGAGAGTGCTGCATCTCACGGTTCACGCGGCAGCCAGAGAGTGCTACGTACCTTGCAGATCGGATGGGGGTTAGCAAGGGAACTTCAGATCGAAGCTGTGGTTAGAGAAACACCACTCTTCACCAAGCCGAGATTGTAGCCAGAGAGTGCTGCATCTCACAGTTCACGCGGCAGCCAGAGAGTGCTACGCACCTTGCAGATCGGATGGGGGTTAGCAAGGGAACTTCAGATCGAAGTTGCAGTTAAGGGAAACACTGCTCTTCACATCGGGATTGTGGCTAGAGAATGCTATGTCTCACCAACACCTATAGGTCGAGACGAGACCGATAGGGGTATCTCCGCATCACCGAATAGACCAAGGCGAGGACTACTTGGCAAAAGGCACGGAAGGTAAGAATCGTCGTAGGTACGCCCTCTTTCTTTCTGTCCTTTCTCTGAGTTTTGGCTTATCTAGGACCTTGTGCACTAGTTTCCCCAAAACTGGGGGCAACTGTAAGCACCGTGTCCCGAAGCGATCCGGATCAGAGATTACCCTATGATGAAATTAGTATCCGAGCCTGTATAATGGTTTGGATTTGGAGGTTTTAGTCCCGCGCTCCACAAGAAGTGAATCTTTTTACCTTTCATAGGCAGAGGGGGAGAAAACAAGGGATTTTTGAGTCAAAAGGGTATGTTTTCCTCCACAGACGACCAGCCCGTCTGTGAGGGCCAGCCCGACTCTTAGGGTCACAGATGGCCTGTGGTATTTTCCGACGCCCGTCGAAAAATCACCGCCTCTGTCAGAGCGCCGCCTGGTTTCCCGGAGCATGCAACCTTTTCGACGCCCGTCGGTGGATGTGGCAGGGCCGTCGGATGAATCCTTGTATCAGAAGGATTCTTCCGACGCCCGCCTCCATACACCGACGCCCGTCGGTCGAGTCTGGCTTATAAAAGCTCCGGATTTTCACTTGAAAAGGGTTCCAAAAATTTTCAAGAGGGGAAACTCTGCCCAAATTCAAGCATATTTTCTCTCTCTTCCAGCAAACACATTTCATAAAGAAATCTCTATTAAAGGAGGATCAAATCAATCAAAAGGAACTAAAAACTAATTAGTTTTCTTTAGATTTTGATTCCAAAGTCAATCTTTTGAGGGGTTGAGGAGGGAATAGTCCATTTTCCTTTCTTTGATCCTTCATCTTTGCTTCTCGTGGAACGCGCGGGGCTCTAATCAACACAAGAATCTCACCCAAAGCAGTTATCTGAGGGTAAATATTCCGGATTCCTTCTCCATAGCATTTCATATTTACTCCTATCCTTGTTGTTCTTTCAATTTTTGTCATTATTCTTCTTTATTTTGACTCTCTTTATCTCATTTTATGATAAAACCTCTTTTTTGGCTCTAAAAAGAGTTCTTTTTACTGTTTTTTCGGAGACAGTGGTAACCGACGGGTCATCTTCATCACCGACGCCCGTCGGTCACCCCCGTCACAGACGCTCTTCCTCTTGAGTGAGCGACGGACATGTCGGTCAACTTGATTGACACCCATCGGTCACCTAAGAAAGGCCGTCGGTGGGTTCTGTCTCCACATTTTCAAATCTTTTCCATCACTTTCAAGTCCTTTTGGCTTCATTTATGTTAATTCTATTCATATTGACATCTTTTAACTTTCTATGAGTGTATATTGATTCTCTTGGACCATCCTGAGCTTGAGGGGCATCTATCATACTCGGAGGATTTCGTCCGGTTTAGTTTCCTAACCTTCTTGGTCATTTTCTTTATTCATTGATTGTTGATATGTACATGGATATACTCTTTAATGTCTCGTTAAGTGTAAAAATTGATCAATATTTTATATTCAATAAAACGAGGTTTGTATAATCCAATAAAACCATCACAATAAAAACATCCAATTTTGATAATGATGCATGCGAGGACCAAAGTCCTCAAAATAAATAATACCCCGATTCGTGTATGTATCGCACATTTATAAAAGGGAGTTGTATTCCGCTCCTTGTGTTATTGTAATTTATTGCTTTCCCTACTTATTTGCTCATTTACGGCTTTCCAAATGTGAAAAAATGCGCCTTCGATTAATTGCATCGTGTGGAGAGAGAGCGAATCAATGATAATTAAAATTTGATCATAAAATAATCGAGGTAGAAATAGATGAGAAATCCCGGACCCAGCTCTGGTCTTTGGGCTCAAAGAGGCTAGAGGTTTACCCTTCAAGACACCTTTTTGTGCCACGAGACTTTAGCGCTAATCCTAGGCTCCTTAGGGCGAGAGGTTTACCTTCCAAGAGCCCTCTGGCTGGCCCAAAATGGATACTAAGCGCAGTCTTAGGCTCTCCGAGGTGAGAGAAACTTTCCCAATGTTCTATTGGGTGGCGACTCCATGAAACCTCCTTGTTGCCCAACATAGACGCACTTGCGATTTATTGCAAGCTGTCAACGGACCCACAAATGCCTCGATCGCCCTCAAGCGGGCGGTCCCATGGGCGACCGCGGGGATTCGGTGCGCGTCACACTTACCTAGCAAAGAAAGCAAGTCAAAATAACTTTGCTGGGAAAGGCTATGGCAACCAATCAGGGTACAAACCAGGCGGTGCAGGAAGCAGCAATAATAGAAGTGGTAAGACGACCGAGGTTTCAGCCGCTGAGGTTAGATAGGTTCAGAGGTATTACTCCAATTTGGGTCGCTCTCTGTCTTGGGTGTTGGAGAAATTGACAAAGGAAGGCAAGCTGAGACCATTGCCACCTAGGCCAGCCATGAATCAAGGAAAGCCGGGGCACAGAGAGGATCAATATTGCGCTTACCATCAGCACACCGGGCATCTAACAGATTATTGCCGGACTCTGAGGAACAAAATTCAGGATCTTATTGATTCCAAGGAGATCACTGACCCTGAGAAAAGAGACAAGAAGAAGAGGGCAGGTGATAATGCAGTTCCCCCACCATGAATGTTTTCGGAGGAGAAGATTATGTTTTGTTTGCTTCTTTTATTCCAAGAACACTTTTTATGATAGTATTTGCAGTATTGCTTATTTCAATAAAATGAACAATCTTACGTATTTGTATAGTGTCTCTAATGATTTCATTTCTCATGATCATGAAGCATTCATTTTTTAATATTAATTCAATTAATATGATTACATTTAATCTCGGAACTTTGGAAAACCCAAAAAAAATCTTGATAGCATCTGACATAACTCCTGAAGAGAGGAAAAATTCTGAGAAAAAAAAAAGTGAAAGAAAAACTAGATGCAATTAAGGGATTGGATGAAAACTCACTAAGAGCACTAGAACCTTTCTGATTACCCGTCAAAGCAATCCTTGGATAAGATGGAACCTAGAAAATGATTTAGGCATCCTTTCTTTGTATAGCTCTCCAAATGACTGTTTCTACCTTTAATTCACAATCGCTTGCCAGCCCGTTGAGCCTTTATGGAGGTATGCTAAATGCGTGCCAATTTTGTTGTTACACATGTTAAAACTACCCCTTCACCTAAAATAATTTTTGCCTCCCCTTAGAAGAATGGTCGTTCTAGTAAGGATGGATGTACATTATTGACAGTTCTACATCATTGACAATTCTACATCATTAATAATTCTTTGGGTTATCAAAAATTGCCCTGATAAGGATGAGTTTACACTTTGGGAAGAGGGTTTAGTCATGTGCCAAAGACATGAGCTCGCGAAAAGAAAAAGATAGAAAAAAAAAAAGATAAAAAAGAAAGATGAAAAAAAAAAGAAAAAGATAGGAAAAGAAAGATGAAAAAAAGAGAGTGAAAAGGGAAAAGGAAAAGAAAAAGAAAAAGAAAAAGTAGAGCTCAAGATGGTAACCCCTTGATGAGTTTCTGTGGTAATCACTTTAACATAATTGTTATTCTGAGCTTGATAAGTTAAAGTATTATCAAATCCAAATTCAAGAATCCCTTTATAGTATGCAATTGAGCTGAGGATGGTCCTCCCATCAGTCGAGTAAAAATTACGGCCATTTCTTCTCTAGCAACCTGATCCTCCTTTAATAGCCATCTACCTAAGCCTAACATTACAACCGAAGTAAAACCTTTTGATTCTTGGTTCAGTCTTATCCAATTAGCGGAGATGACCTTCTAATAAGGTTCAGTACGTAAGAAGAGGCATATAGTGTTTCTGGAGCTTCAAGCGGGGAGCCACAAGTGCATTTATGCATTTGAGTTGAATCTTGTCCCCAACATTGCATCTAGAATTTGCTTTGCTTCAGAAAAAAAAAGTATCCTGGCAAAAATTAAGAGCAAAGAGAAAATTTTCAATCATAACAACTCGAGAGGGAGAGTTGATAATAGGAGTTTGATGCTTCCAAGATCTATCCTGAGATTAGATGAGGTCCTGTATTTTTTGAGATTAATGCCAAATAATGATCATGTTTAATCAAATCAAATTGAAACACATGCATTTATGCAATAACATATTGGTGTGATCAGAATAGTTCACTTTGTGTGATCAAAGTCATCTACTGTCTAACCTCCACTCCTTTCACCGCTCAGGTGCTTTAGTCAACTACTTATCATGCTATCATTTGTGAAATCAATCAAGCTCATAAAACCATGGTCATGGGTGTAAGCACATGCCGATCAAGCCTGAAAGATTTTTACCAACAGCTTCAGCAATCTGCAAAAAAATAAAAAAAAAAAACCGTTAGAGATGAAAATCGTAATTGGCGCTCTAAGCAAAAGTTAGGCAAAAGGATAGGGTGAAAACCTAGAAACAGACAGTCTATCCTTCAAGAAAAAAAGAAAAAAAAATCCATTGGATTGGGTTGGGTCCATTCCAAGCAAAAATAAGGCACAGAATTATGTGAAAATCCGCAAATGACGCATTTTTCGCTAAGAAAAGCTAGTGTCAAAATCTACAAGGGACGCACTACCTTCAAAAAAATGACTACAGGTATCAGTGAGAACCTCACAATTCCAAAGACATAAAATTCAAAAGCAGCTTCAAAAGGCATTGATCCTATTGCAAGTTGCGGCTAGCCCGACTATCATCTCCAAGTCCATTAAGTTGAATTCTTATCCTGCATTTCTGCATAACTCATGCATTTCACGTGCATGCTCATTATTTTTCCTACATATTTGGTTTTTCAATTTTGCAGTAAGAGAGATTCGATGCGGACACCGACAAAAGCCAAGTGACGATATCAATCCAAACATCAGTTCAAGCATCAATCCAATAATCAACCAAAGACCTATCAGGGGGCAACCAACCAAAACGACATCAATCCAAACATCGGTTCAAACATCAGTCCAAGCATCAACTAAAGACCTCTCAGGGGGCAATCAACCAAAGGGCTCACAGACAGCACCACTTCACCAAATCAGAAGGGTTAGCACAATGGCAGCACTACCATTCTACGGAAGGTTAGCACGACCACGGCACTACCACTTCAGAAGGGTTAACACAATGACGGCACTACCACTCCCCGGAGGGTTAGCACGATCATGGCACTACCACTTCACCAAATCAGAAGGGTTAGCACGATGGCGGCACTACCATTCTACGGAAGGTTAGCACGACCACGGCACTACCACTTCAGAAGAGTTAGCACGATGACGACACTACCACTCCACGGAGGGTTAGCACGATCACGGCACTACCGCTTCAACAACGAACGACACACCGACAAGCTGGCGACAACCATCACAACAGCATCGTCCAGTCCGAAAAGACGGCTGCCTCAGGTACGCGCTTCTTTCCCTTTTCTGAGTTTAGGCTCACCTAGACACTAGTGCACTAGTTTTCCCAAAACTGGGGGCAACTGTAGACACCGGGTCCCGAGGCAGCCTAGATCAGGATTACCCAATGATGAAATTAAGTGTGCCGATTTATAGGCAAAAATGAAAGTTGAAAATGATAATTTCCTTATCAAATTGATTTATTAGAAATAAATAAAAATGTATTTTAAAAAATATTTTAAGTGTTGTAAAAATTATTTTGGGACAAAAAAGGTATGTTTTGAAATTATAGTTTTTTAGAAAATTTAAAAAAAAAAATCGGCAAATGTCGGGGTGCGGCAGCGAGTTGGGCGCGCGTGGCGCAGGCGACGCCCGTCGCGCGCGCCGACGAGCGTCGCTCGCCCCCTGACGCCCCATTTCACCCGTTTTTTATTTTTTCCGTTTTTTGGCCCCAAAAATTGGTTTTTCTTCACTTTTTTTCATAGAATTTAATGCTAAAACCTTTTATTTTCCAACCCTTCAAATTCATGAGTTTTTTTTGTGATTATTGGAATTAATTGATTTAATTCAATTTAATAAAAATCTTATTAAATTTGGTTTATTTTGAGTTATAAAATGGATTTTTTGGAGAGGATTTGGGGGGATTTTTCTTAAGAAAAATATACCTTTTCTTCTTCTTCTTCTTATTTTTTTTTCTTCTTCAAGAAAAATTCTCCAAGTATTCTAATCTGATTTTTTAAGTTAATTGTTAAGACAAATAAATCAATTATTTATTCTTGTAAATTTTCTTATTTCCTTTTCATAATTTTTCCTTAAAACAAATAAATCAATTATTTGTTCTTGGGATAAAATTTCACTATATTTTATTTTTCTAAATCAAAGCAAGGAATTTGTCATCTAACTTCATTCATCACATCAAATTTGAGGGTAAACATTCTTGGCTCAACTTTTAATTTAATTTTCAATTTATTTTTGTTTACAATTGATTAGTTATCATGTAAATTCTTTTAGATCTATTATTTATTTTACTTCTTATTTCTTGTATGTTTATTTAATTGTACATATTATTATTTCTCATGTTTATTTAATTGTTCATATTATTATTTCTTATTCTTAATCTTTTATTTAATTGTTCATATTATTATTTCTTATTTCTTATTTAATTGTTCATGTTTATATTATTGTCATTATTTTTGTTCATATATTATTGTTATTATTAGTATTATCATTTACATGTGTTAGCATGATTGGTTTATTTTATTTCTTCATTTTATTACTTGTATATTTAATTTGATTATTCGTATTCTTTGATGTTATTATTATTATTATCATTAGTATTGTTATTATTATTATCATTAGTATTATTATTATTATCATCATTATTATTATACTTTACTATTATTATTACCATCATTATTTTTTATTTTATTATTCTTATTTATTATTATTATTATTAGTTATTATTTATCATTACTATTATTATTATTATTATTATTATTAGTTTTGTTTACTATTATAATTTTATTATTGTTATTTTCATGTTTCATGCATGTTGAATTTTATTGTTGTTATTTTTATGCATGTTGAATTGTTCATGTGTTAAGTTATATTTTTTATTATGCTATCTAATAAATTTGTCATGCATGAAGTATCTTATTTGTTTTAATTCATTTTTTACATGTTGCATGTTTAATTCATTTTTTATTACTAACATCACTTTCATTTGTGCTTTTATTTCAATACTTATTTTTCATGTATAAGTTTTCCAATAGCAAGTGGGAGCCCATGGAGGTTTGAAGACACCATTTTGGTGGAGTTTATATTTTTAGCATTTTTAGTATTTATTTGCTTTTATTTGGTTTTAATATGTAATTTATAATAAGTTTGTTTACTTTTATGCACGTTAATTAAAAAGTCGCATAAAGTTTTATATTAATAAATTGGGATTTTTTGTAACAAAATGGGACCAATGTCCTAGTTTTTTTATCCAAATAAATTGTCATTTCAAAATTATTTTCTTTAATTATGTATGCGAGGATCAATGTCCTCACTCTTGATAAATAACCCGTTTTATGTATGATTTATATTTTATTTACAATGGGGGTTGTATTCCGCCCCTAGTTTTGTTGTAATTTATTTTTATGTACTTTATTTTAATTATACTTTCATTTACCGCTTTCCTTGGATGACCAACTTGCGCTCTAATTATTGCATCAAAACGTATGAGAAAAGGGATGAAAACTTAAATTCAAAACTCAATTTTAACATAATCAAGGTATGAAAAATGAACCATCTCTGGTCTTTGGGCTCAACGAGGCGAGAGGGCCATCTCAATGTCATATTGGGATGGGGCCTCCAAGACACCTCTTGTGTCCCAATAGGCTCAAACTTGCACAGTCCTAGGCGCCATGAGGCGAGAGGACCGTCTTAATATTCTATTAGGGTGGTGCCTCCAAGACACCTCTGGTTTGTCCAAGCGCGAGGACGATATACCATCCTAATGTTAGGGTAGGGCCTCCAAGACCCCTCTGGCTTGCCCAAAATGGACATAGCAGCGCTATCTTAGGCTCACTGAGGCTAGACGACCTTTCCCAATGTTCTATTGGGTGGCGACTCCAAGAAGCCTTCTTGTTGCCCAAAATGGACGCACTTGTAATTTCTTACAAGTTTTATGAACCTCTCTCGAAAGCCCTAAGAGCGAGTCTTCGGGGCGACCCGGGGTTTTGCGCGCGTCACAATGAGTATTATCATTGTAGTGGTATAGTTATATGTTATTTTGGACTTTCGATATTGAAATGTTAAGGCATGATAAGTATATAGATTATTGATATGCAAGATGTATGATCTAGTGGTTTTGTTAGAGGTCTATATGTTTTGTGAATCCCCACTAAGCGTTATCGTTTAGCACGCGTGTTTGTCTCCTGTGTAGGTCTTTAGCGTGGAGATCATGTTTGGAAGCGTATTTGGAGGCCACTATAAGAGCTGGGAGTTGTCAGTTTAGGTTATGGTTTTGTATTGATGATATGTTACTGTAATTTCAATTTTGTATAAGTAAAGCATGTATAGTTAAGTCCATTTAATTCTGTATTGTAATATGTAATTTGTAACCTAAACAGTAACTAATAGTGAACAAGTGCTAGTGTATGGTATAGTGATCATATAGTGATAGTGAAAGGAAATAATTATCGAACATAATGTTAATAATATCGACTAAAGGATGATAAGTGGATTAGTGATGTTAATTGAATTTAACTATAGCGTGTTTGTCGTGTAGCGCTCCCTTGTCCTCCCAAGGGGCATTGGGGCATTACAAGGAGAGGGTGGAGTACCAGAGGTTGCAAAAGCTGAGGTTGAGTGCAGTTCTAATCCTGATGAAGGACTAGATGCAGAAGTAGAGGAGAATGAAGATTCAGATGTAGATGCAATTCTAAAAGAAGATGATAGTGATGCAGATGAAGAATTGAGGGCATTTAGAGATGTTACTAGGGCGAAAAAGATAGATCGAGCTATAAGGAGAGAGGGTAATTCTACTCAAGAGGTCCCTCTAGGAGAGGTTGCTATAATTAGGGGATTTAAAGACATAGAAAATAGAAGATGGGATAAATATGCAAGGAGACTAGAAGGTGATGAAGTTTATTTAGATAGTTCAGATCTAGGAAGTGATGATAGTAAGGTTCAGCTAGATGAAGATACTATTGAGGGTGTTAATTTACCACCAAGAAGAAAGAGTAAGAAAGTCAGGTATGATCCCAATTATGAGGTACCAATTTTTGAATTGCATATGATTTTTGTGAATGCCATACAGTTCAGGAAAGCTGTGGATAATTATGCATGTGAAAATGGTGTACAAGTCAAATTAAGACCTAATGAAAGGCATAGGGCTAGTGTTAAGTGCACGGATGAAAATTGTAATTGGGAGTTGTATGCTAGTAATGATGGAAATTCTGGAGATTTTAAGGTGAAGAAATATCAGCCAATACACAAGTGTGATAAGAAGAACAAGAACAAGCAGTGTACATCTAAGTGGATAGCAAGGAAGTTTGGGGATAGCATTCTATCTCAACCTGATATTAAGCTTTGGAAACTTCAAGAATTGATAAGGGAGAAGTTTGGATTATATGTTAGTACAACCTTATCTTGTAGGGCTAAGATGTTAGTGATAGGGCAGTTTATGAGTGACTGAAAGATGGAATTCTCAAGGCTTGCTGATTATGCTGACATCATAAGAGAGACAACCCCGGTACTTCTTGTTGGATTAGAACTGACCAAAAAATAAATCCAGGGAAGCAGCTATTTGTGTACTTCTATGTATGTTATGATGCTCTGAAGAGGGGTTAGAAGGAAAAGTGTAGGAGAATCATTGGTTTTGATGGCTGTTTTTTGAAAGAAGTTTGCAAGGGTGAATTATTAGTTGTTGTTGGGAAGAATGGTAAGCAGCAGATGTATGCCTTAGCATGGGCTGTTGTAGATCAAGAAACAAAGCATTCTTAGAGTTGGTTCATTAATTATCTAAAGGATGGTCTTGAGCTTGGTGAAGGGGATGGACTCACAGTAATGTCTAACATCTAAAAGGTAAAACTATGATCTTATATGTAGATAATTATTTGAATATTAATATTAATATAGTATATGTAACATGTTATGTCTCACGTAACAAGAATTCAAGAGTTACTACCTTCATCTGAACATAGGATGTGTGCAAGGCATATTTGGTCAAGATGGGCTCAAACATGGAGAGGTGAGGAGAGGAGGAAACAGTTCTGGAGATGTGCCAAGTCAAGCTTTGAGGTAAAATTTAAAGATGAACTTGAAAATTTAAATAAGTTTGGTAATGGCTTAGTTGAGGATTTGTTAGCTTATCCAAATGAAGCATGGTGTAGGTCATATTTCAAAGAAACTGCCAAATGCGATGTGGTTGAGAACAATATGTGTGAGATATTTAATTCATGGATAGTAGTTCCAAGACAGATCTATTATAAGCATGTCAGAGGAAATTAGGCACAAACTCATAAATAGGCATGTTGAGTTGAGAAAATTTATAAAAACCTGGATATCTGACATATCCCCTATGGCAAGGTTGGTACTAGATGAGGATATAGCATACTCTAGGAAATGTAGGCTGACTTGGAATAGTGACACTAGATTTGAAGTGATTGATGGAATTTATGTTCACATTGTTGATTTGAGGAAAAGAACTTGCACATGTAGTGCATGGATGATTAAAGGTATTCCATGTGCACATGCAATATGTTATATGTACCATATAGGCCAGGAACCAGAAGAATATGTTGAACATTGGTATAGGAAGGACACTTTTATGAAGGCCTATGAATACTTTATTCAACCTATACCTAACATGAAAATGTGGCCTGAGTCAAATAATCCAGTGATTGAACCACCAGAGGTGAAGCCTATGCTCGGCAGACCCAAGAGATGCAGGAGGAACGAGAAAAGTGAACCAAGAGCAAAATATGGAAAAGATTCTAAAAAGGGTACTAAGATGACTTGTTCCAAGTGCCATCAAATAGGGCATAACAAGTCTGGATGCAGAACATAGGTGTATCCCTTAACAATTTTAAATACTGAATTTTAAATATTTATGCAACTTACAATTTTTCTTTTAACAAGTTCCAAGTATAGAAACTACTCATATCCGTGAACAAGGTTCAAGTTCAAGATCACAATCTGAGAGAGCCAGAAATATTAACTTACCAAGTTCAGTATGTCTTGATATAAGTGTTGTGAATAGAGTTAATTATATTGCTACCAATACAAGAAGGAGAGGCATAAATAGTGCCACTGCTACTGCCAGAGGAAGAGGAAAAGGAAGAGGGAATGTTAATCAACAACCAGCAGCTAATCAGAATGAACCCCAATTCAACCAACCAAGGGGTAGAGGAAGAGGAATCATTGGACAGAAAAGGAAGGAGATTGGTCATGGCTATTTCATTGACACTAGCACAGGCCAAACAGTTCTCAATATAATCTATATTACATTATTTATATAAGTTCCATTAATTACGATTATATTGATTTATGAGTTATGGCTTATGTTTATTGGCAGCCTGGTAGTCACTCTGAAAGAGTTATCACAACAGGAAGTGGATCAAAAAGTGCAGCTGGGACTAACATTGACCTCGGATTTAGGCCTAACAGTGGTCCAAGGTGGAGAGGAAGACCGGCAATTACATCATCTCAATTACAGCAACAAAGACTTAATGCTCTGAATTAGATGAATGCAACTTCTGCATGTAGATGTTCAAGGACTCTAATCAATTTCAACTCACCTTCAACTCATTCCAATACTTCATCATCTATGAGGCCACCTAGTACCCAATAGTGATTAAGATGATTAATGAAGATTATGTTTACTTTGTGATTGTTGATCCTTTTAGTTGGGACAAATTGTGCACAATCTTGTTTCTGTTATGTTTCTGTGTTTTTGCTCAATGTTGAACAATGCATGTTATATTCACTATGGACAGGCTCCTAATTATATTAATGTGAGCTTCCAATTTTAATGCTCTGAATTGTTGTTCACTGTTATCAATTAGGCCATATTATGATTAAAGAAATCAATACAACAACAGGACATGATATAATTCTGCTAAAAACAGGGCACGATATAATTCTGCTCAACACCAATCCAACAATGAAAAACAACCACAAATTTTCATTACAAAATCATAATCACATTTCTTCTTCATTCATCACAAACAACTACACTTTACTGGGTTGCATTAACAAACCCACTTATATAACCTAAAATAAAAAAACAGAACACACATACAAATTCCACCTAAACTAAATCCACATTTTGTTGACTTTACCCTCCTTCGACTGAACTCTTTCTCTTTGTCTTCAAAATCTTTAACTTTCTTCAGGAGTCCCCAGATGACCCTTTTGGCCTATTCATTAAATTCGGGATCCAAGCACGAAAAATACCCACATCGACCACCATCCTAAAATCCATTATTGACAAAAATTATTACATGCAGAAACCAAAAATAAATTTCCAAACACCAGACACAAAATCACATACCTTTCCAATTCTACAACCATAAAACCTTCTGCCTGCGTTTCTTCTAGTCCATGCTACTCTTAGCGGGGCAACATTTCCACAACTACAGAATAAAACGTCATTCCCCTGATTCATATCGCTATAACATAGGTTTTGATGGTTTTGTAAAAAAAATACAATCTTGAGATCAGACTAAAAGAAACAGAGGAATTGAACGCTAGGAAAAGAGAAATAGGAAGATACAGTATATCTGCAAATGAGAGTATAAAGACAAAAATAAACCTTATAAAACATGAAAGAAGAAGAAGAAGGTAAAGTTACAGTTGCTTAAACGGACCTCTCACGTGCCCTTATATGCGTGATTTAACGTACTGTGACATGTCATCAAAAAGGTTTATATATATGTCTTTCAATTACTTGAGGTGTTTATTAAGTCATTGGATTACTTAGGGTGTCAAAAACAATAAAATTGATATAACCACAAATTTTATGATTGAATGAAATTTTTCGGAGAATATACAACGAATGAAGGTTAAGTTTATATAGGCGTCCGAGGTTTTGATTTTCAACCGGTGCATTATGGGAATATTGACATGTTTGAAAATGCAACGTCGGGTTGCGTTGTCAGACTCTAAAAACTCAACCTGACGTTGTGTTTTTAGACTCTAAAAACTCAACCTGACGTTGCGTTTTCAGACTGACGTTGCATTTTCAGACTCTGCAACGTCATATTGTGTTTTCAGAATTGACAAACCTGCACATCCGTGGGTCCCGCTTCTAAAAATGCAAATACTGGTTGCGGTTTCACTACCATTCCTACAAATATTTTCTAACACACATCACTTTTCTAATTATTTTTTAAAATTACATTTTTAATAAAAATTTCCCTTTCTAAAATACATGAAAATTTTCTATTATAAAATTCTAATTTATATTAATATTACAATTATTAACACATAAATTTATTATTCTAATATTTTACATTATTAGATATTGCATGTTCAAATAAAAATATAAATAGTAACTTACCTTTTTTTTGACGTCACCAAATTAATTAACAAAATACACCTACAAATTACACAATAACAAAATTAAACATTGTATTAAAATAATATATTTTATAAATTTTCTATAAAAATAATTGTAAACAATGCAATTAATTTTTTTACCTTTTATAAAAATAAATAAATAGATGATCAATCGAACACATGTTTCCTCAATAAAAAAAAGTGTATATCAATTGCTAATACTAACTTAGTTTAACAATTTTCATAACCAAATATATGGAAAAAAAAGTCAAATATATATTTCACAAAAAAAATAAGTCTACTTTTTATAATACATGAAAATTTTCTAATTTAGTGTGGATATGTCAAATTACAAGAATACGTAAATGATTGCAAAATTCTAATTTATATTAATATAAAAATTTTCTTAATAGATAAATTTATTATTTTTATATTTTACATTATAGGATATTACATCTTCAAATGAAAATATAAGTAATAACTTGCTTTTTTTTTTCCTTCACATCATCAAATTAACAAATAAAATACACCTACAAATAATACAATAATACAGTTAAATATTGTATCAAAATATTATTTTTTTATGATTTCTCTATAGAAATAGTTGTAAAAAAATAATTAATTTTACTTACCTTTAATTTATGCAATGAGCTAATAAATCAGCTTAAAATCCAATAAAAGTTACACAGGTTATAAAGAAAAAAAAGTTTTTGATACATATAAGGTAATTGTTAAAATGAAAAAAAAAAAAAGAAAAGAAAAGCAATGAAGAATATAGATTTAGGAATATGAAAGATGAGGAATGGTGTTTTGAAAATATGGAAAATAGACAGAAAAAAAAATTGCAAGAGATGAGAATGGAGTGTAGGGGTGAATGGAGTGAATGGAGTTTTAATATATTAGCCAAAAAATATTAAAATATAATATTCAATAGAGTCAAAATTTTGGGACCGAAATTTTGACTGTAGACGCATGATGAAGGGTAGGCTTTACTGTAGATCTATGCACCCTTGACATATTACCGCAATGGTTTCCTATGGTATTGATCCAAAAGATTTCATTTTTCTAAATACTTTTCAAAACGCTCTAGTTTCTAATTTTTTTTCCAAAAAATATTATTTTAAAAAAATGTTCCTTTTTTAAGTTGATATTTGATAAAAAAAATCAAATTTGAAAACTTTAAATATATTAAGATCAATATTTACAGTATCCTAAATTCGGATTTCACTCACGATCACTTGATTTTATACACTTATAATGGAAAAGTCATAAAAAAAATTTGTAACACAAAAATATCCCAATTTATCCATTTTAACTTAAAAAGTCACTTTTCTCATAAACCGGCTAAAATCCATCGAAATTTATAGTTGGTATTATGAGTTAACTTCAATTTCCTATATGTATTTAGACTGCTTTGGTATCCATAATAAGTTCTTCTTCCTTATTTTGGGTTTCAGTGGTATATGCAAACTTTACATTCTGATAAATTTTGGTCAATTTTCAGACAAAATGGCTTTTTAAATTAAAATGAATAAATTAGGTATTTGTGTATTACAAATTTTTCTTATAATTGTTTTACTATAAATGGATAAATTCAGTGAAAATAAATAAAAATTTACCCCTTAAATTCTTATCATGTTTTTCTCAGCAACTATTATTCTTATTCATATTCAAGGTTTTCTTTATCAATTTTTAAACTCTTATAGTTATCACTTATCACCATCATTAGGGGTGAGCATGGACCAGTTAACCGGTCCATGAGTCTAAAAAAATCAGTCCATTAATATCGATTTTTTCAAAATACTAACCATTAATATGTCCGTTACAATCGGTTAACCAGTTTATCGGTTTTAATTTTTCCGATCGGTTAACCAATATTTTTCGACTAACCACTATAATTATAAGATGCTTTCATAAATAAAGTTAAAATATTCAAATACTTGAAAATTAAAATTTCTCCACTATAATACAACATCATTATTGTTAAAATAAAAGTTTTTGGTAGATATAAGCAACTTTATTTTTAAAAGTTAAGACTTAAGAAGTAAATAAATTAACTTGTCCATTATCACCCTAATTAGATGGACAATTACAGTTACTAATCGGCAATTAAAAAAATATTTGAAAACTTCAAAATAATTAGGATAATGAAAAAAATGTAACAAAAATACTTTAAAATGTGAAATTATTAAAATAAATCCATCCAATTCTAACAACTATTTTTCTTTTTTTTTTTTTTAACTTGACACATATTATTTTCACATATATTAAAAATGATAGTTTTTTTAAAAATTATTAAAAATTTTAGTTAATATATTAATGTTATATAACTTTTCGAATATATTTTGATTTTCATTAATGAAAAATTGATAAATCAAGAAATAATAATAAATACTAAATATGGACATATTTAACAATTAATAATATATATATATATATATATATATATATATATATATATATATATATATATATATATATATATATATATATATATATATTATAGGAGTGTTTATGTATCGGTTATTGGTTCGGTTAATCGGTTCGTGAGCCAAAAAAATAAATCAGTCCATTAATATCGGTTTTTTTAAGACACTAACCATTAACTATTAAAATCGATTCAATTAACCTAATTTTCAGATCGGTTTCGTTTCGATTTCTTGATTAACCAAATCCAACGATTTTTTTTCTCACCCCTAACCATCATACATATTATTTCATTGTTTATAAAACTTTAATGTTTAACTTAAAGGACTAACACATTTCAATCCCATTGATTAAAATTATACATCATTTGTTCTATGTAATTGCATGAAATTTTACTTTAACTTTACTAATTTCGACTCAAATTTTTAAAGTGGATTTTTAGATTTATTATTTTTTTTATGAAGTTAATTACTTTAGGCATCAAAGGGGAGGATGTAGCTTGTAAAGCATTTAAGAATATTTTCGAATCTATATATATATATATATATATATATATTGAACTATTTGAGTCATGGATGATTATCTGTAGATTAATTACTCTCGGTTTTTTAGTTCTTCATACAAACCCACAAATTCATTAATTAATATTAAATTTAATTAAGTATTTATTATAATTTATTAAAATATTTTTTTATTAATTATATATAATTGTATAATTTCATCCTGTTAATTATTTCTTTTCATATACATGTATAAGGATAAAATAAAAAATATATATATAATTAATATTTATTGAATTTTAAAATTGTGTGAAAAAAAAAAACTAACTAAAATGGATAGTGATAAAACCCTGCAATAAGAGAGGGCGAGCCGATCGGATGAGAAAACCCTGCAATAAGAAGTGCCCAGTCGGACCAGGTGTAAGCACTCCGAAGTTTAAGTTAGTAGCTTAGAGAGAGAAAGTACTTTTTTAGAGATAGAATGTTGGGGATTCAATACCTGGTGCCATCGTTGGCTGGGCTATTTATATGTGATGATTGAGGGGCCCTTGAGTGCCTGGGGAGTGATTATTGGCTGTCAGAGTAGGTATTCGGCGACATGAAAGGGAACAGGTGGTAGGCATGGGCGCTGTCTTGTGTCAGGCGGCTGATGGGACTGGCGGTCACATCAGCCGATCGGGCGTGTCGCTGCCTAGGAGCTCGTGTCTTCTACTCTTGGTTGTTAGGCCTTGGGCCTTGCCAGTTGAGTGGGCCGGCTGGATGGGCCTTAGAGCAAATCATATTTGTTGTGTTATCACTTGTCCCCCCCTCAACAGGTCCGATCGAGCATAAATTTGCCTTTTGGTAGGTCCGTTCGGATGGAATCAGTTCTAAATTTTTTCGATCCGAAAACGCACATTGGCGGGATTTTTGAACTTGGGAGGCGCTTTTTCTGAAGAGACGCGCCTGCTTGGACAGCTGTTTCCATTTAATGTCGCGCGTGCTCCAAGGGTGACGCTTCGCTCTGCGTATAGTCATAATGCCTTTTGACACGTGGTGCTCTTTTAGTGGCGCGACGGTTGGCATGCTCCGGAAGTTCTGGCTTATAAATAGGGGATTTCAAAAGAATTTCCTTTTTACTTTTGCAATCCCTAACGAAGCTCTTGCAAAAATCCTTCTCAACTCCCAGATTTCCGCAATCATCCCTTGCTTCTTCTTCAAATTTCTTAAGTCCCTTTTATCAAGTAAGTAATTTTTCCTCTTTACTTTCTGCTTCATTTTGCATTTCACTTTCTTTCTGCATCCACTCCATTTAGAAGTTAGATAATTGCACCTTTCCTCTATTCTCGCTCGTTGAAGATGGCTTCCGGCAATGGTGAGGTGCTAGACAAGCGTTTTTTGGATGGGTATGAGAACAAACCAGCCATCGAGCTACACTCTCGATTGACCGCTAGGGAGGTGGCTGAAATCCCCTCCAAATGCGGTTTTCCTGATGACGTATCCGTGGCGGCCTGCTCAGAATCGATAGCGGTGACAGATGGACCTTTTGGCAAAGATAACAACGAGTGATTCATTTGCCACCTCTGGAGCTTAGATGCAGACCTGAGGTTCCCGCTAGGCGCCTTCGAGATGGCGATATTGGAGGGATATGGGATCGCCCCTAATCAGTTGCATCCGAACGGGTGGAGGTTGGTGGCGTGCTTTAAAATCCTCTACAAAATAGAGGGGGTGGCGCCAACTTTGGACCTTTTCACCCATTTTTTCTACATATCGGGTCGGAGCGATGGGACGGAATACTTCTTCACCAGCCGCCCAAAGAAGAAACTAATGTTCATCCCCACCTCGATGAAGGGGTACAAGGAGAGATACTTTCTGGTTGGGATGAAAGGCGAATTTGGGGTGCGCCTCACCCGATCGGCTAGAGCCAAAATCTTGAAGGACCTAGCAGCCGGTCAGCCCATGTATGAGGGCGATATTAAGAAGCTGATGGACGCCGTGAGCAGGCATGGAGAGCCCTATCAGTCCAGCTTTCTCCTGACCACGCTGTTTGGCTCTTCCAGCTCCGAAGACGCTGAGAATGCAGAACGTGAGCATTAGGATCGGGGAGAAAATATTGTCACCATGCATCAGTCATGCATTGCATTTGATTTACGTGAGACGCGAATTTTCGGTCTGAGAAACTTATCTTGTTTATTGTCTGTTTGCAGCTAAAATGGCTGGTGGAAATGACATGTCCCAGCGCATCCTTGGCTGGGCTATTGCTATGAGGGAGGCCAAGCGGAAAGCCAAAGAGGAGAGGAAAAGGCGGAAGCTCTTGCCTGCCTCTGAGGTGCAGAAACTGCGGCAGAGTGTTTCGTGATGTCCTGATCGTCGTTGTCCCAATCTCTGTTGCTCCTCCCTCAACAGCCGCTGTGACATCAACCCGCCAAGCTCCGGTCGAAATAGCTCCTTTGTCCATGGGTCCTAAAGTGGTAGACCAGCCCCTCTGTCAACGGAGAGTTATACTCGAAAACGAGCTGGAGGAGGAGGAGGAAGGGTCTAGGGACGTCCCTCTTCCTGACCTGCAAGTTTTGAGGGAGACGACCCAGGAGGGGCAAACCCGATCATCCGAGGCCGAGAGGAGGCAGGCTGAAGAGGCCTCAAAGAGACAAGCTACTGTAGCTAGCAAAGGCAAGGCTGTCGTGCCGAGTGATCCACCTCGACGAACGGATAGGCGACCTGTGCCATTGCAGGACTTCTTGAAGGAGAACTTTGGCAATAACTGGTCAACGAGTAACAAAACAGTTGCCAGTTATCTCTGCCGGGGTATTCTCCAAGAGGACGACTACAAGGCCATGGGAGACCCTAGTTTGCTTGCTCGGGAGTGGAGTATGTTCAATCAGTAAGTTTTAGAGGTAAGATTTGGCCAGCCTGGTTATTGTTGCCTCTTATGGAAAATTCTTCTCTTGCTTGAGATTGTTCTTTCCCTTTTGCAGCTCATTAGAAGGGGCCAGCACCTACATGGCATTGGTGGCTGTAGACACCGGGTCCTGAGTCAGCCTAGATCGAAGTTACCCAATGATGATAATTGCCTTCACAGGCTTAAAAGGTTAAAGGTGATGATTTTCTCGTCAAATTTGCATTTTAGAGTGAAAAATTAAAAAATAATAAAAAAGATTTAAAAAAATTAATTTTGAAAAATGGGGGCTTAAAATTATGGTGTTTTTAGTCAATTTAAAATATAAAAAATAGAAAAAAAATAAAAAAATAAAAATATTTTTTTCGGACCGCGAGTGTCGGGCGCGGCAGCGCGCCTGCGGCAGCGCGCAGGCGCGCTAGCGCCCAGCTCGCAGGCGCCAGGCGCCCAGCCCGCCGACGCCCAGGCGCCCAGCGCGCTGGGCGCGATTTGGCGACGCGCAGTGTCGCCAATGCTGCGCGTCGCTAAAGAGCGACGCGCAGCGTTGCGCGCTGCGCGCCGCACCGCGCGCCTCTGCGCGCGATTCCCGCCCGACCTCCGCACGGCTCTCGCGCGCCTCGCCGCGTGAGTCCCCGTCGCTCTATAACGACGGGCGGCGTCCCTCTGGCGACGGGCTTCCGGCCGTCGGTATAGGGTCTGATACCCTTTTCCTCTTTTTCAGCCTTTTTTCCGATTTTTTCACCCAAAAATCCGTTTTTTATCCCATTTTTTTGGGGTTTTTGACTTCAAATTAAATTCTAAAATATTTTTTTAGGTAATTAAATAATAAAACTTGATTTTATCATTAAAAATAAAATAATTTTGGGTTAAAATAGGTTTTTTCCTTAATTAAATTAGGGCAACCTATTTTATCCTATAAATAGTTTATGATGAAATCAAAGTAGCTTTTCTCTTCTTCTCTCCACATTTTTTAGACCTAAAATTTCTCTTCTTCTTCTTCTTCTTCCACCAAAAATTCCAGATTTTTTCCCCAACCAAAAATCAAAAAGAAAAATCAAATGTTCATTCTTTTTCCAACATAATTTCTTCTAAACATATTTTTTAGAGGAAGTTTTGTTGTTGGATTTAATTTTTGAGACAAATAGAATAATTATTTGTTCTCAAAATTGTTTTTCTTCTTTTATTTTGGGTTCAATAAAACTCTTTTCATTGATTTTGTTTTGAATATCTTTTTGATAAAAAATTGATTTTGAGACAAATAAAATAATTGTTTGTCATCAAAATCTAATTTTTATTTGATAAAACTTGAAATCATTTTTCTTTATTTTAATCAATAAAACTTTTTTTGATCAAAATCATTTCTTTAGGCAAAGGTATCAATTCTTTGTTCTTAAAGAATTTTTGATCATTTTTATTTTCATCTTTCTTGGAATAAAATTCCAACATTTTCATAATATTTCACTCTAATATTGTGAATCATCAAACAAAGAAATCAACCATCACTTTTCCTTCATCAAATCCAATATTCTGAGGGTAAATATTCTAGGCTCAATTTCAATTCCTATTCTATTTTATTTCATTTTATTTATTCATGTATATTTTATTGTTTTTATTTATTTATTTATTGTTTTAATTTATTCATTTGTTGTATTGATTTTATATTCGTTCTATTTAATTGTTTATACATGATATGATTTTTATTCACATAAATATTGATTGTTTATTAATTTTTAACATGTAATTAATTTATTTCACTTTAATTCATCATTATTTTTAATATGTAATTAATAAATTCATTTTAATTGATCTTTTTGCCATGAAAATGGTTTATATCATTTGTGAACATATTTAATTAATCATATTGTTTAGTTAATTGTTTTCATCATTCTTTAATTGTTTTAATCTATTATTCTTTTCTTTATCATTTTATATATTCTTTGATTCGTTTATCTTCATCATTTTTCATCATGTTCATATTTTTACATATATTAATTAAGTAACATGTCATATTTTATTTTATTCACATCATTTGTCATACATAATGCATGTTTTTCATTTATTTTAGTTTATTAACATTTTGATTCCATTATCATTCTTTTCATATCATTTTTTATTCATTATTTTGTATGTTTAATTGATTGAATTGATTTAATCACTAACATTATTTTATTTGTATTTTATTTTTATGTCTAAACTCATTTTTTCGCTTGGGCGTTTTTGCGAGCACATCGGGAGGTCCAAAAAAGGCTCGTTTGGTTTATTTATTTTCCTTTATTTGTAATATTTTATTTAATTTTTGCCATATAATTTTTCTTGTAAAATTCTTTATTTAGGCACGCTAAAAAGAAAATCACAAAAACATTTTTATTAATTAACTTTACATTTTTTCTAAATAAAAGGGGACCAATGTCCTAGTTTTTCATACCCAAATAAATCATGACATCAAAACTGTTTCATAATAAATATGCATGCGAGGACCAATGTTCTCACTATTAATGAATAACCCGTTTTATGCATGTATTTCACTTTTATAAATGGGAGTTGTATTCCGCTCCTAGTGTTATTGTAATTTGTTTTTGAATGCTTTATTTTGGATTTTGCTTACATTTACCGCTTTTGATATGAATGATTGCGCCTTTAAATTAAAATTGCATTGTGTGGAAAGTTGATGAAACAATGAATTCAAAACTTAATTATAATATTAATCAAGGTACGAATAAATGAGAAGTCCCGAACCCTGCTCTGGTCTTTGGGCTCAAAAGGCTATTTTTTTTTTTTTTTTTTTTTTTTTAAAAAAAAATAGGCTAGGGCGAGGGAGGCTAGGAAGGCGAGGGGAGAGGCGGCCGCTCAACGGGACTCCGCTCATCGAGAAAACTCCACACTTCGCCTGGAGGTGTCAAGTCTTCAAAAGGAGGTCTCCGGCCTTCGGGAGGAGGTGGTGGTCACGAGGAGAGAGGCCAGTCGCCATGCTAAGGAGCTGAAGTCGAGGCTCGTTGAGTCCGATTGTCTGAAGGGTGAAGTGGCATGCCTAACAGCCGATAGTGCTCAGTGTCAAAAGTTTGAGGAAGAGGCGACCAGGTTGGGCGGCGAGTGTAAAACTCTAAGCGCTAAAAAAGCTAAGGCTCTAGAGGAGAGGGATCAAGCTGTGGCGGAGTGCGATCATCTTCGCGCCACTCCAGCGAACAAGGAGGCCACCTGGGGGAGGAAGTTTGAAGAGGGACTCGCCTCTCGAGAGGAGCAACTGCTTGATCAAATAGGCGAGGCTCGGGCAAAGTTGCTATCGCAGCTGATCCATGAAGCTGGGAAACGCTTCCCCGATGCCGACCTCAACTAGATGGAGGACCCTACAGCCCTGCCCGATCTGCCATCCAGTGATGATGAAGGAGATGCTCCTAGAGAGGGAGCGTCCAAGCAGGTCTCTTCGCACCAGGCTCAGAGAGACGCGCCACCCGAGGCTGAAGTCAACGTGCCTTCGCCCGCTGAGGCTATCTCCGAAGTGGTAGCTAAGCCTTCTCAGCCTGCTGCCGACCTTTCCCAGGCTTTACCCGATCAAAATGTAGAGACACCTTCCGAGCCTCCGACGCAATAGAGATTGTAGATATAGAGACTTAGATTAGAAGTTGTATATGTGTACAAGTTGTATGATGTTTTTCTTTTTCTTTTTCAATGAATAATATATTCTTTGCTATTTATCTCTGTTTCGCGTAAGTTGCAATTTTGACCGTGCATTCGCAAATCTCTGAAAAAATTGCATGAATTTTGCAACGTTCACTAAAGTGCATATAACTTGCTATTGTGAAATAATTCAATAAAGCTGGGTACTTCCTGAATTGGAGTGACCTTCAAGTCCAGTGGCCGCTTGGCTCAATCTAGATTGGGAGCATCATCAACCCTGTCGGATCGGGATGGTCCGCGCAATTTCGGATCGGGGCATCCGACTTAGCGGATAAGCTAACCGACCTTTGCATTTTTTGTTCGGAGCGGGTGTCAAACCTGGTGCGTGAGCCCTTCAGGTTGCATTAAAATTGCATAAGCAGGCTGAGTGATACTCGTAGAATTGCATGAAAATTGCATAATTGAGTTAGACAATGCTCGTAAACACTACAAGAAAATAGTGTTTTCCCGAAGGAAAACATGTAATTTCCGTCGGGAAATAAAAATGCCAAGGGAAAACGATTCCGTCGGCAAATTAGGCATAGGGAAATGTACCAATGGAAAATTTTTCGTCGGTAAAATTACCAACGAAAAAGGTATTTCCGTCGGTAATTTCCGACAGAAAACCAATTTTCGTCGGTAAATTTTCCCGACGTATAGCGGAATTCCGTCGGGAAATTACCGATGAAATTTCCGTCGGTAATTTCCTAACGGAAAAGGTATTTCCGTCGGGAATTTACTGACTAAAAAACTTCGTCGGTAAATTCCCGACGGAATTACGCTGTCCGTCAGTAATTTTACCGACGAAAATTGGTTTTTCGTCGGAAATTACCGACGAAAATACCTTTTTCGTTGGTAATTTTACCGATGGAAATTGGTTTTCCATCGGTAATTTATCGACGGAAATACCTTTTCCGTCGGTAATTTTAAATAAAATTTAAAAATTAATTTTTTTTTGTTTTTATGTAGATATAACCTGTAAAATTAATTGCAAAATAATGAAAAATGAAGATAATATCTAAATTTTGATATCCAATAATAGTCGAATTTAATAATTGTGCTAATTATAAAGTTAGTAATTATTTAACAACATAATATCCATATATGTCTAATACAAAATGATAACTAAGCTGATGGCGGGGGCGGCGGCTGAGAAGTACGATCAGACTGTTGCGATGATGAGGCAAACATACCCTTTAAATTTGCCATCTCATTGTGTAGCTCAGATAAATTTGCCATCTCATTGCGTAGCTCAGATATGTAGTCGAGAGATTGTTGCAATCGAACCTCTGAGTCTTGCCATCGAGTCTGTGACTGTTGCAATTTCGATCTTAGCTCACTTACAGTATTCTAAAGTTCAAGTACTTGTCTGGATGCAGATCGTCTATTAGATGCGGCAGTACTTGAACTTGAGGAATGCGAGTAACAGGATTTAGCCAAAGAACCTAAGCCAAATACCCGTCCTCGCTGGTCTCTACCACCAGCCACTTCATAATAGATCTTATTCGCATCAACATGATCAGAAGTCTGTGAGCATTGCTGAATTGCATCTTGAACTTGTTCCTATCGTAGGACAAATGTTTTACAATAAGTAACGATTAATAATATAACTAATCTTTAAAATTTGTAAAATATAGTAATTTGGACATACATGTAAAATCCTTGACCGAGAATTGACGAACGTTTGACCATCATGCTTGCTGGTGTGGGTGTGTAAGAATACCTCAGCGTGGGTAGCCGGTCGAGCCATCGATGCTCCCTGCAAACATAAAAAGAATTAAAGGTGAACTATAATTTATTGACTATTTGTACAAGTTTTTACTAAAATTTCGGCAGAGTTTCCCCTATATTTGGAGCATACCTCCTGTATACAAAGACAGAAAAACACTTCAAATTTCGAGATTCAGCTACCATCCAACATTCCACAATAATGCAAACTCCTCACACAAGTAACATTCCCATCCTCCTCTATGGTAATGAGATAAATTTTAGACATTCTAACCATTAATTACAGTGATAACAGTAATATTTTGTAATACTTACAAGTCTATCTGCATGTTCCCGATGGGACATCGACCCTCCAGTGTGCGAGCATGAACTGAGTCCATCAGGTCCTCCCCTTCTGTTACTAGAATTCCGCTCTGAAATGGAAATGGCTTCAGGGGTCGCCCAATACTGTCTCCAATGTGCCCATAAATCTTCGGTCATGTAGCGAGGTCGGACACCACCATCCTTTAACAAGCAGACTAAATCTCTGTAACGTGCCCGCGCATGAGTCTCCCACACAGAATACATGATCTCGTCAAACGCCGGGTCCCAATAACATTTTTTCTTATAAGACAGACAGAACAAAAAACAAACTGTAAGCAAGAGTAAAATATAATTCGTTATGTAACAAAATATATCATAAATTTTTTACCTTGAATTCTTCAAAATAAAAATTCTTTGTTTCCTCTGACAAATTCTTCCAGACAAACCCATCATATTCAATTCTGTTTTTGAAAGAGGTTGTCATTATGCGTGAGCACTTTCCTGAAGGATTCAATCTAAGATACAACAATGTGAATAATGTTAGTACAAATAATAACTGTCATTGAAATCATAATGAAGTGAAATATTAATCACTTACTCCTCAGCTGTGATATTGATGTACATTCTTCCATCAACTCCAATTGAGCCAGGCGTAGGCTCTTCCGCTTGTTCTGTTCCTGACCCCTGAGGTGGCATAGATTCAGGGTATGCCATAGGAGTGGAATCAGTGGAAGGAATGGTAGATCGTGCAACAGTTGGGATGGTCGGTGATGCGGCAGCCTCAGAGCTGGCATTGAGCCCATGCAATGGGGATCCTCCATCACCAGTACTGTCATCGCCATCATGCAACCTGAGACGTGGAGAAATCCCTGTTCTCTTCTTTTGCTTAAACATTTTTCAACCTGACATTATAAGAAAAATGCATATTGTAAGATAATAGAAAATAATTACATTGTAATAAGCATATTAAATTAATATCCAAGTCAGTGCAATATTAATTGTTCTCACATATTAAGCAAGTAGGTAAACAAATTATTCGCTATCATCACTAAGCTGTAAATCGTAATTCAAATCATCCTCATTTTTCGATGTATAAGAGAAAAATTCTGGCTCGTCATCAGATCCATCGCCAACCAAAGTTTCCTCATCATCCTCACCATCAATGTCAACAAATACATTGTCCGCATAGTTCAATGGTTTGTTATCTTCAAAATTCAGAGAGTTATTGATTTCATGAACTTCTGGTTCTTCATCCTGAAATGCATCATTATTTTCAGAGCGTTCACTTTGTCCAGCGCCTTTCCTTTCATAAATGCCTCTTGGTTTTACTTTGCACGCTGTAAACCATTCCGATCTGTCTCGCTTTACGCTTGGATAAGAGACATAATATACCTGGCCCACTTGCATTGCCAACACAAATGTTCAAAGTTCCTCAATCTTCTACGCTGGTTGACTTCAACTAAATTGTATCTGGTATGTATTTTTGTTCCCACGTTAATACTCAAAATATAACTACTTTTACGAAAAATACATGATTAATTACGACAATTGCTAGTCATTTAAACAAAAGTAATACGGATTATTATGCTAAAAACAGGAAAAAATACAAATTTATCATATTACAATCAATAAATTAAAAATACTGAAAATGAAACCTAAAACAATGACATTAGAATTTGGAAGCTTCTTTATCATATAATGGCATTTTTTTTTTGCATATGTCAATGTCAAACATGGACAGGTGGATAATTGTTTTATGACATTGTGATTATTAACTATTAAATGGTCAAAAAGAGAAATCCGAAAAATATAACTATGCATGGATGACATATAATTTAAATAATTAAAAGTTTAATTATTTTTTTAATTAATCGAATTCGAATTTCATTATATTTTCTTTTTATAAATATAAAATTACTTATAATTTGAACTGTTAAAAGTTTAAATATTTTTTTAATTAAAGCCTGAACTCTATTATATTATGCTTCTAAAGATGAAATTATATATATATATATATAATTGGTAAGTCCCTTGGAGGAAGCAAATCCAAAAAAAGAAAAAAAAAATAAAAGGAAGGGTCCATCAAAAACTCATATTATTAGATTGGATTGACTGGCGCATATAACGGATGCTTTTAGGATTGAATAATTATTATTTTAGCATTAGTTTCTTAATTTTATATGATTTTTGGTCAAATCGTCAAAGTTTGTATCATTTTAATTCATATGCGGATCCACTCTTTCCATAATAAGATTATGCTCTTTTAAAGGGTGAAATTTACACTAATTAAAAATTAATTCTAACACCAATTAACACTAATTAAAAATTTATATTTTCTTCAAACAATATTTAACATTAACAATGCCTAACTAACATAAATAAATTAATAATAATAATAACAATAATAATAATAATAATAATATTAACTTAATTTAATAATAATTTAATAGAAAAATATTAATATTAATATTAACAATATTATTATTAACATAAATAAATTAACATAAATTAACAATGCCTAACTAACATAAATAAATTAATAATAATAATAACAATAATAATAATAATATTAACTTAATTTAATAATAATTTAACAGAAAATATTAATATTAATATTAACAATATTAATATTAACATAAATAAATATTAATATTAACATAAATAAATTAACATAAATTAACAATGCCTAACTAACATAAATAAATTAACATAAATAAATTAACAAAAATATTAATATTAACATAAATAATATTAACATAAATAAATTAATAATAATAATATTAATATTAACAATATTAACTTAATTAATTTAAAAAAAAAATAAAATAAAATCAAAGGATGGCAGGTACCTGTCGTCGGAGGAGAGGAGGAGGAGGAGTGGAGGGAGGAGGAGGAGGCGAAGGAGGAGACCAAGACTGGCAGCAGGCGGATCGGAGGGGAGGACGCCGACGGCAGCACGCGGAGGGAGGGAAAGAAGGGGAAGATCGGAGCGGGAAGAGGGAAGGAAGAGGAGGAGGGGAGGGGACGGCGATCGGAGGGGAGCGGACCGGAGATCGGAGGGGAGGGGCGGACCGGTAGCAAGGGGGCGGTGGCCGGCGGCGTGAGGGCAGGGGGGCAGAAACCGGAGGGGAGAGGGGAGGGAGGGGAGAGGGAGGAGAGAGAGTGGGGATCGGGGGAGGGAGGGGATTTAAAACTGGATTTTACTTTTAGCGACTGAAGGTTCTACTCCGTCGCTAAAATTACCGACGGTTTATTCAATCCGTCGCTAATTTTAGCGACGGTTTATACTTCCGTCACTAATTAAAAAAAATTAGCGACGAAATAAAAATTTCGTCGCTAAATAAAATATATTTATGTTATTTTTTATTTAGCGACGGTTTTAATTAACCGTCGCTATTTTTAGCGACGGTTTTAATCAACCGTCGCTAAATATTGTCGTGAAATTTGGTGGGAAAAATTGGCGCCATTTTTAGCGACGGATTTTGTTTTTCGTCGCCAATTAGTGGCGGCTAATATAATTCGTCGGCATTTAGCGACGGAAATGGTTCCGTCGCTAAAATTCCGTCGGTATTTTATTGTTTTCTTGTAGTGAAAGTTGCATAAAGGTTGCATAATCAAGCTAGGGAATACTCGTAAAGCTGCATAGAAATTGCATAATCGAGCTAGGGAGGTGAGATCCTCCATAATACAAACACTTGGGGAGGTGAGATCCTCTATCATGACAGATTTAGGGAGGATGATCCTAATGAAGATCTTCATCTTGCAAACAGACGAACAGCAATTTTCGCTTTTTCAGCTTGGGACGGACGTCAAGTCTAGCGTATAAGTTGTATATCATGCATAATTTGAACAGGAATGAAAGAAAGAACCTCTTTATTAATTAGGCAATTGCCAAGTTCTAATACATTATTAGAGATGGTACTTTTTGAGTACTTCAACATTCTAGCTTCTGGGGACATCTTGCCCTTCTATCGTTCGGAGCCTGTACGTGCTCAGGCTTAAGACTTTGGAGACCTCGTAGGGCCCCTCCCAATTTGGCATTAGCTTGCCCACCCCGGCATTTCCCGAGCCTAAGTCGGCCTTTCTGAGCACCAGATCACCGACGTTGAAAGTTCTTGACCTCACTTTAGCATTGTGGTACCTGGCAACTCTCTGCTTGTATGCAGCGATCTTGGTGTAGGCATCCTCCCTCTTTCCTTCTATCAGATCTAAGTCTTGGCGTCTTTCTTTGACATTCTTCTGTTCGAAATAGAGCGCCGATCGGTAAGAGGGAAGGCCGACCTCTATAGGTATTATTGCTTCGAAGCCATAGACGAGGGAGAATGGCATTTGATGAGTGCTTGTCCTGGGCGAAGTTCTATATGTCCACAGGACACTCTGTAGTTCTTCAGTCCAGTTGCCTTTTGCTTCACCCAGTCGCTTTTTTAACCCTTACAGGATGGTCCGATTGGAGACCTCAGTCATTCTGTTGCTTTGGGGATGAGCGACTGACGTGAACTTTAATTTGATGTTTAGGCCTTGGCAAAAGTTTTTGAAAGTGGAGCTGTCGAACTGCTTGCCATTATCTGCAATAAAAACATTGGGTAAGCCATACCTGCAGATGATATTTTTCCAAGTGAAGCTCTTGACCCTCTCGGCTATGATAGTGGCTACAGGTTCAGCCTCAATTCATTTGGAGAAGTGGTCTACCGCTACTATGAGGAACTTCATCTGCTTTTTGCCTTGGGGAAAAGGTCCTAGGATATCCAGCCCCCATTGATCGAATGGCCAAGCAATCCCGATCGGTTGTTGGTCTGCCCCATGTTGCCTTATGATCCTCCCATGTACCTGGCATTGCGGGCACCTTCTCACTTTTTCTTGGGCATCTTTGAGCATGCTGGGCCAGTAGTATCCCGTCTGGAGGGCTTTTCTGGCCATAGCTCTGCTTGCCTCGTGTGCTCCGCATATATCTTCGTGGAGTTCTCTGAGGACATAATCTCCCTCTTCCTCCGCCACGCATTTGAGCCAAGGGTGGCTGAAAGCTTTCTTGTACAAATCACCGTTAATGATGGAGTAATTAAGGGATTTTCGTGATACCTTTCGAGCTTTATCCCTGTCCTCGAGTAGCCGACCTGTTTGGAGGTACTGCTTGATTGGGCTCATCCAGGTTTCATCCTCTTGGTCGATCTCCATCATCTCCGGCTCATCTAGGGAGGAGGAAGTCTGGTCGACAATGGCAATGTTTTCCTCTATAACACTTTGTTCAGAGGCAGACATCTTTGCTAGCCGATCGGCTTCTAACATTTGCTCTCTTGGCACTTTCTGTAGCGCCCATTCTGACCCAGTTTCCTCGAGTTTTGCGAAGGCAGCTTTGACCTTGGCTAGGTACTGGATCATGGTGGCTTCTCTGGCTTCAAAGGTCCCCAGGACCTGACTGGTTACCAGCTGGGAGTCACTCCTGATGGCTACTGACTTCGGTCGGATTGCGTGGAGCAGTCTCAGCCCTTGAAAAAGCGCCTCGTACTCTGCTACATTATTGGAAGCTTTAAAATTGAGCTTTATTGCATACCTTATTGTGATGCCTAGGGGGACTTTTATTACTATGCCTACACCTCCTCGAGTGTCATATGCTGCGCCATCCACCGTCATTTCCCAATTTTGTGGCTTGGGCTGACTCCGTGGTTCCTCACCCGCAAATTCAACGACGAAATCTGCCAAAGCCTGGGCCTTTATTGCCTTTTTGGGCTCGTATCTCACATCCCAGGAATGTAGCTTAATTGCCCATCCCACCATTTTGCCTTCCAGATTGGGGGTCTAGAGAATCCTTCTAAGCGGGTGACCTGATCGGACGATAATTGTGTGCGCCTCAAAATACGGTCTCAGCCTTCTTGCACACATCATGAGGGCAATAATGAGCTGCTCAACCGGTCCCTTCCTTAAATCCGCACCTCTAAGTACTTCACTGATGTAGTACACAGGCAGCTATTGAGTTCCTTCCTCTCGGACCAAGGCACCTGCAACAGCTTCCTTAGAGGTGGCTAAATAAAGGTATAGATTTTCACCTGGTATTGGTCGGCTAAGCAGCGATGGGTTGGTGAGGAATGCCTTCAGCTCTTCGAAGGCTTGTTAGCAGTCTTCCCCCCAGACGAAGGTTTCACTCTTCCTCAGCTTTTTGAAGAAAAGAGTGCAGCGCTTGGCTGAGGAGGAGATGAATCGTCCCAAAGCTGTTATTCTTTCGTTCAGCTTCTGGACATCTTTTATGTTCCTGGGGGATTGCATCTCAATGATAGCCCTAATTTTTTCCGGATTAGCCTCAATCCCTCTCTGGGAGACTAGGAATCCTAAAAATTTTCCTGATGGAACCCCAAAGACGCACTTCTCGGGATTGAGTTTCATCTGGAATTTGTTCAAAGTGTCAAAAACTTTTGCCAGATCGGCGGGGTGTTGCTCGGGGCTTTGGCTTTTGACGGTCATGTCATCTATGTAGACCTCGACATTCTGCCCGATTTGGTCTTTGAAGATCTTGTTCATAATACGCTGATACGTGGCCCCAGTATTCTTCAGGCCGAACGGCATCACCTTGTAGCAAAAGGTCCTGTTATCTGTAATAAAGCTGGTTTTCTCCTGATCCAGGAGCCACATCAGGATTTGGTGGTAGCCGGCGTTTGCGTCGAGAAGAGAGTAGATGGCGTGGCCTGCGGTGGCGTCCACCAACTGGTCTATGCTGGGCAGGGGATAGCTGTCCTTGGGACATGCCTTATTGAGGTCAGTAAAGTCTACACACATCCGCAGCTTGCCTGACTTTTTCTTGACCAGAACCACATTAGCCAGCCACTCGGGATAGTCTACCTCTCGGATTGTTCCGATCTTAAGTAGCCTATTCACCTCTTCAGAAATGAACTTCCTCCGGTCGGGTGCATGCCTCCTTAGCTTTTGTCGGACCGGAGGATAATTTGGGTCCACATTTAACTTGTGGGTGATCACTTTGGGGTCTATGCCAGGATGCCTTCTGGCCTCCAGGCGAAGGTCGCTTGATTTATTGTCAAGATCTGCATGATGGCTTCTTCCGTTTCTTTATCCATGCTAGTCCCGACTTGAACATTTTTCCCTTTATTTAGTGCCTTCGTTTTTGTCTCCTCGGCAGGGTCCATCCTGGGCCTTGCCGCCTGCTCTGGCTGCTCGAGGCCGGGCTCTACGATCATTGCTTCCCGCTATTGCTTTATCATGGTGATATAAGCCTCTCGGGATGCCTTTTGGTTGCCTCTCAAGATGGTGACGCCTCCTGTGGTTGGGATCTTCATCACCATGTAGCGGATAGAGGTAACGGTTCCGGTCTAGAAGAGCAATGGCCTGCCAAAGATGGCATTATAGGCAAACGTCATGTCAATAACCATAAAAATTACCTTACATGCGTGAGCGATTGCCTCTTGGCCTAGCTCGACAAAGAGCTCTACCGATCCCACTACCGGGATAGTGGCATTGCCCAGCCCAGTCAGTGACATGGCATTCGGCTTCAGCTCCCCGGTCGGGAGTCCCATCGCTCGGTAAGCCTGGAGAGTTAGGACATTAACAGCGCTGCCATTGTCCACCAGAATTCTTTGGACGTTGAAGCTATTAATCCGAGCTCTTACAACGAGAGCATCCTCATGGGAAAATATGACGTCTCGTGCGTCTTCGCTGGATATGGTGACTGAGGCAGGCTGCTCGGCCTGGTGGGAGAGGTAGACACCTTTCCCCTTTCTTTTTCTGGAGAGATCCTCTCTGTAAGATGACCCTCCGGCGATCACATTTATTACCCCGACATATGGCCTGCTCGGGTCGGCGTTTCTTGGGTTCCTGCGCTCATCATCGTCTGAGCCAGGATCGTCCCTACGAGGCTTCGGCTGTCTACAGGGATCATCCCCTCTGGTCGGGCCTATAAACTTTTTGAGGGCTCCGCGGCGTATTAGCCTTTCAATCTCCTTTTTGAGAGTGCACTCGTCGGTTAAATGACCGACGTCTCTGTGGAATTCGCAGTACTTGTTTTGATCCCTCGCAGCCCTGCTTCTTTCGGACAGGTCCCTGGGCCACTTGACTTGGCGGTGCTTTTCTTTTATCCACATTAGCACCGCGGTCGGGGTGGCATTGAGGGTGGTGTATGTTCTTTCAGGCCGATCGTCTGAACGCGTAGACTGGTCTCGTCCCGACCCTTTCCTCTGGCCTGGATTTCTGGAACTGGAAGCTCCGTCTGGGCTTCTAACTGTCCGATCGGGGGCAGAAGCTTTGTGGAAAGAGTGACCGTCTGGGTGTTGCAGTCGGTCCAATACGCTGGTCCTTCTTCCCCTGTTGGACCTGAGGGCATCATCCAATTGGATGTGCTGCCTAGCCCTCTCCATGAGTTTGGCGAAGCTGGATGGAAGTCTTGTTGTGAGTGATTCGAACAGTGGACGGTCAGTAATGCCCCCTGTTAAGGCATTAGTCGCCATCTCTACACTGACGTTTCTCACCTCGGACATGGTAGCCTGAAACCTGTCGATGTAGTCTCACAGACTTTCATCGGTTCTTTGGTAAAGGTTATACAAGTCGTTCACCGTCTTAGGTGCGCGCATTTGCACGATGAACCTCGTGGTGAACAGCTCCTTTAGCTGTCTGAACGACGTAATGGATCCCAGAGGCAGCTCGTGGAACCATGTCAATGCATCTCCTCCCAAAGTAGTGGGAAAAACCCTGCAGGCTATCCTTTCATCATAGGTGTAGACCTGGACCTTGGTCAAATACTCAGCCAAGTGAGTGGTAGGATCGGTCTTACCCGTGTACCTTTCCATGACCACATCTCTCCACCTGGGAGGGAGCTCAGTGTCAGTGATTTCTCTGCAAAATGGGGAGGCAGCATTCCCGCATGTGTTCCCTTCGAAGGCACCTTTCTTAGACGCAAGAAAGCCAAGCTGCTTGAGTTTCTGCTTGAGCCATTAATCCTCTTTACTCAGGGTCGTAGCGGTGGACTCGTCTTTGTGCTTTCTCATGTGGCTGCGGCTTGGAGTACACATGTAGGACAAGTCATCCCTTATGGAGGGGGTGACGAACCTGCTGGTGTAAGGGGAGCCCCTGTTTGTGGACATCATCTGCTTCCCCTTGTCATACCTTCCCGGGGTTCTGACCGCGCCCCTTCGAGCTCCCTGAGCTCGAGGCTCATTAATGATGATTCCCTTGTTTCTATTCCTTCTGAAGTCTTCGCCCGCAAGGTATTCCTCCTGGGCTCTTTCAGAAGTAGCTGGCATCTTACCCTTCTTGAGCGTTTGGACGATGCTCTTGGTGAAATCGCTGAGGATAGCGCGCATGTCTCTCACAGTGACAGGGGTATCCTCAGGTTGCCTCATGGTGGCATCATTGAATTCGGGAAGGAGGTTGGTCCTCGTAGGGTACCTGATGGGCCCTTCCCTCCTTCTCGAGGTGCCTGATCTGGCACGAACATTATCGTCGTGATCAAGGTCCATGGGAGTCGTGTTCTCGTTGGATCGTGAGTTCGCCATGCTTTCAACGAAAGCACTAAATGATAAAGCCTAAGAAATCTTTATCTAAAAAAGAGAGGGCGAGCCGATCGGATGAGAAAACCCTGCAATAAGAAGTGCCCGGTCGGACCAGGCATAAGCACTCCGAATCTTAAGTTAGTAGCTTAGAGAGAGAAAGTGCTTTTTTAGAGATAGAATGTTGGGGATTCAATACCTGGTGCCATCGTTGGCTGGACTATTTATATGAGATGATTGAGGGGCACTTGAGTGCCTGGAGAGTGATTACTGGCTGTCAGAGTAGGTATTCGGCGACATGAAAGGGAGCAGGTGGTAGACATGGGCGCTGCCTTGTGTCAGGCGGCTGATGGGACTGGCGGTCACATCAGTCGATCGGGCGTGTGCGCTGCCTAGGAGCTCGTGTCTGCTACTCTTGGTTGTTAGGTTTTGAGCCTTACCAGTTGAGTGGGCCGGTTGGATGGGGGTTAGAGCAAATAATATTTGCTGTGTTATCAGATAGAATAATACTTTGTTTGTAAATTCCATAGCACCATGTAATAATAATGTAAACCTAAAAGTATAAATTTTTTGACTTTCAAACAACTTAATTTTGAATCGGGATCCAATTTGTAAATAATTAATAGACTTCTTCTCAGCGTACCAACTATCCAAAATATATCAAATTCATAAATTTAAATGTTACCAAATTTAATTCCAAATATAATGTAACTGGTACTAAAAGAAACATAAGGCATAATTATATTAAGGTAAAATTTTTTTTTTTCCTTTTCATTTACTTTTGTTTTATTAAAGGATAAGGTAAGATTGTGTTTTCTTTAATGTATGAATATATAGCAAATAAAAGAAGTTCCAATTTCAAGAGATGGGATGTGATAGAGATTTTGAATTTAAATTTTAAAAATTGTGTAACTTTAAATATTTGAGAAAATAATTTATTTAATGAGTTTTTCAGTACGAATTTAAATTAATTGTATCAATAAATTTTAAATAAATAATTATTAAAAACAAAAGACGTTAGATGTGGGTAAGTATTATCCTCAATTATTCTATAACTTTAACGTTATCCAATATTGAATTCATATTACTTATCCTGTGCGAAATTAATGATAAATTAAAAACATGTCGGTGTAGTTTTTAGTCCATAAGTAAATTGGTCTACGTTGGAGAAAAAAAAAAGTAAAATGAGTCTGCTACACTGAATGGTAACATTGGAATAATTTTTCTGCATGAATTATTTTATAACTAAGTCTTCTTTTACCAGCTGTCTTCTGAATTTTAACTCAAAATCTCAGTCATAGGACGAAATCACCGCCCCAATTTATTTTTCAAATTAATACTAAATTAAAACCTACTAATTATTTTAAAAAATTTTATAAGTCATTTTTATTTTTTATAGAGTGAAAGGAGAGTAACGCTTAAATTCGAAACTTTCAAATACATTCAGACTAATATATATCTACTGCTAAATAAATTCTTTTTATTAATGGTGAAGCTAATATTCTAAAGCTGAAAAAGCATATGCTTAGGCGAATATTTAAAAAAATTCAGAAGCATCATAACTAAAAACACATTAAGTATCTGAACTTACACTTTTTATTATTGAATTTTTAAATTTTTTGTTTGGTCACGATTTTTAAACTTTTATTTTTCATATACATTAAATTCAAATAAGAATTTAATAAATTAAAAATAAAAATTTAGTAATCTAATATATATTAAAATTATACTATTATTTCATCAAATTTTATAATTCTAAATTTAATGTCAATTAACTAAAAATTTAAAAATTTAATGCGATCGAATAAAAATTTAAAAATTTAATGGAAAAAAATAAATTCATACACCTAAACATACATTTTATCTTAATTTTAACAATTCACACGTGTGATTACTTAATAAAAATAGGGGATCATGTGGGCGTACATGCACGGCAAATTTTAACCGTTAGATAAAAAATTATTATTTTTTATTTTTATTTAAGGATTCATATTTACACACTAAAGTCCGCACGTACCATGAATAAAACTCCTAAAAATCAGAAATTTATTAGTTTAAAATTTTAAATTGAAAATGAATATTATAAAATAAGCAATAGATAGATAATTATGTAAATATTAGACTTGAAATACAGAACATAAAGGGTTAATTACGTCTGTGGTTATCGAATTTTGGAGCTTATAATCAAATGGTTATAATAAAATAATTTGTAAGATAAAGATTATCAAACTTTTATTTTATTTCAATTAAAATAAAAATGACCGAAAAATTAATTTTTCGTCACCGAAAAGGCACGCAAATATGCCACGTCATCAGTAATCATCTAAAATGCGCGCAGTCAGCATACGATATGGCCCGTCTACATGGAGGAATTGACACATCTGCAAGTATACGTGTTATAACAACCTGTACAAAAAGACAAAAAGAAAGTCTTACTGACGTGCACTTGCTGACGTGTCAATTCCTTCATGTAGGCGGGCCATATTGCATGCTGACTGGGTACGTTCTAGAAGATTACTGATGATATGGCATATTTGCGTGGCCCTCCGATAATGAAAAATTAATTTTTCAGTTATTTTTATTTTAATTGAAATAAAATAAAAGTTTAATGATTTTTGTTTTACGAATTATTTTATTATGACCATTTGGTTATAAGCCTCAAAATTTGATGATCACATATATAATTAACTCGAATATAAAGCAACATAATTTTGTATAACTGGAGGCGTAATTAGAAATTTTATTGAGTGATATCAAAAATCACAACGATTAATAAAAATTTTATTATAGCCGGACACCTCACTCATGAGTTCGGTTACACTTTGATACTGAGTCCGGTTAGCCGAGCTGATGTGACTAAATTTTCAATAATAGATCGGTTTCTCCTAATCGCTCGGAAAAAGCTTGTCTCCGTTGGTCACAAGAATTGTCAGAATCCTTCAAAATTTTTCATTCCATTATAACACGAATTTTTCGTGATTAACCTTATCTAATAAATGATCAACTTTAATTAATTAGAAATCAACCTTATCTAATCAGTGGTCTTTGGGTTATATCACATTTAGGACTTTAAGTCATATCCTATTGAGGATACTTATTCTACTCAGAAGTTAACTTCTATTCCAATACTAATTTCGAACTCTATAAAATGAGCAATCTAGGTATGGTTTTTTTCTTGATTTCTTTTTCAATTACAATACACTTACCCTCGTCAATTTTTTTGACTTGACCGTCGGAGTATCTCTTGTCGAAAAACCCGCCGAAATTTTGTGTTTTCAGGTGACTTCTCCTAGAAGACAGCCCAAAAATTTTGGACTATCATCATTTATATCAAAACTTTATATGTAAATATTTTAATTGAATTTTATATTTTAATGGAATTAAAATCTTCTATTATAGTCATTTAAGTATTTTAGTATAATTAATTTTTTTAAAAATAAAATTTGTAGCAATATTTTATTTATTTATTTTACTTAATGGAGTGAAATCAATAAACTCCACTCATTTTGAACAAGCATATAGTCCTTCAAGAGGAGGACAATAAAAACTAGGGGTGAGCAAAAAAACCGATTTGTGTGGTTAACCGGAAAGCCGATCCGAAACCAAACCGATAGACTGCTTAACCGATTGTAACGGACTGATTAACGGTTAGTGTTTTGAAAAAACCAATATTAATGATCTGATTTTTTTTTCTCATGGACCGGTTAAACGAACCAGTAACCGATCATTTTTAATTCATTATTTTCATATTTAATTATTTATATTCTTTTAATTTTCATTTACTTTAAAATATATTTCAATTTCAATTTACTCTTTTTTAAAGACATTTTAGTTAATTTATTAATTGTTCAATATGTCCATATTTAGTATTTCTTATTATTTATTCATTTTTCAATTTTTCAATAATAAAAATCATAATATATTCGAAAAGTTATATAACATTAATATATTTGATGACAATCTAAATATTCGGGTCATTTTCTCGAATTCGTCACCCGAAAACACAAGAAATCCGATGGGTTTCTGATAAGGAAGAGTCCGACGATCAAGTCAGCAAATTGACTAAAGTGTGTTTTAGATTTTTTCAAGAAGGTTTAGAGAGAGTTTAACATATCTTCCTTCCTGTTTTTATAGAGCTTTTTACCATAGACAAAATAGGAAATAGATCCTAAATATGAGAGAATTCCTCTGAATCCTTGAATGGTGCTTGATTCCTGATTTACAGGGATTTTATTGAGTGATTCCAGATAACTTCCATTATTATGATATTAGAATTTACTGAATATCCTGGAGATTTTGCAAATAATAACTTTCAAAATGTTGATTTCAAGCTATGAGTATAGACCGAGTTATTGACGTGGAGAATGTCAGAAAGAGGCCGATTGCCAAACTCCTGGATAAGGTGTCCGGTTATCAATATATTAACTAAGATTTTTAATAACTTTCAAAAAGAAACTAAAATTTTTAATATATGTAAAAATAATGTGTGTCAATTGAAAAGAAATAAAAGAAAAAAGTTATTAGCATTTGATGTATTTATTTTAATAATTCTGCAATTTTTTAAGTATTTTTGCTGCACTTTTTTTAATTATCCTAATTATTTTTAAGTTTTTAGGTTTTTTTTTTAATTAGTGATTAGTAAATGTAACAATTTATCTAATTAGAGATGATAATGGATCGATTAATTTATTTACTTATTAAATCTTAATTCTCAAAAATAAAGTTGCTTATATCCACCAAAAACTTTTATTTTAACACCAATGATGTATGTTATAGTGGAGAAATTTTAATTTTTAAGTACTGATAACACCATAAATAACATACCCAAAGAGGCCTATTCAGTCGGCCCAATCCACTTGGCAGGGCCCAAAGCCCATCAGAAAAGAGCACAAAACTTGAGCATGAAGGCAGCGCCACGTCCTATCGGACTGATGTGACAACACGTCCAATCAGCACACTGACACAAGGCAGCGCCATGCCCTTCACCTGCTCATCGCTTCGCCGCTCACCTACTCTGACTGCCAGTTATCACTCCCCAGGCACTCAAGTGCACCTCTCCTATCTCATATAAATAGCCCAACAAACAGTAGTACCGGGTATCTAATCTCTGATACTCTCTCTCTAAGCATTCTCTCTCTAGAAAGCTACTAGCTTAAGCTTCAAAGTGCTTACGCCTGGTCCGACCGGGCATTCTTTCTTACAGGTTTAAGTCATCCGATCGGCTCTTTACCACTTCTGGGCAAATCTATGCCCGATCGGATGACTGAGAAGAGCTAATTGGAAGTCTCAAGTGGTAAAGAGGGAGAGCCGATCGGATGACTGAGACCTACAAAAAAGAATGCCCGATCGGACCAGGCGTAAGCACTCCAAAGCTTAAGTTAGTAGCTTTCTAGAGAGAGAATGCTTAGAGAGAGAGTCTCAGAGATTAGATACCTGGTGCCACTGTTTGTTGGGCTATTTATATGAGATAGGAGAGGTGCACTTGAGTGGCTAAGGAGTGATAACCGGCAGTCAAAGTAGGTGAGCGGCGAAGCTATAGGAAGCAGGTGAAGGGCATAGCGCTGCCTTGTGTCAGTGGGCTGATTGGACATGTTGTCACATCAGTCCGATCGGACGTGGCGCTGCCTTCATGCTCAAGCTTTGTGCTCTTTTCTGATGGGCCTTGGGCCTTGCCAAGTGGATTGGGCCGACTGAATGGGCCTCTTTGGGTATATTTTTTATGGTGTTATCACTTGTCCCCCCTCAATAGGGTCCGATCGAGCATAGATTTGCCTTGAGCTGCTCCGCTCAGAGAGAGTTTACTTTGAGTTGTACCAATCGGGAGACATCCGTTGGCGGGTTTTTTGAATTTTGAAAGGCGCTCATATGAAGAGATGCGACTGTTGAAACAGTTGTCTTATTTAATGCTGCGCGTGCACCAAGGGTGACTTTTCGTTCTTCGTATAGTAATGATGCTTTTAGGACACGTGGCAAGCATCCTGTGGTGAGACGTTTGGCATTCCCGAGAAGCTTTCGTCTATAAAAAGGTAACTTTTGGACATTTTTTGCTCACTTTTCTGCAATCCTTAGAGGAACTCTGCCGAATTTTCTTCTCGCCTCTTTCATACTTCAACAATTCTTGCTTTCCGTTCTTTGAAATTTTTCAAAATACCTTCAATCAAGTAAGTAATCCCTTCTCTCCTACCTTTGATTTTTCCTCTGTTCTTTCTATTGCACCTTGCATTCAACTCACTTTACCCCATTTAGAAATTAGGGTTACTGTATTGAAAATGGCCTCCAGCAGTGGTCGGTCAATAGATGGGAGCTTTATAGAGGAGTACAGGGATAAATCGGCGGCTGAGCGTTGTTCCAAATTGGGCCCTAGAGAAGTGGCCAAAATTCCATCTCAGTACGGCCTCCCCGAAGATGTATTTGTGTTGCCTTGCCCGGATTCCATAGCAGTGACGGATGGGCCTTTCGGCCATCAGAATAATGAGCAGTTCATCTGCACCAATGGAGCTTTGATGTAGGGATGAGGTTTCCCTTTGGCGCCTTTGAGGTGGCGGTGTTGAGAGGTTACAGGATTGCTCCAGACCAACTGCATCCAAATGGGTGGAGGTTGGTGGCCTACTTTAAGATCTTGTGCCAGATAGAAGGAGTGGCTCCGACTCTAGATCTCTTCACCCATTTCTTTTACATATCGGGTCGAAGTGATGGGACAGAGTATTTCTTCACCAGCCGACCAAAGAGAAAGCTCGTCCATATCCCCACCTCGATGAAAGGGTACAAGGAGAGATTTTTCCTGGTGGGGATGATTGGCGGATTTGGGGTGCCTCTTACCCGATCGGGTGGAGCCACCATCTTGAAGGACCTAGCCGTCGGTCAACCTTTGTACGAGGCCGACATCAAGAAGTTGATGGACGCCGTGGCAAGATAAAGAGAACCCTACAAGTCCATCTTTCTCCTGACCACGTTGTTCGGGTCTTCTAGCTCCGAAACTGCCGAAAATGCAGAACGTGAGCATTAGGATTGTAGTAGAGGAAGCAGCATGAGTTGACAATCATTCACTGCATGTGCACTTATCTTGTCGTTTAATTTTTGTGAAAAAGATATTTATCTTGTTTGTTTTTGTGATGCAGTTGCGATGGCTGGAGGGGATGACATGACGAAGCAACTCGCCGTTCGGGCTAAGGCCAAAAGAGATGCCGAGCGGGCTGTAAGGAGCAGAGGAAGAAAAGAAAACTTCCAATCAGCTCTTCTCTCTTTTAGATAAAGACATCCCACATCTTATTAAGTACCTTGAACATTTTAATTTTATTTATGAATACATATTATAATTGTAGTTGTTAACTGAAAAAATATTGGTTAATCGGTCCGAAAATTCGAAACCAATGTACCAGTTAACTGATAGTAATGGACTGATTAATGGTTAGTATTTTGAAAAATCCGCTATTAATAAATTAGTTTTTTTTAGGACTCATGAACCGATTAACCGATCCATGCTCACCCCTAATAAAAACTAATTTTAACCATCTGCGATTGAGCGGTTAAAATCAATATCTATGATCCTTTATGTGAGGACCTTTATTTTGGCTCTTATTTTAAATTAGCTATGCTCCTGAGTATGACTCGATATAATAACAAAAAGTTAAGGGGGAAATTAATTTCTTTTTTATATAATTGGAAAATTAATTTCTCATAGTAGGGTAGTAATTTTTCTTTTATATATATAGAAGTAATTTATAATATATAATATGTTGACAAAAAATTATAATATATAATAATTAGGAGTGTACACAGTTCGATCTAATTCGGGGATTTACAAATCTCCATATTGTATTGAAATTTCGGTTCTTATAAATTTCAGTACAGTTCGGTTCTTATAAATTTCGGTACGATTCTTACAATTTTTAGTACAGTTCAGTTTGATTTTTCGGTTCTTTCGGTATAAAATAAAATAATACAATACGGTACTTCGAATAATTCAATATTTTTAAAAATTTGTAATATAAATATATATAATAATAAATACAAATATAATTAAAATATCTCAATAAGTACCTACAAAATTTGAAAATTAATAATCGACAGTCTGTATCTGTATTATACTCGCATTAATTTGAGGATCTTGAGTAATAACTAAAAACAATAACAAAGAAATTAAATATCAGACAAAAAAATCTAAATATTAAATACACAATTTAAGAATTTACGCGAATATAATAATTATCTCATTCAAACTTTTAAAATTCTTCCATTAAGAAAATCTTTCAATTTATCTCTTTTTTTATAAAAAAAGAACAATATCTTCTAACAATAGTCACTCTACATGTAATTTTAAATTTAGGACAAATTACTTCAATAAATTTCCTAAAACCCTCATGTTCAACAAAATTAAATGGTAATTCATTCCTGATGATTATCCTAATTAAAGCTTATATACAAGCCTTTTGATCGAATTTCCAACTAACTAATGATGTACTATTACCGGACCCCACAAAATCCAAAATTGTCTGTGACTTATCCTTACTTTTAAATGCAGTCGCTAACTCTTTTTTATTTGAAAATTTTTTTGCCACTTTCCCTTAAATGTTTCCACAATCCTAAAGTGCCTATATCACTCTTCACTTGATAATCTTTACCACACCACTTACATGCAGCCCTTCCAGTTTTATTACCATCAGCATCAACCAATCTATCAAAATGCTCCCAAACTCCAAACCTATTTTTTTTAGAAAAATTAGCATTACCTGCTGATTTTGGAGTTGTAGAAGACTCAGTTTGTGGGACAGCAAGCGGAGGACACATAATTTCATCAGTAAATGGTTCTGAATATTTTCTTTTATTCAATGAAAAAGAGCCGATAAAGCTAGAAATTTTCTTCATTTTTCTATGAGTCAAGTCTGCATGCAACAAAGACAAAGATAAGAACATAAAACAGGAAATTTTGTATATTCAGTGCCGCCATAAAGATATTTTGATTAATTTTTTTTATATCTTTTAGGGTTTGGTATTTTACTTTAATAACATAATGTTAAAAAACTATAAGATATAGATTTTCATAAATCTTGACTGTAACAAAAAAAATCCATAGAACATGTGAAAGGTCCATATGATGTAGTAGATTTAAAAGCAAAAAATGCACATGCAAAATAGTCACATGGGAACATTCCTGCACATTGAGATTTGTTCCCAATTACTATATAATATAATATTTATACAGCAAGTCTGCAATTTCAACCCACAAACTAATTCAAAATATATTCCCATATTGGAGAAATTATTAATAAAAATAAAGTGAATAATTTCAAAGTATAAATTATAACTTTGTTTTTTCATTTGGTGTAGACGAAAATAAGAAATAAAAGCAGGAAATTCTATAAGATATTAGTAGACATAAATAAAAGCAGGAAATTTTCTTTATTTTTATGGATCTCCTGTCTGCAATATTATACTTGGCATAAATATTAGTAAACACACAAACCTGAGAGAATAAGAGGAACAAAATCCACTAAAATTGACAAAATAAATAGAAAATCATACATAAAATCCACTTAATACCTTGATTGTACGATCAGCAGAAAATGTATCTATCTACAATTTGCCCTATCCGGCACCATTACCTAACCAACATATATAGAAATATATCAACCAACCCAAGAATTTAGAAAGGTTGTAACTGTTTACATCCTCAAGGGCATTTGACCAATACTATTGATTTAAGTTCTAAGCAAAAATGGACAAAAAGTCTGATTATCATGACTAAGGACACTTATGTCCAACTACGTGCTCTCATGGCATAAATTCATGTGCAGTGAAATTTCTTACCAGAAAAATTGTTCACAGAAACAAAATAAACCAAATAAAATATTAATTGTAACTTTCAGGTGATCACAAATATGATATTAACACAACTCTATAACACACCCACTCAATAAAAGAGTCTAGAACTATTCACCCGATAGTTCTTCCATGGAGGATGCCAGACGGGATGAGGCCATTTGCTTGGAATTCTTTCAATTAAAGTAGAAGTTGAGTAATTCCTATAACATGTAAAGCATAGAGGTTAGAGCCAAAATAATATATTCTTCAGCAAACATCAATTTGTAGGAATATCAGAAATCAACCAAAAATAACAAAACACCTCATACAATAAAAGAGTCTAAAACTATTAACGAAGTTCTAACAATAAAATGTTCAAACACATCCCACGTCAGATCTACAAAATTAAGCACAAAAGAGAGAAAATTTAAGCACTAATACCATGGCTACTAGGGGCAGGAGCCGAGCTAGAAGATTGAGCTTAAACGATGAAGACGAAAATGAGAGCAACAGAGACGATGAACGGCTGCCAATTTCAAGAGAGAAGGAGAGGCGATTTCGAAACAGAGAGGCAGAGAGGCAGAGCAATGATGAGAGGGATTTAGGGCCTGTTTACTTACAGAAAACTGGTCCAGCTTTCCAGAAAAAATTTTCACAGAAAACAGAAAATAGAGATCATGTTTATTTTAGTCAATTTTCTAAAATAGAAAATAGAAAATAGATTTTCCAGTTTTCTAAAATAAAAAAGAGTTTGGAGAACTGATAAAAGATATTTTCTAAATTTTCTAAATCATTTTAATACATATATACATGTATATGTATATATTCACATAAACATACATATGCATGTATGTGCATACATATATATGTGTATGTATATGTATGCATAGACATGTATGTATGTATGTATGTACATACATACAGATACATATATGTATGTACTTATATACGTACATACATACATACATACATACATACATACATACATATGCATATATGTATGTATGTACTTATATACATATATATATATACATACATACATATACATATATATGTATATATGTACGTACACATACACACACATACATATATACGCATATATATATACATATATATACATGCATATACACATACTTATACATACATATACATATGTGTGTGTGTGTGTGTGTATACATATGTATGTATGTTTGTATGTATGTGTGTGTATTCATATACACACACACACATACATGCAAATGCACATGCACATGCAAATGCACATACATGCAAATACAAATGCATATATATATATATATATATATATATATATATATATATATATATATATATATATATATATATATATATATATATATATATACATATACATACGCATATATATAGAATATAAATACTCTAATTTACCATTTATTGATATGTATGTGCATATATATATGCATCTATGTGTATGTATGTACATACATACACATATATATAGAAAATAATTACTCTAATTTTTCATTTATTGATATGCATACGCATATGCATATGTATATGTATATATATATACATACACATATATATAGAAAATAAATACTCTAATTTTTCATTTCTTGATAAATAAACGCGTTTTCTAAATTTTCTATAGAAAATAAATACTCCAATTTTCTAAAAAAATAGAATACAGAATACAGAAAATAGAAAACTATTTTCTGTAAGTAAACGCACCCTTAGGGTTTCATTTTAACTTTATATTATATATATATAATTTCTGTTTTATTTAATTTTTTATCTTAAATAATTTACTTTTTTAATTCTTTAAAAACTATCAATTCTTTATATTCAATATTTAATTCCCTCCTAAAATTCAAAATAAAAAATATTCATCCCTAAAAATTTCCCCCCAAAAATTAATTCCCTCCTAAAAATCAAAATATACTCGTATAATTATATTAATTAGTAAAATTTTATAATATATAATTAAATTATTAATTTACAACTCAATTACTCATATAGGTATTGTACCAAAATAAATAAGTACTAGTTGAGTGATACTAAAAATAAATAAAATTAATTGATAAGGTAGTTATATTTTTATATAATTATATGAATTAAATTGATAAATTTCATTATATATAATAATTGTGTATAATTATATTATTAATTTATATGCTCAATTACTCATATAGGAATTGTACCAAAAATATATAAGTACTAGTTGAGTGATACTAAAAATAAATGATGTTAATTGGTAAGGTGATTATATACTCATATAATTATATTAATTAGTAAAATTTAATTATATATAATTAAATTATTAATTTACAACTCATTATATAGTTATTTTCATATAATTACATGAATTGAATTGTTAAATTTCATTATATATAATAATTATATGTAATTATATTATTAATTTACATGTTCAATTATTCATATAGGTATTGTGCTAAAAATAAATGACTATTAGTTGAGTGTGTGACACTAAGAGTAAATGAAATTAATTGATTATGTGATTATATACCCATATAATTACATTAATTAGTAAAATTTAATTATATATTACTCATATAGATATTGTGCTAAATTAGATAAGCACTAGTTGAGTGATACTAAAAGTAAATGAAATTAATTGTTAAAGTGATATATATTCATATAATTACATGAATTTAATTTATAAATTTCATTATATATAATAATTGTATATAATTATATTATTAATTTACATGCTTAATTACTCATACACTACAAAAAAAAAACACAAATTAGCGACTAAATTTAGCGACGGAAACTATTCCGTCGCTATTTAGCGACTAATTTGCGACTAAATTTAGAATTAGTTGTGAAAACAATTTTTTTCAATTTTAGCGACGGAAATAATTTTTAGTCGCTAAAATTTTGCGGCAATTTATGGCGCTTTTTTTTTGTGACTATTTAGCGACTAAAAAGCCATCGCTAATTTTTGCGACTAATTTAGCGACTAAAAAATCAGTCGCTAAAATAGCGACTAAAATTTTAGTCGCTAAATTTAGATGCAATTTTAGTGATTTTATTTGCGACGGATTTAGCGATTATATTTGTTGTCGCTAAACTATTTTGAAATAGCGACGTATATTTCCGTCGCAAAAATATTTTCAAATTTATTAAAAAAATATTTTAGAAACTGAATAAAATGATAATTTAATATTTAAAAAAAGAAAACCCAAAACTACGTCATTTTGGGCTTCCCGTTGCTTCTCCCTTCCCTTTCCTTTCTTTTCCTCCTTTTCCCTTTCTCTGCGCCGATCCCATTCAAGCTCCCCTCCCTCAATCTGCTCCTCCTCCCCATCGCTCCCCGCCACCCAACCCCCCTGTCCCCGCTGTCAGCCGGCCGAGTCGCCTTCTCTGTTTCCCCCTCTTCCACGCGCAACGGCAGCATCTGTTGCCTTCCTCCTTTCGCTTTTGGAGTCGGGATTTGCAGCCTCTGGATCTCTATTTCGCTCTCTCGATCTCCATCTCACTCTCTCTGTCCCGATCTCACTCTCCAGGTACTCTCTCTCTCTTTCTCTCTCTCTCTATCTGACTTATTTGCTTTATTAGCTTTCGTCTTCTTTGAGCTTAGTTCCCATTGTTGTTATACTAGTTTCAATGTTCATTTTTGGAATTTCTTTTGGTTTAGTGCCTTGAATGAGACATTTTGGCATGTGGGTTTAGATGTGTTATTGGTAAAAGATCCTTTTTTGATTATTGATTTGTGGGTTTGGTGTGGATTTGCTTGTTGAACTCATTTGATGCTGTTTGTTTTTGGATTTTGATTTTTCTGATTAGGGTTTTGTATTAGGGCTTTCACTTAACTCTTTTGAAAGGGGTTTTCATGAACGAAGATGGAGAAAAAGAGGTCAATTTTTAAACATAGTTTTCCCTGTTTTCCTGCTGAACTTAGTTTGGATACAAAATTAAGCAGGAAAAAGGAACGTGGGTTTATTTTGATGAGAAGTCATGTGATGGAAATATTTTAGAAATTGGTTTGACTTGCTGAAATTTTTGATGCTGTTATCAAATTTTAGATGCTTCATTGGTTTAAACTGTCTCTTAGATTTGTTTTCTCTTAAAACCAACTGGTAGAAAACAAAAATAAAATGAATTATCTTTAGTTGCAGGTCTTATTAAGACTCATTATATAAGCATCTCAAATAAATTATCTTTGTTTTCTCCTAATCTTGCTTTACTATTTAAGCTTGATATCTGTTAGAATAAATAATTTACCAGTAATGATATAAAACTTCTTGATGTTTGTGGAATTATGATGTTTGTGGAATTATAATGTTTGTGGAAATCCTAGCCATCATAATGAAAAGTAAAAATCAAAATTGTCTTGCAGTTATCTGTCATGTTATAATGGGCGGACATTTGAACGAAAAGGTAACCTGAATTGCATTATTGTTAATAGATAAATTGATAGCCATTAATAATTTTAGCAGTAGACACTATTTGAAAAATGCATATTTTTTTTTTATTTTTTGTTGCCAAGCCTCCTGTTTCCGAGTCATCAGATCTAAATTGGACTAGCAAGGCTAAAATGAATTTTGACATAGGTGACTTCATAAATTTATGTTGTTAGAGCTTGAACTTGAAGTAGGTGCAACTTAAATTTTTAGAGTAAATCCACAATTCGGTAAACTGGGAAACTGACATCTAGTTTGTATGAGCAAATTAATGTGGAAGAAATATGTAAAGCTGAAAGTCACAAATGAAAATTAGCATGTTCAATATAATGAGCTTATTAACAGTCTTATCATTCAGCTGAATTTACTGTTCAATTCTAAGTGTCTATCTCACACTTAGGAATAAAATTATCACGATCTTAACTTTCAGTTGGTTGATCCATAAACATGCACAAATACACTAGGATGAATCATATTTGTGCTTACAATTGTCATGCACTTGGTTCAATACTTCTTTGTTACTAAATTTTGATGTTGTATCTGGTTCTACAGATCTTAATTTTGGCTGAGAGTCGGTGGAAGATTCAGCCATTCAAGCTGATTCCAAATCTCTTGCTACTTTACTACTAATTCATGATATTCAGGTGCCCTGTATTTTTTATTTTAACAAAAATTATTAGATAGTCTATAATTTACTTGTATACTTCTCTTGTATCATGCTCTCACTACAATAGTATTTTGAGATAACTACTTGTTGAATCTTAAGTGTTCTTTGTAAACTTGAGATTGTATCTTGTCAAATTATTTACATATGCCATCATAAAGTAAAATTTTCAATCGACAATACTTTGTTCTGTTGTCTTTAGATTTGTCAAATTGTGTAAGCGTAAAGCATGTATGCATCTGCAACCTAGACATATAAATGTGGATATTTGTTTGTTTGTGTTAGTGTGTATATAATGAAGAGAGAGATAGTTGCAAATATGTGCAATAAAATTGAGGGATGACAAGTCTACTGAAACTTTGTGTAGTACTTAATAACCTCCTTTCCTAAAGTTCATCTCTCCTTTGATCATCACCCAGTCTGATATGTTAATTATTTGTCAGATTGAAGTTGCAAAAGTGGTCGAAACTCAAGCTAATTGCTTATTGGTGTCTTATTTCTACAGTTATTTCCACGCTCAATGTCTTTTTCTTAAGGTTTATGAAATATGTAAATTTATGAAATACATATATATATATATATATATATATATATATATATATATATATATATATATATATATATATATATATATATATATATATATATATATATATTCTAGTTAATTAATTAAGTGAAAAATTTAGAAAATGGTAGCTCATGCCTTGTAATATATGAATTAGAATCAATTTTTCTTATTTTGAGAATGTGTAGTTCTTCTTATTCCTTCGGTTTAATTGCTTTAATTTTATTTTTTGTTGGTTAGAACTTTGTGATTTACACTGTCGGTGAGTTGAAATTCACTCTAGAAGTGTTAAAACTATTTTTTTTTGGTAATTTCCTTTTTGATAATTATATTTCCAACAATTTTCGTTACTTATTTCATAAAAAGATTATTTTTTTCTTATTTAAATCCTGATTTCTGTGCAGGTTTGTGTCATCTGTCCTACCTCCGAAAATTGTCTCCTATGGTTTTGCTATTATTAATTTTTGGAGATTAATTCATTTAGATTTGTTACGTAATTTACGCTGTTTTACTTATTTTTATTTTTTTTTATTTTAGGCCTCTAGTTGAAACACAAAATCAGTCCGGGACCAATAAATCTACGAAATCATAGACAACATCTAATGTAATTTATGTATATTTATTTTTAATGTAATTTTGCTTATTAGGAACATAATATGAAAATTTATGTATTTTATTTTTTTTAAATTATTTTATTTTGTTGAATATAAGGTCGATATTCGATCTATTCGGTTCCGTTTAAAATCGAACCGAACCGATCATTTACACTCTTAATTGTACACTTTAATTTATTTTTATAATATTATATTTTTAAATTAATAGTATTATTAATAATATTGCATAATTATTATTTATATAAATTAAATTTTTGATATAATAATAATAATAATAATAATAATAATAATAATAATAATAATAATAAATTGAATTGAATTGAATTTATTTTAAAAAAATTTAATAATTTTAGCGACGGAATTTTTTGTCGCTAATATTTTTAATACGACTATCTTAATATTATTTAGCGACGGGTTATTTCGTTTTTAGCGACTGAATTTTCCGTCGCTATTTTTAGTGACTGTTTTAAGTTTTAGTCGCAAATTTTTTGCGACAGCCGGATTAGCGACTGTTAGTCGTTTTGTCGCTAAAAGGAATTAGCGACGGATGCCGTCGCTAATTCCCTGTTTTTTTGTAGTGATATATGTATTGTGACAAATATATATGAATAGTAGTTGATTGATACTAAGAGTAAATGAAGTTAATTGGTTAGGTGATTTTATACTCATATAATTACATTAATTAGTAAAATTTAATTATATATAATTTAATTATTAATTTACAACTCAATTACTTATATAAATATTGTGCCAAAATAGATAAGTACTAGTTAAGTGATACTAAAAGTAACTGAAATTAATTAATAAGGTGATTATATACTCATATAATTATATTAATTGATAAATTTTCATCGATACAATAATTGTATATAATTATATTATTAAAATACATAATCAAAAATTTAATTATATATTATTTAATTATTAATTTACAACTCAATTACTTGTATAAATATTGCGCCAAAATAGATAAGTACTAGTTAAACGATACTAAAAGTAACTGAAATTAATTAATAAGGTGATTATATACTTATATAATTATATTAATTGGTAAATTTTCATCGATACAATAATTATATATAATTACATTATTAAAATACATAATCAATTACTCATATAGATATTATGCCAAAAATAAATTATTATTAGTTGAGTGATGCTAAAAATAAATGGAATTATTGGTAAGGTGATTAATGTTATATACTCATACATTTATATTAACTGGTAAAATTTCATTATAAATAATAACTATATATAAATACATTTTTAATTTGCATATTTATATAAGAATTGTGACGAAAATAGATAAATATTAATTGAGTGGCACTAAAAGTAAATAAAATTAATTGCATATTCATATAGGTATAATAATTAAATTTATCTTATTAATAATTAAAATATCTATTTTAATTTATTAACTATTTAAGTATTATATTAAATTAGTGCATTAAAATATTTAATACAAATAATTATGAAGTAAAATTTATATACTAAAAATTATAAATAATATTTATATATAAATTACTACTATTATATACTTTCGTCCGATTTTAGTGCAATTCGATTCTAATCAAAAAATCAACGATACAATTTGATTTAATTTTAATAAAAAAAATTAACAGTACAATTCGATTTTAATTTTTTTTCCAATATTTCGAATCGATATAGAAAAATCTAGATCCGTACACATTCCTTTGAAATAATTCCGTTGAAATAATTGAAATTTAAAAAGTTTTTATGGTTGTAGAATGGAGCCCACATACCCAAAAGAAAAGATATGTATGCAGCGTTGGAAGACATGGAAATGGAAGCAAGGGGATGCGTATGTGGCAATGGAGGAGAGGTGGAAAATAGGAGGCTTTAGATACGCGTATCAGCCAAGTCATCTAGTCAAGATATATGTCCGTGACTTCGGCCTTTTCAATTTATACCACTTGGACACGCCACGTTTTCTTTTTCTATTTTTTTAAGAAACCCACGTGGCAGCTCTGATTTTTCTGTCACCAGCACTATTTTTGCTTTGATATTAATAATGGCTACATAGGTCTATAATTGTTCCAATTTGTCTGCATTTTTCTTTTTGATTTGTTTGTCTTTTTAATGGAAATTTTCGGTACCAAAATTAAATTGAGAATTCTGCATTGAGTTACGATTTTGATAAAAAATTATCTCTTGTTTCAATAAAATTTCTTAATTGTCAATTTGCAATAAAGTTTATCTACTAAAATTAAAACTCAATTTGCAATTTACAACATAACTTTGAATAAAAAAAAATTAAAAATTTAATTAACCACATAATTGATCCGAAATCGAATCAATTTTCGATTATCAAATCCGATAACTCGATTTCAATTTTTATTTTTAGCATTTTTAATTTTCGGTTTCGATTTTTGGATGCCAGTTAATCGTTTATATATATATATTTTATTTTCTTTAGAACTTACGTAAAGTAATATTTTAAAATACATGTTTATTTTTATACCTTTATTTTTTATTTTTTTTATAAAATTTATATAATACTTTAAATTATATTTAAATTATATTATTCTCGTGCAATAACTGATTAATCTTTATATATGTTATTTTTTATTATATATATTGGTGTGTATATTTCACTTGATATCATTTAATTACACTCTCTTATGTTTTAAGTCAATCTTTTAACATTCAATTTTATCCAAAATTTTTCTTTGGCTTAGAATTACATATGTTAATTTTCAACAATATCAAATTCACTTTATAACATTAGCTATTAATTTGTTGGACATGAATTCTAGCTATGTAATTTTTATTTTGAATTATTTTGCGTATTTGAAATTGAATTAAATTTTTTCTACTTTTTTATAATTTTATATTATAAATTTTAGTGGTTAACCAAACAGAAAATTGAAACCGATGGACTAATTAACCGAATATAACGTACTGATTAGTGGTTAATGATATTAAAAAATAGATATTAATGGACTAATTAATTTTTTTATTAATTGATTGGTTAATCGGTCCATGTTTACCCTTAACTTCTATAACCAAAAATTTTAAAATTCGGTCATTATGATTTTATTGGTACAAAATAATTATTATATTATTTTACTAATACCAATCATTTTATTGTGGTCATCGAATTAAATTTATTATAATTATATGGTAATTAGGGCCATAAATAAAATTAATCTTTAATTATGTTGATATTTAAATTCTAAAAGAAATCCATAAACATATAAAATCGTCAATTTTTTTGCCAAGATATAAAATTGTCATTTTTTTATATAAAATTATATATATATATATATTTAAGAATGGAGGTTAAAATCAAATAAAAATCAATTATAAAATTGTCAAATCTCATCCTTTTCGTGATTTCCGTAAAATTATCATTTATATATATATATATATATATATATATATATATATATATATATATATATATATAATATAACCATCAAATATTCAAAGTCTATTGTACCCAATTATCCAAATTCACGGTGAACTATGAACAGACTTAAAATATATCCCTTTGGAGGCCCCACTCCCCATCAAATTGTTACTTCTAAAAAAAAATTACCAAAAATATTATTTAATGCATCATTTTTCAACTTTACTTTCATTTAATGTCAATAAAATATTAACATTTTTCATTTTTAACACGTTTTACTATACTAATATAAATTAAGAGAAAGGCATTTTAATTTATTAAATATAAATTTACATAAAAGTTAGCAAAGTTAATAATTATTTTAATATTAGTAATATGTATAATAAACAGCGGCGTGCAAAACCCGACCCGATGAACCCGCACAACCTGATCCGAACTAGCTATTCGAGTAGGGTTGTTCGGAGTGTTCGGTTTTGGATTGGATCTTCAAAAATCAGTTATTTCAAGTTCAAATCAAGTTAAAACCTTCAAAACCCTAAATCCGACCGAAACACTATATAAGTTTTTTTTCCTAGTTGCCCATCCCTCTCCCTCTGCCCCTCTCCCCTCTCTCTCCATGTCTTTAACGATCCGACTCTTCCTCCTCCTCTACTGCCACCGTCGTCGATTTCAGGTTCCATCTCTCCCTCTCCCTCTCGCTCTCTCTATTCTTCTTCTTCTTTGATTGATCTGCTTCCTCCTTCTCCTCCTAGGTTGCCACTTCTTCGTTTTCCTCCTCCTCATATCGATTTTTGTTTTAATTGTTGTTCTAATATTGGTTTTTCTTTTTTTTTTTATTTGAGTCTGACATATTTGGATATGGTTTTGTGTGTTTTTTTGATGCATTTGTAATTGAGTTGTGTTTGATTTTGATGGAGTTTGTGGTTGAGTTGTGTTTCATTTTTATAGATGTCAAAAGAAAAAATCACAGAAAAGGAAGAGAAACTTGAAAAATCACAGAAAAAGAAGAGAGGAGATGCGAAAATGCAGGAGAGAGAGGACTCGGATTGATCGGGTATTTCGGGTCGGAACCCGAAAATTATCGGGTTAGTCGGTTCGGAGCCCTACTAATATATAGGGTCGGTTTAGTTTGAGATATAGGGTATATTTTGGGTTTCAGATTGATCGGATTCGGTTAGTGTTGGCGGAGAGAGTAATTATTGTGTTCAAATCCTATTCCTTCCCTTTACTAGTTAGGATTTAGCTCTTTATTAATTACGATTTAACTTCCTATTTTGATAGATATTGTACAGCCATTTTATTTTTTCTATGAAAAAATATATGATTTAAATCTTAACGGTTGATTGATATGATTATTTTTTCTTATAGAGATTGATATGAATTTTTTAGGAATATATGATTATTATTATTTAGGAAAATTTTGTTTTATTTTTATTTAATAAATATGTTAATCTTGTCTAGTGCCATAAAGTTTCATTCAAGCTCATTTAATTAGATTTGGAAATATTACAATTAATTATAGCTTCACGCATTCATAAATTTATTAAATTCTAACTTTTTATAAACGAATATGATGCATTTACATTTTTATGCTAACTTTTTATAAAGAAGTCAGATATCCTTAGTTTTTTTAGGGTTCGAAAATAATTAAAAAAATAGTTAAACTCTTGTCTGTTTGAATTATTTATTTTAAAAAATAAAAAACATAAGCAAATTTGTAGTTACAATAACTTATAAATAATTTTTCTTAACATATGAAAAAATAAGAAAAATAATTAACGCATGCTCTTTTAATATTTCTTTGTTTGAATGTGTTATATTATATAAATGTTAGAACTTAATAATATAATCTAATCGTCAATCATAACAATAACAATGGAATTTTTTTGTCCAAAAAATAAAACAATAACACTTAAATTCAAAGCCAGCTCTAAAATTTTATTTAAATTGTTAAATGGTGCCACAAAAGTCATTTTCGGAGTTAAGAAAATAATCATTTATTGAAGATATATTTGAAAGAAAAAAAATATTCCTTTGTGCCGAGATATGAATATTAATTTTTGCATATAAATATATCTCCAAAAGTTGGATAAAATAAAATTAAAATTATTAATGTTAAAATACTGCCACACAATTAAACTCAACAATCCATATTTTTAGAATTCGCAATGTAGCCGATAGACCAGCAACTAAGTGGCTAGTTATTAATTTTGTGAATGTATTTTGACAAAAAGAAAGTCGATTTACTTTTTATTTATTATTTAATATATAAATATATATATATATATATATTTTCCAATTTTAATAATCCCAATTATATAAGAACATGTGGTCAAAACAAGGAACAGTCATTTACCGGTAAAATAAACAAAAGCCAACCAAGAGGAACGAAGCCAAACAGTCGGTTACAGTCAAAGTACGTAATGAGGTACACTAAAACCTCATCAATATGACGTGGACGATTCTGATCAAACTTAAGACTTAATCCCAGCCGTCCATTAAAGCAATATAAATAGCTTGATGGGTGGGTCTTTTCTTCGAGTTTTTTCGTTCTTATCTCCTTTTTCATTTCCTCGCTTTTGCTTCTTTCCTTGTACAGAGAGACCTTCTGTGTCATTGAAGTTATATAATAATTCTCATTCTCTCTATAAAAATATAATCTTTAATGAAAACCCATTGCCCTTAAACATTCGTTATTTCTTTCCTTTTTTTCTGTATTCTCGATTCTTGAAAAGTTTGTTAATGGTGTTCTTGATTTTTCTTGCTCATTATGTTCTCTAAGTCTGCTATGGACTGCTTGAATTTGATCACGGTTGATGATTTCCGTGTCTTGAATCGTATCCCACGTGTCATGAAAGTTCCCGGTGTCATCTCTGAATTCGAAGACACCACGTCCGCGGCAGACGGCGGCGACGAGAAGCCCCCTACTCTTCCAATTGAGCGGAGAATCATCGTTTCAAACGAGCTTCCGGTAAAACCCCACCGTGATAGTTTAACCAATGAATGGCGGTTTGAGCTGGATAATGATAGGCCTGAGTTACGGCTTAAAGATGGGTTCCCTCCTAAAACAGAAGTGTTTTATGTGGGGGCTATAAAGGCTGAAATAGAAGTGAAAGATCAAGAAGAGATTTCACAGTTGTTGTTTGATAAATTTAGGTGCTTGCCTGTGTTCTTGAATGTTGATTTGCAGAATAAGTTTTATCATGGGTTTTGTAAGCACTATCTTTGGCCTTTGTTTCACTACATGCTGCCTTTATCACCTAGCCATGGTGCAAGATTTGATAGAGCACAATGGCAAGCTTATGTTATGGCTAATAAATTGTTTGCAGATAAAGTCGTTGAAGTATTAAACCCAGATGAGGATTCTGTTTGGGTTCATGATTATCATCTCATGGTTTTGCCTACTTTCTTGAGGAAAAGGTACCATAGAGTTAAGCTTGGTTTCTTTCTCCACAGTCCTTTTCCTTCCTCTGAAATTTACAGGACTATACCGGTCCGCGAAGAGATCCTAAAGGGTTTCTTGAATTGTGATCTTGTTGGGTTTCATACTTTCGATTATGCTAGGCATTTCTTGTCTTGTTGTAGTAGAATGTTGGGTCTTAATTACGAGTCAAAAAGGGGTTATCTTGGGCTGGATTACTTTGGTAGAACTGTTAGCATCAAGATATTGCCTGCGGGGATTCATATGGGACAGCTTGAGTCTCTCTTGAATATGGAGGATACAGCCAAGCTTGTAAAAGAATTGAAGGAGAAATTTGAAGGGAAAATTGTAATGATTGGTGTTGATGATTTGGATATCTTTAAGGGCATTAGCTTGAAGTTTTTAGCAATGTGGAAGCTTTTGGACCAACATGAGTCCTTGAGAGGGAAGCTGGTGCTAGTCCAGATTGCTAACCCAGCAAGAAGTCAAGGCAGGGATGTGCAAGAAGTTCAAACTGAGACCAGTAATATTGTTGAACAGATAAATCAAATGTATAGCCAACCTGGGTACGAACCGATTGTCTTCATTAATCGCACGGTTAGTACTCAAGAGAAAGCAGCATACTATGCAATCGCAGAATGTTGTGTAGTGAATGCTATAAGGGATGGTATGAATTTGGTATCTTATAAGTATACTGTTTGTCGACAGGGGAGCTCTGTTTTAGACAGAGCACTGGGAGTCGATGAGAAGTCCAATACAAAGAAGAGCGTTCTAATTGTCTCTGAATTCATCGGCTGCTCTCCTTCTCTTAGTGGGGCAATTCGTGTCAATCCTTGGGATGTTGATGATGTTGCTAGTGCAATGTATAGGGCTATATCTATGAGGGATTCAGAGAAACAGTTGCGCCATGAGAAGCATTATAAGTACATTAGCTCTCATGATGCTGCTTATTGGGCTAGGAGCTTCGATCAAGACCTTGAACGATCTTGTAGAGATCATTATCTGAAAAGATATTGGGGTGTTGGGTTAGGTTTAGGGTTCAGGATTGTTGCTCTCGGACCGAACTTCCGGAAGCTAGCAGTGGAACCAATTGTGGCTGCTTATAACAGAACGAATAGTCGGTTGATCCTTCTGGATTATGATGGAACTATGATGCCTCAGAGCTGCATTGAGCACGCGCCTAGCAGTGAAGTTATTTCAGTTTTGAATTGCTTGTGTAGCGATCCTGGGAACATTGTTTTCATTGTGAGTGGCAGAGGAAAAGACCCTCTAAGCAAATGGTTCTCTCCATGTGAAAAATTGGGAATTTCAGCTGAACATGGTTGCTTTACAAGGTAATTTATCTAATTTGATGCTAATATCTTAAAAGCCGTACTTTTTTAACAATTGTTTTTAAAATTGTTTCAGGTGGACAGGGGATTCTTCATGGGAGACCTGCTCAATGGTAATGGATTCTGCATGGAAAAAGATTGCTGAACCTGTAATGAACCTTTATACTGAGACTACTGATGGATCTTATATTGAGCAAAAAGAAAGTGCAATGGTATGGCACCATGGAGAAGCTGATGCTCATTTTGCCGCGAGCCAGGCTAAAGAGCTCTTTGATCACCTCGAAAACGTTCTTACCAACGAGCCTGTTGTTGTTAAAAGAGGCCAGCACATTGTTGAAGTGAAACCACAGGTATTATCAAACATTCAACCATAAGTTGGACTAAAACTAAACAATCCTTCCGATGTGTAATTTGATCAATTTTGGGCTTTGTTTCGGTTTATTGCAGGGAGTTAGTAAAGGCATAGTTGTGCAGAACCTGATCTCAACAATGCAAAGTAATGGGAAGTCACCTGATTTTCTACTGTGCATCGGGGATGATCGATCTGATGAAGATATGTTCGAGAGCATAGCGAATCATGTAGACAATCCAGCATTGCCAGCCATAGCACAAGTGTACGCGTGCACGGTTGGGCAGAAACCGAGCATGGCTAAGTACTACCTTGATGATACATCTGAAGTTATAAAACTGCTACAAGGCCTTGCTATTGCATCTGCAGTATCATCAAAGTATATAGCTGTGGAACAAACAGATTAGAAGGTTTTTGGTTCATTTAGCTAGACTTTTGTACAGAAGATAGTTTTATTTTTGCCAATTTACAGCCATAAGTTCAATACAAATTTAACAGATTCATGTTCTTCCCACATTTTGGGCGAAATTTCTTATAATGTCAGTACAGATTTTCCCTTTTTCTCTCCTTATAATTGAGCATATAAAATTACCATCAAATATATATATATATAATTTTTTTTTCTCCATATTTTTTAAAATGAGCTTTACCTTCGGGTACAATTTCTTGCCTTCGGTTAGGACCTAATTGAGCAAGCAACAACATCATACGGATGAGTTCTTTTTGTTGTAATATAGCTCAGGCCCAATTTATTAAATTGGGCTTTTCTGTGTTGCTGGAAGAATCCATTTGAAGATTTTATATGAGAAGTTAAAATTTGAACTTATTTCGAGTAATTCTGGTCTTACTAAAAATTAGAAATGGCCAATTGAACCCAACCTAGAAATTTAGTCCAAATCCATTCAAAAAATTGATCTGAATTTAATTCAATTCAATTGAAAAGCATATCTATCCGAACCAAACTTAACATGACCGATTAAATTTTGAATCAAATTGACATATTTTATCTAACCCAATGGACATCAACTACACCAAATGGATCGAAATACCAAATTTATACCTATAATTTTTTTTTTATACAAAGCATGCCTAATCCAAATATGATCCATCCAAATCCATAATCTATTCAATTCTAGTCAAACCTAACCTAAACCCCAAGCCAGCCCGTACTAGATTCGTATTTTATTTATATGAGTTTGTATTAGACTTGTACATAAAATATCTTCAAATTTCGGTTAGATCGGGCACAAAACCAATCCATCCTAGCTCAAACTCAACATGGCCCATCTCGGCCCAAGATAGGCCTGTATTTCATTTATGTAGATTTCGATTAGGTCTATCCCAAACCCGATCCATCCCAACACAGCCCATCATGAAATAGGCCAGTATGTTATTAATACCTGCTTGTGCAAAAAATATTTTTAAATTCTGATTAGGCTCTGCCTAAACTCGACCATTTTAGGCCCAAACTCCGCTCAATTCGGTCTGAATTCAACTCAAATCCGAATTAGCTCAAAATAGACCTGTATTTTATTTTATACTGGCTTGTACAGAAAAAATTTTCAAATTTCAATTAGACTTGACTCGAATTTGACCCAGCTTCGACTCGAACTTAGCCTATCTTGAGCCAGCTCAAAATATATCTGTATTTATTTATGCAGGATTGTACAGAAAAAAATTTTCAAATTCCAGTTAGGGTCGGTCAGAACTCAATCCATCTTGGCCCATACCCGACTAACCTAAAATATGCCTATATTTTATTTATGCTGACTTGTACAGAAAAAATCTTCAAATTCCAGTTAGGCCTAGCCCGAACTCGATCAATTCCAACTCACCCCGAAACCAATCAAACCCAGCCCATCCTGGCCTAGCTTGAAATAGGCCTGTTTTTATTTATGTTGGCTTGTGCAAAAAAAAAAAAAAATCCAAATTCTTGTTAGACTTGACCCAAACCTAGCTTGGCCCGAACTCGGCCCATCACAACTCAATAGGAAGTAGGCTTGTGTAGAAAAAAAGTTTTCAAATTTAGGTTATGCTCGGCTTGAACATGGCCCATCCTGGCTCAACCAGAAGTAAGCCTGTATTTTATTTATATAGAATTAGATTGAGCTTATTTAGAAAAAATCTTAAAATCTCATTTAAATCTGGCTCTATCGAACCCATCCCGAACACATTTTAGCCCATGTTAGGCCCATATTTTATTTATATGGACTTAAATCAGACATGCACATAAAAAATTTAAAAGTTCATTTAAACACAATTCGACCCCAATCTGTTGAGCTACCATGCGATCCATTTGTGCCAATATTTTTATAGTAGATTTTTTACTATGTCATTATTGTATTAGGAGTGAATTTTCATCAAAAATAAATGTTATATGGGTTGACCCACAACTTCGCCTATTAGGGCTATCATGCGACTCATTTGGTCCTCAATGTAACCTATTTGGGCCATCATGCGATCCATTTGGGCCAACATGTACCAAATTAATGGGTTGATCCAAATATGTTCTCCTCGTTTGGGCATTGGCCCATTTATGATCCATGAATAATAGCCCATTTATTATCCGTCTATTTACAATCCAACCTAAACCCTCCCAATCCGACCCATTTGCCACTTAGTAATAAATAAGAAATCAATTAGCCAAAATTGATAGAGCAATAAGTAATAAACTTTTTTTATATTTTTTTTAGAATCATGAATGTGGAGAAGTCTAAAATAGCAATGTTATTAAAACCATATTGGATAAAAAATTAGAGACGCAAAGGGATCCTGATTCGATCGGGTTCAACCGAATTTTTAAATAATATCATTTTTTAAGTTTTATATAAATATTATGAAAATACCATTATATAAAAAAATTAAAAAAAAACTTTAATAAAACACATTCATTATCAAACAATAATCATAAATATAAGACTATCTGCTGTCAATGGTGTAAAATTATGAGGTTATTTTTTGTCCTTTTTTTTCTCCTAGTTACCACCCATATATATATATTGATTTGATAAATTAACAAATAAATTTATTATTTCTGTCCATATATTTTTCTGGACATTTAACTTTTGTATTAGAAATTGTACAAAGTAAAATTATTGAGATGTTTTCTTTAACTTATTATTAATTTTCTTTTACAGCGGTTAAAGAATTTCCAATTTAAATAGGAAAAATATATAAAAATACAAATTAAGTTAGCAAAATTATTTATTTATGCATTTTTATTTTACGAATCACATTTTATATATTTAAAATTGAAAAAAATAATTTATTATTCATCTTAGCTTAAAAATATACGCACAATACCATCTGATCTTGTCATATATGTACCTATTATTACCCATATGAATTTAGATCCATACTATCAAATTTAAGTGGACAATAGATGATTTTTATCGAATTCAAATGTATAAAATGTCATTCAAAAATTTGATGTATGTAATAAAATACTTTTACTAACTACATGTGTGTTTTTATGTAATATCCCATGTAGATATGAAACAAATCTTTATTTTTATTTTTTCATTGATCCACTTCCAAGCTTTCATCGCTTATAGCTTCATTACTTCTATATAGCTTCTGATTCTCAATTATCATGGATTTCAAACATATTGTCCTTGTCATGATTGTGGTTTCTCTATATATCGGCGCAGTGGATGGAACTGCCAAATACACTATTTTCGAAAGTTTTACAAATCTTCTACATGCCAGTAAGTTTACATAAATGACAAAGTTTCTATAATAAAAAGTACATATTTATTTATTTATTTTGGTAAGAAGATGTAGACACTCACAACTTCTAGGATTTTTTGTATGCAGCAGTTAAAAAAAATTATAGATGATCACATGATGACCTTAAGATAGAAGTGTAACACCCTATATCACTAATAATTCATATATTCACCAACATATAGCTGTGAACTTCCATCTCTCTAAAAGTAATACATGCACATTCTCTCCATTACTTCTTAACTAAACATAATAATAATATTATTTACATAATTTTTCTGTATACTACCTTTACATATATAAATATACATGCCATACACATACATATGCCAAAAATTTGCATTTGAAATTCTTGTTCTGCATTGCACCAAAATTTCGCTTGTTCCTACATGTGTGTTTTTATGTAATATCCCATGTAGATATGATACAAATCTTTATCTTTTTTTTTTCACTGATCCACTTCCAAGCATTCATTGCTTATAGCTTCATGACTTCTATATAGCTTTTGATTCTCAATTATCATGGATTTCAAACATATTGTCCTTGTCATGATTGTGGTTTCTACACTATATACCAGCGCACCTAGCTAAATCTTCTCGATTTTATTGGTAGATGGAACTGCCAATTACACCATTTTTGAAAGTCCTACAAATCTTCCACATGCCAGTAAGTTTACACAAATGACAAAGTTTCTATAATAAAAAGTACATATTTATTTATTTATTTTGGTAAGAAGATGTAGACACTCACTACTTCTAGGATTTTTTGTATGCAGTAGTTAAAAAAAATTATGCATGATCAAATGACGACCTTAAGATAGAAGTGTAACACCCCTATATCACTAATAATTCATATATTCACCAACATATAACTGTGAACTTCCATGTCTCTAAAAGCAATACATGCACATTTTCCATTACTTCCTACCTAAACATAACAATAATATTATTTACATAATTTTTCTATCTACTACCATTACACACACGCGCTCGCGCGCACATATATATATATGCATGCCATACATATACATATGCCAAAAATTTGCATTTGAACTTCTTGTTCTGCCTTGCACCAAAATTTTGCTTGTTCCTACATGTGTGTTTTTATGTAATATCCCATGTAGATATGATACAAATCTTTATCTTTTTTTTTTCATTGATCCACTTCCAAGCATTCATTGCTTATAGCTTCATTACTTCTATATAGCTTCTGGTTCTCAATTATCATGGATTCAAACATATTGTCCTTGTCATGATTGTGGTTTCTGCACCATATACCAGCGCACCTAACTAAATCTTTTTGATTTTATTGGTAGATGAAACTGCCAAATACACCATTTTCGAAAGTCCTACAAATCTTCTACATGCCAGTAAGTTTACATAAATGACAAAGTTTCTATAATAAAAAGTACATATTTATTTATTTGTTTTGCTAAGAAGATGCAAACACTCACTATTTCTAGGATTTTTTGTATGCAGTATTTAAAAAAAATTATACATGATCAAATGAAGACCTTAAGATAGAAGTGTAGTACCCTATATCACTAATAATTCATATATTCACCAACATATAGCTGTGAACTTCCATGTCTCTAAAAGTAATACATGCACATTTTCATTTACTTCTTACCTAAACATAATAATAATATTATTTATATAATTTTTCTGTCTACTACCTTTACATAAACATATAGATGGCATATATATATATATGCCAAAAATTTACATTTGAACTTCGTCTTCTACCTTGCACCAAAATTTCGCTTGTTCCTAATCCTCCCTCGCTCGATAAACAATATGCGCAGTAAAAATAGCTACGCGTTAAGCACTAATGCTTAATGGTTGATACATTTCTAATATTTTCTATGCCACACACACATGCATTAGTTGACATAGGCATACTTATATTTATTCCATCTATTTATCTTTAACTTAACATTTACTTATACGGATTTATTCTTAATTAATTCCTTATTAATACATATATTATCTTAAATATTTCATTTCTTAAATCACTCATATTATTTCTCTATATACTCACAATTTTATATTTTTATGCCGCCATTACTCATAACATCATAATTTCTTCATATACTATTACTAGTCCCTTAAATTCACATAATTATATTTTTATTCTTATTGTCCATACTTATCAAATTTTTTTATACCCTCTTATTTTTCATTTTAATTTATAATTACTATTTACTAATAGCTTTAGCTTTTCATTGCTAAATTACCATTTTGCCCCTTTATTCTTATTTTCTCACTTAATTACCGTTTAGTCTTTCATTTTGCACGCTTACATCACATTTACCACTTTATTTCATAATTTTACCATTTTACTATTAAACCTTACCTTTTATCATTAAATGACCCCTTTGTCCTTTAATCCATAAATTGCTTGCATAATTACCATTTAGTCTTTTAACTTAGTCTTTTAACTTACACATAATTATCAATTGGTCCCTTAACATATGCGTTTATCGCATATTTGTCAATTTGTTACCTATATTTACCACTTTACCCTTCCATTCTTATTACTATTATTAATTTCCAGAAAATTTCTACTATAATATGATCAAATTACAATTTTAATACCTAATTTATCTAAAATTGGTAAGTTACATTTTAGTTCATATAATTTGCCAAGTTTATCATTTTTCCCTTAATTGTTCCTAACATACCAAAATTTCCAATTATTCATATATTTTACTCATTTTTACTTCTTATTTAAACCTTTTTACCCATAATCTTTTGTTATTATTCCTTTACATTTTACCCTTATTATTTTCTAAACTTACTATTTTGCCTTTAATATTTCCGTTTAACCTTTTTTTTTTACTCTTGTACCACTAAAATTATTGATTTACCCCTATTTACATAAATATTATATTTTAGTCCTTAAACTTTTATATTAATCCATATTAGTCATTTTGCCATATTATTCATTCCTTAATTTCATTCTCTTCCATTTATGTACATTTTTGTCCCTAGTAGTATCTGGTAGAAATCCTCAAACCGAATATGCGAGACGTGGATCCCAAAGGTCCAAAACATATAAAGGTGACCCCAAGGGACCACCAATGCCATATACATAATACCATATATCCTGTAAAAAGCCATATAAGGTTGTAGACTACCATTGGCCTACACATATACGAGTCGCCATGACTCGAACCGCGGTAAGTGTCCCTATGGCTAGTGTAAACACCCGGTCCCGAGCCAGCCCAGACAAGGGTTACCCAATAATGATTAGATGCCCGTTCGCAGGCAAAAATATTGGAAGTGATGATTTTCTGCTGAAAATTTGCTTTCTAAAGAATAAAAAATAAAAAAAATAAAAAATATATATTTTAAAAATAAAAAAATGAGTTTGAAAGTATTAATTTTAGGTTAAAAAGTTTCAATTTAAAATTAAAAAAAAAAATTCGGGCCATTGCGGCAGCTGTGGCGTGCTGGGGGCGAGCGCTCGCGCGGAGCAGCGCGCACGTTTGCACAGAGTGCCGCGCGCGCATCCCCAGTGCTGCGCGCGCGCTTCCACGGAGCGTTGTGCACAGCAGTGCGCCCATCCTCGCCCATCCGCGCGGATTTGCGCGCCAGCACGCCCAGATTTCACCGATTCTGCTGTTTTCCGTCGATTTTCGCCCCAAAACGTGATTTTTCACCCAAAATTAAGGTTTTTGAGTCCAAATTAAATTCTAAATTATTTTTTTAGATAATTAATAAATAAAAGATGATTTTATCATTAAAAAAGGCAGAAAATTGAATTAAAATCAAATTTCTTCTCCTAATAAAATTAGGGTTTTATTTTTCCATCATATAAATACTTTGAGATGAAAAAACCAAAAGGGGGAGCCTCCATTTTTTTTGACATCAGATTTTTTGAGAGCTTTGCCTTTTCTTCTTCTTTGATTTTTCTTCAAAAAATTTTAGACTTCTATTTTTTCATTTAACAAGGATTAATTGAGATTGGAAATTCAAGTTTCAATTCTTAATCATTCTAATTAATTTCTTTATTTTCTCCATAAACAAAAGGAATTAATTTTCACTTTCAAATCAATTTTCAATCTTTTAAGCATCCAAATTAATTTCTTTGTTTTCTCCATAAACAAAAGGGATTAATTTCAATGCTAAATCATTTGTTTGAGGAATTTTTCAACAAGATCGTCATTATTCCATCGAATCCAAATCTGAGGGTAAATTTTCTGGGCTCCGAACTAATTATTTATTTATCTTATTCTATTATTTTTTTTATTATTTTGTTGACGTAAATATTGTTTTATTGATTTTATTTCTAACATGTAATCAATTAATTTCTTTTGTCATGATTTCTTGTTCTTAACATATAATTAATTTATTTTGCTATGATTTCTTCTTTTTAACATGTAATTAATTTGTTTTGCTTCGTTTTCTTATTATTCTTAACATGTAATTATTTAATATGTTTTATTTTGATTGATTTTTTTTGCCATGTAAATATTTATGTTCATTGTGATAACATGTAAATAATCAATTAAACATGCCAATCTTGCATTTTTAATTTAATAATCCTAGTTTGTCCACTAAATCAAGTTGTTAATCAATTGTTGTTATTTTTTCCCTTTTGTTTGCATGATGACCACGTGAACAGTGGCCATCCTTTTTCTCTTTTCTTTTGATGTTCATGCATTGGTCATGTGGAGCCACTTCATTTTGTCTACATGCCTTTTATTCTTGACTTTATATTTTTATCCTTGTTATTTATTTGATTTATTTGGTTGATTAGTCTAATTAATATATTTGTTAGTTTGTTCATTTAATTTAATTTTGTCCATTATTTTATTTTGTTCATTTCATTCAATTTAATCTGATTTATTATCTGATTTTATTTTATACATCTCACTTAATTTGGTCTGTTTATATATTTTATTTTATTTTATTTATTTTACTTGATTTAATTACTAACCATAATTTTCATTTTCTTTTTCTTGGTTGTAATACCTTGTCATTTTATTTGAGTGCTATCTATGGGCGAGTTGGAGGATCGAGGATTAAAAGCCTTCAAAGTTTGGTTTGCATTTTTTTTAATTGATGTATTTTCCCTCTTTTATTATTTTGTATGTTGCATATAAAATGTATTTTGGATCCGCTTTTATTATGAAAATTTATTTTTTTTTACAATAATAAAATTGAGATTTTTCTAATAAAATGGACTAATGTCCTATTTTTAACCAATAAAATGTTACTTTCAAATGGAGAATTAATTTTCATAAAATGGGATCACTCATCCCGATTTTCTCAATTAATGCCCAAAAATAATTCTCCATTTTTTTAAGTTAATAAAAAAGAACCAATGTTCCTAAAGATTCAATAAATACCCCGATTTATGTATGATGTATTTTATTATTCTTCTTTTTGTGATGCAGTTATTTATTTATTCATTTTGGGCCCTTGTAATTAATTTTTGGGGCAAGTTTATCCTTTTATTTATGCTTTCTTTATTTTGGGGGATTGTTTTGTCCCAGATTTTTCTTGTAATTTATTTATTGCTTTATTTTATGTTTTCTTTATCGCTTTCTGATGTGATTGAAATGCGCTTTAAATTTATTGTATGATCACGTGAGATGAGAGGTGGAATTTCATTTTGTTAAAAAACTCATTTATAAACTTAACTTAAGGCATGAATAAAAGTGAAGTTTTGAACACCTTCTCTGGTTTAAGACCTCCGAGGTTAGATGACCTTCCCAATTTCTTGTAAATTGGGTGGCGACTCCAAAATGCTTCAAAGGTGCCTAAAGGTTTCATGAGATTAGATGAACCTCCCAATGTTCTATTGGGTAGGGGATTCTAAAATGTCTCGTGTAACCCAATATCAAAAAGACGCGAACCAATCTCTCGAATCCTAAAAGCGGGTTCAATGAGGGCCTTGCTGGTTCGCCGCGCGTCACAGTGGCGACTCCACTGGGGATGATCAAACTTCGCTTCGAAAGTGAATTAAGTTAAACTTATAATTGAGTTATTAACAAATGAAAATTCCATTTCTCTTCGAAATTGCATTGCATCCATTAGAGCCTTAGAACTATGCTAGTTGATCCCTTATTTTACGTGACTGCGTTCCTAAAGCACAACCCTACTTTCACTCATTGCAGGGAAGTGCTCGGGATAATCATCAGCCCAAGTCTCGTACCATTAATGGTATATCAAATGGAGACCCGATCGATTGTTATGCTCGTGATGAGCTAGACCCATTGGCAGGGACCACACTTGAGTAGACCTAAAGTAACACTACCCATGACTAAAGCTCATGTAATGGTAATAAAAACTTCCACTAGGTAGTATGCTCCTTAATACGATGCTTGCTACGTAGGCCCTTATGTGTTAAACCAATTCAAACATATTAATTGGACACTCATCAAAGGCTTTCATGCCCCGAGGGCCCATTTTTAGTCTGTCTGAATGGTCCAAATATATAATGGCCAAAACCCATATGGATGTGCTTTTATATTAAGAGTGTTATGCTGCTGTTATATCACCATGCACCATACACGCCCAGTGGGTTCCCCGTTGACCCATGGGTTAAGCCCGCCTAGTAAAGAGACTGCACGACCTCGTGTGTGGGAGTAATAAGGTTGGAAGGGTCTATCTGCTTGCATGTGGATGTAAATGTCGCATAACATACGATCATCCATCACATGTGTCATTCATGCATGCCAAAATATAATTTTATTTCTTGTGAATACGCTTTATTTTGTACACGCAATTTTCAAAAAAAAAAAAGAAAAAGAGAGAAGAAAGAAAAACACATACACATCATTTTGTGTGTGTACAATGTGTTTGATGCATATGGCTTTCATAAGTATATTATCATTCTGTATCATAATAATTTCTTAATCTTTCAGCACGATCATGCATTACATGTCGTTTATGCACCTAAGAGCATATGCATTTTGGGGTGTGTACATTCTATCTTGCATATACAATATTTCACATATAAGTTTCATCATGCATTTTTTTTATGCATCGCATGTATCATTCTAAACCCTCTACATTTCAGCCATCATAGGTATGAATCAGTGGTCTAGGGGTCCAGACGGCCGACTGGTAAGGAGAAACCCATTCTTCGAGTCAGTAGAGCGAGTCATGTATTGGGGTTCGGGGTCACTTTCAGATAGCACAGAATCCTTGCCTTCAGAGTTATCATTGGATATGGCCAACCCAGAGTCGAACATTCCCCAAGAGATGGACCGGAGGATCCGAGAAATTGAGCACAGATTTAAGGAATTTGAACGTCGAATGATGACTATGATGGAGAGTCTATCTGCCACAGTAATACCACCCACCAATCAGCAACCTATTGCTCCCACCGTGTTGCAAGAAGAGCAGGATCCAACTAGGCCTAGAGGAAGGGTGCCTTTTGCTCCATCATCTGAACAAAAAGGAAAAGGATATATTTCAGAAGATGGGTGTCTAATAGCGACAGGGGGCATAAAAAGAAGGATGGACATCCTCGAGGAAGAAATTTTAAGGTCAAAACTTGCAACTACCCTGTCTTCTCGCAAAAGGGTCGCCATAGACTTAGAAATGAAAACTCGACCATATAGGTATGATGGATGTGTCCACACTCAAGGGAGGAAAGAAGTATCGACGGGTAAAACAATCCAAAAATATCATTTTAGCATAGACCGACCTTTACCTCAAGCAGTAGAGGGGGACCTACAACCAGGATCAGCTAGAGATCGAGGGCAGCCGAAGCATCACCAATGCCCTAGATATCTGAGGGACAATAGACAGACCCTGAAAGGTCGAACCTAGAATCCTATTAACAATGAGCAGCTGGTGATTGGTGAAAGACGGAGCAATGTCATGGGAAAAGGTAGTCAAGAGAGATCGAGTCTTGGTGGTAATAGTGTGGGAGATTATGGGGCTACTAAAGTTTCAACCATTTGAACTACTCAGGGCAATTATGCCATCATGGATAAGCCTTTGTCTGAGTACCTTTTCCATTTCATTAACAGGGGAAAGTTGCAGCCAAAACCTACAAAACTCGCCAGAAGCCTGGGGCATCCTGGTCATAGAGGTGATCAGTACTGTGCCTATCATCAGCATACCAGGCATTTAACAGATTATTGTGAGAGGTGGAGAACGTGGTTACTAAGATGATAATGAACCATCACCTACAACATTTGAGTCATCAGCAAAATAGAATGGTAGCCATGTAGATGTTCTTTTTATTTTTGAACTATTTTATGATGATGTTTTCTTTTAACTCTGCTTCTTATTAAGTGGAATCGCTGGTTTTTTGCTTACTTGTGCGATGTTTCTAATAATTTCATTATGCATGATCATGATGCATTCGTTTTTGACATTAATTCAATTAATACTACTGTATTTAACCTCAGAACTTTGGAAGACCCAAAGAAAATCTTCATAGCATCTGACACAACTCCTGAAGAGAGAAAAATTCTGAGAGATGAAAGACAAAAAAAAAAAGAAAAAAAAAAGAGAAGAAAAAACTAAAAACTAGCTGCAATTAGGGGATTAGAGGAAACTCACTAAGAGCACTAGAACCTTTCTGATTACCCATCAAAGCTATCATTGGATAAGACAGAACCTAGAAAATGATTTAGGCATCTCTTCTTTGTATAGCTCTCTAAATGACTATTTTTTACCTTTATTTCGCAATCGCTTGCTAACCCTTTGAGCTTCTATACTGGTGTGCTAAACGCGTACCGATTTTATTGTTATACATATTAAAACTACCTTTCGCCTAAAATGATTTTGCCTCCCCTTAGAAGAATGGCTGCTCTAGTAGGGATGGATGTACATCACTGATAATCTTTTGGGCTATTAAAGCTCGCCCGGATAAGGATGAGTTTACACTTCGGAAGAGGGTACAATTATTCACAAACTCTGCATGGTCAGAGGCGTAAAAAAGAAGGCGAAGAAAGAAAAAAAAAAGAAAAGAAAAAAAAAGGGAAAAAGAGGTAGAACTCAAGATAGTAACTACTTGACGAGTTTCAAATGGTTATCTTTTTAATTATTATCCTGCTTGTGATGAGCTAAAGTGTTATCAAGCCCAAAATCAAGAATACCTTTATATATGCAACTGAGCTGAGAATGGTCCTCCCATCAGTCGAGTAAATAGTATGGCCATTCTTTTCTAGTGACTTGACCATCATCCTTTGATAGCCATCTACCTAAGCCTAATGTTGCAACCAAAGTAAGACCTCTTGATTCTTGGTTCAGTCTTATCCAATTAGCGGAGATGACCTTCTAATAAGGTTTGGTACGTAGGAAGAGGCATATGGTGCTTCAAGAGGGAAGCCACAAGTGCATTGACGCATTTGAGTTGAGTCTCATCCCCAACGTTGTATCTAGAATCCGTTTTTTTTTTAATAAAAGAGAAGAAGAAAATCTTGGGTAAAAATAAGAGCTCAAAGAAAATTTTCAATTACATCCGGAAAGGCTGATTGATAACAGGAGTTTGATACTTTCAGGATCTATTCCGAGATTAGATGAGATTTTGTATTTTTGAAATTAAGGCCAAATAATGATTATGCATAATGAAATTAAACTGAAATATATGCATTGATAGCACCAGAGTAGTTCATTCTGCATCACAAAAATTGTTTAGGCATTATCATGTGATTCTCTTGGCACTCAAAAGCCAATCCTATGTCACCTTCATGAGGGCAATCAAGCTTATGCGACTAGAGCTAGAATGTAAGCACGTGTAGGTCACCCTTAACAGATCTCCAATAACATCTCTGCCCCCGATTTTAAAAAAAAAAAAAGAAGAAGCCGTTAGAGATGAAAACCATAATTGGCTCTCTAAGCAAAAGTTAGGCAAAAGGATAGGGTGAAAACCTGAAAACAGGCAGTCTATCCTTCAAAAAAAAAAGCCGCTGGATTGGGTTGGGTCCATTCCAGGCAAAAATTAGGCACAGGGTTATGTGAAAATCCGGAAAGGACGCATTTCCCGCTAAGAAAAGCTAGTGTGAAAATCCACAAGGGACGCACTACCTTTAATAAATGACCAACAGTGTATGGAGGGATAAGGCAGCCCACATGTTTCCCCTTCGAGCAAATAATGCACAATTCAGGACGTGAGCTAAGGCCTTGGGGGCAAATTGCTCTTGGACCGGGGGCAGAGATGTGCACGGGTCAGTTTTCTTTGAAAAGAAAAAAAATTATAAGTCAGAGTTTTTTTTGAGCCAAAACGACACTCCTCTAGGTCACTGAGAAAAGGCGAATGGCCAAGCTGTACCCTCAGTGGACCCCTGACCACTCAAAACTCAGTCTATTCATTTTCGCATGCATTTAATGTCATGCAGTTCACTTGCAAACATTCGCATATAACTTTTTGCATGCACACACGTATTCCTGCGCACGTGACTTTTACAGGAAAAGTTCAAATAAAGACTGCACGCGCAAGAGCCAACTAAGGTCGACTTCGGCACAATGTAGGCATTCACTTGTATTAAGCAATCAGACAAAGATGAAGTCTACTCGATGTCAATTCCTAAGCCCTCTCAAGAGGCAGAGTTTCCAGCCCTCTCAAGAGGCGGATCAGCCAAAACCTCTCAGGGGGCAGTCATTTCCAAGTCCTCTTGAGAGGCAATTCTCCAAGTCCTCTTGAGAGGCAATTCTTCAAGTCCTCTTGAGAGGCAATTCTTCAAGTCCTCTTCAGAGACAATTCTCTAAGTCCTCTTAAGAGGCAATTTCCTTAAGAGATAATTCTCCAGGCCCGTACAGGTTAAATGCCAAAACGATCAGGGTTAACACGTCCACAAGCAAATAGTAACTACCCCAAACAGCTTCGCTCAGACCGGGAAGACAGTTGTCTCAGGTACGCGTCTCTCTTTTCTTTCTCTGAGTTTTGGGCTCACCTAGGCATCCATGCACTAGTTTTCCCAAAACTGGGGGCAACTGTAAACACCGGGTCCCGAGGCAGCCCAGACCAGGGTTACCCAATGATGATTAGATGCCCGTTCGCAGGCAAAAATATTAGAAGCGATGATTTTCTGCTGAAAATTTGCTTTCTAAAGAATAAAAAATAAAAAATATATATTTTAAAAAAAAAAAAATTGAGTTTGAAAGTATTAATTTTAGGTCAATTTAAAATTTTAAAAAAAAAATTTAGGCCATTGCGACAGCTGCGGAGCGCTGCGCGAGCGGCCGCGCACGCGTCCCCAGCGCTGCGCACGCCCATCCTCGCACATTCGCGCCGATTCGCGCCCCAGTACGCCCAGATTTCGCCGATTCCGCTGTTTTCCGCTGATTTTTTCCCCAAAACGTGATTTTTCACTCAAAATTAAGGTTTTTGAGTCCAAATTAAATTCTAAATCATTTTTTTTAAATAATTAATAAATAAAAGCTGATTTTATCATTAAAAAAGGCAAGAAATTGAATTAAAATCAAATTTCTTCTACTAATAAAATTAGAGTTTTATTTTTCCATCATATAAATACTTTGAAATGAAAAAACCAAAAGGGGGAGCCTCCATTTTTTTTGACATTAGATTTTTTGAGAGCTTTGCCTTTTCTTCTTCTTTGATTTTTCTTCAAAAAATTTCAGACTTCTATTTTTTCCATTAACAAGGATTAATTGAGATTGGAAATTCAAGTTTCAATTCTTAATCATTCTAATTAATTTCTTTGTTTTCTCCATAAACAAAATGAATTAATTTTCACTTTCAAATCAATTTTCAATCTTTTAAGCATCCAAATTAATTTCTTTGTTTTCTCCATAAACAAAAGGAATTAATTTCATTGCTAAATCATTTGTTTGAGGAATTTTCCAAGAAGATCATCATTATTCCATCGAATCCAAATATGAGGGTAAATTTTCTGGGCTCCGAACTAATTATTTATTTATCTTATTCTATTATTTTTTTATTATTTTATTCATGTAAATATTGTTTTATTGATTTTATTTCTAACATGTAATCAATTAATTTCTTTTGTCATGATTTCTTGTTCTTAACATATAATTAATTTATTTTGCCATGATTTCTTCTTTTTAACATGTAATTAATTTGTTTTGCTTCGTTTTCTTATTATTCTTAACATGTATTATTTTAACATGTAATTATTTAATATGTTTTATTTTGATTGTTTTTTTTGCCATGTAAATATTTATGTTCATTGTGATAACATGTAAATAATCAATTAAACATGCCAATCTTGCATTTTTAATTTAATAATCCTAGTTTGTCCACTAAATCAAGTTGTTAATCAATTGTTGTTATTTTTTCCCTTTTGTTTGCATGATGACCACGTGAACAGTGGCCATCCTTTTTCTCTTTTCTTTTGATGTTCATGCATTGGTCATGTGGAGCCACTTCATTTTGTCTACATGCCTTTTATTCTTGACTTTATATTTTTATCCTTGTTATTTATTTGATTTATTTGGTTGATTAGTCTAATTAATATATTTGTTAGTTTGTTCATTTAATTTAATTTTGTCCATTATTTTATTTTGTTCATTTCATTCAATTTAATCTGATTTATTATCTGATTTTATTTTATACATCTCACTTAATTTGGTTTGTTTATATATTTTATTTTATTTTATTTATTTTACTTGATTTAATTACCAACCATAATTTTCATTTTCTTTTTCTTGGTTGCAATACCTTGTCATTTTATTTGAGTGCTATCTATGGGCGAGTTGGAGGATCGAGATTAAAAGTCTTCAAAGTTTGGTTTGCATTTTTTATTAAGTGATGTATTTTCCCTATTTTATTATTTTGTATGTTGCATGTAAAATGTATTTTGGATCCGCTTTTATTATGAAAATTTATTTTTTTTACAATAATAAAATTGGGATTTTTCTAATAAAATGGACCAATGTCCTATTTTTAACCAATAAAATGTCACTTTCTAATGGAGAATTAATTTTCATAAAATGGGATCACTCATTCCAGTTTTCTCAATCAATGCCCAAAAATAATTCTCCAATTTTTTAAGTTAATAAAAAGGAACCAATGTTCTTAAAGATTCAATAAATATCCCGATTTATGTATGATGCAGTTATTTATTTATTCATTTTGGGCCCTTGTAATTAATTTTTGGGGCAAGTTTATCCTTTTATTTATGCTTTCTTTATTTTGGGGGATTATTCTGTCCCAGATTTTTCTTGTAATTTATTTATTGCTTTATTTTATTCTTTATCGCTTTCTGATGTGATTGAAATGCGCTTTAAATTTATTGCATGATCGCGTAAGATGAGAGATGGAATTTCGTTTTGTTAAAAAACTCATTTATAAACTTAACTTAAGGCATGAATAAAAGTGATGTTCCGAACACTTTCTCTGGTTTAAGACCCCCGAGGTTAGATGATCTTTCCCAATTTCTTGTAAATTGGGTGGCGACTCCAAAATGCCTCAAAGGTGCCTAAAGGTTTCGTGGAATTAGATGAACCTCCCAATGTTCTATTGGGTAGGGGATTCCAAAATATTTCATATAACCCAAGATCAAAAAGACGAGAACCAATCCCTTGAATCTTAAAAGCGGGTTCAATGAGGGCCTTGCTGGTTCGGCGCGCGTCACAGCTAGCCAATTATATCCTATATTTCTACTACAAGCATACTAAGGATAAAAAATATTTAATCATGCTAACTTGTGTTCATATACATGTTCACCGTGTTCATATTCTCTTTTATGCCATAATAACAATCTTAAATCTCATATCTCACATCATATCCCATGTGTTCATATACTCATACTTGAATATTACCACTCATAATACATTCTTATTTCATGTCAATGTACATAATTTCCATTTCTTACTTCTAAATTACATAATATACATATATCCATCATATTTTATTTATTTACCATACTTATTTAGCAATATTCATCATATAATTTTGGTTTCTTACACATGCATTAATTCGGCCATACCTTAAAAATTACTCCTTAATTTCTTTCTTACTTCTTTACTCATTTCTTCTTATTTATCATCAAAAACTTGTTCAATACACATGCACATCATTGAATTTTCATACACTATGTCATTCAGCCATCTATATTACCACCACTTACATATTATTTTCTTCCAACTATTTATTTCCATCATATTCTTAAACTATCTGTAGACACCGGGTCCCGAGGCAGTCTAGACTAGGGTTACCCAATGATTATTAGATGCCCGTTCGCAGGCAAAAATATTGGAAGTGATGATTTTCTGGTGAAAATTTGCTTTTTAAAAGAATAAAAAATAAAAAAATGAAAAATATATATTTTAAAAATTAAAAAATAAAAATGTGTTTGAAAGTATTAATTTTAGGTCAAAAAGTTTCAATTTAAAATTTAAAAAAAAAAATAAAATTTCCGGACCATCGCGGCAGCCGTGGCGCCCGCCCCCAGCGCAGCGCGCACGCTCGCACGGAGCGCCGCGCTCGCTCCCGCGGTGCTCCGCGCCCGTTCTCGCCCCCTGCGCCCAGATTTCGCCGATTTTCGCCATTTTCCGCCGTTTTTCGCCCCAAAACGTATTTTTTCACCCAATTGAGGTTTTTGAGTCCAAATTAAATTCTAAATCATTTTCTTAGATAATTAATAAATAAAAGTTGATTTTATCATTAAAAAAGGCAGAAAATTGAATTAAAAATAAAATTTCTTTTCCTAATAAAATTAGGGTTTTATTTTTCCATCATATAAATATTTTGAGATGAAAAAACCTAGGGGAGCTTCCATTATTTTTTCACATCAGATTTTTGAGAGCTGGTTCTTTTCTTCTTCTTTGATTTTTCTTCAAAAAATTTGAGATTTTCTATTTTTTTCATTAATAAGGATTAATTGAGATTGGAAATTCAAGTTTCAATTCTTAATCATTCTAATTAATTTCTTTGTTTTCTCCATAAACAGAAGGAATTAATTTTCACTTTCAAATCAATTTTCAATCTTTTAAACATTCAAATTAATTTCTTTGTTTTCTCCATAAACAAAAGGAATTAATTTTCACTTTCAAATCAATTTTCAATCTTTTAAGCATTCAAATTAATTTCTTTGTTTTCTCCATAAACAAAAGGGATTAATTTCATTGCTAAATTATTTGGTTGAGGAATTTTTCAAGAAGATCATCATTATTCCATCGAATCCAAATCCGAGGGTAAATTTTCTAGGCTCCGAACTAATTATTTTTTTTATCTTATTCTATTATTTTTTATTATTTTGTTCATGTAAGTATTGTTTTATTGATTTTGTTCCTAACATGTAATCAATTAATTTCTTTTGTTTTGATTTCTTGTTATTCTTAACATATAATTAATTCATTTTGCCATGATTTCTCATTATTAACATGTAATTAACCAATTCATTTTGCTTTGATTTCTTATTATTCTTAACATGTATTATTTTGACATGTAATTAATTTATTTTGCTTTGGTTTCTCATTAATTTTGACATGCAAATTAATTAATTTATTTTTGATTGATCTTTTTGCCATGTAAATATTTATGTTTATTGTGATTAACATGTAAATAATTAATTTAATCATGTTAATTTTGCATCTTTAACCTAATAATCCTATTTTGCCAACTAAATAAAACTGTTTGTTTTGTTTTCTTTTCTCATACATGCATTCTCGTGAACAGTGGCCATTTTGCATCATTTTCTCCTTTAATTCCAACTTACTTGGTTCACACATCATTATTTTATTCATTCTCACTTATTTATTTTAGTCTTTTACTTATTTGTTTTATTTACTTGATCAGCCTAATTAACATATTTGTTAGTTTTATTTAATTTTAATTGGGTCATTTATTTATTTTATGTATTTCATTTTAATTTAATTTTTTTAATTTATTTTACTTTATGTATTTTATTTAATTACTAATCTTAATTTTCTTTTTCTTTTGTTATAATACTTGTCTTTTTTATTTGAGTGTTACCCATGGGCGAGTTGGAGAATCAAGCACTAAAAGCCTTCAAAGTTTGGTTTGCATTTATTTTAATTGTTGTATTTTTCCTATTTTATTATTTTGTATGTTGCATGTAAAATGTATTTTGGATCCGTTTTTATTATGAAAATTCATGTTTTTCTACAATAATTAAAATTGGGATTTTTCTAATAAAATAGACCAATGTCCTATTTTTAACCAATAAAATTTTACTTTCAAATGGAGAATTAATTTTCATAAAATGAGATAACTCATCCCGGTTTTCTCAATCAATGCCCAAAATAATTCTCCAAGTTTTTTTTAAGATTAATAAAAGGAACCAATGTTCCTAAAATTCAATAAATATCCCGATTTATGTATGATGTATTTTATTATTCTTTTTTTTTGTGATGCAGTTATTTATTTATTCATTTTGGGCTCTTGTAATCAATTTTTGGGGCAAGTTTATCCTTTTATTTTATTTATGCTTTCTTTATTTCGGGGGATTGTTCTGTCCCAGATTTTTCTTATAATTTATTTATTGCTTTATTTTATGCTTTCTTTATTGCTTTCCGATGTGATTGAAATGCGGTTTAAATTTATTGCATGATCACATGAGATGAGAGATGGAATTTCGTTTTGTTAAAAACTCATTTATAAACATAACTTAAGGCATGAATAAAAGTGAAGTTCCGAACACTTTTTCTGGTTTAAGACCCCAGAGGTTAGATGACCTTTTTCAATGTCTTGTAAATTGGGTAGCGACTCCAAAATGCCTCAAAGGTGCCTAAAGGTTTCATGGGATTAGATGAACCTCCCAATGTTCTATTGGGTAGGGGATTCCAAAACGTCTTGTGTAACCCAAGATCAAAAAGATGCGAACCAATCCCGTGAATCCTAAAAAGCGGGTTCAATGAGGGCCTTGCTGGTCCGACGTGCATCACACTATCCCTCACTTAATTATACTATTAATTTATCCAAAACGTATATATATAAATTATACCTACACAGACATAATGTATGTCAATTTCCTTATTTTAACACTATTATCATTTTCTTAATTTTATTTCATTAAAATTCCATATAATCAACTTATATTCTTTAGGTACATAATAGGGTCTTATGTCAATTTCTTTAGCTAAACACTTTTCGACTCTCCACTTATTTTCCATCATTTTCTTAAGTTATTCTTTACTTATTTTTACTATTAGTTCATCTAAAACATGCATGCATAAATTATTACTTTACTTACATAATGTATGTCTAAAGTACATCATATCAAATTAAATTTTCTAAAATTTGTTTTAAGTTCCTCATTACCTTATCTTAACTCCAAAATTCATTTTCTTGTTTCTAATTCATTAAAATTCCATATAGTCACTTAATTCCCTTAGGTACAAAATTCGGTTCTATGGCCAAAATTTCATCTAAATTTATTTTCATCAATTATCTCTTTCCAAATACATTATTCTAGCCTTAATTTCATATTTATACACCTAATTCCAATTAACCCCAATTTAACTACATGAACATACACATACATACTTTGATGCATAGGGCCGAACCAGCCCGATAGGGAAGGCTCCCTTTTTCTAGGCCCGCTTTTAGGGCTCGAGGGATGGTTCGCATCATTCGATCTTAGGTGACACAAGACATTTTGGAATTCCTATCCAATAGAACATTGGGAAAATTCATCTAGTCCCATGAAACCTTCAGGCACTTTCGAGATATTTTGGAGTTGCCACCCAATTTACGAGAAATTGGGAAAGGTATTATTACCTCTAAGGTCTAAACCAGAGAGTGGCTCAGAACTCCACTCACTAATGTCTTGATTATTTATAGATGAGTTTTTAGATTAGAAAATTTCATCTCTCCTCTCACATGATTAATGAAATTTATTAAAGGAGCAATTCAAGCATCGAGAAAATTATAAATGAAAGCTATAAATAAAGCAATAAATAAAGCGGTAAACACACAAAGCAACACCATTACAAAATAGAAATTGGGACAAATACAATCCCCCAAATGAAAAGAAAAGCTAAACAAAGTTAAAATAAAAATTGGGACAAAATACAATCCCCAAATAAAAGAAAAGCTAAATAAAATTGCCCCAAAATAATTAATTTCAAGGGCCTACAAGATATAAACATAAAGCTAAACAAACAAAATCAATCAAAAGGGGTAACATGTATAAATCGGGATATTTATTTGGTTTAACAACATTGGTTCCTTCATGCTTACTTAAAAGGAGATCGAAGAGTTATTTCGGCTATTTGCTTGAGAACCGGGACGAATTACTCCCATTCTGAGAAAATTAATCCCTCATTTTAATTCATGACATTTTTGCATTCATTGACTTAAAATTAAGGACATTGGTCCTAATTTATTAATAAAAGTCCAAATTTAGTCATAAAAATATTTTTGTGATTTTTTAACTGATGCGCGCATAAAATAAAACTATTTTATTTACAAATAAACACAATCACACAAATAGGAGATAGGTAAGATTTCACCAAAATAATGTAGCCTCATACACGTCGTGACCCCTCCATTTGGTCACAAAACTATCAAACAAACAAAACCACATTTTTCAACCCTAAATAAAAACAACAATAAAAATATAAGCGATAATTCTAAAATCAACTAAATAAAAATGGAAATAAGAGAAATAACCATCATGATGCAGAAAATAACATTCAAACTAAACAAACAAAGGTTATCGCGAAAATGGACATGAAACATGCATCGAACGGGTTAAAATCGAGTCAAGACGGGATAAATGCGTGCGAAAGGGGCTCCACATAGGGTGAGGGGCGGCCTGGCCATGAATGGCGGCCATCCCGTCCCTCACATCTTTCCCGCCCCTAAGGGGGAGGTGGTTGAGCAGGTCTTAATAGGATATTCTGCTCGGAACCAGTACAGCTACTACGATTATCAGGACGCCTGGTTCAAGGCATTTTTTCTCAGAAATTATAACCATTCATGATTTTTCTACTTTTCTCACAAGTTTTCAGGTTTTTATCCGAATTTGTTTCTAAGGTGGTTTGACTTCCTTGGACCCATAGAAGCCATCCTTCCTCCACAGGTTCATCAGGGCTATGTAAAATACAAAGAGCAATATCAGACCAATATCAATGATTCTTTACTTCAGTTCTGTAATGAATTTAAAATTCCTTGGATTATTACTTGAAATTATCATGTTTCTACCAAATTCAATTATTCCAATACTTTATCGAGAATATCGAGTAAAGTGGTGGGATTCTTTTCAAGAAAACAGGGCAAATGCAGAAGCAATCAGAGAAAAATTCGACAACGACAAATTTTCTTATCAGACTCCACCTTATGAAGATAAGATTCAAGCCCAGTCAGAGTCAAGTCCAGAATTCACAGCTAGAAAGCATCATCTTATCGGCCTCCTTTCCTTAGCCACGTCAGAACAAGAAGTAGTAGCTATCCTTAGCCATGCAACTTCTGAAAAGGGAAATTCTTCAACAGAAGAAGTGACCCCAGCTCCACATCATTTTTTCAATTCCCAAGATCCATATGATGATATCACAATAATGTAAAAAAAAAAAAGTTTTTCCACTAACCTTTTTTTTAGGTACTAAAAGTAGAGATTCCCCAGCTCAGCGAAATTATTCAAGGAAACTTTCCAGTTCATCAAAGCAATGAATCTTCATATTTCTTTATCATGGCCGATAAAAACAAGACTCTTCAGACACATTTTTAGGCGCACTATCAGAAACATGCTAATCAGGATAAGGATCACATTTCATTGGCAGACAAGATTATCAGTAAAGCATTTTCAAGATTCCTTCTTATCAACAAAGAACAGTTCATCAGTTTCAATAATTCAAGTCTCTCGAATCATCTTCTCAGCCTATATAATTAGGTTACTTTATCAGAACGAAAGCAAAGCATTTTCTTCGACAAGAAAAAATTAGAGAAGGCAAAAATAAGAAACCCTTAGTTATATCCACTTCTCACTGTAATAAAACCTTAGATCTCCAGCTTATATTTACAAAAGCCTGTTCATGTACTTCATCTCCCTCATCGTGTAATAATTCTTCATAATATAATACATCAGGTATATTTTAAATATGGATCATTTTGTTCATCGTTTTATTGATGCTTTATCAGCTTTAGATTTTTAAGAAAATCAAGAAAGGGCTTTACTCAGGCAAGAACTTTTAAGTTTAAGAGAAATTTTAAATCAGCAACATGATGAATTGCATTTAGATGGATTTTGCGATTGTCAGGATTTTACTTTTAAACAAATTTTAATTAATATCCTCTTATCATTTCTGTAACGTATTTCTTGAAAAAATATTTTAAGAAATGTCTTCGCCATCAGAAGATGTAAGCATGCATTCAAAATCTTTAGCATCACATACACCTGCATCTTCACCATCAACAGCACCTGTATATGAAAGTTATATTGATAATTTTATAGATTCTTTAGGAATGTTAGACCTAACAAATAGAGAGGCAATGTTATATCTCAAGGCAGAGCTTGAAAACCATTTAAGATTTATAAAAGATGAAACCGATATATTGCATGATTAGGATTGTTGTGATTGTAAAAGCTATGATATTAAAAAGAGATTTATAGAAAGTATGGTAGATTTTTTAAATTTCAATACATGAATAATAATATTAATATAATTGATAATTTTATATCTAATATAACTCAGATAGATTTATTTATAGCAGAACAAAGATTTTATTTAAAATCAGAATTAAGAAAATTATTAGGTTGGATAGATGATGATTCAGTTAATATTCATTGTCATGGATTTTGTGATTGCAAATTTTATAATAATAAGAAGAAATTTATATTAAATATGTTATATTTTCTTGAATATATATATATACATACATACATACATACATACATACATGTACATGTATATATATATACATACATGTAGATGTTTATGTATATACATGTACATATATATATACATATATATATATATATATATATATATATATATATATATATACACATATACATATATACATATGTATATGTATATACATATATATATATATATATACATATACATATATATATATACATATACATATATATATATACATATATATATATATATATATATATATATATATATATATATATATATATATACATATATATATATATATATATATAATTTCATCATGTAGAATTCATTCGCATCAACTTCAAAATACAAGCACCGCATGGAGTATGGCAACGTTTCATGCAACACATTCAACATTTATAAACAGACAAATGAAACTTCATAAACATATGAAATCAGGTTTCTAAATTGAAAATCCAACATCACATTAAATATTGATCATACATGCTTCTTCCCCACCATATATATATTTGTGTTGATTGATCATGCATACAGTGCACTTATTGTAACACCCTTAAGCCTTACGTTACCTTAATTAACTATTCGTTTCAAACCGGTTAACCTAATCGAACTAATCAGGTTATTAAATAGCAAATTAATTAAAGCCGGTACATTTTTTTTCCTATGGATCTCACTATTACAATTAATTAAATCAATCGATCACAAGTCACTAGGCCTTTAATCTTACAATCACATTTTAACTTACTATCAATTTCGTCGATTGACCTATAACTATCTAAGGTCACTATTCATTTGGTCAGTTTTCATTAACATGCATTCACACATTTATCATTGCCAATTCCCATTTTACTTACTTTTCTATCACATTATTTGGCATGCCAACATTCATTCACACACGTTCAGTCATAAATAAAAAATACAGCACACACACACAGTCACTAACATGTTTACCAGCTTTACAGACCGATACAAGTCACAATACCCAATACTAAATATAAGTCATATATATGCCAAATTCTTACGTACTTATAATTCAAAATAATCCTCGGTACGCTCCCAAAATATATGTGAGGTGCCTTGCTCCGATCCTAAGGCAAACCTACACGCAGTCAAACAAAACTACGTGCCGAACATTAAAAATGTCAAGTGGTGATTGCAATTCCAAAAATTTCCACTAGACTAAGGTTCACATGCATAAATAATATTCAAATTATACTTATAAATAAATATTACTAATAAACAATTAATTTACTTAATTTATTAATTATGCATGCCATAATCCACATAATTATCAATAAATCAATTAATTAGGGCCATTTATACAATTACTACACATCAATTACCTTAATTACCATTTTATTCTTAACTTATGGCAACTTTCCAATTTTACCCTTAAACTTTTCAAAAATGACAAAAATGCCCTTAGTTCATTTTATTTCACCAAATTTACACTTATGCCATTAGATCAAATTCAACGTCACTAATATTACCATTTTGCCATTAGTTCAATTATTTCACACCAATATTATAATTATGTCATTATCTCATTTTCCTTTACTCATAATTCCCAAAATGCCCTCAATTATATTCCATTTAACCATTTTACATTATTTAACATGTGAATTTACGATTTTACCCTCCCATTGTCATTTTCATGCCAAATTACGTTTTTACCCCTCAAAAGTTACCAATTATATTTTTAACAATTTAATGACATTTTTACCCTTATTAATCATCATTTACACACATAAGCATAAAATGACCATATTACCCGCAACTTTTCATTTTGCCATTAGATCAAATTTATTTCACCAAATTTACACTTATGCCATTAGATCAAATTCAACTTCACTAATATTACCATTTTGCCATTAGTTCAATTATTTCACACCAATATTACAATTATGCCATTATCTTATTTTCCTTTACTCATAATTACCAAAATGCCCTCAATTATATTCCATTTAACCATTTTACATTATTTAACATGTGAATTTACGATTTTACCCTCCTGTTGTCATTTTCATGCCAAATTACGTTTTTACCCCTCAAAAGTTACCAATTACATTTTTAACAATTTAATGACATTTTTACCCTTATTAATCATCATTTACACACATAAGCATAAAATTACCATATTACCCGCAACTTTTCATATAATTCCATTTATGTCCCTTTTTACACATAAATATTATTTTAATTATATTTTAACTGTTTTAATCACCTTTTTACGCTTAAATACCACTTTTAACCTTATAATTACACCAAATTACAATTAGGTCCTTGTTATATCACTTTTTCACTAATTAACCTTTTTAGCCTCATATTTGGTTAAAATTACCAATTTACCCTTATACTTACACTTTTTACCTAACTATCTCACTTTTTACCAACTTTTTATGAAATTACCGTTTGTCCTCAAACTTTTTACATAATTCCAATTATGTTTTTTTCACACATAACATCAAATTAATCACATTTTAACCATTTAAAGCTCATTATTACCCTTTTTGCCCCGATATAATGCTGGCAGACTCTATGTACAGGATAAACGGGACGCGAACCCCTAAGGGCTCATAATAACCTGGAGAGACCTCTGACTGGTCACTCCAGTCTTTCTAAACTTGAAGGAACCCCGAAGGATTACTCCAGTCTTTCTAAACAGATACTTTTAAAAATACATAATAGGTCCATCAATGACCTATAAAAATAGTGAGATGCCATGCTCGCTCCCGCGGTCTTATATTCCTATGGCTAGCCAACATATCTTGAAACTAGACTCGACTACCAGCTCATCATATAGGGCAACATTATTTTATTTTTCACATTATTAATGTGTCATACTTTTCATGGTATATTATCATCTCATCTCATTCTTTTTCATGCCATTACATTAATATACATGTGATTATCATTCTTACACCATCACATGCCATATAAACACATAAATTCATCATGATACACATGCACACATCCATACATACATTCGGCCAACATTCCATCTTTTCACCATTAATTCTTTTAACCGACTTTATCATTCATTTAGGCCAATTACATGTTGTATAACATCACTATACCATTTATTTCCATTAAAACACATCAAAATCTCATTTTTACTCATGATTGCCATTCGGCCACATGTGTATCCCATACATAACACATCCTTCACATGGTCTAACACACACCATTCATTAATTAACATGCTAAATATCATAAATCCATCAAATCATGCATTATTTATTATTTAAACACATGAAAATACCATACTTTCAATTCGGCCAAAGAAGTATCTTTTCCTACAAAATTTTTTTCTTCATTTTAATCATTCATTCCATCATTATTAACATCCTTAAACATGAATATAAGGTTATTTTCAATTAACCATGCCTTAAACACATACTTGGTTAACAAATATAACCAAAAACACATACTAACACATGAAAATAGATGGAATTTGCAATCACTAACCTCAAATCCTTGCTATATACTCCTTAAGGAGTCTTTTCCTTCCCTTTAGGTTGGCTAGATTTCCCTTCACTTAATGGACATAATAGGATTCATACACAAAAATGTAGATCTAGTCAAAACCATGCTCCCTTTCCACAAATAAACTTTATAAACATCTTATTCACATCCTAAAGTACCCTTAAAAACCTTGAAACCAAATTAAAAACACCTAAAACACATACCTCAATTTCACACCTAAACTTTTAAGTTTAGGTTTTACCCACTTTTCATCCACAAAATGGACTACCGAGGGTACCAAAAGAAACTAGAGGAGCTGAACTTTGATGGGGAGGCTTGATTTTGGGGTGAGATGGAGAAAAGTTGGAAGAAAAATGGAGGAGAAGAGAGAAAGATGCATTCGGCCAAGAGGGAGAGAGGAGAGGCGGTTTCAAATGGAGAAATCTGGATTTCTCCAGACTTTTGGGTCTATTTATATGAGCATAGTTGAACCGAATTGGGTCCAACCGGAGTGGTCGGACCGGTTTGGTATGATTTTCAATTTTCGGGTTATTTTGCACTGTTTTAGGTAATCTGAATGTTCTTGACCTCTTTTTCACTCCCAATAAATTCCATCATGCTTAAAATATCAAAAATAACCTCCACGCAAAATTTTAGCTCAATCAGAGTTCATTTGGGGCCCGGCTCACCTAAACCGGTCTGGTTCGATTTAGTCGGTTTCTGCCGTAAAACTCAAATCTAAAACTGTCAAAAAATTCTAAAAATTATTCTGAGATTGTACACTTCTCACATTGACACTTTTTATTCACTCTAGCATTTTCTAAAAATTCGGTCAAATCTCAGTCAAACTTTAGTTCAACCGAACCGAACTTCAGATGGACATTCGGGGGTCTATATGACTTCGTTTTTGCGCCAAACTACACCACCCGACTCCTTTCACTCTACAGATTATTTCTATACAATAATATTTTTTTTGACTTACTGTATCTATAACCTTCCCAGTAGGTCACCCATCCCATAATTGCTATAACTCAGGCACATTTAACTTTTAAACTTTTCTGAATTTAAAACACCAGAAACATAATCTCATGCTGTGAAACTAACAACAGACACTACAGAAAATACTGAATATTTCTAGGCTATCATGCAGGCCATTACACTTATTATGTATCACTATGTTAATTTCATGAAATTCTTAAGTATTTAATGTGAATATAATATAGCATTTAATTTCTTATTTGAACAATAAGAATCATTTCATCTTTTATCTTATACTATAATTAACTACGAACATATATGCATATACGTTATACATACTTATGAACACTTAATTCATATGCATACATAAAGTCACTATCATCATACCACTAATTTGTAAGATCGTTTACTAATATCGTTTATTTAATTAAGATTTTTATCACTAAAATTATCATTTTATTTCTTAATCAATAATCTTAACACGTAATTGTTGTTTTGCCACTTAAATTTTCCATTTTATTCATTAATTTACATATTTAGCAACTTGTCACTTAAATTTATCATTTTTCCTCTAATTATTATTTTCTTACTTAGTTACCATTTCATCTCTTAATTTACACATTTAATTCATAATTATTATCTTATCACTTAAACTTATTGTTTTGCACCAAGTATATCAGATAGAAATCCTCGAATTGGATACGTGGGACGTGGACCCCATAGGTCTAAAGCCGTAAAAGAAAGTGACCACTAAGGATCACTAACTCTGAAAGCCATAAGAGAAAGTGACCACTAAAGATTACGTACTTTGGAGTCGTAATTGAGCCATAAAACATATAACTATAATGGTAAGAAGCCATACATAGTAGGCTGCCATGAGCCTACAAATGCGAGTTGCCATGGCTTGCTACCATGGTATACCATGGTGTCCATATGGCTAGCCAATTGTATCCTATTTTTCTGATTTAATTACTAGTATACTAAGGGCAAAACTTGGAACATCCTTATACCACTATACTATACGTACGATGATTAGTTAACTCAAATGTCTAATCAATGCTAAAGTTACGAATGATACTATATTAGATAGTTTGGTAAAAATTTTTGGTTTTTAAACATCGATGATACTCATAAGTAAACAATAATAATACAACAGTTCATACATTATTCTAATTAAAAATCACACTTAACATACACATAAAACATAAGCCCGTGTTATCCTTCACGATTATATACATGCCATGCCTACGTATTTATCCTTGCTTTCCGTCACTTCTTTCGATTGACAACTAACTCTTGGCCACTATAAGTTTTCTACTTTCATAACCTGTGCGCAGTAAACAACACTACGAGCTGAGAACCCTATAGGCATGCCTATCTATCCACGACTCGGTTGACGCAAGCTATACACATATTTGTTCTGTTTTATGATACCCATATTACTCTTACATTTTCTTAGAAGCACATACTTTTATTGAAATCGTATAATGATTACGCATTTATTCATTCGCATAATGCTTGTACATGTCATAATCATCGTATTTAGAAATAATTATTATAACCATACACTATTCATAAACTTGCACATCTATATACTCATTGAATATATAAATGCATATTCATACACTTGGACATGAAATTTCACATTCAGATACTCATGCTAATCATTAAACTCATTTAATCATTATTGCAATCTCATAGTTACATTGATTACTTACTTTTAATTATTTTCCATATATTAATCACTTAATTATGCACTATGTTGCCTTAAACATACATTAAATGAAACCTGGAAGGTTTTGATAAAGTTCTAATTCAATTTGAAATCAAAACGGAGAATATAGGCAAAATAGAGTTGACCGACGGGCGTGCGTCGTGATCAACGACCGTCCTTACATGATCGATGAGCAGCCATGGATAGACAGGCAATAGCAGATGCATGGGTATGACAGGTGGCAATTACGCCAAACCGATGGGCTTGACTCCAACCAATGGGCGTCCCTTCATAATTGATGGGCGGCCATGGACAGATGGGTTTGACCAACAGTCGGCCACCAACAGAGGAGTGTAACCCTTGACCGACGGGCATTGCCCAACATGGACGGGCGTCCCTAGCCAGAATGGCTTCCCAAACAGAACACACTACTTCCAAAACAGAATCTAATCTTACTTGTTCAGTCTGAAACACCATGTAAACAACCTTTTTAGCCAAAATGGCCTTCTTAAAAAATGATCCCCAAGATGTTAAATTTCTAGTGGAAAACATTTCAGGTCATTTTAAGCTATAACCTAAGAGATATGAGATCAAAAACACAAACTGCTCCAAAGCCTTGTTTTAGGAAAAAGGCTACTGTTTTGGACATTTTGGGTTCTTTAGAGCTAGAAATAAATTATGGCCATTTATAGACATAGAAGTCACAGTTCAAACGCCTCTAGAAGCACCTAATTTAGAGATTCCTAACTCAATTTATAACCTAAAAACCGGATAGAGGTCAGATGGCACCATAGATAGAACTAGTTCCAATCACCCCGGCCAAAATAGAAACCTTTCTGTTTTGGACACTTTTGAGGGTCTTAGAACTGGAATTAGCTCATGGTCATTTCTAAGACAACTGTAGGTATGGAAGTTATAGTTCCAACCCAATTAGATTAATTTCATTTAGAATTCTAAAACCCTACTTATATCCAAAACAGTCACCAAAGGTCATTCTACACCTTTGGGCAGAATTGCACTATGTAATTCAACAAGCCTAATATCAACTAATTTGATACAACCAATCAACCAAATTCAATACAAACTAACATAAAACATATACAAACATCTTAGAATCTTTAATTCATCAATAAATATTCTTTAACACAAAAATTAATACAACAATTCCCAAGCCTCATTTGATGTCCTCTTTCTCTTCAGTTTTGCTCCTCATTGCTCCACTTTACTTTCTTTCTTTCTTATTCCCTTGCTTTTTCATGGCCATAATCATCCAAAATCTCTCATTAACATCAATATATATCACTAATTAAAATTCTTAACCATTTAAGAAAAAATCAATGAAATAGAAGACTTATTTCCTACCTTTCCCATGCAAATCTTCAACCCAAAAACACTTGAAACTTAAGAAGTCCAAAACTCAATCTTGTGTCTTGAATTTAGAGAGAGTCTCGTAAGGAAGGAGATGAAGAAATGGCCAAACTAGGGGTGGGCATCGGTCGGGTTCGGGTCAACCCGACCCGAACCCGAAACCCGAATTTGTAAGAAATTTAACACCCGAACCGACCCTAACTTTTTATAGAGTCCCGAACCGAATAACCCGAAATATTTCGGGCCCCAAACCGAATAACCCTAATTACCCAAATTTTATTTTATTTTTTTAATTAAACCTAATTAAACAATATTATGAAAACTATTAAATACATAATTAACATATTAAATATCTAATTAATATATAGTCACCATATATCATGAAAAATACATAATTAAATACCTAATTAACATATAACTACATAATTAATTAACATATAATATGAAAAATACATAATTAAATACCTAATTAACATATAACTACCTAATTAACATATAATATAGTAACCATATAATATAAAAAATACCTAATTAATATGTTCACCATCTTAAAATGTCCAAATATTACAACAAATTAATAACCCAAATATTATAACAATTAATAATCCAAATATTACAATAAATTCGGTTCGGGTTGTTCGGTTTTATATTGATTTTCACCCGACCCGACCCGAACCCGAAATTTTACAAATCCTCTCACCCGAACCGAACCGAATTATCAGAATAACCCTACCCGAATTTATATTTTGGTTCGGGTTATTCGGGTCGGTTCGGTTTTTGCCCACCCCTAGGCCAAACAAAATGGCTTAATTATGGCCATTAAACTCATGTTAACCCACCTTTCCACATGTCACATGCTCATTGGTTCATTTTAAGATTTTTATGTAAGCTTCCACTTTAATCCTTTATCTCTTAATGCTTCATACATTTAATATGTAATTATTCCATTCTCAAACATTGGCCCACATGATTACTTAATGCATTCAATTAAATCCATAGATATAAAATCACCAATTTACCCTTGATCCCTTTTTATTAATACCAATCCCCTCCTTTACTACACTAACAATTTTAATTACCCGATAATGTAATTTCGATCACCAAATTAATTCTTTCAATATAATACAATCATTCTTAACAAATTTCAACTTGCCGTACTTACAGAAACTTTCCATTTAATGACGATTATGTCATCCATTCCATTTTACTACTCTAATCAACTCATTTTTACACTTACCCTTTTTTATTAACTTTATTCTTTTCATTTTCATACCAAGTAACTCTTAAGCATTCTCAACTTCACTTAACCATTTAAATTAATCAATTACACATTTCAATCACTTTTGTACTCAAAACACATATGAATCCAACTGGGGTACATTTCGGGTCATTACAACTCTCTCCTACTTAAAGAATTTCGTCTTTGAAATTCACTTATGTTAGTTATTTATACGTTATACTCCTTGTCATTATCATCCATACGTGTTAACTTTATACAACCATATATCATTTACAATTTACAATTCACATATATTTTTTTTCACTATTGTTCTCATGTATTAACCACATACACTCGTATAACATATACACTTTACATACTTTTCTAATCCTTATTCACTTTACTTTTTACATAACTTACTTTACTGCTTCCTGTTTCATAACATAGTTATGTACCCTTTCACTATATACTTGAATCTTGCATTCTTTCCTTTCACTTTTATATACTTTAAAGCTCTTAACGTCAAAAATACTTTAACTTGTTATTACTTCGGACAACTCTTCCTAATCAAAATAACTATAGGATTCATAACACAATTCTTATCAAAAATCAAATTTGACTCATAACAAGATAATTTTGCCAAATCAGTACAATTTTTTTTCTTGAATCACTTCCACTTTACATAATCATCTTATCTCATCAAGCATAACTCTCTCTCTTCATTACATCACTTTCAGATAAGTCATGATCATCATAACAATTATTATCCTTACCGTTATTCAGAAATTCAAATTCATACAGTTCACATTAAAATCATTCCATACATATTCTTATTGCATAATTCCTTGATACCCCGAATTTATAAGATACACTTGTTACTTTCTTTACTCATACTACTCACTATCAATTTGAAATCTACTAATTTCCAAAATAGTCTTTTCTTCTTAGCTTTGATTCTTCATACCTTATACTTTCATTAACAAACACTTTACTCTTTCTGAATATGCCCCTTTTTAACACAAAACACTCGATCTACACCCCATCAGCTTTCTCTCTAAATGAGACACATACACAAATGTTTTTCACATATGATCAAGGGATGTGAATGAAATAAGTATATGATGATTCATGTATGCAAAATGATGTAAAATGCAGTTTATACGATAATAATGCACTTTTTCCATCACAATGTTTCAACATGCTCATGTTCAAATGATTCTAATGAGATAGCTGATAGACGTATACAATGTCATCATAGTCTCTTATACTCCACATTATTCTTAATTCCAAAATCATCAATGCCTTATATAATACATTATTCCTGATGCATCATACGAGAATCTAGGTAGAAAGATGATCAATGAGAGTCTCTTCCCAAGGGACGGCCGTCTATCAGTAAAACTTAAAAATTCACACTAAAACTTCTTCTAAAAATCCATACCATGCTTAAGAGAATTCTTAGCAGAATCTCTTATAACTTATTTGGTATACACACTTCAGATCTTACACAAATAAAAGATCTCGGAACAGGTGGATCATGATCTACTGGATTAATGCTTCAACTATACACCTCATCCTTTCTGAAGACTTCTACTCCTGTCACTTATACAAAGAACAAGGATATCCGATTTGGCAAACACAAAACTATACAGACACATTTCTAAACTCCTAGTCGGCCAGAACTGACTAAACCTATGCTCTGATACCAATAAATGTAACACCCCTTATCCATACATAGCAGCCCTACACTAACATATCTGGTGTACGATGTCCAGTGAGGGATGTAACCCAACGAAACACAAAAGGAACATTAACAAATATTGGAAAACCAAATTATACAATTTCTTTCAATACAAAATACTTTCTCATACATAACTCGTATATTATTATTCACTCTAATCATACTACATACAGATCACTTATTACTGAAACAGGGGTTACGTACATTACAAATAACAATTTTAAAATGTATTTAAAATACTCCTACAAACTTGTTGGCCTTGCCTGCTGCTGAATGCCCTTTGCAACACTTCTATCTCCAAACCTACACGGATGGAACACCCGTGCTAAGCTTAAAGCTTAGTAGGGAAGGTGCATTTGAAATGGACGACTTCTCACAGCAGTTGTCAACATGTACCAATGTATGCAGTTACAGAAATTAAAAGCATATATTTAATCACTCAGATACAACTATATCATTTAAACGTTTCATATCATTCTTCTTTATTGACACACATTATTTATTGTTATTCCTGTACTTGTACAATAAACCTTTTTGTCACATTTAAGTCAAGTGAGACATAGGTTATACCATCAATATAAGATTATTCATATCTAACAAATTTCATAATAAAATCAAACGCAGTTTCTTGTATTTATTTTATTTCCCTTTATCATATCATCACAATCGCTTAGACACAATACCAAACAATCATATAAAATTAGTTACTTAAGCATTTCTTATAGGATGCTTTCAGAATACACACACATATAAAGACCTTAAGTTATTATTTTTTTATTTATTTTATACACTTATTACTCATTTAATTATTGCCCAATACAGAATATCGGAACGCCTAAATGCATGACGCATATATTTCACAATAATCCTACCGTCACATGCATATGCATTTTAGATAATCAACTATACAATCATCAGATCATATAAGCATTTATCATAGCACACCTTTCACGTTAACTCATATATATATATATATATATGTCATCAATGACATTCTTATTTTCCATTAATAACTTTTCACTCAATTATTGCCTGCATTACCAAGGAGGTGGATAACGGGATATAAAATGCATTGGTACTTGAGGATACTAGTGTCATACCGCTGACACATAAATGCATAGGGATCCACAACCAGAATCCAAATACAAAAGGGACCCAATAGGATCTAGAAATGCCTCAGGACCGAATCGTAGGTCCAACACATAAGCTACAATAACATAACCCTATAGGCATGCCTATCTATCCACAACTCGGCTGATGCAGGCTATACATATATTTATTCCATTTTATGATTCCCATATTACTCTTACATTTTCTTATAAGCACATACTTTTATTGAAATCATATAATGATTACACATTTATTCATTGGCATAATGTTTGTACCCGTCATAATCATTGTATTCAGAAATAATTATTATAACCATACAATATTCATAAACTTGCACATCTATATACTCATTGAATCTATAAATGTATATTCATACACTTGGACATTATGAAATTTCACATTCAGATACTCATGCGAATCATTAAACTCATTTAATACTCATTATATCATTATTGCAATCTCATAGTTACATTGATTACTTACTTTTAATTATTTTCCATATATTAATCAAATAAATATACACTATGTTGCCTTAGACATACATTAAATGAAACCTAGATGATTTTGAAAAAGTTCTAATTTAATTCGAAATGAAAATAGAGAATATAGGCAAAATAGGGGTGACCGACGGCCATGCCTCATGATCGACGTCCGTCCCTACATGCCCGACGGGCTGTTATAGACAGACAGGCAATGCCAGATGGATGAGTATGACAGGTGGCAATTATGCCAGATCGACGGGTTTGACTCTAACCGACGGGCGTCCTTTCATAGCTGACAGGTGACCATGGACAGACGGGTTTGATTGACAGCCGGCCACCAATAGACAAGTGTAACCCTTGACCAATAGGCATCGCCCAACACGGACGGATGTCTCTAGCCATAATGGCTTCCCAAACAGAACACACTACTTCCAAAATAAAATCTATTCCTACTTGTTCAGTCGAAAACACCATGTAAACACCATTTTTAGCCAAAATGGCCTCTTGACAAATGATCTCCAAGATGTTAAATTTCTAATGGAAAAATTTTTAGCTCATTTGGAGCTATAACCTATGAGATGTGACATCAGAAACATAGACTGCTCCAAAGCCCTATTTCGGGAAAAAGGCTACTATTTCGGACATTTTTGGGTACCTTAGAGCCAGAAATAAATTATGACTATTTCTAGGAATTTTATAGACACGGAAGTCACGGTTAAAACTCCTAAAATCACCCATTTGGATATTCTTAATGCAATTTATAACCTAAAAATCGGACTGAGGTTAGATAACACCATGGTCATAATCATCCAAAATCCTTCATTAACACCCATACATATCACTAATTAGAATTATTAACTATTTAAGAAGAAATCAATGAAATATGAGGTTTATTTCGTACCTTTCCCATGCAAATCTTCCACCCAAAAATACTTGAAACTTGAGAAGTCCAAAACTCAATCTTGTGTCTTGAATTTAGAGAGAGTGGCATGAGGAAGGAGATGAAAAAATCTCCTATTTTTCCCCTCTCAAATGGCCGACCAAATTGGCCTAAAAATGGCCAAACAAAATGGCTTAATTATGGCCATTAAATTCATGTTAATCCACCTTGCCACATATCACATGCTCATTAGTTCATTTTAAGATTTTTATGCAAACTTCCACTTTAATCCTTTATCTCTTAATGCTTTATACATTTAACATGCAATTATTCCATTCTCAAACATTGGCCCACATGATTACTTAATGCATTCAATTAAATCCATAGATACAAAATGACCAATTTACCCTTGACACCTTTTTATTAATACCGATCCCCTCATTTTAATTACCCAATAATGTACTTTCGATCACCAAATTAATTATTTCAATATAATACAATCTTTCTTAATAAATTCCAAATTACCGTACTGACAGAAACTTTTCATTTAATGACGATTACGTCCTCCATTCCATTTTACTACTTTAATCAACTCATTTTTACACTTACCCTTTTTTATTAACTTTATTCTTTTCATTTTCATACCAAGTACCTCTTTTCTTGCCCTAAAGTCCATAAATATCTAGTTACTAATTTATCTCCAACCTTCCAATTAAAAACAAAAGCGTTCTCAACTTCACTTCATCATTTCAATTAATCAATTACACATTTCAATCACTTTTGTACTCAAAACACATATGAATCCAACTGGGGTACATTTCGGGTCATTACACACATGCCCAAATGCAATGCCTTATCGTTTAGTCAAAATTGGCGTCGAAAGGTTTCAGCACACTCATCTCCGATCTGTTCGTCACTGGTGAGTGAGGAGAATCAAAAGACATCAGAAGACCCACGTCAGTGTCGCCACTCGATGTAGAAGGTGGTTAGAAAATGGAGAAATGCATTTGGTTTCGTGGAGAGAGAAATTGTGCACATTCAATGGAGGAGATGGCGAAAAAGACAGGAGTTGGTAGCCAAAATTTGGACCTGTGCAGCCACCGTCTCTTTCTCTCCCTCACTCTTCCTTTCCGATCTCTGGTTTCTTTCTTTCCCCGTTATCAGTTCTTCTTTTGCTTTTTCTTTTCTCTATTCTCTCTTTTTCTTATTTCTCCTTTCTCTCTTTTATTTTTCTTCCCTGTTTCTCGATTTTTCTTTGGTTCTCTTTTCTTTTCTTTTTTAGAAAATTTTGGAACTCTCATGAAAATTTTACTTACTTATATATATATTTTTATTTTTTTATCTTAATTTAATTAGTTATTTATATATAATTCATTTATAACAATTAAATTTTTGACCCTCAAAACTTGTAGTGAACTGCGTTATTTTTCACTCTAAAAATTACGATGAACTAATTTAAAATTTTGAGGTGTTACGAAAAGTGTTAGTTGTTATGCCCTAGGTTAAATATTTGAACTTTTATGTAATGTCATATTTACATTATATAAAAGGGTTTTCTCCACATTAATAAATTGTTGGCATGTTACATTATAATAATATTTATGAATAAGTATTTAATGTTATTCTAAATATCTCTAGTCGTTTATCACTTAAAGTATAATGATAAATTAAGACTAGTATGGATTTGATTAATAATCATGAGGTGATTATATATGGTGATATAAATCAAACTTGTAGGTGCTTATTAGAGAATAAGGTACTGGATAGACCCACTATGAGATCACTATATGGGTTAATGTCATAAGTGATCTCATAATAATTATGTTATCGAATCTTTAGACTTGAGATTATCACAGTTTCCTATATGAGGAACATCGTGTTTTGACATAATCAAATGTTTTCTTTAATTAGATAATCATAAAGGTTATGATTGGACATGATGAAAATTATGCATAGGATAGTGAATAATCAAGATGGAACTTATCCCTCTCTTATGAGAGAGATGTCTATTAAGCCCATCGATAAGTAGGACTGAGAAAAGTACTTCCGTACTCAAATGAATTGATAGTGTGATCAATGTCATTTTAATTTATCGGTCTACTTAGTGATCGAAAAAATTATATATCTGAACAATATAAGTTTGATATGAACCATGACTTATTTTCAAACAAGATATCGTGTGACAAAAAGATTATAACATGTTTTATTGGTTAGGTTAAAATTGGGCTATTGATATTCATATTATTTGGATAGTCATAATGTCTTGCTAGAGGCCACTTATGACTTATGGGCTTATAATGGGATTGAGCCTACTGTCAACACAATGTGAACCTATTGGGTCGCATATCAATAACATAATGAACAGGCTAGAGTTTATTTAGACATTTCGAATTTGAAATATGTGAGACATTAAATTCGAAATAATTTTATGGAGATAAGGAAATATTCCTTATTTTGAATAAGGAATATTATCCCTAAATTCCCTCCACATGTTAACCACTTAAGTTGAGCTAGGGTTAACGTGTTAACACATATATATAGACATATGTGTGTAACTTAAAGGCTTTAACACTACAAAAAAAATGCATTTTACCGACGGATTTTACCGACGGACATATATTCCGTCGGTAAAATTAATATATTACCGACGGATTACCTACCAAACCTATAATGCATAGGTAAAAAAATAAATTTGATAAATGACGAAATTTTTACCGACGAAAATTATAATTCGTCGGTATTATTGGCGGGAAATGTTGGCGCCAATTGATAGCGACCGATTTTCCAACGGTTATTGCGGTCGGTAAATATTTTTTTTCAATTAATTCATGTAGTGACGGAATTTTCGTCGGTAACACAAGCATTTTTTATTTACCGACAGAAGTTGCGACGAATGTATTATCCGTCGGTAATTACACTACAAAAAATCTACCCTAACATAGTCCAAAACTACGACGTTTTGGCTCCATGCTCTTTCTTTTCTTTCTTTTTCTTCTTCTTTCTTTTCTTTTTCTTTCCCAATGCCTAGCCCCTGAAGATCCCGATCTCTTCCTTTGGTTTCCAGGCACCACCACCTGCCCCTCTTCTTCTCGTCGCCGTCTCTGCCCCCTCTGTTGGTAGCCGCCGTCGCCGGCCTTTCCTCCTCTTCTTCTTTCTTTTCCGTCGGCTTTTGCGTGGAGATGCAGTACCATTTTCCCCTTGGCAGCCCTTTTCTTCCACCGTTGCCGCCACCTTTTCCTCCATCAGTTGATCGGCGATCTGGTCTCTCTCTCCTCGATCTCTCTCTCTCTCTCAATCTGGCTGTCGCTCGCTATCTCGATCTCACTCTCCCTCACTCGATTTTGTGCATCAATCAGGTATGTGTTTCCTTGCTCAAGATCTAGATTTGAAGCTTGATTTTGATTTATCTCCCTAATCCAGTGGCCTATCTCGATTTTGTATCACTCTGTCAACTTTTATCTCATTCTTCTCGCCGAGACTAAAGACTGGAGAAGTTCTCGGGTCTGCTCCCTCTTATCCTCCTTCCTCATCTCCAATTACGGTACTCTTCTTTTTTTGTATTCAAATTTCTGGTTTTTATTTATTTATTTGTATATTTTATTTTTTTAATGAGCTTATTGTTTGATTCCTCAGTTCGATTGTTTCATTTTTGTGCCCTTTTTCGGTTCAATACAATTTATTTTAAGATTGGACTGCCACAGATCTTCTTTCTAGTTATTTTCTCACAGGTATGATGAAAAATATTGTTATAAATTTATATTTTCTTTCACTCTGAAGATAATATTGATATTTGATCCTATCTTGAATTGAAATTTCTTGAAGTTGAGGAAGTAATCTTGATGAATTCTTGCTGTATTTGAATTTCTTTCCATATGATAATTAGATTGTTGTGTTCTTGAAACTTTATATTGATAGATGCTGCTGTTGTTACTTCCAGTGACTTTCTTAAAAGGTATTCACTTCAAGTCATCTACAAGGATACTTTGTATGAAACTTTTTAGTAAATATTAGTTTCTGTTTGTGCATTTATGTGAAAAATAAGATGTTGTGAACTGCTTTCATTGCTCACTGATCCTGTTTTGTCCTGGTAACCACCACTTTTTTAGGATTAGAGTTCCATAACCTTTCCAATGGGGAGCTCCTACTCTTTAATTTACATTATCTTTGTTGTCCATATTATCGAATGATTTCCATATTTTACTAAGAAAACTTAATTATCCTTTACAAAATAAATTGGATAATTCATATAGTCCTATAACCATCAATTTCAAATCCTATTATTGCTTCAAGATTTCATTTATATATCCTTTCATGAGAATTAACTGTTTATTATCAAACAATTACCATAAATTGCTTCAAGATCTTTCTTTTTCATCTTCTTATGAATTGTTCATTAATTCTTGATTGTTCCCCTTTTTTTTGGAAAAAAAAATTAAACTACAGTAGTGCGGGCTTATGTCGAGTTAAATGAACAAAGTCCTAGTCTTTATTTCTATAGTTGTTCCATCTTGATTAATATTTGGTTTGCTGTACTGTACTGTGAGCTTAATTCTCTTATTTTTATGTCCCTATGGATGATTGATGTTAATCTGTGGGAACTCTGCTTGGGCAAAAACAATGTAACTTTGACACATAGAAGAAAAGAAGTCAAGTGAATCTAAAGTTATTCACTATTTTAAGAACATGTAATGCCTTGTATTCCTATTATTTCCAAACTGCCTTCGCACGTTCATTGTCCTGAACTTGTGCCTACTTTTAATTTCTTACTTGTTCAGGCAACTCTGCCCAAGTCAATTACTGTGCAGTAGCACATGTCTTATATTATATTACACCTCAGAACGATAATAATACTATTATTATTGTAGGAAAACTGGGAAAGCTCTCGCAGAACGAGTTAATGACTTTTTGAGTTATAATATAATATGTGTTAGGTTTATTGCATATGCTACAATGGAATCGTTGACTACCTAAACTCTGCAGGATTTTTACTTTATAATCTTGCATCCTCAATAAATTACACTTCAAGAAGCTCAAAACTCAATAAGATGATTATAAAATAGAACTGGTGGCTCTGATCTCAATGCTTCCTATAAACATTTTGATTAGGTGTTTTGGGTGGGTGAATTGTTAAAAAATGTATTTTTTTGGTAAATTTATTATATTTAGTGCAATTAACAAATTGGTGAATGAGTTCAGATCCTTGCTGTATTACATTGTTGTGAGAGAAGTGTGTTGTTCTCAATGCGATTATACTTTAAGTTAGAGTTAACTTCTTCTTCTTCTTCTTTCTTTCCCCCATTTTTTTTCCAGCCATGGAACTTGCTTTATCTCTAGAAAAACTAACAAATGAGAAGCTCCTGAACCTTCACAAGGTAAGATATTTCTACTACTTCATTCTGCTCCTTGAGTTTTAAGAGAATGTAATCTAGGCATGAGAAATTTCCGCTTAAACCATGTAATGGCCTATAGTATCTGGTCAACCTACACAGTGCTTGGATCTTTTTAGCAGAATAAATTCTTTAAGTGACTATTTTTATCACCATAGCGTCACATTTTGATTTTAAATCTACCCAACAGGTGGCAGAGAAGAATCATGATGTGCAGTTGTCCGATTTCGTTGAAAGCGAGTACTTAACAGAACAGGTATGATTTTCGTGGTGACGTGCTTATTTAGTTTCCTTAGGGCTTGTTCTTTGCTACTGCAAACAACTTACATGCTGCTATTTTGACTTGCTCTACTACAGGTGAAAGCCATAAAAAAAATCTCAGAATATGTTGCTCAGCTAAGAAGAGTGGGTAAAGGACATGGTATGAATCCGAATTCTACTTCACAGCCACTTCTTAAATGCCCTATTTTAGTGAACTTTTTATTTTTATTTTTCTCTTCCCCTTTAGTCATATTTCCCTATGGAATCATACTTCTTCCTTCTTTTTTTTTTTTATATGATCATGAGTGTCTCCCTAAAATTTTCTATTCTCTAATTGCTTGTCTTCATGGACCAACAGGAGTGTGGCACTTCGACCAGATGCTTCTCCATGAGGAAGAGGCAGTTGCATGATGATGGAGGTAGCTGCTTTGAGTTCCCTGTTGAATGCCAATCTATGCTTATGTTTTTTGGGTGAGAGTAATGGTTCAGAGATTTTTGCGGTGTGATTAGCATAGACATTAGAAATGTTGGTAGCTATTAGATGATTAAAAGAATGGATTTAGTCCTCTCACTTGAACTGGTCGTCGAAATATATGGATATCCTTTTTTTCCAATTTCCTTGTTTTAGCTATGCAAATTCTTAAAATTTTGTGCTTCAGTCATTTTTATTTCACAGCCATATATGCATGAAATAACAAGTCAATTTCAGTGATAGATGGTTCAGGATTCCCATCCCTGGACCATGATATGGTGCCCACAACACAAATTGCTAGAGTCCAAGAAATTCTTGCCCCTGTTTTCATTTCTCTTGAATTGAGCCTTGTATTGTTCTGTTCAAGAGATACAATAGCATCTGTCTGATACTTACAGCAGAGTAAATTGCTAGTGATGGCTACTGGGATTTAAAGTCTTGCACTTCAAGAGAGTAATTTATGAGTCAAATCATATATTTGTCTTTATTGCTGGGTGTAGGCGGTCACAATTGAAATAACATTGACAAAACACCATCTCATTCTCCTGCTTTCTCTGCCAATACATTCTGCCTTCAAACTTTCAGGTACTTTAACACTGCACTTCATTTGTTTCTCTGATTCTATAACCGCTCATGTAAAGTTTTGTGTTTTCTGATTTCCTTTTTGTTGGTATCATTGACTGTATGTGAATTTGACATCTATGAATCTCTTGTATGTGAATTAATGTAGCTCATTAAATTCTTGGTTTGTTACTGCTATAGTTTTTCTTGTGCAAGTCTTATTAAGACACATGAGAAAATTTAACGGTTCTCTGAGGTTAGGAAGGTGGGGTGGAGTGCTTCACAGACCGATTTTAATGCTTTGTGTATTAGCTCTTTTGATCTGGTAGGTTTCTGATTTTCATACATATATGTATCATTGCCATTTGGTGGAATTTTTCAAAAAACAAAGATCTTTTTTATATTATTTGCTCAAAAAAGATCCAGTTTTAAGTTATTCAACGCCAACAATTCAGCTACAAATGTTTTTGCTTTTTGGTGTTACAGAAGCCATACATTTTGTTCTCAAGCATTTTGGCATCCAGAAACTTGCGTCTCAAATTATTGTAAGTGCCTTAATTATCTCCTTTTCTTTTTAATTTAAGAAATTAGTTTTGTTTTCTAAATCATGATCATCTTTGCATTTGTATGGATTATATAATTTTAACTTTATAAACGATGAACCGATTAATCAACTCAATACACATACTATATAGTTGTTTTTTAGGTAAATGCATATTCAACTGAAATTTGCTCCACTTTCATTTAGTTTTTCAATTAAGCCCCTCTTTGACAAGAAAACTTAACCATGTGTGTGTTGATCATTTACTTTTTAAAGATCTCGCAATTAATTTATGTTGAATCCTTAATGTTAATTTTCAAATTTATTTTATACTATTCTAGGATAAATGGAGAATTTCGATCGTAGTTGGATGTACGATAGGTTGGATGGTCGAGGGGGACATCCAATTCATGAGCGGTGTAAACATTAAGTGCTCCTATACAAAATGTCGAAACAACAATTTTATTGATAAGGAAACTATTATATCGATATTGGTATTGCTTGCATTGCAGTTACAAATATATAATTTGTTGTACAACTGTAAAATATTGTGCATTATACAAATATATTTGCACAACAGTTATGATGTATATTATTTTTGTTATATATTAAAATTATCAATTAATATATATCTTTAATTTAAATTTTAGACTTTTTGTTTTTAATTTATTGTGTTTAATTTGGGATTTGCAAACAGGAAATATATTATTTTTGCAAAAAATTAAGAAAAAAATTAAACGAAAAAATTAATACTACCGACAACTTACCGACGGAAAAATACGTCACTCTCATTTTAATTGTATTTGCCGACAACTTTACCGACGAAAAAAATCCGTCGCTGTTTATATTAAAATTAATCAATAATTTATTAATTAATTTTACCGACGGTTTACCGACGGACTATTCCATCGGTAAACGGTCAACGCGACAAACCAACCGACGATTTTTTATAAAATTACCGACGGAATATTTTTAACAATTCCGTCGGTAATATCCGTCGGTAACATTACTGACGGAATTTTTCGCCGTTAAATTGGTACCTACGCAAGTTTTAGGGACGGATTTATTCCGTCGGTAAAATAAAAAAAACCGTCGGTAAGGTCATTTTCCGTCGGTAAAATACTAAATTCCGTCGGTAAAATCCGTCGGTAAAATGCATTTTTTTTGTAGTGTAATTTTTCTCATCATTTTTATGTCGTTTTAAAAACACAAAGAAAGATAAAAATCATTTTCTATCACTTTTGAGAAAAGGAACTGAGAAAAACCCTAGCCACCGAAAAAGGAACTAGCACCCCTTTCAGATCCGTTCATCCTATTCGAGTCTGGATACAGGTAGAGGGTGATTGTGCCTTAGAGCAGCACTTGAAGTTCGATTGTTTTCGAGCACAAAGGACGTGGAACTGATCAAAATTAAGGAGTTAATTTACTGTTTCTGCACGCCAAAAAGTTTGTAATTGATTAACTTCTCTTTTAAATTAATTGGATCGCATGGATCCTGAAAGGTTTTAATTTTATTCCGCTGCTTTTAATTTTGAATTATTACATTAAAACCCTACAAGAAGCCCTAGCTTAGTGGTAATTGTTGAATGCTAGAAGCATTATAGAGATATCTTTTTGACAAAATGTTACTAAATTGAATAGCCATAAAATACATGATTAAATTGAGTAGTCATATTTTAATTAAATTTGATTAAATATAACCAAAGTGAGTAGTCATAAAATATACTATTAAATAAGTATTTTCTTAAATGCATGTATAGAATACGATATAAAATTTGAGTAGTCATATTTTGGAAATGCAATTCAAATTATATTTGTTGCAACAACTCATTTCAGTTGCATATAGAAAAAATGTTGTTTTATTTCTAAGCAAAATAAGATCTATTTTTCAAGAAGTCTTCTATATATATGTTTGATCATTGAAGAAGCTACATCCATATGAGTGGGGGCATTTTAATTTCCATAAGATATAGTGATAGTTTATATTAATTCCCACACTTTTAAATATTTTTTGCAAACACTAATTCATTGGACCATTAGTATTATATAATTGTGATGATAGTCTAATTAAATAAAACTCGTTCTCAAGAATAAATATGGTGGCCTATTAAAAAAAAATTGCACAACAAATAATTTACCCACTCACTACACTACTCCTTTTTTTTTACTATTTTCTTAAACTTGCAATTTCATAAATATTGCTCCCACACTTTTATTGCAACCAACGTTGTTCGTTCATCAATCTCCAACCAAATTATTAAAACTTTGAAGGTAAATCTCTATCCATTCTCCTTTCAATTGGTTTCTCCAGTTTATAAACTTATTTGATTCACTTATTATGGCAAACAAATTTGATTTTAGATTTAGAATTGGTTTCCTACCAGAAACAAAGACTGTTTGGTTTGTGTGCTTCGTTTATCCTTTTACCCGTATACATATATATAGTTTAAAAATTTATTCTTTTTCTAACTTTTTATATATTCTTTTTTATTTTGTATTATTATAATATGAAATTTTTATGTGATTATCAAGTATACATATGTTGTTCAAGGAAACAATATTTCACAAAACAAATCTAATGAATGAAAATAGAGTTAACTAAATTAGAGATAATGAAAAAGTTTGGCCTATTAATGTTTGCCTCTTATTTAATTGCACCAAAATTTTATTGTTTATTTTATTTTTCACATTTGAATTGTAAATTAATTAAGAAAATTATTAATTGAATAAAACTTGTAGTTTTAGGAAGCAGTCCATGAACTCAGTAAATATTGTAAATTTGTTTTAATAGGTCATGGAAAGATTTCTAAATAGAAAAGTGACTTTAGACAACACATCCAAGTATCATGATTCTAATTTTCATGTTAATGACCATGCACATCTTCAAAGAAAAAACAAAATGATAAATCTGAAATTAACATAGAAGATTTGCTAGTTGATTCGGGAAACTACAAAAAAATTCATCATATTATCCCAATGATCAAAGATAAGATGAGTATATTTTCAAAAGGGACCATATCAATCTCGCCAACATAATTTACTTAAAAGAAACATTGGAAATTTAGTGCATAGATTTTGTTCATCTTAGTTTGATGAATTTGGCACTTGGTTAGAGTATAGTATAGAAAAAGAGGTTGCTTTTTATTTATCCTGTTACCTTTTTAGAACCAATATTGGAAAGCAATAAAGTAGAGATTCATTTATAATAGAGGGATTTACAAATTGGAACAAAAAAAAGAATGATTTTTGGCTCATGTTAGAAGTCATAATAGTGCTCATAATGTTGCTGGGATTAAATGCATGGATTTGATAAATCAAATTTAACATATTCAAGCTGTTATTTCTAAGCAATCTAAACAAGTTCGTTACATATACCGAAGTTGCTTAACAACATCAATTGATTGTGTTCGGTTTCTCTTTAAGCAAGGGTTAGCCTTTTATGGCCACAATGAATTAATTAGTTCTAGTAATCAAGATAATTTTCTTAAGCTTATTAAGTTCCTTGCTGATCACAATGAAACAATAAATTATGTCGTATTGCAAAATATTCTTGAAAATAATTGATTGACTACTTTTGAAATTTTAAAGGATATTGTTAGTGCTACTGCACTTGAAACAATCAATGCTATTATTAGGGACCTTAAAGATTTTTTTTTTTTTTTGCCATTTTTATGGATGAATCACATTATGTATCAAACAAAGAACAAATGGTTGTTGCTCTTCATTATGTGAATAAGAAAGGGATTATTGTTGGACGCTTTCTTAGTATAGTGCATGTTAGTGATACTACTTCTTTATCATTAAAGATGGCAATTGAATCTTTATTTTGTAAATATGGGTTAACTATTTCGAGGATTCATTGATAAGGCTATGATGGTGCCAACAATATGCAAATTGAATTTAATGGTTTGAAAAGTTTAATTCTAAAAGAAAATTATTTTGCATTTTACGTTCATTGTTTTGCTCATCGATTGCAACTTACACTTGTTGCCATTTCTAAAAATCTCATGCAAGTCACTTCTTTATTTCTCTTGGTTTTTACATTATCAATGTTGTTGGTGGCCCTTGTAAATGGCATGACATGCTTTAAGGAAAACAAATAGCCAAAGTTAGATAAGTATTGAAAAAAAGAGAAATTTCTAGTGAAAGAGGAATGAATTAAAAGACTAATCTCAAGCAAAGTGGTGACACTCATTGGGGTTCACATTATGGTACTTTAGTAAGTTTGATTGTACTATATTCATTTGTGATTGATGTAGTTGAGCTTATAAAAGAAGATGGATCAAATGTGGATCAAAGACTGAAGCTGATGGTTTATTCGATTTGTTACAAACTTTTGATTTTGCTTCACTTTACATTCGATAAGAAATGTGCTGGGAATTACAAATGAATTGTTACAAGGAAAGATCAAAGATACAGTCAATGCCAAGAACTTGGTTAGTATCTCCAAACAACGATTATAAATTATGAGAGATAGTGGATAGAAGTCTCTATTAGAAAAAGTGTCCTTATTTTGCAAAATTCATGATGTTAGCGTTCCTAATATGGATGACATAGAGCTCAAGATATCATAAACTTACACCATTATTGTGTTGAGTTATTCTATACTGTAATGGATATGCAATTTCAAGAGCTTAATGATCACTTTATTTAAGTAAATATTGAGTTGATTCATTTTATAGCTTACTCAAATCCAAGCAACTCATCTTATGCTTTTGACAAGAATAGGTTGATTCAATGTTCCAAGTTCTATCCATGTGAATTTTTTCTCACTGATTTGGTAGCGCTTGATAATTAACTTGATACTTACATTATTGACATGAAAGGTAGTGCTTAATTTGCAACTTTGAAAGGGATTAGTAACTTTGCAAAAAAACTAGGTGAAACTAGAAGACATACTATTTATCCATTGGTTTTTTCAGCTAGTTATGTTAGAATTTATTTTACTTATTGCCAGAACGATAGTGGAAAGAGCATTTTTTGCAATGAAAATTGTGAAAAGTTGACTACGCAATCATATGAGAGATACATGGATGAGTGATTAGTTAATTGGTTATCTTAAGAAAGATGTTTTCAACAATATTAATAATGAATTAATTATTAAATGATTTCAAAATATGAGATTGCATCGAAGACAATTGTTGAACATTTTATGATGTTACTTTTTCCTTTATTACAATTGAAATTGAAGTTTTATATATAATTGATATTATAATTTTTTTAAAATTTTTTCATTTATATTGATGCCCTTGCTAGGTGTGGGGTCCTACTTGCACCACCAGTTATGATTTTGCCTTGAAAAGAAATTCAAAGCTAAGTTAACAATACAAATTAGGGATTAAAATAGGAAAAATAGAGAGATACGAGTAAGAACAATAGCTTTGATAAAAGAATTAGAGAGAAAAGAGAGATAAGAAAGAAAAATCTAGATTTCATTTCATTATTCAATAAATTATGTAAAATGTTATAATTAATATTCTTATGGCTATTCCTTTTCTAGCTAATTCAACAAATAACAGAAGATGAGAATTCTATTTGGTAGCTGATAGAGTTATGATACGCCCATGACTCTATATAGGATTGAGTTCCTATCCAGATTAAATTAAGTTATTTAATCTAAATTAAATTACCAAATCCTATCTCAGAAAGGATTCTGAGTTAGACTGGGGTTAAGACTCTAGCCTTTAGGACCTCTATAAATAGAGGTGAGGTCCTCATAATTTGGTAACGAGAAAACTTATACGCCGCAAGGCTGCTCGTTCCCACTCACTACTTTTTTGTGTTAATCTTTCAGGGACTTCTAGATTGTGATCTAGCTGCTATTATCCCGAGTGGGTAAAAGCCAGACCGGTGACCAATAAAGGAAGATCCTTGTACCGCTTCCGCAACGTGATTACCGCGCTACAACAAGTATGTATTTAATTCCTTTATTTATTTACTTGTTAATTTTCCTTCATTGGTATCAGAGCCATTGTTTTATTGCGTCCTGGCATGTGGCTTTAAAATAAATCTAAAATTTTATGAGTAAAATTTATAGATTTAGGAAGCATGAAACGCAACAAAAATTTGTTTTTTGTGTGAAAAATATATATGTGTGTATATTTTGGCTCAATTCCGTGTATGTGTACACCGAAACCCGAGGGATAAAATTGAATATTCGAAACGCTAGTCTAGAAATTGGGATTTTTATTTTTGACCATTCCACTGTGTTCACAGACCCCGAAAACCCCAGGCCGGCCGAAATCCGGAGTCCAAAAGAGGCCGGGAAGGTGGCGCGTGGCTTGCACGCGCCACCATACGTTGGGCGCGTGCGCTTGGGCGGTGGCCCACACGCACGCAAACACGTGTCGATGACGTGGCGCGTCATCGACACGTGGCCCAATAGGTAAGAGCCACGTGGCAGACTGAGGTCATGCCACGTGGCTCCTACGTGTCCACCGGGTGCCACGTGGCACCAGGTGGACCAATAAGGGGTCGACACGTGGCAGAGCTGGGGCTTGCCACGTGTCATGATGACGTGTCAGGGGGACCCAGGTGTACCAATCAGAGTCTGCCACGTGTCAAGCCACGTCACTGCCACGTGGCATGACACGTGGCTGCCACGTGTCCACATGTTGCCACGTGGGCAACACGTGGACCAGTAATGGTTGGACACGTGTCACACAGTGGTGTTGACACGTGTCCGGTTAGCTGAAGGCGCGCGTGGGGGCGCGTGAGCGCGTCCCCCTCCCTCTCGTCGGCGCGTGTCGGCGCGTGGAAGCTTATCCGGCCTCCAAATCAGCTCAATTTTTTGCGAGAATGTTTTTCAAAATATTTCTGATTTAATGGTCTATTTTTCAAAATTTTTTGATGACCATAAAATATTTTTGTTTATTTTTGAAAATAAATATTATAAAATAATTATGGAAAATGAGTTTTCTATTTTTAAAAATGTTTTATTGTCCTTATTTGTTGATTGAAATGCGTTTCAATCATATGTGTTTATACATGAGTGTATTAACCATTTGAATTTCTGTAATATGTTTCAGAAATGATGATAAGGACACCTATGATTCCAAAAACCCCGCATGGGATTGCTTTGAGGAATGCAAGAGTGCGTTCATTAAGCAAGATGAGAATGCGGAGAACCTATCGAGCTGATGATATTGATGCTATTGTGCATCATATATTGACTATACATGAACAAATGCAGGAGTGCATTTGGATTGGAGGTTTAAGCTTAGGAAGGGATGACAGAGATAAAATCAAAGCGTTGGTTAAATCTTTTGAATATCATCCAGTCCTCAGAGAGCTTTTGGAAATCACTTGGTACATAGGAGATAGAGTTTATAAGAATTCTATCATCAATTTTTTGGCTAGAGTTGCCAAAAGAGGAGTGTTGAGGAGCAACATTCCATCTGTGATGAAATTAAGGAGTGGACGTAAAGTGCATCGTCCATGGCTTCATCAGCGAACTTATGAGTTCCCTTATGAGTTGATGAAGTTGGTTAAAGAATCAGTCCCAGTGTCAGTGAAGGTCTTGAGGAGATCTAGTTTTCTAGATTAGTTGACATGAGTGTCAATTATAGTTAGCGTTTGATTTTATAGGATTTATGTTTCCTATTATTATTATTTGACATGTGTGTGTCTTATTTGAGAATGATTGGATTTAATTTATTGGTTGAATGAATGAGTTTATTCTTTATGGCTTTTAATTATTTTTTAATAAATGTGTTTATTTTAAAATGTTAATTGCCTTGCAATATTTTATGAGTAAAATGTTTGCATGTTTATTAAGTAGAGACTTAATAAAATAAAACCAATAAAATATCCCTCAAAAGTTTTAAGAACTTAGTAATCCAATAATTCTAATTTACTATGCATGAAATCTTAACCTATAAAGTTAGACATTAGAACTTAGAAGGTAATTGGTACTCTAAGTATACTTTTCGAATTTAAGTCTAATAGAAAATTTTATTAGGTTATTATTTCAGGTGTATAGTAAATAGCATGTATTGCCTAATCTTCCACTAATAACGTGCAACTTTGTTCCATTTGAATCAGAGGATACAAATGGCATCTGCTTCCAAATCTATTATCGCTGAATTGAATAAAGACTTGAAATTAAATGGCGACAATTATGAAATCTGGAGCATGAAGATCCAGTATGTGCTAGAGGAGCAAGAGGCTCTTGAAACCTTGAGTTCGGTTATGGCTGAACCCGAGGATGGCAACACGGCCCAGCATAGGCGGGACCGAGATGTATATCTGGCATGGAAGAAAAAGAATTCCACTGCTCGTATCATTCTCCTGAGTGCAATGGAGGATGATATAACTAAGCAATTTCGTAAGTATCAGAACGCAATGGATCTGTGGATCGCTTTGCGGGAGAAGTTTGGAGGAGTGACTCTAACAAAACTCCGATCTTTGACGATCAAGTTTGATACTTATCAGAAGAAGGCTGATCATACAATGAGAAAACATCTCAGAGAGATGGAAAATATGATGAGCGAGCTTAGTGAATATGGTCATAAGTTGACCGACGAGCAGCAAGTGCAAGCTGTCATCCGTTCCTTACCCAAGAGTTGGGAGCATATGAAAATGCAACTAACTCATATGGACAGTGTGAAAACATTTGAGGATGTCGCACGTCACTTGGAGCTTGAAGAGGACAGATTGGCATCGATTAAGGTCAATGCTGAAGTGCATGTGGCACAGTCCCGTTCTGGTGGAATGAGTTCCAACCAGAACAAAAGAAAGAGCTTTAAGGGTCGGGATAAGGAACCTGCCAAGAGAAACAAAAGGCAGAAAAAGGAGCAGAATACTAAAAGGTCCAAAGGCAAGAAAAAGGTAAACATTTCAAAAGTGAAATGTTTTAACTGCCAGCAGAAAGGACACTATGCAAGAGATTGCACTGTGCCCAATCAGGTACACTATTCTAACTCAAGAGTGAGTGAAATTTGTGTATCTAGTTCTGTATTTCTAACTGAATTTCATCCTTTGTGGGTGGTTGATTCAGGAGCAACGGACCATGTAGCAAAGGATCGAGATGCCTTTGTAGAGTTCCGACGAATACCATATGGAGCAAAATATGTGTATGTGGGAAACGACGCAAGAGTGCCGGTTCGAGGGATTGGCGCGTGTAGATTAGTCTTACGCAAAGGCCGAACCTTACTCCTACATGATGTACTTTATGCTCCAGATATTCGTAGGAATTTAGTTTCTGTTCTAGTGTTATTAAAACTTGGTTTTGATTTACACTTTAAAGATGACAGTGTGAACTTATGTTTAAATGATGTCTATTATGGTTCTGGTTTTATTTCGAACAATTTCATTGTTTTGGATATCGATCCTAACTTTATGAATAATAATAGTTTTTCTTTAATCTCTTCTACTTCACATAATAATGAGAATCATGTGAAATTGTGGCATGCTAGATTAAACCATATTGGGCAAAATCGAATGAGTCGGTTAGCCAAAGTTGGTTTACTAGGTGATTTGAATGAGGTCGAATTACCTACTTGTGAGCATTGTCTAAAAGGGAAACTAGTAAGAAAACCGTTCGGAAAAGGGACTAGAGCTGAATTTCCATTACAATTAATTCATTCTGACGTTTGTGGTCCAATGAATGTGAGGGCAAGGCATGGGGCCTACTACTTCATCACATTTATTGATGACTATACAAGGTATGGTCATGTCTATTTGATTTCTCACAAGTCAGAAGCATTGAGTTGCTTCAAAACTTTTATGAACTTAGTTGAGAATCAATTAGATAAAAAGATCAAAGCTTTAAGAACTGACCGAGGTCGGGAATATCTTTCAGATGAATTTAAAGCTTTGTGTGATGAAAAAGGGATTGAACATCAGTTGTCCATTCCTAGAACTCCACAACAAAACGGTGTTGCGGAAAGGAGAAATAGGACTCTCCTTGATATGGTTAGATCTATGATGGCAGAAGCAAATTTGCCCATCTCCTATTGGGGAGATGCTTTACTTACTGCCACATATGTTCTAAACCGAGTGCCCTCAAAATCAGTCGCATCCACACCTTACGAGTTGTGGACTGGTCGACAACCTGACCTAAGCCATCTACGACCTTGGGGTTGTGCTGCTTACGTCCATGATACCTCAAGTAAATTTGGTAAATTGGGACCAAGGGGTAAAAAGAGTATCTTTGTGAGATATTCTGAAGTATCAAAAGGATACGTATTCATGGGTGAGCAAGAGAATGGTTCTGTGACTGAATTTGAATCACGAGATGTCATATTCTTGGAAAATGAGTTTCCAAAGTTGGGCGAAGTGAATCAAGATTTCACCTTCTATGAAACTCAGGAAAGTGAACCATCAGGATCGCTCCATCCGAGTGGGAGGGAATTAGAGGAAGAAGGTCAAGATCTTCCTCCTCTACATGATCCGGATGTTCGAGACCCTGATTTGAGTGGGAGTATTCCTGACTCCAGTGGGAGTATGGAACATGGTCCCAGTGGGAGTATTCCGAATTACGATGAATATATGAGACATGTTTATCAAGATTCGGAACTGCGTAAATCTAAAAGGATAAGTGTTCCTCGCCGACGATTTGAGATCGAAGGCTTGAACGAAGCCCTTTTGATTACCCCACAAGATGATGAAGAGCCTAAAAACATAAAAGAGGCCTTCTCATGCCCAGCTAAAGAAAAATGGATCAATGCAATGGAAGAAGAAATAGCATCGATGAGGTCAAACCATGTTTGGGAACTGGTTGATCTACCAGAAGGACGCAAACCGATTGGGAACAAATGGATTCTCAAGGTCAAGCGAAAAGCTGATGGAAGTATCGAAAGATACAAAGCTCGGCTAGTCGCTAAGGGGTTTACACAGCAGGAAGGGATTGACTATGAGGAGACTTTCTCCCCTGTTGTAAGATTTACGTCTATAAGGTTAATTCTTGCCATAGTGGCAAGTTTAGACCTTGAGCTACATCAAATGGATGTAAAGACTGCTTTTCTCAATGGAGAACTGAATGAAGAAATCTACATGGAACAACCTGTAGGTTTCATCGAAAAAGGCAGCGAACATAAGGTTTGCCGATTGAAAAGATCAATCTATGGCCTGAAACAGTCTTCGCGACAATGGTATTTGAGATTTCATGATACAATCATGTCGAATGGGTTCAACATGATTGATGAAGACCATTGCGTGTATAATAAAAGCTCTAAAAATAACTTTGTCATTTTGACATTGTATGTAGACGACATACTAATAGCTGGAAATGACAAAGCGTACGTAAATCAAATCAAAGATTGGTTATCGTCCAACTTTGAAATGAAGGATATGGGTAATGCAGATTATATTCTTGGAGTTAAGATTTCAAGAGATCGTTCAAGAAGGTTGTTGTCCCTTTCCTAAGAGACATATATCAAAAAAGTCCTTGAACGATTCAATATGCAAAACTGTAAACCCATATCCTGCCCCATTGCCAAGAATCAGTTTCTTAGCAAAGAGATGTGTCCTAAAACGCCAGATGAAGTGGAGCGTATGAGAGATGTTCCTTATGCCAGTGCCGTGGGTAGTCTCATGTATGCTATGTTGTGTACGAGACCGGACATTTGCTATGCAGTGGGCATGGCGAGTAGATATCAATCTAACCCAGGCGAAGCACATTGGAAAGCAGTAAAGAGGATACTCAGATACCTCAAAGGTACAGCAGATTATTCTCTCTGTTATGAAGGCAAGGATCTGCAATTGAGAGGATACACTGATGCTGATTGGGCTGGAGATGTGGACGAGAGGAAATCCACTTCAGGTTTCATATTCTTGCTTGGCAAGGGTGCCATCTCATGGAGTAGCAAGAAACAAACCTGTGTAGCCTTATCAACAATGGAAGCTGAATTCGTAGCTTCCGCAGCTGCAGTACAAGAGGCAGTTTGGCTAAAACGGTTGATGGACCATTTAAGAGTAACTACCTCGGAGGGACAAGTGACAGTCTTTAGCGACAGTCAATCATCGATAGCTTACACAAAAGATCCGAAATTTCATAGTAGGACTAAGCATATCGACATTAAGTATCATTATATTAGAGATGTAGTTGCACGGGGAGATGTGAACTTACAGTACATATCTACGCATGATATGATAGCAGATCCATTAACTAAACCTGTAACTAGGGATGTGTTTGAGAGACACATTAGAATTCAGGGTTTGCGTAGAATTTGATGTGTACTGACTTTATTTGTGTAATCCCTTAACATTATTATTTATGAATAATAATAAAGTTCATTGTTGGCAATACATGAGTGTGAATGTTTAACATGTGAACATTTACTGTTAATTGTTTGAGTTTGAGCGTGTCAGACAGAGAAGTAGCCCACTCACAAGGGTGTTTACCTTGGTTTTGTCAACGAGTTGGCAAAGACTAAGATGAGGCGAATTTTGAACAAATGAGTATGCTCGAGAGCCTGTTCAAAATGAAAGTGCCGTCTTGCAGAAATTACAAGATATGTCTTGTTAAGGTGCAAGATAAAGTCATACGTAAGATTGTATGCTTTGGATTGAGACCCAAAATAAGGATCGTATGGAATCCGATGGATAGTTATGTGTAACTACCAAGTTCTGTCTTAAAAGCCAGAAGTAGTTCTTAAGTAAGCGAACTAAAGTTGGGTGCTTCGGTGCATCGCAACCTTACGCTTCTGTATGGTGTTTTTATATATCCACATTATTTTAATGTGAGACATGCGCTCCTTTAAGGGAAGGAAAGAACACCATAACACATGTTTTATACCGTGTGTGCTTAAGTGACCAAAGGGATGGGAATTTAATACAATTGATCTCAACTTTCCCTATTGTGAGACCCTGTAAATATATCGACCCTTAGAACCCTTAACTTATCCCTGAAGTATGGTTTGATGTGGCTAGCTTGGTTAGTCTCCAAGAGGTCTGGGAAAAATTTAGGCCTGGCGGATCTAACTAGAAAAGCGAGTTGAATCATGATGGATGGCATATAGTAAGAGGGGAAGATAACCTTTTGATCACATTCATAAGAATTCGTGGTTCACCGACATGTCTATTATTATTTCTATGAGTAGAAACATAATAGTGAACACGAATTACGTTTTATGAGATCATGAGTTAAAACGGTGATTGTGAGAAGGTGGTCTAGGGTTAGGCATACGTGAAATAAAAGGATCGCCCTTTTTTCGAGAAGCTATATATCCCTAACAGGTGTATAGCAATAGTGCTCTCGAGGTGTGCTGGTCACACAATCTATTAGTCTGTATAACTGAAGATTATAGATGGAATGTGTTCCGTCATGTGCGAGTGGGAGATGATAGAGTTATGATACGCCCATGACTCTATATAGGATTGAGTTCCTATCCAGATTAAATTAAGTTATTTAATCTAAATTAAATTACCAAATCCTATCTCAGAAAGGATTCTGAGTTAGACTGGGGTTAAGACTCTAGCCTTTAGGACCTCTATAAATAGAGGTGAGGTCCTCATAATTTGGTAACGAGAAAACTTATACGCCGCAAGGCTGCTCGTTCCCACTCACTACTTTTTTGTGTTAATCTTTCAGGGACTTCTAGATTGTGATCTAGCTGCTATTATCCCGAGTGGGTAAAAGCCAGACCGGTGACCAATAAAGGAAGATCCTTGTACCGCTTCCGCAACGTGATTACCGCGCTACAACAAGTATGTATTTAATTCCTTTATTTATTTACTTGTTAATTTTCCTTCAGTAGCTAATGCCAATTGTCAAAACTAACTCTCTCACGGATACAAATACTAGAAAATGACAAAAAAAATCGAGATAGAAAATGACAAGAATAACAAAAATACAACTAAATGGAAAATGCAATTGAAATACCACTGCCTATGCACTTAATCAACTGCTAGTTTTGTTCTTCCATTTGAGTCCATCCTATTAGCCTCATTATAGCTTCAAGGCCTGGCTCAACTGCTTCTGGGCTTGTATCATAATAATACATTCTTTTTGAGATTTGCCTTGTCCTCAAGGTGAAGATAAAAGAAATTAGGAGCACAAAAAAGAGAAGTCTTCCCAAATATCTTCATCCAGGTGTAAATTAATCCATCGAATAATAACTTGAACCATAGGATGCCTATGTTTAATGTTATCTATTTTTTGCAAGATAGCTAAAAGCTCCACCTTAGGGGCTCGTTTTAAAGTTTGATGCAAAAGTGTAGGAATAGGAATATGGTCTCTAATGATTTTAACACTACCAGAAAATAGGCAATTTAGATACCGATTTTACCGACCAACACTAATCGGTCGCAATATAACGACTAAATTAGCGACCTATTTGTAAATCAGTTGCAAAAGAGAAAATAAATGAAAAAATATAGCGACCACTTAACGACCGATTATAAAATGGGTTACTAAATTTGACGTAAAACTATAACGTGAATCTTTTTCGGCTGAATTTTGGTAGCAAAATTCCATATATGGCTGATGATATTAGCAGCCAATTTTTTTGGTTGCTATACTTATTAGTATAAAGTACCAACCGATTATTCGGTCACTAAAGTGGTTGCGAAGAATAATTTATATTAATTTTTTTTTGTAAAAACTAGCGTACGAGTTTTTATTATTAGGTCAGTCACTAGGTCTCTAATTAAAAATTAAAATAAATTTATTTCTTAAATGTAGCAATAGATTGGTGATCAGTAAAGTTGGTCGGTTATGTAAATGCCAGTTCTAAAAACAAAGTGCATAATTAAAATTTAAAATATTTATTTGCTCCCAATTTTAAAACTACATCATTTTAACGTATAATGGAGCCTATTTAAGAAAACCCTAATTAGATTTTTATCTTTAAAACCTATCTCACTCTAATGTCTTTCTCCTTGTTCCCTTTCTTATCTCATCGCCTCTTTTCCTCTCCACCATCTAGTTGTTGCTACTCTCTTATTGCCGCCATATTTTTGTCGCCAACCAGCCATTCATTGCTTTATTCCAGCACTGCTTATCTTGCTCCCTTTTCTATCTCATAGCTTCTTTTCCTCTCTATCATTTGGTTATTAATGCTCTCCTATCATTGCCATATTTAGTTGCCAGCCCTCCATTCTCATATTTGCCTAAAATAGAAACCATGCTTATTAGAATAACATGCCGATAGAGGGTGGGTATTTGGCTTTAAAACAAATTACTTAGTTTAATTCAAATGTTTGATAAAATATAAAGATGAGGATATTAGGAGAGGATACAATACATTAACATTGCTTGTTCTTATGTGGAAGTTGTTTATTTATTTGTATCAAAATAGTTTGATCGTTTTATTTGTTCAATTCATTACTTTAGATATTAATTTAAATAGACAAATCACTTTGATAGCCCGATTTTCTTAAATAATATAAGTAATTATAGGATATATTTCGGTTACTAGCTTTGAGACAATAATTTGGATATTTTATGTCTAATTTATTATTTGATTGGTACCCTTGCCATATTCACATCACAAGCTACCCATGCACTTCATCAACTGCAAGTTTTGTTCTTCTATTCAAATCCATCTCGGTAGCCTTATTAGCTTCAAGGATCCCTTCTGAAATAAGTTTTCCATAAGTTAAAAATATTTGAACGTGTCAAAATAATTTAGTCCTAAATATTTATTTTTTAAACGAAGACATATTTGATTGTGTTCTTATTTTCTAATGTTTTTAACTTTTTCACAACCACAATATGTATGCTTAATATGATATTCAGCACGATCTACCTACCTCTCGTGGCTCATAAACTTTTGTGGAAGCGAATATAAGGATACCTTTTTGCTTCACTGGCCTGACTTTCATCCACGTGCGGGATAATAATAGCTTTTTCATGGTCTAAATGCCCTTTGAAGATTTTGTATGGAGTGTTTCATGATATATACTCTTAAACGTCATCATTTTGGTATCATCACGGCGTAGCCAACTAATCGTCATTTGGACATCATAAAATCTTTCATCTTATTATCTATTTATAGCATCCCAAAAGCTAGAGACCAGTCTCCAGTATAACTCAAACTCTTTTGAGATGGGATTAGATAATTCTTATCAGATAACGATACTACCAGTCTCCAATATAACTCAAACTCTTTTGAGATGGGATTAGATAATTCTTATCAGATAACGATACTAAATCTTATTTAATTTGAAACTCTATCCATATTTAGAGTCATGGGCATATCCAAACTCTATTATCTCCCACTTGCACATGACGGAATAATTTTCAATCATAATCTACAATTATACAGGCAGATAGACCGTGTGACCAGCATACCTTGAGAGCACTAGCGTTATATATTGGTTAAGGATATATAGTAATGAGATCCTCTTTTCCACATATGCCTAACCCTAGATGGCCTTCTCACATTCACTATTTTAACTCATGATATCATAAAAAAAAATTTGTGTTCACTATTATGTCTTTACTTATAGAAACTATAATAGGCTAGCCGGTGAACCACGAACTAATTGAATGTGATCAAAAGACTATCTTCCCCTCTTACTATATGCCATCTGTGACGCGCGCCGAACCCCGAGAGGCCCCGAAGATCCGCTTTTAGGGCCTTCGAGAGAGCTTCATAAAAACTTGTAAGAAATTACAAGTGCGTCCATTTTGGGCAATAAGGAGGTTTCTTATAGTCGCCACCCAATAGAACATTGGAAAAGGTCTTCTAGGCTCAGTAACCCTAAGACAGCACTGCTATGTCCATTTTGGGCAAACCAGAGGTGGTTTGGAGGCCCCACCCTAATGGAACATTAGGATGGCCCTCTCGCCTCGTGAAGCTTAGGCTATGCAAGTTGAGCCTTTTCCAGGACACAAGTGGTATCTTGGAGGCCCCACCCCAATAGAACATTGAGGTGGCCCTCTCGCCTCGTTGAGCCCAAAGACCAGAGATGGTTCGGAACTTTCCATTTATTCATACCTTGATTAAATTACAATTGAGTTTTGAATTTAAGATTCCATCCCTTTTCTCATACATTTAAATGTAATTTAATTAGAGCGCAGATCAATCACATAATAAAACGGTAAAATAAAAGCAAGATTAAAATAAGGTAAAAAGAAATACAATAAATTACAACAAAACTAGGGGCGGAATACAACCCCCAATATAAAATAAATGTAAATCATACATAAAATGGGGTATTTATTGAGGGTGAAGACATTAGTTCTCGCATCATAGTTAAAGAAAATGATTTTAAAGTGGCAATTTATTTGGATGAAAACTAGGACATTAGTCCCATTTTAATAGAAAAATTCAATTTATTTATAAAAATATTTTTGTGTGATTTTAAATTAAACATGCATAAAATAAATTATTTCATTAATAATTACATGACAAATAAATTAAAATACAAATAAAGAAAAAATACTAAAAACAATAAAAATAATAAATCTCCGGATCTCCTACTTCGCTTGCAAATGTGCTCAAACAAGGAAAAATAAAGATTAAAACAAAAAAATACAAAACAAATTAATGTTGGTATCAAATCAAGAAAACTAATTAAACACATAAAACAATAAATGATAAATTAGAATAAATAAAATATGCATTATGGATGACAAATAAATTAAATGACATATTAAAATAAATAGTATTAACATATTAATAAATTATCACAAATAAAAACACAAAATATGATAATAATAATAATAATAATAATAATAATAATAATAATAATAATAATAATAATAATAATATGAATATGAATAATCAAATAAATAAAAAATAACAAAGAAAAATGTCAAAAAGAATCAAATCTATATCTAAAATAACATAAAATAAATAAATAAATAATAAATATAAAAAATCTACATGATTACTAATTAAATATGAACAAAAATAAATAAAAGGAAAATAAAATTAAGAGATCGAGTCTAGAATGTTTACCCTCAGATTTTGGATTCGATGGAATAGCGAAGATGATTTATTTCCTTGTTTTAATTCGCAAAATAGGAATAAAAATAATAAAAATTTGAATTTTATTTCAAAAGAAAATTGCTTAAGAAATATAAAAGAAGAAAATAAATTAATTTTCAAGAACAAAGAATTGATTTCTTTGTCTCAAAAAATTATAAATGATAAAAAAAGCCAAATCTTAAGAACAAAAATTAATTTTTCTTTGTCTTAAGAAGAATTTTTGGTTAAAAATTGAATTTTTTAACCTTAAAAATTTTATTTGGAGAAGAAAAACTAAGAAAAGTATAGAGAGAATTCTTAGAGAAAAAGAGACGAAGAAAAATAAATATCTTTGATGCAAAATGAATTCCCTTTTCTTTCTTTCCCAAATTTTCTATTTGAATGAGTAAAAATGGAAAAAAAACATTAATTAAGGAAGAAAATAGGATTTTTATTGAAATTCCCTTAATTTAGGTTCAAAAAAGGAAAAAACCATTAAAAATCCCGAAAAAAAAAAGGTCAAAAAGTCAAAGAAAATCAAGAAAAACGGAAAAAAGGGCGAAAACCACATTTGCGGCAGACCAGGAGCGATCGACGCCTGTCGGCGCGAGCGATGGGCTTCGGTCGCGCACAATGGGCACGAAGCAGTGATCGCATCGCTCGGCGCAGGCGACGCCTTGCGCGTCGCTCGCCCGGTGGCGCTCTGTGCGGGGCACCGCGCAGCGCTCTACCGCGCCAACACTCGCGAATTTTTTTTTTAATTTTAAATTTAACTAAAAATACTATAATTTCTAAACCCCATTTTTCAAAATTAATTTTTAAAATATTTTTATTATTTTTTTATTCTAAAATGCAAATTTGACAAGAAAATCATCACTTTCAACCTTTTCGCCCGTGAATAGGCAATTTGTCATCATTGGTTAACTCCGATCTAAGCTGACTCAGGACCCGATTTCTACAGTTGCCCCCAGTTTTGGGAAAGGTAGTGCATAAGTGCCTAGGTGAGCCAAAACTCAGAGAAAAAAGGAAAGAGACACGTACCTAAGGCAACTATCTTTTCGAACTGGGTGATGTTGTTGTTGTGGTGGTTGTCGCCATGTTGTCGGCGTATTATCCTTTATTGAAGTGGTAGTGCCGTGTTCATGCTAACCTTCCGTAGAATGTATCGTGCTAACCCTTCTGAGATTTGAAGCGGCAGTGCCATGATCGTGCAAACCCTCTGTGGAGTGGTAGTGCCGTGATCGTGCAAACCCTTCTGAAGTGATAGTGCCGTGGTTGTGCAAACCTTCCGTGGAATGGTAGTGCCGCCATCGTGCAAACTCTTCTGAGATTTAAAGATGTAGTGTCGTGATCGTGCAAACCCTCTGTGGAGTGGTAGTGCCGTCATCATGCAAACTCTTCTGAAGTGGTAGTGCCGTGGTCGTGCAAACCTTCCGTGGAATGGTAGTGTCGCCATCGTGTAAACCCTTCTGAGATTTGAAGCAGTAGTACCGTGATCATGCAAACCCTATGTGGAGTGGTAGTGCCGTCATCGTGCAAACCCTTCTGAAGTGGTAGTGTCGTGGTCGTGCAAACCTTCCGTGGAATGGTAGTGCCGCCATCATGCAAACCCTTATGAGATTTGAAGCAATAGTGCCGTGATCGTGCAAACCCTCTGTGGAGTGGTAGTGCCGTTATCGTGTAATCCCTTCTAAATTGGTAGTGCCATGGTCGTGCAAACCTTCCGTGGAATGGTAATGCCGCCATCGTGCAAACCCTTCTGAGATTTGAAGCAGTAGTGCCGTGATCGTGCAAACCCTCTGTGTAGTGGTAGTGCCGTCATCGTGCAAACCCTTTTGAAGTGGTAATGTCGTGGTCATGCAAACCTTCCGTGGTATGGTAGTGTCGCCATCGTGCAAACCCTTCTGAGATTTGAAGCAGTAGTGCCGTGATCGTGCAAACCCTCTGTGGAGTAGTAGTACCATCATCGTGCAAACCCTTCTGAAGTGATAGTGTCGTGGTCGTGCAAACCTTCCGTGGAATGGTAGTGCCGCCATCGTTCAAACCCTTCTGAGATTTGAAGTAGTAGTGTCGTGATCATGCAAACCCTCTATGGAGTGGTAGTGCCGTCATCGTGCAAACCCTTCTAAAGTGGTAGTGTCGTGGTCGTGCAAACCTTACGTAGAATGGTAGTGCCGCCAGCATGCAAACCCTTCTGAGATTTAAAGCAGTAGTGTCGTGATCGTGCAAACCCTCTGTGGAGTGGTAGTGCGTCATCGTGCAAATGCTTCTAAAGTGGTAGTGTCGTGGTCGTGCAAACCTTCCGTGGAATGGTAGTGCCGCCATCATGCAAACCCTTCTGAGATTTGAAGCAGTAGTGTCGTGATCGTGCAAACCCTCTGTGTAGTGGTAGTGCTGTCATCGTGCAAACCCTTCTGAAGTGGTAGTTCCGTGGTCGTGCAAACCTTCCATGGAATGGTAGTGCCGCTATCGTGCAAACCCTTCTAAGATTTGAAGCAGTAGTGTCGTGATCGTACAAACCCTCTGTGGAGTGGTAGTGCCGTCATCATGCAAACCCTTCTGAAGTAGTAGTGCCGTGGTCGTGCAAATCTTCCTTGGAATGGTAGTGCTGCCATCGTGCAAACCCTCCTGAGATTTGAAGCAGTAGTATCGTGATCGTGCAAACCGTCTGTGAAGTGATAGTGCCGTCATCGTGCAAACCCTTCTGAAGTGATAGTGCCGTGGTCGTGCAAACCTTCTATGGAATGGTAGTGCCGCCATCGTGCAAACCCTTCTGAAATTTGAAGCAGTAGTGCCGTGATCGTGCAAACCCTCTGTGGAGTGGTAGTGCCGTTATCGCGCAAATTCTTCTGAAGTGGTAGTACCATGGTCGTGCAAACCTTCTGTGGAATGGTAGTGCCGCCATCATACAAACCTTTTTGAGATTTGAAGCAGTAGTGTCGTGATCGTGCAAACCCTCCGTGGAGTGGTAATGCAGTCATCGTGCAAATCCTTCTGAGTTTTGAAGTGGTGCCGCCTGTGAGCCCTTTGGTCGATTGTCCCCTGAGAGGTCTTTTCTTAATTGTTGGATTGGTGTTTTGACTGATGTCGTCACTCGACTTTTGTTGGTGTCCGCATTGAATATCTCTTTCACTGCAAAACTGGAAAACCAAATATGCAGGAAAAATAGTGAGCATGCATGTGAAATGCATGAGTCATGCAGAAATGCGGGAGAAGAATTCATCTTAGTGGACTTATAGATGATAGCTAGGCTAGCTGCAATTTGCGATAAGATCATTGCCTTTTGAAGCTGCTTTTGAATTTCGTGCCTTTTGGGGTTGCGAGGTTCTCATCTGATACCTGTAGTTATTTTTTTGAAGGTAGTGCGTCTCTTGTGGATTTTCACACTAGCTTTTCTTACCGGGAAATACGTCCTTTGCGAATCTTCATATAACCCTACGCCTTATTTTTGCCTAAAGTGGACTCAACCCAATCCAGCGATTTTTTTTTTTAAGGATATACTGCCTGTTTTCAGATTTTCACCCTATCCTTTTGCCTAACTTTTGCTTAGAGAGCCAATTACGGTTTTCATCTCTAACGGCTTTTTTTTTCAATTTGTAAAGGAGGCTGAAGCTGTTGGCAAAAATCCTTCTAGGGTGATCAACATGTACTTACATCTTGGATCATGGTTGTATGAGCTTGACTCTTATGAAGGTGCCATAGAATTAACTTCACAGCTGATAGCATAATGAATCGACTGAAGCGCTTGAGTAGTGAGAGTAGCAGAGGATAGACAGTAGATGACTTTGATCACACAAGGTGAACTGCTCTGATCACATCAATATACCATTGCATAAATGCATGTGTTTCAATTTGATTTCATTAAACATGATCATTGTTTGGCATTAATCTCAAAAAATACAAGACCTCATCTAATCTCGGGATAGATCCTGTGAGCATCAAACTCCTGTTATCAATCAGTCCTCTCGGGTTTTCATGATTGAAAATTTTCTCTCAGCCTTTAATTTTTGCCCAGAATGCTTTTTTTTTCTGGCAGGGCACCCAATTTTAGCAAGATCGCCTTTTTCAGTTTTTGACTCGCTTTTTTTTAGCCTTTTCCATGGAACATCCTTCAGTCTGTCGGTGTCGATTGGTTTCTTTGAATTCTCTTTCATCATTGCTAGCCGAGACGGCTGCTCCTTTTGATAGTGTCCTTTCTCTTTTTTTTTTCTTTATTTTCTTTATTTTTCCCTAAAGGTTTCATCTTGACTCCTGTGTAAATTGGTTGAAATAGTGAGTTTTTTCGCTTGGATTTTGGCCGTGAAAGTCTATATCTTTCTTTTGTTGGCTTTGGTAGCTCAATTTTTGAAGTAACCTTTAATGGTTGAGATGGAGTTGTACTTTGGTTTCAGATAGTTTAGGATCGAACTATGGTGTAGGACAGGACTTTGGTTTTTTTTTCTTCTTTTTTGCTTTTTTTTTTTTTGCCTTTTTTTTCTTAAAAGGTAATGAGCTATCCTCCTAAGTTTGGTTATAAGGGTCCCTGCTGGTCTCATATGATTAAAGGTTAGTCTTGATTGGCTTTGGGGTAAACATCTCAAATGGTTGGGAGGAAAGGACTCCTAAGGGCTTGGTTTCAATGAGTTATATATTTCTTGTGAAGGTTTAGGGTTTTATTTGTCTAACTTTTGATGTACCCCTTAGAGTTTGATTTTATTTGGCTGCACTGTATGCGCCCTAGATGTTGAGGAAGAGGATTGGCTTCGCTCGTCGTCAGGTTGGCATGTTGAGGCAGCGTTGTCCCAACAATATCCTTGTCATTCCAAGTCCAAGCAAAGGCTTTTTCATTTTTATTTTTTTTCTTTTTATTTATATCTCTCAGAAATTTCCTCTCTTCAGGAGTTATATCAGATGCTATCAAGATTTTCTTTGAGTTTTCCAAAGTCTCAAGTTTAAATGCAGTGATAATTGATGAGTTAATGTAAATGGTTGTGATCATGTATAGCGAAATTATGAGAAACATAAGCAAAAACTATTAATATAATTAAAATGATCAGTACTGCATACACCATTATTGAAAAGCTCAAATATGAAGACAAACATATAAAGTTTTCTGAGTGGTTTCAAGCTTAGACTTCATGATTTCTTCCTCAAGATCACCAATTCTCCTTCCCAGATTTGAGATATTGGACAAACCTACTGACTGTGAATGATTTTGATCTTATGTCTTTCCCACTTATCCTGACGACCATATCGAAAATCTTTCTGATGTATTCTTCAGGTAAAGATTTGAGTCTGCCTCATATTCTACCCTTGCTCTTTTTTTTTAAGACTTGTATCTCAGCTGGATCGTACTCTGAAGTGAGTCTCTTACTTCTCCCATGCTCAAATGAAGAAAAGAGTAGAGGTTTGCCCCCAGAATAAACGGCTTGAGGAGGTAGGTTAGCCGGTGATCCTACCCTGAAAGTCTCCCCAACTTTGATTGGTTTGACTCGGGTAATAGCAGGTTCTCTAAGTTGTCTGTCAAAGGCAGTCATCATAGCGGCCATTTTCTCATGAAACACACCTAAAATCTTCTTTTCAAACTTCTTTAGTTTCCTATCCAACTCCTCAGCAGTCAGGGTACGGGTTGCATCAGATTCTCTCGGTAGGTCGGTCATTTTTAACTTTGAAGTATACTGTGAAGACAATGATTCACTGGTTATTGAGAGTGACTCAGAACACCAATTAAACACTAATTCCAGCAACTCAAAGAGCAAATTTGTCCTCACTAACCAACCGTCGGAACCTCTAATCCACTTAGATGAATCTATGATGGTTGAAAAATTTAAATTGTTAGAATGATGCATGAATGACATATACAATGCATGATCATGTGTTATGTAATATTTACAATCACATACAAGCAAGTAGATACTTCCAACCTTATTACTCCCACACACAAGGTAATGCGGTCTCTTTCCTAGGTGGGCCTGATCCATGGGTTAACAGGGAACCCAATGGACGCATATGGTGCTCCTTGAAAAATCGGCAGCATAACATCTCTTAATTAATGCGCATATGTATGAATTTTGGCCTTTATGTATTTAAACATTTCAACTAAATTAAGATGGGATCACCGGGGCATGAAAGCCTTTGATAAAAGGCCATTTAATTTGGTTGATTTTGTTCAATATATAATGGCCCACATAGCAAGCACCGTATCAAGGTACATTTCACCTAAGAGAAGTATCTATTGCCATTACATGAGCTTTGGTCAAAGGTGATGATACTTTAGGGCTACCCAAGCATGGTCCCTGCCAATCTAGCTCATTACGAGCATAACGACCGATCGGGTCTCTATTTAATATACCATGATGGTACGAGACTTGGGCTGGGGATTATCCTTAACACTTCCCTACATTGAGTGAACGTAGGGTTATGCTTTAGGAACGCACCGGGTTAAGAATAGGGACCAAACTAGCATAGTTCTAAGACTTTAATGAAATGCAATGCAATTTCGAAAAGGGATAAAATTTTTAAATTAAAATACAATTATACGTTTTAACCAAGGTACTTTCGAAGCGAAGTATCTTATTGTTAGTGTAAGCCCTAGCCCCAATACATTGTAATAAAACACTTTAGTTATTAAATGAGGCATTTGTTTTACCAATTGTATTCCTGTGCATATCAATTGATAGAATTGTCCAAGAATGTCGTTTTAGTTTAAGTTATCATGTGTGAGGCACATGGTTGTAAGACCTTGAAACAAATGAGACTTCATTCTAAATATCCCTAGTCAGTCATTGTTATGGGAATAACAAATGAATTAAGACTAGTATGCTCTCTCTGATTAGTTGAGTTCTGTCTTACGGATTATAAGGACAAAAGTGTCAATCAGAGATCATAGATACATGTTTATAACATGGTATTTGGATACAATCCACACATGAGAACACTACATGGTACAAGTCATAAGTGTTTCTCATATGCAAGTTTTGTATCGGAGTTCTTAGACCTAAAATCTCTATGAAACTCTTTATGAATTACTGTGTACTTTGACATACACCTAACGTGCTCGTAACTGAGTGACAAGTATGGGTATGCTTGGGTATGCATTGATTCATGTTAGAGAGCATGAGAGAAGTGAAGGGATTACCCCTCTCTATAAGAGAGAAAAATATCATCGGCCACTTGATCAGTGAACTGAGAAGTGTATGGCCATACCGAGATGTAATAATGTGCAATCGTTATTTATCTGAGAGTTCAGTGTCACTGGAATATCAAGAAAGGAATTAACTTACACATGAGGATGACTTGTTCCATGCCTTATGTTAATTCTGATATTTATGGGTAAGGGACTATACAAAATTGCATTAGGTCACCAAATGCCATTTGCATTTTCATTTAATTTGGAATGCTATAAATATCTTGCTAGAGAATATATATAGCCTTTGAATTAATTCATTAATTCAATTGCCAATATTAAATGGACCTATAGGATCGCACACAAAGCATTGGGCTTAAAATATTTAAATAAGGCATTGAGCATTAATTTGGGCTTTTAATAAAAGTCAAGCTAATGTATGTAATGGGTATTAAATTGCTATTGGACCTTGGTCCATGAGAGAGGAAGATTTCGGCCCACATGGTTTAATGTCAATTAATTTAATAATATTGATTAAGTTAATTGAGTATTAAATCCTAATTGAATTTTAAATTCAAAAGGGTTTAAATTAATGTTTGTTACTGATCTATAGGAAGTGTTTAAGGTTGAATAAACTACTTTTAGGTGGTAAAATTCGGAATAAACACTTGCCATAAGATGAGGATAAAGATTAAAAAGAAAAACCCTAGTGCAAAATTAAAAGTAGGCGTGAACTTCCCTCTCTCTCTCTCAAAATCTTTTCTTGGCCGAAATACACAAGGAGAAGAATTCTTTCTTTCTTTCTTGTGTGATTAGGCATTAATAGCACCAAAAGAAAGTGCAAGATCAAAAATCTTGTAGCTTTAACCCTTGCCATTACACAATACTTATATTGAGAGCTAGCATTCTCGGTTTTAAGCCTTGCTTGAAAGTGTGTGTGTGAGCATAGAGAGGATTGGCGCAAAGGCTATTCCTTGGCATTGGTGGTGAAGATCAAAGGTGGAAAATATCATCTTAGTTGCTGGTCATCATCAAATTCATTTCGGAATAGGCATCTAAAGTTGTAAGTTTTTAAAAAAAACCCTAAAAGTGCATGTTTCGATTCTTGTCGTGGATTTGTTTGATGTGTATGATCGTTTTTCGATATTTTTCCGTTGCGTTATCTACATACACATACCATGACATATTCCATCAGTGGTATCAGAGCCTAAACATGCTTATTTTAGTGCTTTAGATGCATGAAATAATTAATTAAAAATCGTTACTTTTAATACATGCAATGCTGAAATTTTCTGTTTTGAGTTTTTTGCATTGTTTTGGTGTAAAAACGATTTTAATTGATTAGATTGGTATTATAATTAATATGACATGTTAATATAATGTCCTAAGATGTTCTAGGAGCTGTTATTAGTCAGATTTAATTGGTAATACCTGATGGTATATGTTAATATTAAAACTAGGTGCTTTTTGGCATGTTAATTGTTAGTTTAACAACTAGTTTTGAATATTAAATGTAAAAACGTTTTTTGGCATGTTTGTAAGTGGTTTTTAATGATTAAATATTAGTTCTGGACATTTTTAAATTTTGGTTTTAATTCTGGTCCATGACAATTTAATTGATTAATTTTAATATCACTTAAAACAATGACTAGTTTGTGTTTGTTACATGTTTAATCAACATTGTTTGTTTGGGTTTGATTGAAATGGTAAAAACACATTTAGATCAGATTGGTACAATATATTAAATCATTTTTATGACCTTATTTGAATTATTAAGTGACTCATAAAATTGATTTAAGTATTTGTGCATTTTTGTGGCATCACATAAGAATTAAACAACTAGTTTTGTTGTTTGTTTGTTTTTATATGTATGCCGTGTATCATGTATATGTTCTTCATGATTTTTTGTTTTAATTCATGTCGGTACATATTATATGTATTTTTAATGTTTATGGGCAGTATGACATAAAATTAAAAATGGCAAAATTGAAAATTATACTAGAGTTGATTTATAGCACAAATCTAACTAGTTTGTGTTTTGGGTTTTTAAGAGAACTTATTCAATAAGAGGATTTAGTCCATTGGGCCTCGGCCTAGGCCCATCATAGGGTCATCTCTTAAAGGTTCAAGTACACAATTTCCATTAATGGGCTTGGCTAATTTAATTAAAATTGGACTTTGTTTGATCCATGAATGTTATGTATATTAATTTGCTTGTTTGGTGTGATGAATGGATATGCATGGTGCATTCATGGGCCCTGGGTTTTTGTAATTAATTATGGCCTGCGAGCCATTATGTATTATTGTAAAAGTTTCATTTATTTCTTAGAATAGAATTTACTTGAAGACTTTGTAAGTCAAGATGAAGCCCACCGGAGTAAAGAAGCCCAACTCGAAGATTCTTATGTAATAGTATAGAATCTTAGTTGTAGGTTTTTGGGCCCATGTTTGTCACGCTTTACTTTATGCAATTATTTATATATGCATGCTATAAATGGATGACAAAGCATATGCCATGTAAGCCGTAATAAAATGAATCCCTAAAATAGTAAGTCACAAAGTTGCCTTCCTAATTCGAAACATGTCAAGGCATCGATCATCGGTAACGTAGACTAGGAGTCCTAGATGCGCCCGATTATCTTTGTGAGGCATGAGTTGTGAATGTAGGTTGGACTTAACATGGAAAGGGATGCCCGGACCTAGGCAACTAATAAATGGGTTTGTGCTATAACATCTTAAGATGTTAGCCCATTTGATCCAAGAGTCATGTACGAGTCATGATTGGAGTTATCCTACCTAAGTAACTTAACTTGTTAGGTGTACAAGCTCAGCTTGACTAATAAGGTTGTTGTGAAAAGTGGATCTTGGCCCACATAAAATCACTAACGCGAATTAGTTAAAGGGATATTAATTCGGTTTGTGGGATTATTAATAAGACCTCATTTAATCTTGCTAAATTTTATTGTAGATTGAAAAAATGGCATCTTCAAACAACAATTTCTCATTGCGATCGGTCCTTGAAAAGGACAAATTGAATGGCACCAATTTCATAGACTGGTCTCGAAACTTAAGGATAGTTCTTAAGCAAGAGAAAAAGTCGTATGTTTTGGATGCACCCTTGCCTCAAGAACCTGGTAGGAACGCCTCTGCGGTTCAAAGGGAAACTTTTGAGACCAAGAAAAGCGACTCCAATGATGTGACCTGTTTGATGCTAGCCACTATGGTGCCTGATTTGCAAAAGCAATTTATGGACCAAGAGGCTTATGCGATCATGGTGCACTTAAAGGAGATGTTCCAAGAGCAAGCTCGTCACGAGAGGTTTGTGACAACTAAGGCCTTAATTTCCTGTAAGATGGCTGCAGGTACTCCTGTTAGTACGCATGTACTCAAGATGAAAGGGTATCTTGATACTCTTGATAAGCTTGAGGTACAAGTGCCAAAGGAATTGGCCACTGACTTGATATTAGGATCATTGACTGATGATTATGATCCATTTGTAATGAATTATAACATGCATGCAATGAACAAGTCAGTCACTGAGATTCATGGGATGCTTAAGAATGCTGAAGAGAACATTCGAAAGACCAATCCCATACTGATGGTTCAAGGGGGCATTAAGAAGGGACCGGCTAAGGGAAAAGGAAAGGGAAAGGCAAAACCCAAAAATGACCTGGCTCGGTTCAAGTCAAATGGGAGTGCACCTCAGGCCCAATCCAAGCCCAAGGCGCAAAAGCCCAAGGAGAGCGAGAGCACTTGCTTCCATTGCAACAAAATAGGGCATTGGAAGAAGAATTGCGCTCTCTTCAAGGAAGAACAAAAAAGGAATGGAGCCAAGGCGTCCAGTTCAGGTATTTTTGTTGTTGAAATTAACCTTTCTATCTCTACCACTTGGGTACTAGATACCGGTTGTGGTTCTCACATTTGTTCAAATGTGCAGGGGCTAAGAAATAGGAGGTTACTTGGGAAGAATGAAGTGGACCTCCGTGTGGGGAATGGAGCACGAGTTGCTGCCATGGAGATAGGCGACTATCAACTCACTTTACCTTCCGGACTTTGTTTAATTTTAAAAAATTGTTATTATGTACCTGCTATGAGCAGAAACATTATTTCAGTTTCATTATTGGATTTGGATGAATTTGATTTTGTTATTAAAAATGGCAATGCTCATATTCGTCGCCAAGGCATTTCATATGGCAATGCCATGTTGCAAAATGGCCTTTATATCCTTGATCTTTCAAACAAAGAGTCCATATACAACATTAATACAAAGAGGGTTAAATCAAACGAGTTAAACCCTACTTACTTCTGGCATTGTCGTTTAGGACATGCAAACGAAAAACGCATTTCAAGACTCCACAAAACTGGAGTGCTTGGGTCATTCGACTTAGAGTCTTATGATACATGCGAGCCATGTTTGCATGGAAAAATGACAAAAAGTCCTTTTAATAAGAAAAGTGAGAGGACTAATGGCTTATTGGAACTAATACATACCGATGTATGTGGACCATTAAGTACACAAGCTAGAGGTGGTTTTAGCTACTTCGTAACGTTCACAGATGACTTCAGTAGATATGGATATGTCTATCTGATGAAGCATAAATCTGAAACTTTTGAGAAATTCAAAGTGTTTAAAAACGAAGTAGAAAACCAACTTGGCAAAAGTATAAAAGCCATTCGGTCAGATCGAGGTGGCGAATACTTAAGCCAAGAGTTTGACTGTCATCTAAAGGAGTGTGGTATTATTTCACAGCTCACTCCTCCTGGAACACCACAATGGAATGGTGTGTCCGAAAGGAGAAATCGAACTCTATTGGACATGGTTCGATCTATGATGAGTCAAGCAGATCTTCCTATCTCTTTTTGGGGCTATGCATTAGAAACTGCTGCGTTTCTACTAAACCGTACTCCAACTAAAGCAGTTGAGAAGACACCATACGAGGTATGGACTGGGAAAGAACCCAATATGTCATTTCTTAGGATTTGGGGCTGTGAAGCACATGTTAAGAAATTAACATCTGACAAACTAGAGTCCAAATCCACTGTCTGCTTATTTGTGGGTTATCCCAAAGAAACAAAGGGATACTACTTTTACTCACAAGCCGAGAACAAAGTATTTGTTGCTCGCAAGGCTGTTTTCTTGGAAAAGGAGTTCCTTCTCAAGAAAGATAGTGGGAGTAAAGTAGAACTTGGAGAAATTCAAGCGCCACAAATTCCTATAGAGGATGAGTTGAAAATGGGATCAAGTTCACAACCACTTGTGAAACAAGAACCCATTACACAAGTACCTAGAAGGTCCGGTAGGGTACGTCAGGAGATTCAGAGATATGGATTTCTAATCACTGACAGTGACACTATTGAGTTAGTAGATCGTGAGGATCCTACTACCTACCGAGAAGCTATTGAAAGCCCAGACTCAAAAAATTGGCTTGAAGCCATGAAATCCGAGATGCAATCAATGTACGATAACCAGGTTTGGACCTTGGTTGATCCACCGGAAGGTGCTAAAGTAATTGAATGCAAGTGGCTATTTAAACTCAAAGCTGATAAGACCTACAAAGGTAGACTAGTAGCGAAAGGTTTTCGACAAACACATGGTGTAGACTATGATGAAACCTTTTCGCCTGTAGTCATGCTCAAGTCCATTAGGATCTTGCTTGCCATAGCTGCATATCATGATTATGAGATATGGCAAATGGATGTCAAAACTGCTTTCCTTAACGGAAATTTACTTGAGGATGTGTATATGACACAACCTGAAGGTTTTGTCAATCCCAAGCATCCTAAGAAGGTTTGCAAGCTTCAGAAATCCATTTATGGATTAAAGCAAGCATCCCGAAGTTGGAATCTTCGTTTTGATGAGGCAGTCAAAGAATTTGACTTCGTCAAGAACGAAGATGAGCCTTGTGTATACAAGAAGGTTAGTGGGAGCATAGTAGTATTTCTGGTCCTGTATGTGGACGACATCCTTCTCATTGGGAATGATATTCCAACATTGCAAAAGGTTAAGCAATGGTTGGGGAAATGTTTCTCGATGAAAGACTTAGGAGAAGCTGAGACAATACTTGGTATTCGGATCTATAGAGACAGATCGAATCGGCTTTTGGGACTAAGTCAAGAAAAGTACATAGACAAAGTACTAAAGCGTTTTAGTATGGGAGACTCAAAGAAAGGGTACATACCTTTGGCTTTGGGAGTTCCTTTAACTAAAGAACAGTGCCCTAAAACCAAAGAGGAAAGGGACAACATGAGTAGAATCCCATATGCATCTGCTATTGGATCTATCATGTACGCTATGTTATGTACTAGGATGGATGTTGCTCATGCACTGAGTATAACCAGTAGGTTTCAGCAAGACCCTGGTGAAAAGCACTGGTCAGCTGTAAAAGGGATTCTAAAGTACCTGCGAAGGACTAAGGATCACTTATTGGTGTATGGTGGTCAGGAAGAGCTCGTCATACAAGGCTATGCCGATGCTGCTTTTCAAACCAGCACTCAGGACTCAAGATCGCAATCTGGATTCGTTTTTGTTTTAAACGGTGCTGCTGTCAGCTGGAGAAGCTCAAAGCAAGAGACCGTTGCCGACTCAACTACAGAATCTGAGTATATTGCAACAAGTGAGGCTGCAAAAGAGGCTGTTTGGATTAGAAATTTCATTTCTGGATTAGGAGTGGTCCCAAGCATTCTAGATCCATTAGAAATTTTTTGTGACAACAACGGGGCCATTGCACAGGCCAAAGAGCCCCGGTCACACCAGAAATCCAAACACATACTCAGGAGGTACCACCTGATCAGAGAAATCATTGATCGTGGGGACGTCAAGGTCAACAAGATAGCAAGTGAAGACAATGTAGCAGATACAGTTGCGCCCAAATCTGCACGAAGCTCATTTGAGAGCATTCGGTCTTAGGGCTATGCCCAATTGGGACTAGTGCTAGTGGGAGATTGTTAGTGTAAGCCCTAGCCCCAATACATTGTAATAAAACACTTTAGTTATTAAATGAGGCATTTGTTTTACCAATTGTATTCCTGTGCATATCAATTGATAGAATTGTCCAAGAATGTCGTTTTAGTTTAAGTTATCATGTGTGAGGCACATGGTTGTAAGACCTTGAAACAAATGAGACTTCATTCTAAATATCCCTAGTCAGTCATTGTTATGGGAATAACAAATGAATTAAGACTAGTATGCTCTCTCTGATTAGTTGAGTTCTGTCTTACGGATCATAAGGACAAAAGTGTCAATCAGAGATCATAGATACATGTTTATAACATGGTATTTGGATACGATCCACACATGAGAACACTACATGGTACAAGTCATAAGTGTTTCTCATATGCAAGTTTTGTATCGGAGTTCTTAGACCTAAAATCTCTATGAAACTCTTTATGAATTACTGTGTACTTTGACATACACCTAACGTGCTCGTAACTGAGTGACAAGTATGGGTATGCTTGGGTATGCATTGATTCATGTTAGAGAGCATGAGAGAAGTGAAGGGATTACCCCTCTCTATAAGAGAGAAAAATATCATCGGCCACTTGATCAGTGAACTGAGAAGTGTATGGCCATACCGAGATGTAATAATGTGCAATCGTTATTTATCTGAGAGTTCAGTGTCACTGGAATATCAAGAAAGGAATTAACTTACACATGAGGATGACTTGTTCCATGCCTTATGTTAATTCTGATATTTATGGGTAAGGGACTATACAAAATTGCATTAGGTCACCAAATGCCATTTGCATTTTCATTTAATTTAGAATGCTATAAATATCTTGCTAGAGAATATATATAGCCTTTGAATTAATTCATTAATTCAATTGCCAATATTAAATGGACCTATAGGATCGCACACAAAGCATTGGGCTTAAAATATTTAAATAAGGCATTGAGCATTAATTTGGGCTTTTAATAAAAGTCAAGCTAATGTATGTAATGGGTATTAAATTGCTATTGGACCTTGGTCCATGAGAGAGGAAGATTTCGGCCCACATGGTTTAATGTCAATTAATTTAATAATATTGATTAAGTTAATTGAGTATTAAATCCTAATTGAATTTTAAATTCAAAAGGGTTTAAATTAATGTTTGTTACTGATCTATAGGAAGTGTTTAAGGTTGAATAAACTACTTTTAGGTGGTAAAATTCGGAATAAACACTTGCCATAAGATGAGGATAAAGATTAAAAAGAAAAACCCTAGTGCAAAATTAAAAGTAGGCGTGAACTTCCCTCTCTCTCTCTCAAAATCTTTTCTTGGCCGAAATACACAAGGAGAAGAATTCTTTCTTTCTTTCTTGTGTGATTAGGCATTAATAGCACCAAAAGAAAGTGCAAGATCAAAAATCTTGTAGCTTTAACCCTTGCCATTACACAATACTTATATTGAGAGCTAGCATTCTCGGTTTTAAGCCTTGCTTGAAAGTGTGTGTGTGAGCATAGAGAGGATTGGCGCAAAGGCTATTCCTTGGCATTGGTGGTGAAGATCAAAGGTGGACAATATCATCTTAGTTGCTGGTCATCATCAAATTCATTTCGGAATAGGCATCTAAAGTTGTAAGTTTTTAAAAAAAACCCTAAAAGTGCATGTTTCGATTCTTGTCGTGGATTTGTTTGATGTGTATGATCGTTTTTCGATATTTTTCCGCTGCGTTATCTACATACACGTACCATGACATATTCCATCACTTATGTCCCCAATGGAGTCGCCACTGTGACGCGCGCCGAACCCTCGGAGGCCCTGAAGACCCGCTTTTAAGGCTTTCGAGAGAGGTTCATAAAAACTTGTAAGAAATTACAAGTGTGTCCATTTTTGGCAATAAGGAGGTTTCTTGGAGTCGCCACCCAATAAAACATTGGGAAAGGTCTTCTAGCCTCATTGAGTCTAAGACAGCGTTGCTATGTCCATTTTGGGCAAGCCGGAGGTGTTTTGGAGGCCCCACCCTAATGGAACATTAGGATGGCCCTCTCGCCTCACACTTGGGCAAGCCAGAGGTGTCTTGGAGGCCCCACCCTAATAGAATATTAGGATGGCCCTCTCGCCTCGTGGAGCCTAGGACTATGCAAGTTGAGCCTTTTTCGGGACACAAGAGGTATCTTGGAGCCCTCTCGCCTCTTTGAGCCCAAAGACCAGAGATGGTTCGAGACTTCCCATTTATTCATACCTTGATTAAATTACAATTGAGTTTTGAATTTAAGATTTCATCCCTTTTCTCATACATTTAAATGAAATTTAATTAGAGCACATATCAATCACATAATAAAACGGTAAAATAAAAGTAAGATTAAAATAAGGTAAAAAGAAATACAATAAATTACAACAAAACTAGGGGCAGAATATAACCCCCAATATAAAATAAATGTAAATCATACATAAAACGGAGTATTTATTAAAGGTGAGGACATTGGTCCTCGCATGCATAGTTAAAGAAAATAATTTTAAAGTGGCAATTTATTTGGATGAAAACTAGGACATTGGTCCCATTTTAATAGAAAAATCCAATTTATTTATAAAAATATTTTTGTGTGATTTTTAATTAATGCATAAAATAAATGATTTTATTAATAATTACATGACAAATAAATTAAAATACAAATAAAGGAAAAATACTAAAAACAATAAAAATAATAAATCTCCGGATCTCCTCCTTCGCTTGCAAATGTGCTCAAATAAGGAAAAATAAAAATTAAAACAAAAAAACACAAAACAAATTAATGTTGGTATCAAATCAAGAAAACTAATTAAATACATAAAACAATAAATGATAAATTAGGATAAATAAAATATGCATTATGGATGACAAATAAATTAAATGACATATTAAAATAAATAGTATTAACATATTAATAAATTATCACAAATAAAAACACAAAATATGATAATAATAATAATAATAATAATAATAATAATAATAATAATAATAATAATGAATAAAAGAAAATGAATAATCAAATAAATAAAAAATAACAAAGAAAAATGTCAAAAAGAATCAAATCTATATTTAAAATAACATAAAATAAATAAATAAATAAATAATATAAAAAATCTACATGATTACTAATTAAATATGAACAAAAATAAATAAAAGGAAAATAAAATTAAGAGATCGAGTCTAGAATGGTTACCCTCAGATTTTGGATTCGATGGAATAGAGAAAATGATTGATTTCCTTGTTTTAATTCGCAAAATAGGAATAAAAATAATAAAAATTGGAATTTTATTTCAAAAGAAAATTGCTTAAGAAAAATAATAGAAGAAAATAAATTAATTTTCAAGAACAAAAAATTGATTTTTTTGTCTCAAAAAATTATAAATGATAAAAAAAAGCCAAATTTTAAGAACAAAAAATGATTTTTCTTTCTCTTAAGATAAATTGTTGGTTAAAAATTGAATTTTTTAACCTTAAGAATTTTATTTGGAGAAGAAAAACTAAGAAAAGTGTAGAGAGAATTCTTAGAGAAGAAGAGAAGAAGAAAAATAAATATCTTTGATGCAAAATGAATTTCCTTTTTTTTCTTTCCCAAATTTTCTATTTAAATGAGTAAAAATGGAAAAAAACCATTAATTAAGGAAGAACATAGGATTTTCATTGAAATTCCCTTAATTTGGGTTCAAAAAAGGAAAAAACCATTAAAAATCCCAAAAAAATGTGAAAAAGTCAAAGAAAATCAAGAAAACAGAAAAAAAATGGCGAAAACCACGTTTGCAGCAGACCAGAGGCGACCGACGCCCGTCGACGCAGGCAACGGGCGTCGGTCACGAACGCTGGGAGCGGGCGACGCCCTGCGCGTCGCTCACGCCGACACTCGAGATTTTTTTTTAATTTTAAATTTAACTAAAAATACTACAATTTCTAAACCGCATTTTTCAAAATTTATTTTTAAAATATTTTTATTATTTTTTTATTCTAAAATGCAAATTTGACCAGAAAATCATCAGTTTCAACCTTTTCGCCCGTGAATAGGAAATTTATCATCATTGAGTAACTCCAATCTAGGCTGACTCAGGATCCGGTGTCTACACCATCCATCATGATTCAGCTTGCTTTTCTAGCTAGGTCCACCAGGCCCAAATTATTCCATGACCTCTTGAAGACTAACTAAACTAGTCACACTGAAACATAGTTCAGAGATAAGTTAAGGGTTACAAGGGTTGAAATTTAAATAGGGCCTCACAATAGAGAAAGTTGAGATCAATAATATTAAATTCCCATCCCTTGGTCACATAAGCACACACGGTATAAAACATGTGTTATGGTGTTATTTCCTTCCCTTAAAGGAGAGCATGTCTCATAATTTTGAATATATATAACACCATACAGAAGTGTAAGGTTGCAATGCACCGAAACATCCAACTTTAGTCCGCTTACTTATGGACTACTTCTGTCTTTTTAGACGGAGCATGGTAGTTATGTTTAACTTACTATAAGATTACATTCAATCCTTATTTGGATCTCAATCCAAAGCATACAACTTTATGTATGTCTTTATCTCGCACCTTAACAAGACTAATCTTGTAATTTCTACAAGATGACACTTTTATTTTGAATAGGCTCTCGATTATTATCATACGTTCAAAATTCACCTCATCATAGTAGTTGTCAACTCATTGACAAAACTAAGGTAAACACTCTTGTGAGTGGGCTATTTCTCTGTCCGACATATTCAATTTCATACAAATAACAGTAAATGTTCACACATTAAATATTCACACTAATGTATTGCTAACAATGAACTTGGTTATTATTCATAAATAATAACGTTAAGGGATTATATAAAATATAACAGTACCAATTAAATCCTATGCAAACCTCGAGATGATGCGGAACCCCAAGGCTAAAGAACCCGAAACCCCTTAAACACACAATATGGCATGAACATGAACAAGAAGAAACTCCCAATCTAAAGAACCCCCAAACAACATGTGAATGGAAACGCTTATAATAGATTAATTTAAAAACACAAGAACAGAATTCGCCACAAAGTAAATACCTTGATAAGAATTTAAGTTCTTGATGCAAAAGAAGAAGACAAGCTTTCCTCTCCAATGAAGAAAATTCGGCCAAGCCAAATGATGATATTCAAAAGTGTTTTAGATGTGTCTTTTACAACTTATAATGAGGTATTTATAGCCCCCAAAAGGTAGGTAACCCTAAATAAGTCAAAAGTCCACCTAACTCATGGCCACCTAACACATGAGCCTCCCACCAAACCCTAAATAAGTCAAAAGGCCACCTAACACATGGCCACCTAACACATGGCCATCTAAAACATGGCCACCTAACACATAAGCCTCCCACCAAACCCTAAATAAGTCAAAAGGCCACCTAACACATGGGCCTCCCACCAAATAACTAAAGCCCAAACTTATTAACTCTAAAATACAACAACCCAAAGCCTAAAATAATTAATTTAAATGAGCCCAACCTAAAGTAAGCCCAACTCACTTAAAATAAGCCTATTAAGCTATAAGAGGGTCCAACTAAATAATTAAAACAAAACAAGTTCAACATAATAAAATAAGCCCCTTGGGCAGCCTAAAGCTACTCTTCAAGATTGAAAAAATTAATCAAGCCCATTTGATTCTTCTCATGTCCATTTGGCCCCATTGGATTGGCATTGATGCCATTCGACCCCAATCTCCCTTGACTTTCCATAATTTCCACAATTTGGCTCGTATAGGATTGTCATGATGGGTTGACCCCCCTGTGCACGCATCATCCCCTCCCTCTTTAGAAAAGATTCGTCCTCGAATCTTTGTCTTGTTCAAGTTGGGAATTGGCACTTGTAAAATAAATTCATCCTCATATAAGATCTTCTGAATAGGTGCAAATAAAATGAATGCTTCTTCAGCTGAGGACTCATCATGTCCCTGCAATTTAACAAAAACACTAGGAAAAAAATGATTATTCAATACAACAATTTCGTTCTGGTCATGATTTTCTTCTCGCTCCATGTTCAACTCAACCTCCTTAGGCACTACAGGATCACTCATAACATGTCGATCTTCCATCTCAACTAAACAAACATCTTCCTTTTCACAATCTTCTTCATTTTCACTCACAGCAACAACATCTACACTTTCACTTTTATCTTCCTCATTAACAATCTCATCAGCATATAAATCTATAGCATCTCTTTCAGCTTCACATATAATTTCTTCCATTGCAACTTCCTCTTTCTTTCTTCTCTCCTTTTTTAAACACTTATCTAGCTGTCTAAATAGTTGTTTAAACCGCAATTCCATATCTTTAGATTCTTCCTTATTCCTCTGACGGTCAATTAATCTACTTCGATTTTGGATTCTAGTAGACTCATCCATTCTCTCTGCCATCTGATCCATCCTAGAATTTAACTTCTTAAACTCACTCATGATTGTTTTGTACATCATCTTCACATTAGGCACGTTTTCATCTTCTTCCTCAAAAAATTGTCTCCTTTCTTTTCCCTTCTCGACTTGATTTATAAACTGCAAATAAATGTTAATAGGGAATAAAAAGACCTCACAAATCACTCCCTCACGTGTTTCACTCAAAATATTGCACTCCACACGTGTTTCACTCAACTTGGCTTTTACCCTCTTCTAAGCTTACACACTCAAGCCTTTTTCCACTCCAGCTTGCTGTCCTCAGTTGCACTTCAGAATTTAATTCCAAGTCAAGATGATTCACAATTCAATAAATTGAAATGAGAATGCAATGAAAACACTTAACAAAGAAAGTCAAGAATGACGCCTACCAACAAATTGCCACTTTGGCTTTTCAAATTAATTTTCACATTCAAAGTATGACAAATCTGAATTTTGGTATTTCCCTAATGGAAAATTCAATTTTGATACAATGGATGTAAAGACAAGAAATCAAAGAAAGTCAAGAATGACAACTACCTATAAATATTCACTTTGACTTTTCAAATTAATTTCCAAATTCAAAGTATGACAAATCTGAATTTTTTGTTTCTTTGTGATTTTTCTTTCCTAGCTTTATCTCAATGCTGACTTTTCTTTTTTCTTTTTCTTTTTTTCTTTTTTTAAATTCGGATGAACAGTACCAACGATTTTTTTTCCTTTTTTTTTTTAGAACTTAAAACATCAAACACAAGATCTGATGTAGGAATAAAGAAGAACACAAAAGAACAAATTCAAAAATAAAGAAGAACAGGAAATTGATAAGAATAAGATTGCAAATTAAACAACACGGAATTATCTTGTTCTAATGGAAATAAAACAATAGAACAGCAAATTAACACAAGATAAATAAGAATTTATCCTAATCCAAGCTCTGATACCAAATGATGCGGAACCCCAAGGCTAAAGAACCCGAAACCCCTTAAACACACAATATGGCATGAACATGAACAAGAAGAAACTCCCAATCTAAAGAACCCCCAAACAACATGTGAATGGAAACGCTTATAATAGATTAATTTAAAAACACAAGAACAGAATTCGCCACAAAGTAAATACCTTGATAAGAATTTAAGTTCTTGATGCAAAAGAAGAAGACAAGCTTTCCTCTCCAATGAAGAAAATTCGGCCAAGCCAAATGATGATATTCAAAAGTGTTTTAGATGTGTCTTTTACAACTTATAATGAGGTATTTATAGCCCCCAAAAGGTAGGTAACCCTAAATAAGTCAAAAGTCCACCTAACTCATGGCCACCTAACACATGAGCCTCCCACCAAACCCTAAATAAGTCAAAAGGCCACCTAACACATGGCCACCTAACACATGGCCATCTAAAACATGGCCACCTAACACATAAGCCTCCCACCAAACCCTAAATAAGTCAAAAGGCCACCTAACACATGGGCCTCCCACCAAATAACTAAAGCCCAAACTTATTAACTCTAAAATACAACAACCCAAAGCCTAAAATAATTAATTTAAATGAGCCCAACCTAAAGTAAGCCCAACTCACTTAAAATAAGCCTATTAAGCTATAAGAGGGTCCAACTAAATAATTAAAACAAAACAAGTTCAACATAATAAAATAAGCCCCTTGGGCAGCCTAAAGCTACTCTTCAAGATTGAAAAAATTAATCAAGCCCATTTGATTCTTCTCATGTCCATTTGGCCCCATTGGATTGGCATTGATGCCATTCGACCCCAATCTCCCTTGACTTTCCATAATTTCCACAATTTGGCTCGTATAGGATTGTCATGATGGGTTGACCCCCCTGTGCACGCATCACGAGATCTAATATGTCTCTTAAAACACATCTCTCGTTATAGGTTTTGTCAATGGATCTGCACTCATATCATGCGTAGAAACGTATTGTAAGTTCACTTCTCCTTATGCAACAATATCTCTTGTGTATTGATACCTAATGTCGATATGCTTAGTCTTACTATCAAATTTTAGATCTTTTATGTAAGCTATTGGTGATTGACTATCAATATAGACAATCAAATTTGATTGTTAATGATCGGAGCAAAAGACACACCTCTGAACTTTTTTCGTAAAGCGATCCACAGATCCATTGTATTTTGATACTTGCAGAATTGCTTAGTGATGTCATCATCCATTGCACTGAGCAAGATGATTCGAGCAGTGGATTTCTCTTTTTTCATGCCACATAGGCATCTCAATCCTACCTACGCTGGGTTATAGTGCCATCCTCAGGTTCAGCCCTAACCAAACTTAAGGGTTCTAGAGCCTCTTGCTCTTCAAGCACATGCTGGATTTTCACACTCCAGATTTCATAATTATTACCATTCAGCTTCATATCTTTATTAAACTCGGTGACAATTGACTTGGAAGCAATATCCATTTGAATCCTCTGATCTCAAATGGAACAATTTTGCACATTTTTAAAAGAGATAAGGCAATACATGCTATTTACTGTGCATCTAAAATAATAACCTAATAAAGTTTTATATTAGGCTCAAATTCGAAAAGGCTACTTATAGTATCCAATTACAGTCTAAGTTCTAATATCCAACTGTACAGGTTAAAATTTCATGCATAGTAAATATGAATTATTGGATTATTAAGTTCTCAAACTTATGAAGGGAATTTTATTTATTTTGGTTCATTAAGTTTTTACTTAATAAACATGCAATCATTTTACTCATAAAATATTGCAAGGCAATTAACAATTAAATAAACACATTTATTAAAAAGTTAAAAGCCATCAAATATTTAATAAATGTCTCATACATTTATTCAAAAATAAATCAAATAATTCAATGTTTAGACACTAATGTCTAAATAACAATAGGAAACATGACTCACTTAATAGAAAAGAACGCTAACTAAAATTGACATTTATGTCAATTTATTTTAGAAGTCTAGATTTCCACAAAATCTTTCTTGATATTGGGATTGTTTCTTTGGCCATGTTTACCAACTCATCTAGTAAGTCGTAAGCTCACTTAAGCCATGGACGATGTACTTTATGTCCACTCCTCAATGTCATCATAGATTTAGTGTTACTCCTCAACAGTTCCCTTTTGCCAACTTTAACCAAAAAGTGGAAAATAAATTTTTTATAAAATCTATCTCCTATGAACTAGATAGTTTCCAATAACACCCTTAGTTCTAGATGATATACAAAGGAGTCAGTCAATATTTTAATCAAGACTCTATCATCCCTTTCTTATACTTAAACCACCAATCCAAATGCACTCCTGCATTTGTTCTTGCACATGCATTACATGATGAACTATTGCATCAATATCATCAGCTCGAGTCTTCCTACACATTCTCATATTGCTTACTGATTACACTCTTACATTTCTCAAAGCAACTCCATGAGGAGTTTTAGGAAGAATGGGTGTCCTTATCAACATTTCTGCTACATATTACAGAAAATTTTTCTATACTCATGTATAAATACACATGATTGAAACACATTTCAATCAATAATTAAGGACAGAACCTCAAAAAATTTTCAAAATATTTTAAAAATTATCCGAAGGCAGAAAACACATTATCTATAATTTTTTCTTTTTATTTTAATATTAAAAATAAAAATTTATTTTCTGGTCATTAAAAAATTTTGAAAAAAATGACCAAAAAATTAGAAAAATTACGAAAAACTGGTTTACCAAAAATCGGAGCTGATTTGGTGGTCGAAAAACGCCGCACGACCCGATGGAGGGAGTCTAAAGGCGTCCACGTGCCTTCATGCGCCACCATGCATGTCTAATGTTCATCTGCCACGTGGTGTTGACCCATTGGTCCATATGTTCGCACACGTGACGTCACATCAGACTTCTGTTATAACACGTGGCAGTCTCTCGTTGGTCCACCTGGTGCCCACGTGGCACTTAGGTGACACATCACATGACACGTGGCATGACCTCTGTTATCCACGTGGCACTAGCTATTGGGCCTCGTGTCAACAATGACACACCACTATTTACATGTGGCACGACCACAGTCATCCACTTGCCGACACCTCATTGTGCCACTTGGTGCCCACGTGGCATCCAGGTGACACGTGTCCTGACACAGCCGCTGTTGTCCATATGTTACCCCCCGATTGGGCTACCTGGGACTACATGGCATCTAGGTGACATATCATTGCCATGTGCCATGACCACTGTCATCCACGTGACATGATCTCATCCCATTAGGTTATGTGTCAATAATGACGCATCATTATTGACACGTGGTTCTGCACGTGTGGGCAACCGCCCACGTGTACGTGCCCTGTGGTGGATTCTGGCATTCCAGTTTCAGTCGGTGGGGGTTTTCGGGGTTTTTGATTCTAATGGCGAGGTCAAAAATTTCAGATCCCAACTTCTAGTTTTGTGTTTTTGAACATTCATGTTTGTTCCCTCAAATCGTAGTGTACATATACACAATTTTCATACCACAATAAATACACATATATATTTTTAACACAAAAAATAAATTTATTGTATTTCATGCATCTTAGATCTACTAATTTTACACATAAAATTTTAGATCATAGAATGCCTCAAGCCAGAACACAAAAACAATGGCTTTGATTCTAATGATGGGAAAATAAATCAATGGAGGTAAAATATGGTACCTACCTTTTGTAGATCATAAATTTTTATGGAAGCGAATACAAGCATCTCCTTTTGTGTCACTAGCCTGGCTTTTACCCATATGCAGGATAACAATAGTTTTTCCACGGTCTAAATGCCCCTTGGATATTTCATATGGATTGTTTCACAATACACGCTCTTAAACGTCATCATTTTGGCATTATCAAGGCGTCACCAATTAAGCATTATTTGGACGTCACAAAATATGACATCTAATTATCTATTTATAGAATCCCGGAGGCTAGAGACCAATTTTTAGTATAACTTAAACTCTTTTTAGATGAGATTAGATAATTCTTATAAAATAAAGATACTAGATCTCATTTAACTTGAAACTCTATACATATTTAGAGTTATGCATGTATTGTAACACCCCATTGACCCTTAGGAGGACAAGCGAGTGCTACACACACAACTAGGCATACATACACAAAACACTCCTGCAACAACTACAGCAGAAACAAGCCCATACACATACACGAATTTACTATAAGTAGAAGCATCATATAAACAAAACATACTCACATTAATAACCTTATAAAAAGTATATATTACAAAAAGATTATTATTTTTACATTACAAGATCAAAGCTTGAACATATACACTATACATAAATATTCTCTTAACATATTAATTGCATAATCATTACAAAAAGAATCTTATACAAAAATCCATTATCCAAACTCCCAATGGCCAGTAGATGGACAACTCCCAAAAATCAAACCAAACCTGTAGGTATACACGGGAAAAACACTCGTGCTAAGCGATAACGCTTAATGGGGATATACAGATACAAAGGACTCCATACGACGTCACAACAATACATACATATATATAAATATAAGCATACACACTTATAACATATCAATAAGCAAAGGCGTAAACATTTGCATGAATATAACTATCATAAGCACATAATAACAATTACTTGAACATATCATGCCCACACTTATCGTGTACATTTCCTCAATACCTAACACATGCCCGTGTCATAACACTATCATATACATTTACTAAAGCAAGCAGTTAACTCAAGCATCTACATGTATGCTCATAAACACTTAATAGGTCCCAACTTTACATGCTCATACATAAACATATAATAACTAAAATCATAGCCTGAATTCTCACTAATGGTGGATACAGGTGCACTAGATACTGACTAGCAGTATCAAGCAAGGGAGACTGAAGTCTCAAATCATTAGTTACCCGAAGGTAACAAACACTAGCGGGCCAAACACTAGCCCTTTATAAGCATGCTTATCTATTCACTACCATGACCCTTTCAGGCTTTACATACAACTCTAGTCACTATATTATATATTCATGTACCCAACCATGATCACATTTCAAATCAATACAAGTACTAGCTAATCATCTCAACCGGCATATAATTCATACATACATATATTACATATAAACTTAATTATGCATGATCATGCATATACTATTGCAATGCCACACACAAATGGGAACATAAGACTTACATTCACAACATTACAAACGGCCAATGCCAGGCTCGCGACAGAATGCCAAATAGCTTCTGTCATGCCCGCGAAGGAGCTTGTGCTCACGACAAAGCTCGGCACAGCTCGGTAATGCTCGGCAGGTAGACCTCGCCCAATGAGTGTTCTATCGCACTCGTGACCCCGGACGCGCCCACGACAGAACCGAACTAAGTGTTCAACTCTAAGATACACAACATTCTCATGCACAACCTTCACATACCAACCCCAAATTCACATGCACAACCATCAAAATTATGCCATAAACACTTCTAAACTCTACTACAACTTTAAAATACAAATAAACATTGATATCAATCCAAATGACACTTAGACATAAAGATCATAACAACTGTTCTACTTGCCATAATCTACACATATACAACAACAAACTTGATTACACCACTCAATTGAACTATAGCACTAGCTTAAAGCTCATCAATTTACCATCTAATTAGACATGCATCAATAGCAGAAAATTAAATGACCATAACTTAATTAACAAGACATGCAACTAATTAAAGGCACACGATCCCAACCTCTAGGAAGCAGCTCAAACTCTTCTCTTCAAAAATTACACCTTCTCGTTGCCCTTCTCTTTCCTTTTGTCCGAAACTTCTTGCACAAACATATTCATACCCTTAATCCATTTATCAAATAATTAAACCAAAATAGAAATTGAGAAGAAGAGAGATCCATAAACCATTACCCATACATACCTTCTCAACTTATCCTATAAATCTCTTCAAATCAATCCAATGCAGAAAACCCAACCAAAAGAAGAATCAAAAACCAAATGAAGAAAAGAGAAAGAGGGAAACCGAGAGAGAGAGAGATTTTCCCACTACCTTTCCTTTTATTGCATATGGCTGCCTAGGTGGCATGCCCACAGCAACCCACTTGTCCTACTCAAAGCTAACTTCCCCTTATGTCCACAAAAATTCTCTCTCAAGTCCCTCCATCAAAATTCTGCTTACAAATACTTTACTCTTCTTTCAATTAAGCCCTTAATACTTATATCACTACAAAAAAATAGGGAATTAGCGACGAAAATTTCCGTTGCTAATCCCTCAAATTTTGTTGCTAATTAATTTTAGCGACGAAACGACTAACCGTCGCTATTTCGACCGTTGCAAGCATATTTGCGACCAAACCATTTTTTCGTCGCTAAAAATAGCGATGGAAAAAACCGTCGCTATTTACAAAAATTTCATTGCTAATTAACCTTTGAAATTAATTACGAAAAATATTAAAAATTTATTAGCGACAGATAATCCGTCGCTAAAAATATTAAATTTTTTTATTATTTTTAATTTATTATTATTATTATTATTATTATTATTATTATTATTATTACATCCGGTTTAATAGTGCACATACCGTCGCTAATTTAATTTTAATATTTTCATTATTATTATTGTCATTATTATTATTATTTACAATTTAATTTTATTGTTATTATAATTATTATTATTGTAACATCCAAAATTTAATTTATATAGATAACAATAAATCAATACTATTATTTTAAAAAATATAATATCATAAAAATACATTAAATTGTATAGTATTTAAAAAGTACATAGAAAAATAAAACGTCAAAATCGCTGATCATATAAACTATCAATTCAACTGATCTTTTTTCTATATTTCTTGTATGCTTCTGTCCCTTTCTAAAAAGAGATTGACTTTCTGCAGATTCTTTTTAGACTGGCAACTAAATAAATCCTGCAACCAATAAAATAAGTGTAAACAAAAAGATATTTTTTAGCAAACAAATGAACAATTATACAATGAAGGTTAAAAATATAGAATAAAAAAGAAAGATCATATTATTATTTTTCATTTCTTATAGTATTTGTTTAGATACATTTACATACCACGTCTCATTTTATTTTTTTATTAGGTGCATCTTTCTCACATCTAAGGCAATAAAGTAGTTTGACAAAAATAAACACATTTAGTTGAGAATATCACAAGCATCATTATATACCTTTAACAATATGACATTATGACCGGATACATTATGACAATATGACAATAGATTATCTTAGAAAAAGGCTGGAATGTGCTACACAAGAAACACTCATGCAATTTGACACAAGTCATCGGCATGAACACATTCTATCAAGAAAAGGGGCATGCTCTTATTGAATATAGTGTTTAACATCAAATTCCGAGTCTTGCCATGCATTGTTAATTCCTGAATGTTTTGAAGACTTGTTTACACATTCTAATTAAACAGCATCGCTGTGAAAGAGGTAGGAGCTTCATTACAGTTACTAAGCATGCAAAAAATGAACATCAATTTTACAAAGCTAGCCCTCAAATGCAAGAAAAATACATCAAAAAAGTAGAGAAGTACAACACAGGGAAGAGTAGAAAATTGACACCTACATAACTGTGACTATGTATTTGCTTTCCTGGCCACGAATTGATGCCTAGAAAAAAGATATATCTCTTTATTATCTTATTCTTTCAGAACCGAACTGGTGAATATTCATCATTTAACATAAAATCCAAAATAAAGAGCAAAAATAGAAAAAATACATGTTTCAAAAGAAACTCCAATTTCTCATCCAGTACACGGCAATCATCATGAATAACCCATAATTGTAAATAAAAGAAAAAAGAATAGCTAAAGCACAATCAGACCCATCAACAAAACATAAAAAAATTCCTCAATAAACCTACTTAAATCCAATATTGATTAATTAACCACAAATTCAGAAAACTCTCATTGCAAACAATAACAGCATCATAAATTCATCACCAAAATTAAATCCAATATATTGATGCCTGAAAAGACTTTACTTTGGCACCATATCTTCCGGAACCAAGATAGTGACTTCTTTAGCAAAGAAATTCAAAACAATAACGGAAAGTAAAAACTAAAGATTAAAGCCCCATTAGACTAATGAAGCACAAATGAATATTTCCGAATCGCAATTGAATTAAAAAAGTAAAACCCAAAAATTAAGCAGAAATTACATATAAATGACAATTCCCACTCTAATTACTAGTAAACCTCAAAAAGCAACGTTAAATAAATAAACTAATTAAGTAATTTAAAATACCGCAAGATAAATGAATAAGAGTGCGGTAGCCTCCTCTCCGATCTGCTCTTCACCGGCGAGTGAGGGAGATCCACGGACACCGGAAGAATTGCCTCGCCGCGAGGAGTCCTATGCCACCACTCGTGTTGCCGTCAGCCACTGGAGTTGGCCGAAAACCGTGGGAGAGGCTTTGGCTTCTCTTTCTCAAAATCGGGGCAGAAGGGACGGGATCGGAGGGCGACCTCGCTGGGGCTGGCTGGCGCAGTGGGGGTCGTCGGTCGCTCGCCGTTGGTCGTCGCCCGCACCGCCCTCCGAAGCGCTCTCGCTGTCTCTCTCCGGTTTGCTCTCCCGTGTTCTTCCCGTTTTTCTTTCCCCTTTTTTTTTCTTTTGTCATGTCTTTCCCATTTTTATTTACATTTTATTTGCTTTCTCTTTCTTTCTTTAGAAAAAAATATAGACTATTATTATTATTATTATTATTTATTTAAAATTTATTTATCTATTTAAATACTCATTTATTTAGTTATCTATCTTGATTTATTTGTTTGTTTATCTATATACATGTATATACATTTATTTAATATTATTATTTATTTTTTTATTTACATATACTTGCATTTATTTATTTATTATTATTATTTATTTGTCTATTTAAATATAAATGTACATATATAAATCTTTTACGTAACTAAATTATCGAAATATTTAATTATATAATTTATTTTATTTATTTATTTGTATATATAATTTATATAGTCAAATTTATTTAACTACAATTGAAAATATAACTTCAAGTTTTAAAAATTGTTTTCATGATTAAAAAATTTGAAATTTTTAGCGACGGAATTATCCTTCGCTCTTTCGTCAGTACAATTTACACCAAAATAAAAATTTTACATTTTTGCGACAGACTTGAAAAATCGTCGCTAAATTCCGTCGCAAAAAAGGCGCCATCAATTGCAGTAAAAAATTAGCGGCCGATTCTTTATTTCCGTCGCTATTTCGTTGCTAAAATAGAAAAAATAGATTTTTGCGACAGATTTAAAAAATCTTTGCTAATCCGTTGCTAATTAGCTATAAAAAATTGTCCATCGCTAATTTTAGTCGTTAATTTCGATTTTTTTTGTAGTGTATACACACTTATACCCTTAACCCTAGTATTTTTACAATGCAATTATACTTTAAATCCTTCTAGGGTATTCGAGTTGTTACATGTATCCAAACTCTATCACAGCATATGACAAATTCTGTTTTCAAACTAAAAAATTTTATAATTTAACACCTTATATTTTAAATCCATTACCCTATTAAAACTTCAATTCAAAACTAAATATTTTAAAATCTTTTGTAAATTTTATGAAATATTATTCTTGTTTTGGAAGATAATTTTTATATAAAATTACTGAGTTGAAATATAATTAAATGTTTGGTGTTAGCTATAAAATATTTTAATTTAAAAATTAAGGTTGAAACCACCTTTTAAATTTATCTTGATTGTCAAATAAAATTTTCATGATTGGATTGGGCCAATTTCACCATTAAATAATTAAAATTGGGTCAAATAAGTCCTTATGTAATGGTTTGTTAGATTTATTGACAAAATACTCAATGCTTAGGGTTGTACAAAATTGAAATCGCTAACTAGTAGAAAAACATCATAATATCAACATATTAATGTACTATAATTATATAAAATACTTTATTTCAATCAATGTTTAATTGGCTTAATTTTGATTATTAAGAGTTTATTTGGCCTATTTTTAATACTTTAAATGTGAATTTGTCCTAGCAGTGGACAATCTAATTGACTATTAGAGGCTAATTTAGTCTTTAAGCCAAAAATTGAATTAAAAAGTGAAATGAAAAATATGAGTAAATATGTAATTCACTTAGATTGAAAGGGAAATAAGAAATATGTGAGGTAACATTAATAATGGTACCTACCTCTTGTATCGCAAAAACACGTTGCGGAAGCGATACAAGGATTCCCTTATTTTTGGTCATTGGTCTGGTTTTTACCCACGTGCAAGATAAGAGCAGCTAGTTCACAATCTAAAAGCCCCTGAAAGATTAAGAGCAAAAAACTTGTGAGTAGGAACGAGCAGTTTTGCGGTGTATATATTTTCTCGTTACCAAACTCTAAGATCTCTCATCTATTTATAGAGATCGTAAAAACTAGAGACCTATCTCTAGTATGACTCAGACTCTTTCTGAGATAGAATTTGGTGATGTTAATCAGATTGAATTTCTCAATTTTATCTGGATTAAAACTTAATCCATAATAGAGTCATGGGTGTATCCCAACTCTATCATCTCTCACTCGCACATGATGGAACATATTTCATTTATAATCTCCAGTTATATAGGCTGATAGATTGTGTGACCGGCATACTTTGAGAGCACTATTGCTATACACCTGTTAGGGATATATAGCTTCTCAAAAAAAGAGAAGAGATCCTCTTATTCCATGTATTCCTAACCCTAGACGGCTATCTCACAATTACTGTTTTAACTCATGATCTCATAAAACATCTTTCATGTTCACTATTATGTTTCTACTTACAGAAACGATAATATACATGTCAGTGAACCACGAACTCTTATGAATGTGATCAAAAGGTTATCTTCCCCTCTTACTATATGCCATCCATCATGATTCAACTCGCTTTTCTAGTTAGAACCTCCAGGCCTAAACTTTTTTCGGACCTCTTGGAGACTAACTAAACTAGCCACATTGAACCATATTTCAGGGATAACTTAAGGGTTCTAAGGATCGAAATATAAGCAGGGTCTCACAATAGGGAAAGTTGAGATCAAAAATATTAAATTCCCATCCCTTTGGTCACTTAAGCACACATGGCAAAAAAATGTGTTATGGTGTTTTTTCCTTCCCTTAAAGGAGTGCATGTCTCACATTTTAATAATGTGTATATAAAACACCATACAGAAGCGTAAGATTGCGATGCACCGAATGTAACACCCCCTACGTCCCCGATGGAAGGATGCGGGTGCGCTACCGACGCTTACTCACATACATGCACACATACACTATGCAAAAGCATACATTCATACATAATCATACACGCATAAATACAGGATAATTAAAAACTTACCTTGCGGGCAAAGACTGGTTATGCATTAACTCACACACACGCAGGCACTGAGCGGAAGCATATACACAAGCATACATATGATCATTTAGCGGAAGCATAAGGCGAATGATAAAACAAAGGGATAACTTAATACAAAAATATGATAACATTTACATAGCCCAAAATCACATCCAAATCCTTACATATACATAAGACTACAGAAATACAAAATCCAAAATACAGAAGCTGAACAAAAAACAAAACTTCTAACTTTTACGTGGCCGACCTTGCAGATGTGCGACTCGAACAGAACCAAACCTGCCACCTGCACGGGGAAAGAGCCCGTGCTAAGCGATAACGCTTAGTGGGGAGAACACACAAGAATATGGACGGCCATTCACAATGGTCGTCAAGGCATAACACATTCACAATGGCAAATGTGGACATTCATAACACATACATTTATGTATGCTTGCAAAAGTAAGGCATTCATACAATAATTCATATCTGTATTCATATGCACATTACCTAATTGTTCATTTGGTATTATCAAGTAGAAACACATACAATCTCATATGCATATACTTACCGAGGTATCAGATATCAAACCGCATCATGCTTAGCTACTCAACAACTACACATGCAGCCTTTATACCAATAACCCAAACATTAACTGAAAACCCATACACATGCAATAAGAGTACCATGTAATAACGCACCCAACTACCATGCAAAATCACTCTATATCCAAACATACTATCATCATGCAATAAGACACATACACTAGCCGAAACCCAAGGGACGACGTCCAAACCACCGCACCTCCGCTGCGCAACTCTAATACATAAAATATCATGCCATGAAACATTAACACATGATAACATGCCGAAGATACTACGGTAGCTAAGACCAAAGAAACATATAGCATAATATTAGATTCGTTGCATTTGCTAGTTAAAGATCATATTCATACTAATTTCACGTATTAACCATAACAGTTAATAGCACAAAATCACATTACTATACAATTTAACCATAGCATTCAGAAATTCAATCTCACATTCATATCTATATTAATTCAGATGCTTAAAAACATAACTAATCGGATTCATATGCTCATAAGCATAACATAATAAACTATATACATGGCATTCGAGAGATCGTGATCATAGTCGTACACATTTTAGTTCACATACTTATATCCATAATTGACTGTGTACAAACACATTCACTAAATGATACATGTGGATAATCATGCACAATACACATGCGTGGGTCACATTCACCCCATTCAGGGATTCACAATCACATTCGGATGAATATCTGATTCGCATGTCCAAAATCATACTCATTCGGATATCACATTCTAATAATCATATCGAAACGAATCAAAGCAAACAGAACACCTGCTGACTCACAATAGTGGATAACGAGTAAACGCATAGCGTACCTTATGGGTACGAATCGAACGCATAGGGTACCTTACGGGTATGAGTCGAAAACCATTTTATTTTATCACTTTCAAAACATTTTTACAGTAGGGACCTTAAACAAGATCCAAACGCATAAGAAAAGGATCGCGAGGATCCGAACGCATAAAAAGGGTTTGCGAGGAACCAAACGGGGACCTGATCAGGGTCCAAACGTCCAAAGGTACTGCAGCTAAATAGACTCTATTAGGCATGCCTAACTATCCACTAGACTGACTCTCGCAGTTCATGCATAACACCAATCACATTTAAGCATAGCACATTATTAATAGCAAGGATCACAATTCTTAAGCTTGCATAGTAAATCAAACTCATTCCATGATAATCATCAAATTGTTCGTATATCATTCATGCATAAATGAGATTAAATAAGCATACCATACAATTCAGTCAACACACTATATGAATAATCACCGTTAGGAAGCATACTAGAGTTAGATATGGAAACACTATTACACCAAAGATCATCAATACAAAACCCTAATCACACAATAGTGCTACTCATGTTAACTATAACATATTATTCTTAGGGGAGAATCAAGAATTAAGATATGCATAACACATTTTCACATTTTACAAGAATATGTTCATAATGAAGAACCATGACATTAGACATTCATAAATCAATTGTATTTCAAAATGCAATATGCGATACAATTTGCAATATTTATCATTGGACACAACTCAAGAACTCAAGTGTCATCGTCATATCATGTAAACGAATACAAGTTACTCACGTAACTCATATATATATATATAGGCTGATGAAATTTAGAAACATATGCATCTTATACAAATCTCAATATAAACATGTAAATCATATGCATTTAACTCATGTATAATATTATTAGTCATGTACATATATTTTATAATTAATAACCCATATGCATGTAAATTATAGACATAAATTCACATATAGCGATCTTATTAATCTTGTACAAGTACCTCACAAATACAAATCATCCAAATATAATACAAGTTTAACCCATGTATATATAATCATACATATTTAAAGCATAAAAATAATATAAATCATGTACATATATCTTGTAATAAAACAATCATCAACTGATAATACCAATTAATTCCATAATGTGCCATGTAATGTAAAAACCCCATGTAAAAACACATTTGAAACCCAATTTTTGGAAAACAGGAGGGGCACGTGTGGGAAGAAGAGACCAGCACGAGTCGGCTAAAGGAGCACGACTCGTGCTCGTCCCTCCGAGTCGGAGGATTCCATCCTACTCGTGCTCGGCAATTTCCTAAGGAGCACGAGTGGGATGGCTTCTGTCCGCCTCGTCGAGAGAAGCGGAGCACGACTCGTGCTCTACCATCCGAGTCGTGTTCCTCTACTCTTGCTGTGCTCCGCCACCGAGAATTCTCTGAAGGCCGAGAGGAGTATGCTCGTCCGACTTGTGTACGATTGTCCGAGTCATGCTCAGAACTAAAATCCATGATGAAGAAGAAGACTGATTCCCAGAATTTTCAGAAAACGCAGAAAATAGAGTACATCGAAATTTCAAAACCCCATCTTTCCCAAAGCCATTTTTCATGCAATAACTGTGCAAAAACGTACCTTCAAGCCTCCAGATCGCATTTACAACATCATCACACAATCAAATGACTTTTACACAGATTTAAAAGCCCAGAATTTCATCTCTCACATACATGCATATACACTTCCATTTTAACGTGCAAAACATCAGAACTTCACCACCACAAATTATACACGTAAATCTATTTTACTCATGCATTCCCATATACAAATACACATAAACAACATTAACATCTGAACATCAAACAGGATCCAAAATAAGAATGGACAGACACTCCCAAACCTCTTTGAAGCACAACTCAGTTGTTCTCTTCAAGCTTGAACCTTCCCTTTTCCTTTATCTTTCTTCTTGTCACCAATTACTTGCACAAACAAAACCCACAAATCTCTTAATCCAACCCTAACTCAACAAAACCAGAAGAAGAAGAAGAGAGAACCCAAAAATGCAGGAAACCCTAAAACCCCAACTTACCTCTTCAAAGCAGCTTCTAAGTCTTCCAATTCTACTTCAACTCACACATACAACCAAGGGATGAAGGGCAATAAACGTGAAAGAGAAAGAAGAAGGGAAAATAGGAAGAGGAGGATAAGAGAGAGCAGGGAAACGTGATCTGCCTTCCCTCTCTCTTTCTTTTTCCTTCTTCTTCTCTCCTCACAATTGCACACACCCACCAAGGCACATGGCAGCCTCCTATTGGCTCCAACCAAAATATCTTGTCTTATTATTCTTTAGTCTTTTGACAAGCTTGCACTTTACTCACTAGCATAATTCTTTCTTTACAAACTTTAATTACTTTTTCAATTAGGTCCTTAATACTCCAATTCCACATGCACAAATTACCGAAATAGCCATCACTTTTCCGACTTAGCTTGCCAATTCCGACTAGGCCTGATTTGGGGTGTGATAACTCTTCCCTCCTAAAAGAATTTCGTCCCCGAAATTCACTTACACCGGAAGAATTCCCAACACCACACTCCAAGTCTTCAACAAACTCTTACACTTCACTTTCGAACTAATCATGTGCTTACACTTATCGCCATCGCTATACTCTTAAATCACTTTCTTATATTCAACTCAAACACGTTCACCAGAATAATCATTACTCAACTACGCATTAAAAATCAAAGCACAAACATTTCACACATAAAACATTTTACTTTCACCGATAGCTACTCAAATCCTTTAATACTTCAAAGATCTTCGTCATACATGCTGTCCTCTTAACAATACTTCTGTTAAACTCCAAAATCTTTTTACATTCTCTTGTAGAAGATTCTGAAATATTCCATGTACACCTTGTCAGCTTTCTCACAATCAAAACGCATATGCAAATGCTTCTCATGTATGGTCAAAGGGATGATAATGCAATGAGATTGTGATGGCTCATGTATGCAGAGTGATGTAGAAAAAATGCAAATGATGCTATAATGATGCACTTTGTCCCATCCCCATGATTCAACATGTTTTTTATTCAAATACTTTTTCTGGAGATAGCCGACAAGTGTACAGAGAATTACCAAAACCTGACAGAATCCAAACACCCTTCAATCTCCAAAATACCAAAACAAACTTTACTCAAACATATCAAAACAAACTTACCGGAAAGCTCTACAGGCTCCATCACTTCACTGCGGTGCGCAACAAATCCCGATGGCACACGGGTGGTTCTAAGCAGTTCCTCTACATCCTTCCTAGCTTGCCGAGCTAGATTTTCACTCGTCTTCTTAGGACAATCGACTGTCTGATATTCTAAACTGCCACCTGAAATAAGCACCCGTGAGTTTCCGACACGGACCCCGATATCGCTTTTGACAGTACTGACATATCGGCGGTATCCACTTTTTCTTACAGTTGTCACAGTATTGCTTCTGACATTGTTGACACTTCGAAGGTCCTCGATTCCTTTTTCCCGCCGGCACTTCTCTACCCGACACCTTTCTCTTCTGAGGTGCACTCCGAACAAAGCCTTGTGTAATCCGAGGAGCAGTCAGCCTATCCAATATCCAAATCAACCCTTGCACTAATGTCCTATCATCAGAAACAAGACCGAAATTTCCAACAAAAGGATGTTCGGACACATTCTAACCAGCACTGACTGGGTTTACACTTTCTGTTGTCTCGCCCGCATTCTCACTAGGATCAGACTCCATCTAGACACGACACAAGACAAGACACATCTGCATTAGGCCACGACACGAAACCGACTCTCATGCAAAGACTCAACATATAACAAATAAGACAACCGGAACCACCAAACCTGGGCTCTGATACCACTAAATGTAACACCCCCTACGTCCCTGTTAGAAGGATACGGGTGCGCTACCGACACTTACTCACATACATGCACACATACACTATGTAGAAGCATAAGCATACATTCATACATAATCATACACGCATAAATACGGGATAATTAAAAACTTACCTTGCGGGCAAAGACTGGTTGTGCATTAACTCACACACATGCAGGCACTGAGCGAAAGCATATGCACAAGCATACATATGATCATTCAGCGGAAGCATAAGGCGAATGATAAAACAAAGGGATAACTTAATAAAAAACTATGATAACATTTACATAGCCCAAAATCACATCCAAATCCTTACATATACATAAGACTACAGAAATACAAAATCCAAAATATAGAAGCTGAAAAAAATACAAAACTTATAGCTTGTACGTGGCCGACCTTGCAGATGTGCGACTCGAACAGAACCAAACCTGCCACCTGCACGAGGAAAGAGCCCGTGCTAAGCGATAACGCTTAGTGGGGAGAACACACAAGAATATGGACGGCCATTGACAATGGTCGCCAAGGCATAACACATTCACAATGGCAAACGTGGACATTCATAACACATACATTTATGTATGGTTGCAAAAGTAAGGCATTCATACAATAATTCATATCTGTATTCATATGCACATTACCTGATTGTTCATTTGGTATTATCAAGCAGAAACACATACAATCTCATATGCATATACTTACCGAGGTATCAGATATTAAACCGCATCATGCTTAGCTACTCAACAACTACACATGCAGCCTTCATACCAATAACCCAAACATTAACTGAAAACCCATACACATGCAATAAGAGTACCATGTAATAACGCACCCAACTACCATGCAAAATCACTCTATATCCAAACATACTATCATCATGCCATAAGACACATACACTAGCCGAAACCCAAGGGACGACGTCCAAACCACCGCACCTCCGCTGCGAAACTCTAATACATAAAATATCATGCCATGAAACATTAACACATGATAACATGCCGAAGATACTACGGTAGCTAAGACCAAAGAAACATATAGCATAATATTAGATTCGTTGCATTTGCTAGTTAAAGATCATATTCATACTAATTTCACGTATTAACCATAACAGTTAATAGCACAAAATCACATTACTATACAATTTAACCATGGCATTCAGAAATTCAATCTCACATTCATATCTATATTAATTCAGATGCTTAAAAACATAACTAATCGGATTCACATGCTCATAAGCATAACATAATAAACTATATACATGGCATTCGAGAGATCGTGATCATAGTCGTACACATTTTAGTTCACATACTTATATCCATAATTGACTGTGTACAAACACATTCACTAAATGATACATGTGGATAATCATGCACAATACACATGCTTGGGTCACATTCACCCCATTCAGGGATTCACAATCACATTCGGATGAATATATGATTCGCATGTCCAAAATCATACTCATTCGGATATCACATTCTAATAATCATATCGAAACGAATCAAAACAAACAAAACACCTGCTGACTCACAATAGTGGATAACGAGTAAACGCATAGCGTACCTTACGGGTACGAATCGAACGCATAGCGTACCTTACGGGTACAAGTCGAAAACTATTTTATTTTATCACTTTCAAAACATTTTTACAGTAGGAACCTTAAACAAGATCCAAACGCATAAGAAAAGGATCGCGAGGATCCGAACGCATAAAAAGGGTTCGCGAGGAACCAAACGGGGACCTGATCAGGGTCCAAACGTCCAAAGGTGTTGCAGCTAAATAGACTCTATTAGGCATGCCTAACTATCCACTAGACTGACTATCGCAGGTCATGCATAACACCAATCACATTTAAGCATAGCACATTATTAATAGCAAGGATCACAATTCTTAAGCTTGCATAGTAAATCAAACTCATTCCATGATAATCATCAAATTGTTCGTATATCATTCATGCATAAATGAGAATAAATAAGCATACCATACAATTCAGTCAACACACTATATGAATAATCACCGTTAGGAAGCATACTAGAGTTAGATATGGAAACACTATTACACCAAAGATCATTAATACAAAACCCTAATCACACAATAGTGCTACTCATGTTAACTATAACATATTATTCTTAGGGGAGAATCGTGAATTAAGATATGCATAACACATTTTCACATTTTACAAGAATATTTTCATAATGAAGAACCATGACATTAGACATTCATAAATCAATTGTATTTCAAAATGTAATATGCGATACAATTTGCAATATTTATCATTGGACACAACTCAAGAACTCAAGTGTCATCGTCATATCATGCAAACGAATACAAGTTACTCACGTAACTCATATATATATATATAGGCTGATGAAATTTAGAAACATATGCATCTTATACAAATCTCAATATAAACATGTAAATCATATGCATTTAACTCATGTATAATATTATTAGTCATGTACATATATTTTATAATTAATAACCCATATGCATGTAAATTATAGACATAAATTCACATATAGCGATCTTATTAATCATGTACAAGTACCTCACAAATACAAATCATCCAAATATAATACAAGTTTAACCTATGTATATATAATCATACATATTTAAAGCATAAAAATAATATAAATCATGTACATATATCTTGTAATAAAACAATCATCAACTGATAATACCAATTAATTCCATAATGTGCCATGTAATGTAAAAACCCCATGTAAAAACACATTTGAAACCCAATTTTTGGAAAACAGGAGAGGCACGTGTGGGAAGAAGAGACCAGCACGAGTCGGCTAAAGGAGCACGACTCGTGCTCGTCCCGCCGAGTCAGAGGATTCCATCCTACTCGTGCTCGGCAATTTCCCAAGGAGCACGAGTGGGATGGCTTTTGTCCGCCTCGCCGAGAGAAAAGGAGCACGACTCGTGCTCTACCATCCGAGTCATGTTCCTCTACTCTTGCTGTGCTCCGCCACCGAGAATTCACTGAAGGCCGAGAGGAGTATGCTCGTCTGACTTGTGCACAACTGTCCGAGTCGTGCTCAGTCGTCCGTGACGTGCTCTTCCAGCCTGAAGAACTAAAATCCACGATGAAGAAGAAGACTGATTCCCAGAATTTTCAGAAAACACAGAAAACAGAGTACATCGAAATTTCAAAACCCCATCTTGCCCAAAGCCATTTTTCATGCAATAACTGTGCAAAAACGTACCTTCAAGCCTCCAGATCGCATTTACAATATCATCACACAATCAAATGACTTTTACAGAGATTCAAAAGCCCAGAATTTCATCTCTCACATACATGCATATACACTTCCATTTTAACGTGCAAAACATCAGAACTTCACCACCACAAATTATACACGTAAATCTATTTTACTCATGCATTCCCATATACAAATACACATAAACAACATTAACATCTGAACATCAAACAGGATCCAAAATAAGAATGGACACTCCCAAACCTCTTTGAAGCACAACTCAACTGTTCTCTTTAAGCTTGAACCTTCCCTTTTCCTTTATCTTTCTTCTTGTCACCAATTACTTGCACAAACAAAACCCACAAATCTCTTAATCCAACCCTAACTCAACAAAACCAGAAGAAGAAGAAGAGAGAACCCAAAAATGCAGGAAACCCTAAAACCCCAACTTACCTCTTCAAAGCAGCTTCTAAGTCTTCCAATTCTACTTCAACTCACACACACAACCAAGGGATGAAGGGCAATAAACGTGAAAGAGAAAGAGAAAGGGAAAATAGGAAGAGGAGGAGAAGAGAGAGCAGGGAAACGTGATCTGCCTTCCCTCTCTCTTTCTTTTTCCTTCTTCTTCTCTCCTCACAATTGCACACACCCACCAAGGCACATGGCAGCCTCCTATTGGCTCCAACCAAAATATCTTGTCTTATTATTCTTTAGTCTTTTGACAAGCTTGCACTTACTCACTAGCACAATTCTTTCTTTACAAACTTTAATTACTTTTTCAATTAGGTCCTTAATACTCCAATTCCACATGCACAAATTACCGAAATAGCCATCACTTATCCGACTTAGCTTGCCAATTCCGACTAGGCCTGATTTGGGGTGTGATACCGAAACACCCAACTTTAGTCCGCTTACTTAAGGACTACTTCTAGCTTTTAAGACAGAATAAGGTAGTTACATATAACTGACCATCAAATTCCATAGAATTTTTATTTGGATCTTAATACAAAGAATACAACTTCACATATGACCTTATCTCACACCTTAACAAGACTAATCTTGTAATTTCTGCAATATGGCACTTTTATTTTGAACAGGCTTTCGAGCAATCTCATATGTTCAAAATTCGCCTCATCTTAGTTTTTGCCAACTCATTGACAAACCTAAGGTAAACACCGTTATGAGTGGGCTACTTCTCTGTCTAACATGCTTAAACTCAAATAAATAACAGTATATAAGTGATCACACATTAAATATTCACACTCATGTATTGATAACAATGAACTTTATTATTATTCATAAACAATAAAGTTAAGGGATTATAAAAATAAAGTTAGTACACATTAAATTCTATGAAAACTCTAAAATCTAATGTATCTCTCAAATATATCTTTCGTTACAGGTTTAGTCAACGGATCTGCAATCATCTCATGCGTAGATATGTACTATAAGTTCACATCTCCTCGTGCAATAACATTTCTCATATATTGATACTTAATGTCGATATGCTTACTCCTACTATGATATTTTGGATCTTTCATGTAAGCTATTGATGATTGACTGTCACTATAGACTGTCACTGGGTCCTCTGAGGTAGTTACTCTTAAATGGTCCATTAACCATTTTAACCAAACTGCTTCTTGTACTACAGCTGCGGAAGTGACAAACTTAGCTTCCATTATTGATAAGGCTACACAGGTTTATTTCTTGCTACTCTATGAGATGGCACCTGTAGACATCGGGTCCTGAGGCAGCTCAGATCGAAGTTACCCAATGACGAAAATGATGCTTGTTCACCCCAATGACGAAAATGATGCTTGTTCACGGGCAAGAGGACAAATGGAAGTGATGGTTTACTCGAAAATGCTTTTCGTCTTTTTTTTTTTAAAAAAATGGGGAAAAATGATTTGTGGGCCGTTTCCTGGGGGCCTGTGGGGTGAGGCCAATCTCTCGGGCGAGAGGCAGCCTCACGCGCCCCACTGTCCCCTAACGTCCCTTTTCCCTGTTTTCAAGGGATTTGGTTTGAAAAGTATGGTTTATGCTTGGATTTTGTGGAAAAACAAGCTAATCCTGTCTGAGGTATTTAAAGAGAACTGAAAGCTGAAGAAAAAAGAGAGCAAGAATTATTAGAGAGAGCAAGAACGAAAAAAAAACAACACAGAGAGAAAAGAAAAATGTTAAGAGCAAGAAAATAATTCTCGTTTCTCAAATAGCTTCTGAGATTGTATCTTAAATCCAGGAAATCCATTCCTGGTGTTTGGGATTCAATCACGTTTTGACATCAACGTTTTACCAAAAGCTTTTGAGCATCTGTTTTAACCACCATTTTAAGAAGAGCAAAGAAGGAAACCATAAATCTTTCATTAGCAGATCAAAGATTAACATCTGAGGGTAAATATTGAATAGCCATTTCTCTATTTCTTTTATTTCTTTCTTCTTCTTTCTTTCTTATTTATTTTCTTCATTTTTGTTGTGCTAGTTAATTCTGTTCATTGTACATATTGTATATATATTTCTTATTTGATCTTATATAAACATGATTGTTGCTATTATGATTAAATAAACATGCTTGTTGCTTTATTACGCATGTTTTGATCGTATGATGTTGTGTTTATTAACCTGTTTTTAGTCCTCTGTTTACCCCTGTTTTTCTGGTTGTTGGAGTCGTAAGTTTTGTTTTGCTTTGATTGTGGTTGCCGATCGGATTTTACTTTCATTTTTGCTTGAGTCTTGCTTCTCCGGTTGGATTTCACTTTTTCTAGATCGGATAGTGTCGTTGAATCCCTTTTCCCGATCAGACGTTATAGAAGAGAGCCATGTTTCCCTATCGGACTGCACAAATCATGCAATACATTCATGAGTCGTGCATGCCCGATCTCTTCCTCCTTTAGCTCTTCCTTACCCGAGCGTCTTCTCTCCTATCTTACCCGAGCGGGGTAGCCGTGCTACCTCTTCGTAGCGCCTTATATGTACTTCTTTCCAGGTGCTTGAACGTAGGAAGTTGCCAAAAATGCATGTGATGTAATATAATTTGCTCTATTTTTCATTGTTAATTTCTGTCTTAATTCATTTTATTAATTTTTAGCTTTTATTCAATTTATCTCTATTAATAATTGTTAATGTTATTATTGGTTGTTGATTCATTTGTATATTTGTTTGCTGTTTTATTTCTTTGACTAGTGCAATCATCATGAATTTAATTTAATCTGTTTTATCTTTATTTATTTCCATTTACTTAATTGTTTATATTTGATTAGTTTAATTGATTATTATTTGATTGATCCATTAATCGTTTTAATTATATTATTTAATTAATTAATTTGTTCATATTACATTAATTATTAAATTTACTTTACTAACATTCATTTTATTTTTATTTTGTTGTCTCAAAATTAATCATCTTTGCGAGTTACACTCGTGCTCGGGTCGGAGAATCGGAGAATTAGAGGCCTTCAAATTTAGTGATGCGTGCACAGGGGGGTCAACATTTCAAGATTATAAACAATGGAAGTTTATATTCATGGAGATCAAATTTGGAGAAGTTAAAGAAGGCTTGAAGGAAGTCCGTGGGCCAAATTTATGAAGAAGCCAAATTGAAGATGAACATGTGCTAGTCATGTGACGACTTAACATGTGCAGGTCATGTGACACTTGACATGTGCCGATCATGTGACCTTGACATGTGCTATGCATGTGAGCCAGAGCATGTGCAATGCATGTGCTAATTGGTGGATTAAGGGGCTGATTTATTTGGGCTTTTAGTTTAGGCTTTTATTTATTATTTTCATTTGATTATTTATAATATGTTAGGCTTTAACTTATTCTTTTGGGCTTATTTAAGTGAGATGGGCTTTAATTAGCTTGGACTCATTTAATTAGTTCTTTTTAGGCTTTTTGGGTTGAATTTTAAGTTAATTAGTGTGGGCTTTAGTTATCTTGATGTAAGGCCCATGTTTTAAAGCCTATTTGATTAATTAGGATTTTTTCTAGCTTAAGGGAGTACATATACTCCACAAAAACGAGATTGAAGGTAGATTTGATTAATTTGATAAATTTCTTTTGGCTTGGCCGAATTCTTCATTGGAGAGGATTGTTTGTCTTCTTCTTTTGCATCAAGAACTTTAATTCTTATCAAGGTATTTACTTTGTAGCGAATTCTGTTCTTGTGTTTAAATCAACCTAATTATTTGCGTTTCCTTTCACTTTATTGATTGGGGGTTCAATAGGGTTGGGGATTTACTCTTATTCATGTCTATGCCATATTGTATGTTCAAGGGGTTTCGGGTTCTTTAGCCTTGGGGTTCCGCATCATTTGGTATCAGAGCTTAGATTTGGATTAAATTCTTATTTATTCATGTTTACTTGCTGTTTTTATTCATTAGTTTTCAATTTATTTGATTCCTAAAATTTAGGAACCCTTGTTCATCATAGTGGCCTAAATTATATGGAGCTTTGTTTTAGGTGTTATTTCTTATTGTTTGATCTTGATTTCTAGGTTATTAGTTGTTCTAGTTGTTATCTAGCTAAAAATAAAAAAAAATTATGTCGTACTGTTCCTGGTACTGTTCATCCGAATTTACTGTTCATCCGAATTTAGAAAAAGTATTTTAATTTGGGTTAACTTTGGTTGGTGTGAACAATTAGGATTGTATTTCTTTAGGATAGAATTGTTATTATCTATTTATTCATGTTTACTTGCTGTTTTTATTCATTAGTTTTCAATTTATTTGATTCCTAAAATTTAGGAACCCTTGTTCATCATAGTGGCCTAAATTATAGGGAGCTTTGTTTTAGGTGTTTTTTCTTATTGTTTGATCTTGATTTCTAGGTTATTAGTTGTTCTAGTTGTTATCTAGCTAAAAATAAAAATAAAATAAAAAAAATTCCGTCGTACTGTTCCTGGTACTGTTCACACGTACTGTTCATCCGAATTTAGAAAAAGTATTTTAATTTGGGTTAACTTTGGTTGGTGAGAACAATTAGGATTGTATTTCTTTAGGATAGAATTGTTATTATCTAATTAGTTAGAGATAATTCAAAAAAAAAAGAAATTAGGATTGGGACATTATTTAAATTAGGACATTAAATTAGATAAGTTTCATTTTGTCTTAAGTCTAGACATTTGGGTTTCCATATCTTGAACTAATTAAGACATAGTGGATAAGTCATTTTGTCTTAGTTTAGACATTTGGGTTTCCTTATTTAATCTTATTAAGACATATTGGATTAATCTTTGTCTTATTTTGGACAAACATTTGGGTTTCCTAATCTTGTTTTAGTTTGGACATCTTGTGTCTCCTTTTCATTTTGTCTTAGTGTAATAACCCATATTGTATCAAATTGAATTTTCCATTAGGAAGATTTCAATTTCTGCATTATTGCATTAGTTTTGTCATTTCTTTCATTCTTAAGTTTGCATTTTTGGTGTCTTTGTGTTTTTACTTCCGATTACACTATAATTAACAATTTGATTCTTGTTACTTAAATTCACATAATTCGGACAACATGCATATCTTCACCTTGTATGCTCTGATAGGAGCTAAATTGAACTATAATTTAGTATTTATTTTGTGTGAGTTTGTGTAATTAATTATGTAATTGTGTGTATAATTTGACGTGATATATTAGTTTATGTTTATTTTTATCAGTTGAGTGTTTTATGCTGTTTACTGTTGTTTTTAGGTGAAAATTGAAGAGAAAATCAGATATAGAGTGGGAAGTCACGAGAAGGGGAGCAGATCACGCCGTGACTATAGGTCACGAGACGTGACTTGATTAGAAGAAAGAAGGAGGAGGAAAAGAAGAGAGGAGCTGCAAGAGATGAAGTCACGTCGTGACCAGGAGTCACGTGACGTGACTGAAGAAGAGAAGCCAGTAAAGAAAGGAAAGAAAAGAAAGAGAAGAAGAAAGAAGAAGGCACGCCGTGACCAGGGATCACGTGACGTGACGCCACAGAGAGGCTAGGAAAGGAAGGGAAAAGAGAAGAGAAAGGAGAGGAGAAGAGGCGCGACGTGAGCGAGGTTGTGACGAGGCGCGAGGAAAGCACGCCGTGATGGGAAGTCACGCGACGTGACTGGCGAGAGAGGGAAGCGAAAACCAAAGAGAGGAAAGAAGGAAGAAATAGGCAAGCGCGTTCTGTCGCGATCGCGGCAACGTTGCGATTGCGACAGAGGCGACCGTTGGACGGTTTTCAGTCAAAAATCACATGAAAAGTCACCCTCTTTCACCCAAAGTTTGCAACTATTTTCAAGGGTCATTTCAAGAGACACAAGCTTTCAATTATATTCTATAAATATGTAGTTTAACTGTAGTTTTAATATACAATAGACAATAATATTGGATGAATTTTTAGTAAAGTAATTTTCTGTATTTTTAGTTAAACAATATTCTTTAGTTTCATTTTTTAGTTCTATGATTTGAAGAAGAAGATCAAGGAGGAGAAAATCTATTTCAAGAGATTGAGAAAAGGGTTGAAGAACTTCTATCTTGTTCTCTTATTTTTAATTCTTCTCCGCTATTTTTATGAATGTCATTTTAATGAACTTACATATTATAATTCTTTCTATTTCTATCTATTTTCATAATCTTTCATTGTAGATTCTCTATTAATATCTTTTGCATGATCTTTATAAGTTAAAGTAATTCGAGAGTTTGCTTTATCCGACATTTAATAGAGTTTCATTATTAAGATATATTCAAGAGATTGGTATATTGAGATAATTGCTATAGGTTAGTGTTTATTCTTAAAATATGTAATTAGAAACCTCTAATTCATTAATGAAAATTGTGAGTTAGAATTTTAATTATATGTTTTAGGCATTTTAATTCATGTCGAGAGAGTGAGTTAAAAGTTTATTCTAACTTGGCTTGCATGAAAGATGAAAGATGTTAATCTAAATGATAGAATCAAGTTCATTGTTTTTAATTCTTCATGATTTATTTTATCTTCTTTTGACTATCATTAACTAGGTTTAATTAGTTTATATGTTAGATTAGATTAAAACCAATTCTACCATTAATTAATCATTGTAAACAAGATTAAAATCAATTAGTAGTAGTGTGTAAAGACGTTCCCTGTGGGATCGATATCTAAAGTACTATTGCGGTACACCGTATACTTGCGGTATGTTGCATCATTAGAAAAATGCACAACAAGTTTTTGGCGCCGTTGCCGGGGAACGGTTCTATGCCATTGTGAAAATTGATTTATGATTTTGGATTACAATATTTTGTTTTGTTTTAATTTGTTTATTTGTTTAAATTAATTTTGTGTTTTGTATTTGTTTTACAGGATTTTGAAATTTCATGCCTAGTACAAGGAGTTCTTTAGAAGAGCTTGAGCCTATAAATCCTGAAATTGAGAGGTTTTTATTAAGTAACCGAAAATCAAATAAAAAGAAGAATAAAAATAGAAGATCAATTGTCATGGCTGATGAAAATCCACCACGATTGATGGACTTTGCCACACCTGCTTTGAGTGGTGCTCAACAAGGAGTGGTAAGACCAACGGTAAATGCCAATCAATTTGAAATTAAGCCTTCATTATTGCAAATGATTCAAAATAGTATACAATTTTATGGTTTGGCAAATGAGGATCCAAATGCTCATTTGGCAAATTTCCTTGAAATTTGTGATACCTTTAAGATTAATGGGGTTTCAAATGATGCAATCAAGCTTAGGCTTTTTCCATTCACCTTGAAGGATAAAGCAAAGGCTTGGTTGAATTCTTTGACAAGGGGTTCTATAACTACTTGGGACCAATTGGCCCAAGCATTTTTATCAAAATATTTTCCCTTGGCCAAAACCGCAAAAATCATAAAGGATATTACTACATTTGTGCAAAATGAAAATGAGTCATTATATGAGGCTTGGGAAAGATTTAAGGAATTGCAAAGAATGTGTCCACATCATAACTTGCCAAGAGAATTATTGATGCAAACATTCTATAATGGTGTGAATCCTACTACAAGAGGTACTATTGATGCTGCTGCCGGTGGATCTTTAATGAGAAAAACAATTGATGCAGCATATGAGCTTTTGGAAGAAATGGCAATGAATAATTGTATGTGGCCTCCTGAAAGAGTAAGAGAGTATAATAATTCTAATGTTAGGGGGATACATTCAGTAGATTCTATGGTTGCATTACAAGCTCAAGTTGAGGCTTTAACTCATAGAGTTAATAGCCTGGGCATGGGAGGTAATGTATCAAATGCATGTAATGTGTGTGGTCAAAATGGGCATGATAGTGGTAATTGCACTCTAGGCATAGCTAATAAAGAGCAAGTTAATTTTCTTCAAAGCCAAGGTCGTGGAAATCCTTATTCTAACACCTATAACTCTGGTTGGAGAAACCATCCTAACCTTTCATGGGGAAATAATAATGTTAACAATCAAAATAGAAGTGTAGGATATCAACAACCACAAGATAGGTTTGGGGCCTTTGAAGGTAAAATTGATAAGTTTATTGAAGAAATTAATTATAAGATGCATTCTCAAGATGAAAGCCAAAAGAAACTTGAGGCAAAAATTGATCAAATCACTAAAAATCATGCAGCCTCTATTCATAATCTTGAGGTTCAAATAGGCCAAATTGCTAATTGTTTACCTTCTAGGAATCTAGGATGCCTTCCAAGTAATACAGAGGAAAATCCTAGGGAGAATATTAAGCCATGATTTGTCTATTTCTTTTATTTAGGTTACTTAGTTTTATTGTTTTTTATTTATGTTTTTATACTTTGTTTTAAATTTGTTTATATAGGTTATTTTTGTATTCTAGATTTTCATGTTACTAATATCTTTGTTTTATTTCACAGCTAATTTAGTAAGACTAGATTTGTTTAATAAATATATAAATAAATAAATAAATAAAAAAAAAAAGAAGCAAAGAACAAAAAAATTAAGAAAATAAAAATTTTATGAAGACGTTGGCTTCTGTCGCGATCGTGGCAAGTATCGCGATCGCGACAGAAGGCGATGAAGCAAAAAAGGAAGCCATTTCTGCAGAGTGTCACGGCGTGACATTGCCTCACGTCGCGTGATGGAGGGACTTCGCCCAAGTAAGGCCGAAGCGTAACGGCGTGATGTACCTTCACGCGACGTGATGCTCTTTGGTTTCGCTTGAGATGATCTCTCCCAGGTAAGTAAAGCGTCACGGCGTGAGCAATGGTCACGCGACGTGACGCTGTGACGCCTCCATCAGGTACGTTTTAAAATTTCTTCTTTTCTTTTCTTTTATTTCCTTATTTCACTTATTGTTTTTATATTATTTGGTTTTGTTTTGCTTTATTTTCTGCTTTAGATAATTTAATTTCAATTAAATTAACTTAATTTAACCATTTAGGAATTAGAACACATTAAAAGCGGGAACTTAAAATTTTTTAAACCCTAAAAGTCGTGACCCTTCTATTTCATTTCACTGTTCTTTTTCTTTCTCTAACACAGGTCACGCCACTTTTCCTCTATTTCGTTTCTTCTTCAACCTTCCATCTTCTGTTTTCTTTTCGTTTTTCTAGTTTTAAAATTCCATCATTCTCTATTTGTCACTCTTCCACACTTACATACAAGCACTCCATTTCTATTTTCTTTTCTTCCCTTTTCTTCACTCATTTTAGGGATTTCGGGATTGTCACTCTATATTCAGGTATGTTAATTTCTTTTCTTCTTTGTTTCATTTTCATTTTTCTTTTCTTCTTTACCTAGCACATTATATTTCGGCATTTTTCTTCAATAACAAAGTTCAATTTCGTTTGTAGTTTCTTATCTGTACTATTTCTTTTTCTTCTGTCCACTATTTTCTTTTTGTGCTTTTGGATTTGTTGGTTTATTTCATTGTATTAGAGCTCTGTATTTGGTTCTTTCATTTTCATTTTCTTTGTTTTTGTTGATTTCGGCAGTTTGTACTTAGTTCTTTTTATTTCATTTTTATTATTCTTAGTTCTTTCTGTATTTCGTTTCTTGGTTTTCTTCATCTGTGTTTCTTTCTTTGTTAGAAGTTCCAGTTTACTCTCTGTCTTCTTTCATTCCTTGTTTCACTAAGCAAAAATGGTGAGAACAAAGAATCCCACTGTTTCTCATACTGAGCCAGAAGAGCAGGATGTTGAAGTGGTGAACATTGCTTCTCACTATGGTGCCTTATTTCCTATTTTCTCTGTAGATGAAGGTAGTAAGTATTTACTACTTCGTAACAGGTATTTGGTGCGCTGTAAGTTTTTTCCTGACTCTTTACTTAATCAAATTGGTATGCTAGAAGTAGTTAATGACATGTTAAGAGTATGTGGGTTGTTTAAATTTGCTTCTATGCGTGAAAATGTGCGTCCTGATTTAGTTTTAGAATTTTATACCACATTAAAAAAGAATGATGAGAATGAGAATTGGTTAGACTTTAGGATGGCTGGTGTACCTTACACTTTAACTTATTTTATGTTGCATAGGATATTTAGATTTTCTCAAGCTGGTTTGACTGAGCCACCTAAATCGTTTAAGCCACATGAATTTTGGACATTTTTGACTGATTTGCAAACTCGTTATAGAGCTAGGGATGCTAAATCCATGTTTATTAAAGATTTAAGGTATTGGATTTTGCATAGGATTTTAGCTTCTTTGGTTTTTAATAGGTCCGAATTCAATAGAGTTTCATATAATGAATTGTTTTTGATGTGGTGTGTACATAAACGCAAGGACATATGTTGGCCTTTTTGGTTAGTAAGTCAATTGTTGCAATGTGTACATAAACATGATTCGCCTTTATCACATGGGCATGTTATTTCTAGTATTGCAACTAATTTAAATGTGGATTTTGGTGCTTATTATAGAGTTTTTCCTTGCCAGTATTTTAATAAGACTATGTTAGTGCGTGGAGAGGTTGTTGGCAATAATTTTCAGGAAATTCCGGCACGTGCTCGATCATGTTGGAGGGATATTGCTGGAAATGCTGCGCCACAAGTTGAGGAACAAGATGAAGAAGGTGAGGAGGAGGCAAGTGAAAATGAGGAGATGGCAGATATTCCACCTGGTGTAGCTACTGCACCTGAGGTTGGCTCATCTAGCCAAAATATGCCAGAAATGTTTGATCAAATTCTTAGCAACTTGCACCATATACAAGATCAACAAACCATTTTAGCTAGAAGACAAAGAAGGTTGGAGTACAAATTTGACAACTTCATAACACAAGTTGGGTTTCGGGTTCCTTCACCTCCACCTTCACCATAATAGGGGAGTTTTCTTTCTTTTCATTTCATTTATTTCGTTTTACTTGTTTTTGTGTGTCATTCCTACACATTGAGGACAATGTTGGTTCTAAGTGTGGGGGAGTGATTTTGTTGTGTGTTGTGATTGTGTTTTTGAAATATTGTGTAGGTATTATGTATGTCAATTGCATGATTATTTTTGTTTGTGTGTTTTTATATTTCAATTAGGCTTTTAAGTAAACTTTATTATGAAGCATTATTTATTTGGTATATTGTATAGGTTGTTAAGTCATTTATTTTTTATGCTCATTTTTATCAGTTTTTCAAAAATTTTTAGCATGTATTTTAAGTTTTTCAAATTATTTTGTTTTACTTATTTCAACATTATAGATTATTTAGTCTTTTTAACTAACCATGTTTTAAAAGTTAGAATTTACTCATTTAGTTTATAATTTTCAATTTCTAGTTGTTTAAGGAAACTATAGCCATAATACTTACCTTTTATCTTTTCAATAATGGATGAGGACTAAATTTGAAAAAATACAAATAAGTGGGATGGAGCATAAAATGCACCCACTAAAGTCATATATAAAAAAAAAAAAGAGAAAAGCAAGATATATATCAAAAATTGCAAAAATATGGGATGGAGCGTAAAACGCACCCATATAACTTTCTCTTGCTAGAAATTAAAAAGAAAAATCAAAGAAAAAGAAAAAGCAAAGTCTAAAAATGCCATGAGATTGGATTAAGGGTAAGTGAGCTTAAAATGTCCTAAATACAGCTAGTTGCTTGAGAATTTTAACTTTATGATTAATTTTTCTTTCTTTAGTTCATGTTTAGTATTATTAGACTTCATACTTTTTATGTTGGCATTAGTAAAGTTAAGTAATTTGTTGAATTTGAAATGCATACTCTTAAATTTTGACTTACTGATTTTATTTTATTATGAGTGTATGAGATATTTTGGTTTTTTTCAATTCTATTACATGTGCTAAATAACAGTGTTTTGTAGTAATTTTTACTGGTTATTAAATTTTCTTATTTCTTTGATCTTGCTTGAGGACAAGCAAGGGTTTAGTGTGGGGGAATTTGATAGGAGCTAAATTGAACTATAATTTAGTATTTATTTTGTGTGAGTTTGTGTAATTAATTATGTAATTGTGTGTATAATTTGACGTGATATATTAGTTTATGTTTATTTTTATCAGTTGAGTGTTTTATGCTGTTTACTGTTGTTTTTAGGTGAAAATTGAAGAGAAAATCAGATATAGAGTGGGAAGTCACGAGAAGGGGAGCAGATCACGCCGTGACTATAGGTCACGAGACGTGACTTGATTAGAAGAAAGAAGGAGGAGGAAAAGAAGAGAGGAGCTGCAAGAGATGAAGTCACGTCGTGACCAGGAGTCACGTGACGTGACTGAAGAAGAGAAGCCAGTAAAGAAAGGAAAGAAAAGAAAGAGAAGAAGAAAGAAGAAGGCACGCCGTGACCAGGGATCACGTGACGTGACGCCACAGAGAGGCTAGGAAAGGAAGGGAAAAGAGAAGAGAAAGGAGAGGAGAAGAGGCGCGACGTGAGCGAGGTTGTGACGAGGCGCGAGGAAAGCACGCCGTGATGGGAAGTCACGCGACGTGACTGGCGAGAGAGGGAAGCGAAAACCAAAGAGAGGAAAGAAGGAAGAAATAGGCAAGCGCGTTCTGTCGCGATCGCGGCAACGTTGCGATCGCGACAGAGGCGACCGTTGGACGGTTTTCAGTCAAAAATCACATGAAAAGTCACCCTCTTTCACCCAAAGTTTGCAACTATTTTCAAGGGTCATTTCAAGAGACACAAGCTTTCAATTATATTCTATAAATATGTAGTTTAACTGTAGTTTTAATATACAATAGACAATAATATTGGATGAATTTTTAGTAAAGTAATTTTCTGTATTTTTAGTTAAACAATATTCTTTAGTTTCATTTTTTAGTTCTATGATTTGAAGAAGAAGATCAAGGAGGAGAAAATCTATTTCAAGAGATTGAGAAAAGGGTTGAAGAACTTCTATCTTGTTCTCTTATTTTTAATTCTTCTCCGCTATTTTTATGAATGTCATTTTAATGAACTTACATATTATAATTCTTTCTATTTCTATCTATTTTCATAATCTTTCATTGTAGATTCTCTATTAATATCTTTTGCATGATCTTTATAAGTTAAAGTAATTCGAGAGTTTGCTTTATCCGACATTTAATAGAGTTTCATTATTAAGATATATTCAAGAGATTGGTATATTGAGATAATTGCTATAGGTTAGTGTTTATTCTTAAAATATGTAATTAGAAACCTCTAATTCATTAATGAAAATTGTGAGTTAGAATTTTAATTATATGTTTTAGGCATTTTAATTCATGTCGAGAGAGTGAGTTAAAAGTTTATTCTAACTTGGCTTGCATGAAAGATGAAAGATGTTAATCTAAATGATAGAATCAAGTTCATTGTTTTTAATTCTTCATGATTTATTTTATCTTCTTTTGACTATCATTAACTAGGTTTAATTAGTTTATATGTTAGATTAGATTAAAACCAATTCTACCATTAATTAATCATTGTAAACAAGATTAAAATCAATTAGTAGTAGTGTGTAAAGACGTTCCCTGTGGGATCGATATCTAAAGTACTATTGCGGTACACCGTATACTTGCGGTATGTTGCATCATTAGAAAAATGCACAACATGCTCATTTCAACGTTCTTCACTTTGGTCTTTTGCTTCTAGTTTTGTGCCTATCTTCTTTGTTAAGTATTTCCATTGCATTCTTTACCATAATTTACTGCTTGTGAACTATTTTGACTTGAGTTTGAGTTATGAAGTGCAACTGAAGATAACAAGCTTGCGTGGTAAAAGGCTTGAGAGTGTGAGCTTAAAGGAGGGTAAAAGCCAAATTGAGCGAAATACGAGTTGAGTGTCATATTTTGAGTGAAACACGTGAGGGAGTGATTGTGAGGATGTACTATTATAAGTCAAGACGACATTTAGATCAAGAAGCATTGAATGAGTTGAAGAAGGATGCTAAGTTGTTGGATAAAAATCTTAAAGATTTTGAGTTACAGTTTAAACAACTTTTTAGACTAGTAAGTACGTATAAAAAACAGGAGGAAAGAAAGAAAGAAGAGGAAGTTATTGTCGATAAAATTGTTTGTGAAGCTGAAAGAGATGGTATAGACTTATATGCTGATGAAGTTATAAATGAGGAAGAAATAAGTGGATGTGATGAAGATGTTGTTTTGAGTGAAAAGGAAAACATAATTGAAAGAGAAGATGTTGCTTTGAGTGAACAGAAGGATGTTTGTGTAATTGAGATAGAAGATCAGCATGTTATAATTGACCCTACAGTTCTTAAGGAGGTTGAATTGAATGTGGAAAATGAAGATAATAATGATCAGAATGAAAAGATTATATTAAAGACTAACCATGTTTTGCCTAGTTTTCATGTTAAATTGCAGGAACATGATGAGTCCTCAGCTGAATAAGCATTCATTTTATTTCCACCTATTCAGAAGATCTTATATGAAGATGAATTTATTCTACAAGTGTCAATTCCCAACTTGAACAAGACGAAGATTCGAGGACGAATCTTTTCTAAAGAGGGAGGGAATGATGCGTGCACAGGGGGGTCAACATTTCAAGATTATAAACAATGGAAGTTCATATTCATGGAGATCAAATTTGGAGAAGTTAAAGAAGGCTTGAAGGAAGTCCGTGGGCCAAATTTATGAAGAAGCCAAATTGAAGATGGACATGTGCTAGTCATGTGACGACTTAACATGTGCAGGTCATGTCACACTTGACATGTGCCGATCATGTGACCTTGACATGTGCTATGCATGTGAGCCAGAGCATGTGCAATGCATGTGCTAATTGGTGGATTAAGGGGCTGATTTATTTGGGCTTTTAGTTTAGATTTTTATTTATTATTTTCATTTGATTATTTGTAATATATTAGGCCTCAACTTATTCTTTTGGGCTTATTTAAGTGAGATGGGCTTTAATTAGCTTGGACTCATTTAATTAATTCTTTTTAGGCCTTTTGGGCTGAATTTTAAGTTAATTAGTGTGGGCTTTAGTTATCTTGATGTAAGGCCCTTGTTTTAAGGCCTATTTGATTAATTAGGGTTTTTTCTAGCTTAAGGGAGTATATATACTCCACAAAAACGAGATTGAAGGCAGATTTGATTAATTTGATAAATTTCTTTTGGCTTGGCCGAATTCTTCATTGGAGAGGATTGTTTGTCTTCTTCTTTTGCATCAAGAACTTTAATTCTTATCAAGGTATTTACTTTGTGGCAAATTCTGTTCTTGTATTTAAATCAACCTAATTATTTGCGTTTCCTTTCACTTTATTGATTGGGGGTTCAATAGGGTTGGGGATTTACTCTTATTCATGTCTATGCCATATTGTATGTTCAAGGGGTTTCGGGTTCTTTAGCCTTGGGGTTCCGCATCATTTAGGGTTTGCATTTTAAATTTGGTATTTTCTGTTATTCTATTATTTTTATGTGTTGAATGTAAAATATATTTTCTATTATCCATATTATAGAAAAATCACATTTTTTAATAACTAATAGCTTGGGACTTTTCTTAATAAATTTGACCAATGTCCTATTTTAACCAACAAAATCTCATTATCAAATGGAGAACTAAATTTTTACAAAATGGGATCACTCATCCTGGTTTTTTCAATCAATGCCAAAAAAAATAGTTCTCTAATTTTTAAGTTAATAAAAAAGGAACCAATGTTCCTAAATGTAATAAATGACCCGATTTATGTATGATGCATTTTTAATTATTTATTTTGAATGTGTCTACTTATTTTCTTTTCTTTTTGGGCCCTTGTAATTAATTTTGGGACAAGTTTTTTTATTTATGCCTTCTTATTTTATTTTGGGGGATTATTCTGTCCCATTTTTTAATTTATTTTTGGGGGATTGTTCTGTCCCGATTTTCATTCGTAATTTATTTATTTATTTACTTATTATTTACTTATTGCTTTATTTATCGTTTTGCAATGTGGTTGAGATGCACTTTAAATTCAATGCACAATTGCGTGAGATAAGAGATGGAATCTTGATTTCTTAAAAACTCATTTATAAACTTAACTTAAGTCATTAATAAGAGTGAAGTTCTGAACACCATCTCTGGTTTAGGCCAAAAGAGGTTAGATACCTTTCCCAATTTCTCGTAAATTGGGTGGCGACTCCAAAATACCTCAAAGGTGCCCAAAGGCATCGTGAGGCTAGATGATCCTTTCCAATGTTCTATTAGGAATGAGGCATCCAAAATGACTCATGAAGCTCAAGATCAAAAAGACGCGAACCAATCCCTCGACTCCTAAAAGCGAATTCAATGAGGGCCTTTGCTAGGTTCGGCGTGCGTCACAGCACCCTTGTCAAGCAAGAATATGAAGCCTGAAGTGGATTTCCTCTCATCCACATCTCTGGCCCAATCAGCATCGGTGTATTCTCTCAATTGCAGATCCTTGCCTTGATAACAGAGAGAATAATCCGCTGTACCTTTGAGGTATTTAAGTATCCTCTTAACGGCTTTCCAATGTGCTTCGCCTGGGTTAGATTGATATCTGCTTGCCATGCCCACTGCATAGTAAATATCTGGTCTTGTATACAATATTGCATACATAAGACTACCCGCGGCACTGGCATATAGAACGTTTCTCAAACGTTCCACTTCTTTTAGCATCTTTGAATGCATCTCTTTGCTAAGAAACTGATTCTTGGCAATGGGGTTGTCAACGGGTTTGCATTTCTGCATATTGAATCGTTCAAGGACTTTATTGATATATATCTCTTGAGAAAGAGACAACAACCTTCTCGAATGATCTCTTGAAATTTTAACTCAAAAAATGTAATCTGCATGACCCATATCTTTCATTTCAAAGTTGGGCGATAACCAATCTTTGATTTGATTTACGTACTCTTTGTCATTTCCAGCTATTAGTATATCATCTACATACAATGTTAAAATGACAAAATTATTTTCAGAGCTTTTGTTATACACACAATGGTCTTTATCAATCATGTTAAACCCATTCGACATATTGCATCACGAAATCTCAAATACCATTGTCTTGAAAACTATTTAAGGCCATAAATTGATCTTTTCAATCGATAAACCTTATATTTGCTGCCTTTTTCGATGAAACCTATAGGTTATTCCATGTAGAATTCTTCATTCAATTTTCCATTGAGAAAAGCAGCCTTCACATCCATTTGATGCAGCTCTAGGTCTAAACTTGCCACTATGGCAAGAATTAACCTTATGGACGTAAATCTTATAACAGGTGAGAAAATCTCCTCATGGTCAATCCCTTCTTGTTGTGTAAACCCCTTAGCGACTAGCCGAGCTTTATATCTTTCGATACTTCCATTAGCTTTTCACTTCACCTTGAGAATCCATTTATTCCCAATCGGTTTGCTTCCTTTCGGTAGATCAACCAGTTCCCAAACATGGTTTGATCTCATGGATGCCATTTTCTTCTTTCTTTAATCTATTTTTCTTTAGCTGGGCATGAAATGGCCTCTTTAAAATTTTTAGTCTCTTTCTTGTCTTGTGGGGTAACCAAAAGGGCTTCGTTCAAGCCTTCGATCTCAAATCGTCGGCGATGAACACTTATCCTTTTAGATTTACGTAGTTCCGAATCTTGATAAACATGTCTCATATATTCATCGTAATTTGGAATTCTTCCACTGGGACCATGTTCCATACTCCTACTAGAGTCGAGAATGCTCCCACTCAAATTAGGGTCTCGAACATCCAAATCATGTGCAGGAGGAAGGTCTTGACCTTCTTTCACTAACTCCTTCCCACTCTGATGGAGTGATCCTGATGGTTCATCTTCCTGAGTTTCATAGAAAGTGAAATCTTGATTCACTTCGCCCAACTTTGAAAATTCATTTTCCAAGAATATGATGTCTTGTGATTCACATTCTGTCACTGTACCATTCTCTTTCTCACCCATGAAAACATATCCTTTTGATACTTCATAATATCTCACAAAGATATTCTTTTTACCTCTTGGTCCCAATTTACCAAATTTACATGAGGTATCACGGACGTAAGCAGCACAACCCCAAGGTCACAAATGGTTTAGGTCAGACTGTCGGCCAGTCCACAACTCATAAGGTGTGGATATGATAGATTTGGAAGGCATACAGTTTAGAACATTTGGCAGTTAATAAAGCATCTCCCCAGTAGGAGATAGGCAAATTTGCCTCTGCCATCATAGATCTAACCATATCAAGGAGAGTCCCATTTCTCCTTTTCACAACATCGTTTTGTCATGGAGTTATGGAAATGGACAACTGATGTTAAGTTTTCATCACACAAAACCTCAACTTCATCTAAAAGATATTTTCGACCTCGGTCAATTCTTAAGACTTTAATCTTTTTGTCTAATTGATTCTCAACTAAATTCATAAAAGTTTTGAAGCAACTCATTGCTTCTAACTTGTGAGAGATCAAATAGACATGACCATACCTAGTATAGTCATCTATAAATGTGATGAAGTAGTAGGCCCCATGCCTTGCCCTCACATTCATTGGACCATATATATCAGAATGAACTAATTGCAATGAAAATTCAGCTCTAGTTCTTTTTTTGAATGGTTTTCTCACTAGTTTTTCTTTTAGGCAATGTTTACTCGTAGGTAATTCAACCTCATTTAAATCACCTAGTAAACCAATTTTGGCTAAACGATTCATTCAATTTTGCCCAATATGGTTTAATCTAGCATGCCATAATTTCACATGATTCTGATTACTATATGAAGTAGAAGAAATTAAAGAAAAACTATTTTTATTCATAAAGTCAGGATCAATAGCAATAAAATTGTTCAAAATAAAACTAGAACTAAAATAAACATCACCTAAATATAAGCGCATAGTGTTATCTTTAAAGTGCAAATCAAAACCAAGTTTCAATAACACAAGAACAAAAACTAAATTTGTACGAATATTTGGAGCATAGAGCACATCATGTAGGAGCAGGGTTCAGCCTTTACATAAGACTAATCTACACGCGCCAATCCCTTAAACTAGCACTCTGGTGTCAGTTCCGACATATATATATTTTGCTCCTTATGGTATTCGCCGGAATTCAACAAAGGCATCTCGATCTTTTGTTACGTGGTCCGTTGCTCCTGAATTAACCACCCACAAAGCATGAAATTCAGTTAATAATACAAAACTGGATACACAAATTTTACTCACTCTTGAGTCAATATAGTGTACCTGATTGGACACAGTGTAGTCACTTGTATACTGTCCTTTTTGTTGGCAGTTAAAACATTTCACTTTTGAAATGTTTATCTTTTTCTTGCCTTTTGACCTCTTAAAATTATGTTCCTTCTTTTGCCTTTTATTTTTCTTGGCAGGTTCCTTATCCCGACTTTTGAAACTTTTTCTTTTGTTCTGGTTTGTCTCCTCATTCTCATGTTGCTTACTAAATACACTTTTGCATTTATTAAAGCAATCCCATGCGGGGTTCTAGGAATCATAGGTGTCCTTATCAATATTTCTGAAATACATTATAGAAATTTAAGTGGTTAATACACTCATATATAAACACGCGTCTCCTTCTCGACTGAGTCTGATGTTCGGATTTCAGTTGGTGGGGAGTTTTTGGGGTCTGTGAATATAATGGTAAGGTCAAAAATAAAAAATCTCAACTTTTAGTTTAGCATTTTGAACATCTAAGTTCGTTCCCTCACTTCTTAGTGTACACATACACAAAATTGAGCCGAAATATATATACACGTATATATTTTTCACACAAAAAATAAATTTTTGTTACGTTTCATGCTTCCTAAATCTACCAATTTTACGCATAAAATTTAGATCAATTTTAAGCCACATGCCAGGACACAAAAAAACAATGGCTCTGATACCAATGAAGGGGAAATAAGAAATATGTGAGGTAACATTAATCATGGTACCTATCTCTTGTAGCGCAAAAACACGTTGCGGAAGTGACACAAAGATCCCCTTATTTTTGGTCACTGGTGTGGCATTTACCCACGTGCAGGATAAGAGCAGCTAGTTCACAATCTAAAAGCTCCTAAAAAATTAAGAGCAAAAAACTTGTGAGCAAAAAACTTGTGAGTGGGAATGAGCAGCCTTGCGGCGTATATGTTTTCTCGTTACCAAACTCTAAGATCTCTCATCTATTTATAGAGATCCTAAAACCTAGAGACCTATCTCTAGTATAACTCAGACTTTTTCTGAGATAAGATTTTGTAATCTTAATCAGATTAAATTTCTCAATTTTATTTGAATTGAAACTTAATCCATAATAGTAGGGGTGTGCATCGGTCGAGTTCGGGTCAACTCGAACCGAACCTAATTAACCCAAAACCCAAAGTTTCACCTAAACCATTACCCGAATCGACCCTAACTCATAGAAGGGCCCCGAACCGATCTACCCGAAATTTTTTAGGGCCCAAACTGAACCACCCGAAATATGAAATCCAGAAAATGAAAAATCAATCTGTTCTTCAAGGAAACCCAGAAAATCCATCTTCAAGCAAATCCAACACATCTCTCAGCAAATCCAACACACAACCATTCTTCCTCAAGCAAATTCAACCAAAAAAAATTAAAAAGAAACCAAATTTCATGCAAAAACAACACATATCTCAGCAAAAACAAAGTAAAATGGCAGATCTACATCTTCAACCAAAAAAAATGAAAAACAAAGTAAAATGGAAGATCACGAAGAAGAAGAAGAGAGGAGAAGCAAGATTGAAGAAGAAGAAGAGATAGATAGGACAGGCAGATCAAAGAAGAAGGAGAGAGAGAGAGAGAGAGAGGAGGGGCAGATCGAAGAATAAGAAGGAGAAGAGAGAGAAGAGAGGAGTGGCAGATATAAGAAGAAGAAAAAGAGAGAGAGAGGAGAAGCAGATCAAAGAAGAAGAAGAAAAAGCAGATCGAAAGAAGAAAGAGAGAGAGAGAGGGGAAGGGGAAGGGGAAAGGGAAAGGGCGGATCGAAGGAAAGAAGGAGAGAGAGTTGTGTGGGAGTGGGAATGTGTGAAAAAAAAAGGTATATATATTATTTCGGTCAGGTTCGGGTTTTGATGATTTTAACCCGAACCCAAAATACCTCATTTCTGAATAACTGACCCGACCCGTATCCCCCGACTAACCCTATCCGAATAGCTTGTTCGGGTCGGTTTATTCGGATTCGTCGGGTCAGTTTTTGCACACCCCTACATAATAGAGTTATGAGCGTATTCCAATTCTATCATAGATGGTTAAAATTATTGAACAATAGATTTTTTTATAATACACATTTGGGATCCAAAAGAGATATTTTAAATTCTATTAAAAAAATAATTAAATTTTCAATTATTTAACATGCTGTTAATCTTATTTGAATTGCAGGTAATTACGATTTAACATTTAATGGTAATTTTGGTGTTACCTTGTTTTGGACTAGAGGTGAGCTAAAAAAATCAGTTAATTCGGTGAAAAATTATTTCAAAATCGAACCGATTGATTGGTTAACCAACTGTAATGGATTAGTTAACGGTTAGTATTTTGAAAATATCTATATTAATAGACTGTTTTCTTTAGCTTATGTACTGATTAATTAATCGATATATGATCACGCCTACAGTTTATTAACTTTATTTGACTCTTTTTTTATTATATTTTTTTTTAATTTTCATATTTAATTATTTATATTTCTTTAATTTTCATTTACTTTAAAACATATTTCAATTTTGTTTTAGTTTCTTTTTAAAAACATGTTAGTTGATTTATTAATTATTCAATATGTTTAAATTTAATATTTTTTATTATTTCTTGGTTTATCAATTTTTCATTAATAAAAATCATCGAAAAGTTATATAACATTAATATATTAACTAAAATTTTTAATAATTTTTTTTAGAAAAACTAAAATTTTAATATATGTGAAAATAATGTATGTTAAGTTAAAAAAAAAAAGAATAAATGAAAATAGCTATTAGTACTGAATGAATTTATTTTAATAATTTTACATTTTTTAAGTATTTTTGTTGCATTTTTTTCATTATCCTAATTATTTTGATTTTTTTAATTGGCGATTAATAAGTATAACCATTTATCTAATTAGGAGTGATCATTAACCGATTAATTTATTTACTTATCAAATCTTAATTCTTAAAAATAAAGTTACATATGTCTACCAAACATTTTTATTTTAACATCAATAATGTTAATATTATAGTGCATAAGTTTTAATTTTTAAATATTTTGAACATTTCAATTTTATTTATAAATGTATCATAGTAGTTAATTGAAAAAATATTAATTAATCGATTGAAAAAAATTGAAACTGATAAATTGATTAAACGATTATATCGGACTGATTAATAACTAATATTCTAAAAAATCGAAATTAATATACTGATTTTTTCAATTTATAAAATAGACTATTAACTAATATGCATAATCATTTTTATTTTGCACTTCCGTCCGATTATGACATGATTGGTCTGTATCATCACTATCAATTATACAAACGAATATGCATAATAAAAATTTCATCTTTAAGGTCATATGGTCAAAGAAAATGTTGACTTTATTGTCCTGTTTGGTTCAACTTGAACAATTACATTAGATATTCCCACCAGCATTCGCAAAAAAAAAACACAAAAAGCTCAGTGATTCGTCTCCACACTCTTCCAAGTCTGAAAAAAACCTCCAAAGTTCAGATTTAAAAGCATACACAAAGGCCAAAGCATTTGTGTTTCTGTTATGGTTTTCGAAAGATCAGATATTTATCTTCAACCCTCTTCTGGGTAATGGAGTTCAAGAAGGAAAAACTTGTAAAGTAAGTTCGTTTTCTGAAATCTTTCTTAAATAATTATTGCTTCTCTTGCTATTCTGCTTGATCTTGATTTTGGGTGCTCTGTTATTTCCCTCCAAATTGGTTGTTGTCTTGTTTAAGTGCTTCTTGGCTGCTAGTAAACTAAATTTCTGCTTTATTGGCGTTAGTGTAATTTTTTTTTGGTGTAGATGAGGTTTTAGCCCTTAGGTTTGCTTGGAAAATTAGTGGCATACCAACTGGATAAGTCGTATGAATAGATTTCTGGGTTTAATTCTTAATTATTTATTATTCTTTTTGATTTTATAATAATTGCAACGGCAGATTATCTGATTAGTCGTTAATTGTTGATTAATGAGACCAAAATTATGATTTTCTGCTAGAAAAATTCTTTGGGTGGGCTTTTATTTTTTTGGGTATGTTTAGTTTCAAGTTCAAAAATTTAGTGATTGTTTGCTGAGAGATATTGTGTAATTCCATTTTCACTGCTTTTCATTCAACAGTTTGGTAGCCAAATACAAGGCCAAGCTTCCACATTTTAATGATAAATCGATCATTCCAGTTAACTATTACATTCTGTGCAGGAATATTCCTCGTTAATTATTTTTTTTCTCTTGGTTTTTTAAAAATGAAATTTAAAGTGTGTACTCAGCGTGTAGGAATTCTCTCCTAACTAGTTGGCTTGATTATTTGTAGGTTTTATTCTGGTAGAAAAAAGTATCTGGAAACATCTTGGGGAAAAAATGACCAAGTGTATTCGGAAAAATCGATTTCTCTGGACAAAGCTTCCTCTGCCTTGCTGAGGGCAGATAATGGAATGATGAGTGGTAGAAATAGATTTCCGGAGATTTCCAAGGTCGCGAGGTCTAAGGTTTTCTCAGGTGACCATACACCATGGCACCATAAGATGCTCGATCCAGGAAGTGATATTGTGCTGCAATGGAATAGGATATTCCTTGTCTCATGCTTACTGGCACTTTTTGTTGATCCGTTGTATTTTTACTTGCCCACTGTTGGAAGGGTTGGAGAATCTTCATGTGTGAATAGTGACTTAAATTTGAGAATAGTTGTAACATTTTTTCGGACCATTGCAGATCTTTTTTATTTGTTGCACATGATTATAAAGTTTAGGACTGCTTATGTTGCTCCAAACACTCGTGTCTTTGGAAGGGGTGAACTTGTCATGGATCCAAAAAAGATTGCACGTAGATATGTTAGATCTGACTTCTTTATCGACCTCATTGCCACCCTGCCTCTTCCTCAGGTATTTTGCTTATTACACTATTTTTAAGATTTTATAGATTAAGCTTGCTTCATATAATTGATTCAATTGGCTTGATAGACAAAGTGAAACATGCAATTAATTTGGATATTTAGGCTCTCTCCAACATTGATAACTGACTAGCTGGGCTTGTATATTTGTTGCAACTTGAAGCCACATGTGTTTTATCCAATTAATTTATTTTTTTCTATGTGGTATATGAGTTATTGCTGGGCTGCTAGGTACTTCTCCATGGCCAAAGGCTTTTAGTAGAAGGCATAGTAAGGATCTTAAATTGGTTATCTTTGGTTGGGTTGGCAATAGAGAGAAGTGAAAGTGATGTAGGTATGTCATGACAATCAGGGGTCCTCAGAGATCACAGTGGTTAAGGGCTGCTGAACCACTTGTTCCCCTTTCTCCCGCATTGTGACAACATTTGAATTGTTGTTGCTTAGGCTGCAATTTGTCCCAAAAAAAAAAAACACTACTGGGCCATGATATGCCAATAGAAATGCTTGTGTTGATTGAACTCTATAGAAACAGAAAGTCAAAGCATAGAAGTGGCCATAGCTGATGGTGAAATCTGGAGATTACACTGTTCGTAGTGAAAATGCTAGCCCCCTTAAAACCAAACTATGTCTACCTGTTGTATCTTGTTAAGATACGTACAGGCTGTAGATTAGCATAATTATAGGGATTTAGTTTGACTATAGGGATTTAATTCTTTCCTAATTTAACCCTAGTATATTGTATAAATACCTGTATATTTTCTATTTGAATCAAGTGAATAGATTCTCACTATTACATGGTATCAGAGCCTAGTTGAGTTTCTGGGTTTCTTGAAATTGATTCACTTTTCTTCTTCCTTTTGAGTCAGTAAAGTGAGAGTAACGTGAGAGGATTAGGTGACTGTCCTTCTGTCTCACCGTCAGCACAGGGAGGAGCGCCTCCATCAGTCCGGTCTTTGCACTAATTCCGGTGACCATCGGAGCCGCGAGTGGACCTCACGCTCCGTTCGAAGTTCACAGATCCTCCTTCACCTCTATTCCTCACTGATCCTGCTCCTCTTCCCACTTCTGGTGACCAGTTCACCTCACCGCCACCACACGGAGGAGCGCCTCCAGAATTCCGGCCGTTCCACCTTTTTTTGGTGGCCATCGGAGCCGCGAGTGGGCCTCACGTGCCGGTCAGATCTCATGACTCTTCCTCACGCGCCGGCGAGTGGACACGCGTACGACGGTCCTCCGATCTCTTCTCCGACGTCGCCCTATCATTTTCGGTCAGGTGCCGGTGTCCTCTTGAGGTAGTTTCCTCTGTTGATGGTTCTTCAAGTTCCGATCTTTAGGCTCTGCTCTCTGTTCTCCAGTTTCTGTTATCCACTCTGTTTCCAATCTTATTGCTTGATTAGTTGAGAAGGTTGTGCTGGAATTCTGATTTATTTGAGGACTTTAGCTATTTATTTGTTGGGAGTTTACTGTCGTTTTAAATACAAGTTGTTTGGGATTGCTTTAAATGGCCGAAACTAGTGATAAGAAAACTGTCGCTGAAATTATGCTGGGTTCGTCCAAAATTACTGATCGGAAATTAACTGGAAGTAATAATTATGCGCAATGGAAGAGAACTATTCGAAGATTTGTGACTAGTGTAGATTTGGAAGGCTACTTAACTAATTATCCACCACCTAAGGATGACGTTGATGCTAGAAAAAAATGGTTGATGGAAGATTATAAATTATTTAATCAAATTCAGAATACTTTAGATTCTGCTGTTGATGATGTTGTGAATCATTGTGAAAGTGTTAAGGAATTATGGGAATATCTGGAATTTTATATGCTTGCAAACAAGATATGTCTCGTGTTCATAACCTTTTGTTAAAGATTTATCGAGCGGAACAAAAAGGTCGCTCCCTATTTCAATATTATACTGAAGTAAAACAAGCATTTGAAGAAAAGAGGTCTATGTTTCCTATTTTTACTGACATAAAGCAAATGCAAGAACAAGAGGAGCAAATTGTGGTACAATGTTTTTTGGCAGGATTAGGTTTTGAATATGATGTGGCACGCACGAAATTGTTAACTAATGAGTCTCTTCCTTCTTTTACTAAAGTTTATGCTCGTTTACTTCGAGTTTGTAAAGACGGTAATCTGTCTTTTGGTATGGTACCCAATGATACAATGGCATTGGTTAGTAATGCTTCGAATAGTAGTCGTGGAGGCAAAAGTGAAAATAGTAGTGGTTCAGTTACTGGCGGTAACTCTCGTACATGTCATTATTGTGGAGTTGAGGGGCATATAAAAAAGAATTGCTGGAAATTGCATGGGAAACCCTCAAAGAACTCAGGATAGTTGCATAATAAAAAATTTGCCAATATAGCTACTCAGGATGGCATCCAACCAATTCCACAGTCTTCCTTTCCTTCTGTTACCATTTCAGTAGAAGAGTATGCTCATTTAACTGCCACTTATGATTCACAGCAGTTACCTTATGGGATATCAGTTTTGGCTAATACAGGTAACCCCACTGCTTGTCTTTCCAGCTCATCTCGTAGTTGGGTTATTGACTCAGGTGCTACTGATCATATGACTGGCAACACAAGTATTCTCTCTTCTTTCGAGTCTACTGATAATCTCCCTTGTGTTACTTTGGCCAATGGATCTACTGCTTCTGTAATTGGATATGGGATTGCAAATCCAACCAAATCTCTTCCTTTATCATCTGTTTTATGTTTATCATCATTCCCCTTTAACTTGTTATCTGTTAGCCAAATTACCCAAAATCTTAACTGTTGTGTTATTTTCTATCCCAATTATTGTTTTTTTCAGGATCTTGGGACGAAGCAGATTTTTGGTAAAGGATGTCTGGTGAATGGCTTGTATGCTCTTGAATCAACTTCTGGACCTGTACCTCGATCCATTGCGTGCACTAGCTCGTCTTCTCTTTTACAGCTTCATTGTCGTTTTGGTCATCCTCCTCTTTCAATTTTACAAAAAATATGTCCTCATCTTACAGGGAAATCTACTTTATAGTGTGAAGCTTGTCAATTTACTAAACACCATAGAATATCTTATTCTCCTAGACTAAATAAACGTGTTAAGTCCTCTTTTTTCTTGGTTCATACTGATGTATGTGGTCCGTGTCCTGTTATTTCCAAACTTAGTTTTCGTTATTTTGTGACATTTATTGATGATTATTTTCGAGTTACTTTGAAATCTCGTTCTGAGTTATTTATTATATTCTGTGCGTTTCATGTTGAAATTAAGACTCAATTTAATAAGTACATTTGTATTTTGAGAAGTGATAATGCTAAAGAATATGTTTGAGATACTTTTAAATCTTATCTCTCCCAGCATGGTATAATTCATCAGTCTTCTTGTATTGTTACCCCTCAGCAAAATGGTGTAGCTGAGCGGAAGAACCGTCACTTATTAGAAGTTGCCTGGGCTCTAATGTTTCATATGCAGGTTCCTAAAGTTTTTTGGGTAGATGCTGTTTCCACTGCCTGTTTCCTTATCAACATAATGCCTTCCTCTGTTTTTAATGGTCAGATTCCGTATTCTCTTCTTTTTTCTTCATCTCCACTATTTCATCTTGCTCCTCGAATTTTTGGGAGTACCTGTTTTGTTCAAGATATGCGACCTCAGGTTTTAAAACTGGATCCTAAATCTCTTAAATGTGTCTTCTTGGGATATTCTCGTGAACAAAAGGGGTATCGGTGTTACTCTCCCTCTTTAGGTCGTTATTTGGTCTCTGCTGATGTTACATTTTTTGAGAATACACCTTTCTTTGGTTCCTCTGGGCCCTTTCCTTCGCACACTAGTGATTCAGGGGACGATTTTCTTATTTATACTGTCAGTGAACATGTTGTTTCTCCTCCCTCTCGACCTGTTATTCGTCAACTTTATTCTCGGTGTATGCACCCACCTATCGAGACACCTCCTGCTTCGTCTTCAGATTCTCCATCTCAACCAGATGCTAGCCTTGACCTTCCTATTGCTTTTCGCAAAGGTAAAAGAACATGCACTTACCCTGTTTCTTCTGTTGTGTCTTATCATGCTTTATCTCCTACCTCCAAATCTTTTGTAGCTTCCTTAGATTCTATTGCCATTCCCACATCCCTTGTTGAAGCCTTAGCTCATGATGGTTGGCAAGCTGCAATGAAAGAAGAGATGATGGCCTTAGAGCAGAATCATACATGGGATCTTATGCCTTTGCCTTCCCAGAAAAAGGCCATTGGTTGTAAGTGGGTGTTTACTGTTAAAATGAATCCTGATGGTTCTGTTGCTAGATTGAAGGCTCGATTAGTTGTTAAAGGATATGCACAAACATATGGAGTGGATTATTCGGAGACCTTTTCTCCAGTTGCGAAACTTTCTTCAGTTCGATTATCTCCTTGGCTGCTAATTACGGTTGGTCACTACATCAACTGGATGTGAAGCATGCATTCTTGCATGGGGATTTGAGTGAAGAAGTTTACATGGAACAACCACCTGGTTTTGTTGTTCAGGGGGAGTCAGGGAAAGTGTGCAAATTAAAAAAATCTTTGTATGGTTTGAAGCAGTCTCCACATGCTTGGTTTGGGTGATTCCGTACAGTTGTGATTGAGTTTGGCTTACAGAGAAGTGCATATGATCACTCAGTATTCTTTACATCATCTAGTTCTGGGTGCATTTTATTGATTGTATGTGTGGATGATATAGTGATAACTGGCAGTGATGAAGCTGGGATCACGAGGTTGAAAACTTTCCTTGGGACTCATCTCCAAACAAAAGATTTAGGACCATTGAAATATTTCTTAGGGATTGAAGTTTCTCGTAGTAATAAAGGGATTTATCTATCTCAGAGAAAATATTGCCTGGATTTATTAGATGGTACTGATTTTATTGAGGCAAAAGCATGCGATGCGTCTATGATACCAAATGTGAAGCTGAAAGCTGAAGATGGAGACTTGTTTGAAAATCCTGAAAAGTATAGGAAAATTGTAGGAAAATTGAACTATCTTACTATCACTCGTCCTGACATTGCTTTTCTAATAAGTATTGTTAGTCAGTTCATGTCATCTCCTAGAACCTTACACTGGGATGCTGTTGTACATATTTTAAGATATCTGAAAGGTGTACCAGGGCGTGGCATCTTATATCGAAATCATGGCCACCACGCTATAGAAGGTTTCAAAAAAGTAGATTATGCAGGGGATCTTTCAGATAGGCGTTCTACCACTGGTTACTGTGTTTTTGTTGGGGGTAATCTTGTTTCTTGGAAGAGTAAGAAACAGAGTGTTGTATCCCGATCAAGTGCAGAATCCGAATATAGAGCTATGACACAGACTACTTGTGAACTTATATTGGCTACGTCATTTACTTGGAGAGATTGGGTTTGTTCAGTTTAAACCAATGAATTTATGGTGTGATAACCAAGCGGCTATTTATATTGCAAATAATCCTGTATTTCATGAGAGAACCAAAAATATAGAAGTCGACTGTCATTTTACTCGGGAAAAGCTAGAAGATGAATCAATCTCAACTTCATATGTCAGAACAGGGAGTCAATTAGCTGATGTATTCACTAAAGTTTTACCTGGGAATCGAATTGACTATATTTGTAACAAGCTGGGCTTGATCAATATCTATGCTCCAGCTTGAGGGGGAGTGTTAAGATACGTACAGGCTGTTAAGATTTCTACAGGCTGTAGATTAGCATAATTATAGGGATTTAGTTTGACTATAGGGATTTAATTCTTTCCTAATTTAGCCCTAGTATATTATATAAATACCTGTATATTTTTTATTTGAATCAAGTGAATAGATTCTCACTATTACATATCTCATTTTGAGATCTGAAGGAGAATGGATTATTTTGTAGATCTCAAATCTAAACAAAACCTGGATCCTAAAATATTTCAAATACTATTGCAATGCTAATGTATATGACAAAATATAGAAAGATAACCAAAATAGCTTGCCAAAAATCTCCCTTTCTCCTTAGACAATCTCAGAATATATACAAAACATCCAATCTAAATTAGGAAACTAATTAACTATCCATTAGCCTAAGATAAAGTTAATCTATACAAGAAAAATCAACTGTACAAAATATAAGAAACTTATATACACTGATATCCCCCCTCAAATTGATGCTGGGCGATCCGAAAGCATCAATTTGTTAACAAGTAGCTGATGACGACCACTAGAAAGTGCCTTAGTAAATACATCGGCAGTCTGATGCTCAGTAGTGATATGAGGTAGAGAGATGATATGAGAATCATATGCCTCACGAATAGAGTGACAATCCACTTCAATATGTTTTGTGAGCTCATGAAAAACTGGATTAGCTGTAATCTGAATAGCACTAGTATTATTAGCATGAAGAGGTGTAGGATTGATTTGGCAAAAACCAAGCTCAGCCAGAAATCCTCAAAGCCAAAGAATTTCTGAACAAGCAGATGACATAGCTCTATACTCAAGACTCAGTAGAGGATTTAGAGATGCGATCTTGCTTTTTGTTTTTCCAAGAAATCAGTGAAGAATCAAGAAACATGGCCCAATCAGTAATGGACCATCAAGTATCAGGGCACCCAGCCCAATCAACATCATTATAAGCAACAAGATGAAGAGAAGAGTCGATTGAAAAGAACAAACCTCGCGCAGAGGTACCACACAAATAACGAATGATCCGACGGACAGCAGCTAGATGAAGATGTCTAGGTGCTTGCATAAATTGGCTCACCTGTTGAACAGCAAAAGAAATATCTGGACGAGTAATAGTCAGATAATTTAAGCTGCCAACAAGACGTCTATACAAAGTAGAATCAGATAAAAAATCACCCTCATCACGGCAATATTTAACATTTTTTTCCAAGGGAGTATGAACAGAATGGCCATCCTGAAGACCGGATAAAGAAATGAGATCTTGAGTATACTTATGTTGATGTAGAAAAATACGATCTGATGTAGAGCACACTTTAAGACCTAAGAAATAGTGTAAAGGATCCAAGTCGTTCATATGAAAAACACCTTGAAGGCGCTTTTGAAGCTGAGAAATCAATTCAGAATTAGTCCCAATAATAACAATATCATCAACATATATCAGAAGCAAGACAATTCCTTTAGATGTTTTGCATAGGAACAAAGACGAATCATACTGACTTTGAACAAAAGAGAAGCTAAGAAGAGTATCACGAAATTTACTGAACCAAGCCCGAGGAGCCTGTTTCAATCCATAGAGAGACCTTTTTAACTTACAAACATCTGAAGGAGTAGAAAATAATCCAGATGGTGGGATCATATATACATCTTCCTTAAGATCACCATGCAAAAAGGCATTTTTTACATCCATTTGTCGTAAAGACCACTCCTTGGAAGCAGCAATAGCAAGAATAAGTCGCACAGTGGTCATTTTGGCAACAGGTGCAAATGTTTCCTCGTAATCTAGACCATACTCTTGCCTATTACCGAGAGCAACCAATCTTGCTTTATATCTATCAAGTGAGCCATCAGATCGCAACTTAATGGAATATACCTATTTACAACCAATGGGCTTAATACCAGCAGGACAAGGAAGCAAATCCCATGTATAATTCTCCTGAAGGGCCTGAAGTTCTTCTTGCATGGCTTTGACCCAACATGCTTGTTTAGCTGCTTGAGCATAAGAAGAAGGGACCGCAGCATGAGATAGAGTGGCAAAAAAACCAAACCTATCTGGGGGACGACGGACACGGGTGCCTCTTCTAAAAGCCACTGAAGGTGGCAGCAGATCAGGATCGAGGGGAACATGTGGTGATGGAGGGGGCTGTCGTCGTTGATAAACCATGCCTGGTTTAAAACGCTCAATTGAACGAGAGCTGTCATCAAAATGAGGAAGAAAAATAGGATCTGACGAACTAACATGTTGCTGAAAGTAGTACTCTTGTTCAAAGAAAATCACATTTCTAGAAACATGCATGCGGTTGGCAATAGCATCATAGCACAAAAACCCCTTGTGTGCAATATTATAACCCATAAAAGCACACCAAACTGATTGAGCTGTAAGCTTGTGACGCTCATGAGGAGGTAAGTGAACAAAACAAACACAGCCAAAAGTGCGCAGTGTATGATAATCAGGATGCATGCGAAATAGGCGATAAAATGGGGAATCAAAATTTAACTGTTGAGAAGGAAGACAATTGATTAAATAGACTGCAGTAATCAAAACTTCCACCCAAAATTTAGATGGAATAGAAGATTGCAAAAGCAAAGTGCGAACCATATCTAACAAGTGACGGTTCTTTCGTTTAGCCAATCTATTCTGTTGAGGTGTATAAGGACATGATCGTTGAGATACAATACCCTTTTGTTGCAAGAAACTCTGAAAGTCATGTGACATATATTCCCCACCATTATCAGATCGTAAAACTTTTATACAAGTAGAAAACTGTGTCTCAACATAAGACACAAAAGCTCGAAATGCAGTTAGTACCTCAGCTTTGGAATGCAGAAAATATATTCAAGTAAAACGGCTATAGTCATCAACGAATGTGACAAAATATTTATACTGCCCATGTGAAATGACTGGAGTAATACCCCAAACATCAGTATGTATAATTGCAAAACAAGTATCAACACGACTACCATCAGCAGGAAAAGGCAAAATCTTACTTTTTCCCAATTTACAAGTAGAACAATCAAGAGACAAAATATGATAAGAAGACTGAACTTTATTTTCAAGAAAACCACGTTCCATCAATTTATTCAAAATAACATTATTCGGATGACCTAAACGTTTATGTCAAATTTCACCCTTATTCTCAACAATATTAGAAACTAAAGACAAATTACGAGGAACAGAAAATTGCAATGGAAACAATTTGCCCACTTTAGGCCCCCTCACAATCACCTTCCCCGACGCCTGATCCTGCACAAAACATCCATTACGAGAGAAGTTGACATTACAGTTATTTTCCACCAGTTGACCAACCGAAATCAAATTAGTAGACAATCCAGGAGAAACAAACACATTGCCAAAAGAAGGCCCAATATCACCAATGGCAGTAATAGGAAGATCATTTCTATTAGCAATTTGAATGTTTTGAGTGCCAGTATATTTTCGAATATTTTGTAATAAATGAGAAGATCCAGTCATATGATTAGATGCACCAGAATCAACAAGCCAAGGAGAAAGAACTTTTGTACCTTGCCCGTGAAGATTAAAAGCAGAAAAAGCTGATAAAATAATCTGTTGAACCATTTCTAAAGTGACAGTAGGCTGATTAATGGTAGAAACAGCATTGGATAATGATGCAGATGGTGGAATATCACAACTACTAGCTAGAACAGCAGCTTGTAAACCTCGAATACGACGATTTTCTGAACGAGTAGGACAATCCTTTATAATGTGTCCAGTCTGCTTACAATAATTGTAGAATTTCTTACTGCAATTACGAGCAATATGCCCATATTCTTTGTAACTAAAGCACTGCATCTATCCTTTTCCTCGGTTCTTTCCTTGAGCAGAATAAGCAACATTAATAATTTCAGAGGACTCCTTGGATGCACCAATAACAGCTTGTGTAGCCAACCTCTGTTCCTCAAGTAATAATTCACCAAAACAAACATCCAATGATGGAACCGGATCTCTATTCAACAGTCCAGCTCGAGTAACTTCAAATTTTGGTCTTAATTTCATCAAAAATTGATCACGTTGACTATTTTCATGAATTGCTTGAATACTGGTTAAAGGCTCTTTAGGAATTTTTACATAAATAATACCAGAATATTTGCTCCACAGGTTAAGAAATTCAGAATAATATTGCTCAATGGAAGGATCATCTTGACTGAAGTTGCTAAGCTCAAGTTCTAATTGGAATCGCTGAGCTGTATTATCTTGATGATATATTCTCTTCAGATGATCCCACATTTGTTTGGCAATAGTAAAAGAACACAAATTGTTCACCATATGAGCTTCAATAGAGCCTATGATCTAGGAAACAACTCGGGCATCCTTTGTTTCCCATTCATTTCATGTTGTAGCATCTGTAGGAGCAAAAACAGACCCATCAATATGACCCCAAAGCTCTTTTCCCTTCAGAAATATCATGAACTGAAATTCCCAGGCTGCATAATTTTTGCCTGTAAATCTGACACCCAAAATCTCAGAAGAAGACATGTTTCGAAAGACAAGAAGAAAGCTGACCCAAAAACAAATTACAAATGCAGAAACGGGACCAAAACCAGAAGCGGAACCAAAAACAAAATCAACTATTCACCCTCCAAACCAAGTCAGATGGCCAAACCGACACCGGAGAACCACCGGAAACAAGATTGCGACGTCGGAGGAGAAATCCGAGAAGAAAATGTCGCCGCACGTACCTACACGCGCTACCACACGCTTGAGCATGGAACAGTACACCGAGAGATTGGCGCATGTGCTCCACTCGCTCAACACCCGGTGACTGGACTTGGAGAACAGGCCGGAAAGACCACTGTGCCCCTCCTCTGATGGGCGGTGAGATCTTGATATGCACAGTGAATGATGACCCAAAAAATTCAAAATCCAGAAATTCAAAAAAGCCGACCTAGCTCTGATACCACGACAAAATATAGAAAGATAACCAAAATAGCTTGCCAAAAATCCCCCTTTCTCCTTAGACAATCTCAGAATATATTACAAAACATCCAATCTAAATTAGGAAACTAATTAACTATCCATTAGCCTAAGATAAAGCTAATCTATACAAAAAAAGTCAACTGTACAAAATATAAGAAACCTATATACACTGATAGGATACACTGCTCATTTGCCTAAGATCTTTAAGCTTTTTGTCACTCTTTAAGAGTTAATTTCTTCTTCCTTTACTTGATAGGATACATGATAATTTTGAATGCTGGAATATAACAATGCCAAAAAGGGTTATATAATTTAGTGGAGAAAGATACCAGTTTAGCCTCATGTACAATGTAATGTTAATATTAGGGTGATATTAAAAGAATACTGTATTTCACTGGTTTGCTTGCTTGGAATTGTGGAACTATGAAGAAAATGAAAATACTGGAAAAAAAGATATTTTTAATGGAATCAAACTCTTTACTGCCGTGTTTTTTCTAGGATTGTATGTGTTATCATTTGGAATACAAGCGAAAAAAGTAACCAAAAAGGTACAAAAATCTTCGCTAACATCTCCTGCATTTCAAGCTCATTTGTAGGGTTTTGTGAGCTACTTAAAGGACATGCAATTAAACAATAAACAACTTTATGTGGACAAACATTACTAACTAGTACATGATCACGGTAGATTGCTTTTTTGTCAATTGCATTGCTAGATTTGATAAAATGATGAAGGAAAATCATTTAGCTCCAGTTTTTGTTAGTTTTTTAATGGAAAGTTTTGTATTCTTTTCTCTTAGGTCAGCTTTATTATTTTCTCAATACAAAGATGAAATTTTAAATGATTGAAATTTTGGGCAGATAGTCATATGGTTCATCATTCCAGCATCAAGAAGTCGTCTAACGGATCATAAGAACAATGCCCTTGCATTAATTGTTCTTCTACAATATATCCCCAGGTTATATCTAATTTTTCCTTTGAGTTCTGAAATTATCAAAGCAGCTGGAGTAGTCACAAGAACAGCTTGGGCAGGGGCTGTTTATAATTTGCTACTATACATGTTGGCAAGCCATGTAAGTTTGTTTTTTTATTTGGCTTAATATATAAAAAACCCCTTGAACTTAAAAAAAAATTCAAAATTCATATTTTAACTTTGCATATGTTTAATTCACTAACTGAACTTTTGATAACCCTTCTATGGACACAATTGGATCACAATTTGCTGATGTGGATAGAAGTTTGACACTCACGTATAATGAGAACATGGTTAAGAGCACGATTAACAGTTATTAACTCAAAGAATAAATTAGACCAATATAGTTCATTGGTTTGTAATTATATTAGTTAAGGTTTAAATTATTTTTTTATTTAATAATTCTAAATCACACTTTTATTATATATGAGGGTCAAATTTCTATCCAAATCAATATATTCTGATCCGCAAGTGGTAATTTATAAGAGTTTTCAAAAGTTCATGTAGTGAATTAAACATATGTAAAGCTAAGAGAATGAATTTTGAAATCTTTTTAAAGTTCAGGAGGTTTTTTATATATTAAGCCTTTTTATTTTTTCCTATTAGTTGTTATTCAATTGCTCAGCCACTTAATTTTTTCCAGTCTGATGACTTTGCTTTCTTAATTCTAGGTTTTAGGAGCAGCATGGTATCTATTGTCTGTTGAAAGATATACATCTTGCTGGAAATCGGGTTGTAAAAATGAAAATGGTCCTATCAAATGTGTCCTCAGTTATCTAGATTGTGATGCTTTTAGCTATGGTGAACGCAACACCTGGGCAAATGGTACCGATGTTTTCAAGAACTGTGATCCGAAAAATAATATCACTTTCGATTATGGTATATTTGAGAATGCAGTGAAGAAAAATGTCATCTCGTCTAACTTTCCTGAGAAGTATTTCTACTGCTTATGGTGGGGTTTACAGCAATTAAGGTATCTTCATTGTCTTCATGAATGCTTTCTCTATGTTTCGAACTAAGTAGCAAAAACCATTGAAAGCCCTTGAACTATGTCTGTTTTGCTATAGAGTTCTGAAATTGAAGGTTTACTTTGTCTCCTCGAAATTGTCCTATTTAATAATCAGCATAATGGGCATTCATAAATATAATATTCGAATAATATAATATACTTCTTTCCTGTTTACCTTCTTTTTCCTCAGATCAGCGAATAATAAATTCAAACATATTTTCTTAAATGTTTGCTTCTGATGTTGGACTATTTCCATGTATTCATTCAATTTTTTTAATTTTTTTTTTCAATTTTTTAACTAAATAAAACCAATTCAAGGCTCTAACACAATGCACCTTCAGTTTGAGGGTGAGATAGCCAACACACCCATAGTTTAGTGGTCCTTAACCGTTTTTCGGTAAGCTTTTCTGCTTTAACCATATAATCTCCACTGTTATAATCTACCAGTAAATTGATTTAGTACTTTAATTTCAGCATGATGGATTTGGATCCTTTCTTTTGCTAGATGATATCCAATGGCATGTGACCATTGACAATGTCCCAGATTTATATGGAATAACAATAAAAGATTTGTTTGTTGATAAATTTTTAATTTGATTAATGATATTAGAGCTATTCAGATATGTATCAACAGTTGAAAAAATTGCGTAGGAAATATGCTAATCATTCTCTTTTAATAATTTGATGTGGAGAAAAATATTCTGCTCTCTCTCTTAACCCAAATGGGTTGGAGTTCTCTAGTCACATACCAAACCAAAAATTCATAATCTAGATTCCAATTTTGAGCAGTATTATCTGTTTGTGGCACCCCAAAGGAAGAGTCGAGTTACATTCTAGGCTACTGCTAAAAATTTATCATGCAAATGAATTATTGATTGAGTTAAAACCCAAACTGATATGGTTTAAAAAGTACTGCATAGTGTTTGTGGCATATCTCATCATGTGTATTATATAAATTACTGCTGGATGTAATTTAACCATATACAAAACAGGACATTTATGAGGGCTTAGACTAGACAGTACATTGTAAAAGGGCTTGTAATTTTGGAATCAGAAGCATTATATGCGATAATTAAATCATACAGGGCTTAGACCTCAACAACTACAACAAAAATTGTAGCATGAACGGTACCATGTATGAATGGATAACGGTTTGTGAGTTCATGTGCTCAGCTTCTTTGCAGCACCTTTTATTTGCATATATGCATCTCTGTTAGATATTGGCAACATAGGATTAGATAGTGGCATCTATGCACAAAATATGGCCCACATTCATACCAGAACTCGAATTAGCGTAGACTGACGTACATCTTGAACTGGGTTTTCTCCTTTTGTAAATGCGCTGAGTACAATTGTTTTTATTTGAACTGGAAGAGATTTTCAGTTTGTCATTAGATTGCTAAGGCATCAGCTTATCAATATCTAACTGTAATATTGCATATGCTCAAGCCATTTAACTTGAACAGTATTTTTCTATCTTTTTTCTTAAAAAAAAAATATTAAAGTATGCCAATCACAAAATTTTAGTTGAGACATCCATACCCAAATGTTACAGCTTTGCTAATGTCAAACATACCCAATGATGATGCAGTAGCCATTCTGCATTTCCTAATGTAGCTATTGAAAGAAAGGAGTAACCATTGCCTTCTAATTGTAGTTATGAAAAGTTCATCTCTTCTTCTTCTTCTTTGTTTTTTTTCAGTTCATATGGGCAGAATTTAACAACTAGCACATTCATTGGGGAGACATCATTTGCCATACTCATTTCCATATTGGGTCTTGTTTTATTCGCCCACCTGATTGGCAATATGCAGGTATTAGAAAATGGTTTATCCTTTAGTATCATAATAATGCTATCTGTTATCCCCTCTCTCTCTCTTTCTCTCTGTGTGTGTGTGTGTGTTTGTCTGAAAAATTAATTTTGGACACTTGTCAGCTTCCTTGTTTTCCTGCCTATATTTTGTCAGTGTTCTACATCAAAAAAAATATAATGTATGCAGTTTCTATCCATAATTTAGTAGGTGAAAAATATGCCTTGTACGTGGTTCATTGGTTTAACTAGCATCTTTTTCCTTTTTTCCTATTGTATTTTACCAAAAAACATATGATCGAGAAAAGTATTGGTAATTTATTGGCTGTACGTCGACATTCCAGGACTTGTGCCTTCTTCAACAGGTCTTGAAGCTTTGCTTGGCCACTATGAGCTTTATTCTGAGTTCACAAAATTTGCAATCCTTTTAGAACTCCATTTCATTCCCGTTTTCCTTGCTTGTCTTTTCTTCATTAATTTTTAAACTAAGATGCTTAGAAACAACAAATCATTTCACCAGGTTGTCTGTAGTTGATAGCCATCATTGATGCTCAGTTTTTATTTCTTTCCCTCATACTTAACATTTCTGCTTTAATGTACTAATGCTGTAACTAAACATTTGAATAAAGAAAAGAAAAATCTCAGCCAAATTGAATTGAGCCATCAAAGTTTTTGAGTCTACCCATACCGGTTTAAATGGCCACATCTGGTTCTGAACAATGAAGTAGCCTTTAAAATTCTTTGGCTTGCATGCAATCTATCAAGGTTCATATAGTGTTTAGCCTGAAAAAAAAAGGGTTCTTGAAATGATATGTAGATTTTCATTCTAGGTTTTCTAGGATAATGTATCGGTGGTGATTGTTCTGCTTCTTAATGTACCCACATTGTTTAATGGAATATTTCTTTGAGGTAGACATACCTTCAAAGTCTCACTGTGAGACTTGAGGAATGGAGACTCAAGCGAAGAGACACTGAAGAGTGGATGAGGCATCGCCAACTCCCTGAAGATCTTAAACAACGGGTTCACCGCTTTGTTCAGTATAAATGGCTTGCAACTCGAGGAGTCAATGAAGAATCTATCCTGCATAGTTTGCCTGCTGATCTGCGACGTGATATCCAGCGCCACCTATGCTTGGATCTTGTCCGACGTGTAAGTACCTATATGATTAGTTATTATTATTTTTTGTTGTCAGAGAACTGGAGATCTCATCTATGTTCATAATTGCTGAAATATTTGGGATTCAACAATATTGATCTTGGAAATAGCATTTCTGGAATACTTTCAATCTTCAATTAACTTTGTAGACAATTTATACTCTGATTCAAGCATAACCTGTCTTCCTCTCATGAAGGCCGATCTGGTCCTCTCATTTGTATTCCATCCTTGGAGTCCAGAAAGCAGGTGTCTTCTATAGTTTTCAGCAAATTCTGTATTGCCTAGTATTTATGGATGGACCCCAGTCTTTACCCTAGTGGAGAAGTATTTTCTATGGTTTACATCAAGGTGATTTTTTTTTGTCAATAACCTCCCTTGATATATTTGAACTCCCATCTGATGGGAAAATAAAGAGGGTGGAAAACAAAGTCTTCCTGAAAGGCACTTCATTAAGATTGTGGGAATTATGATCTAAAATATTCTGAAATATGTAACAACCTGCATTTTCTCTTTTGCAGGTCCCTTTCTTCTCACAGATGGATGATCAGTTGCTTGATGCAATATGTGAGCGTTTAGTTTCTTCTTTAAGCACTGAAGGCACCTATATTGTTCGTGAAGGTGACCCTGTGACAGAAATGCTATTTATTATCAGAGGCAGACTGGAGAGCTCTACCACGAATGGCGGGCGCACTGGTTTTTTTAACTCAATTACATTGAAACCTGGAGATTTTTGTGGAGAGGAGCTACTGGCATGGGCCTTGCATCCAAAATCCTCTCTTAACTTGCCTTGCTCAACTAGAACTGTTAGAGCTCTAAATGAAGTTGAGGCTTTTGCATTGAGAGCTGAAGATCTAAAATTTGTCGCCAACCAATTCAGACGGCTCCACAGCAAAAAGTTGCAGCATACATTTAGGTATCACTCCCATCATTGGAGGACATGGGCAGCCTGTTTCATACAAGCTGCTTGGCGCCGTCACAAAAAAAGAATGATTGAGAATAATCTCGCCATTTCGGAATCCTCTGCTTTGGAAGAAAAAGAGGTTAATGAAACAGGGCAAGAAGAGGGAGGGAACCAGTGTTCAGAAGGTTTAAGTCCTTCACAGGCAAAAATAAACCTGGGAGTCACAATATTGGCTTCAAGATTTGCTGCTAACACGAGGCGAGGTGCTCAAAAGGTCAAAGATGTTGGGATGCCGAAACTACGGAAGCCTGAGGAACCTGATTTTTCTGCTGACGATGACTAGTGTTTGATTTAGGCAAGTAGTTAGGTAATCTCTTCAGCTCTCTGCTAAAAAGCTAAACCTGTTTGTCCATCAAATGCTTGCCAGAGAAGTGGCCAGATAGGTTTAGAGTTCAGGACATTACCTAAATACTCGGCCAACAATTTGAATATCCATTTTTTTTTCATGTGTTTGTATTGAAAATGGGCTTGGGGGGTGGAGGGATGGGAGTGGTTTTGTTGTGTCCTCTGTACCTGTATATTCTGTACAAGGCTATTCCATTCAAGGGATAGAGATTGAATTAATGGTCTCAACTATGAGCAATGGGCTATTAGCTCATTTTATCAATTTTCTTATAATGAGACTTTTAGATAATGCATCTCCACTTAAATGTTTACAAGAATTTTTCGTTTTGCAAATATCTTAGCCTTGATGCATAATTTTTCTTTAAGTGCTTTGCAATCCATTGCTTTCCACTGCTGCTCTTAAGACGACATTCAGTTAGCAAGGTAATAGCCTGCCTATCTCACGTTTGCTGATTCAGTTACTTGGTATTGGGTCTTATCTCACACCGTCTTATGTGATCCAATCTCTCTTGCTTTACCTCGTTTTGCTATAGATCAACCTTGGGTGTGTTCTGCTTGCTTAAACTGTATGGTGCAATTGAAAACAGAGTAGGCGCTAAAAAACAGAGTAGGTGCTAAGTCTATAGTTTAATTGCTGATCAGTTCCATGAAAAAGAAAATGCAAGCAATGTAGGTTGCAGTAAATCTTCATGGGCAACAACCTGAACTTAAAAAAGTCGCAACGCTTTGTAACTAAATCCAATTGCATAACTGAGAAGGATACACTTGATTTTCCTGTTATTTTCTCAGAAACTTAAAGTGATTCACAACTGTATGGACCGAAGAAGCTCCTCCTCTTAGGAGATGGAGTCAGCCTTTCAGGGACCATATCTGTCAATGTCATAAAATTCAATGTTCTTGTACTTCTGGGATATTATTTCTGCCTGAACTTTTCTTGCAGTATCTGTTGCACAACCAACAAGAATGAGAACAGAAGTTCCTGCAAATCCTCGAAATGCAGTCAAGTGTGTGATTTGTTCAACCACAGCAGGACCGGCAGCCAGTATAGCCAAAACCCCTGAACCCAGAACTGATATCCTGCTCAGAACCTACATTACAAACCAAAGGAGTGAATCAGTCAGTTAAAGGTGATGAAGACAAAAGCCAGTAATTAGTGTGAACAAATCCAAGGTGCAAGAACAAGATATTGACATATAATTTATGGATAGGCTTAAGTAGAAAGTGCGAGATAGAAGGAAGCAAGATACTCATGACAGTAAATTTTAGGCCAAACGAGAACAGGAAGAAAGTGACTATATATGCAGTAATATGATATCAGTATCAAAAAAGTTCCATGAAAATGCTGAACTTGTCCATGACACACTGAACACCCAATTAGTGTTAATAGCAAAGCCAAAATTTTGGAGTTTAGCGAAAAATGCCATCAGCCCTCCATCTCCCTTCCCTAGAGTTACCAATTATTAGTATTTTTGACATCAGTTTGCTGGTGCCACAGGGGATGTGAAAATTCTTCCCTTCCCCTCCTCTTCCTTTGTCCCTTCCCTTTTTATCTCCCAGTTCTCCACTCTTTAAAATATCACCGTCTTTTTTTCCGCATCCATGGCTACACCACATATAAATGGATTAGGATCTCCTCTGCCTTTCAACCACATGTTAAATTTTAATAGCACTCCATATCAAAGAAGAATCGGAGGAAAAACTAATTAATAGGAGAAAAGGAGAATACAATTACAATAAGGTGGTTATATACCTCTCACTGCAAAAATGCAAGCAAATAACTTAGGATAAATTGCTCCAAATATCCAGGATATACACTGACATAAGCACTAGAAGCGATTGATTTAAAGTAGAAAAAAAAAAGTTGTGCCATGGCAGTTGCAAAAGCAAAAACCGATTATTAAAGATCATAACATATCTTTCCAGTAAATACAATGTTAAATTATATTTCTCTCCATGAAGCCTTAATTCTTCAAAAGGGTCAGAAAGTTTTGGTACATCCATCCAAACTTGTAGATCATATTATTGTATGAACTTTTAACAGTTAATGCCTAGTTATTAGAGTAGTCCAGACTTCGATAACTGAGGAGTATCATACAAGGCTCAGTGCAGTTGCTGATTCAGTATCCCAGATTGATAATGAAACAACAAAAACATTTGATCAGAAAGAAAGATAATTACCGTTTTCAAAAATGCAGCTGTACTTTTACCCGGTCGGACTAGTGGAATTGACGCACCCTGGCGTTTCAACTGTTCACTCACATCATCAGGATCCAATTGTAGGAATGTGTAATAATAGTTGAAGAAGGCTATTAATAGGATATTGTTAGGTAAATAGAACGAACCTACAAAAATTTTGTATCTGATTATATTAGGATACTATTAATAAGCACTGAAATAATTAAATTATCAATTCCCCAATTTATTGCTCGTACATCAACTTATTCAATTCATTATAATCAATTTTTCAGTTTAATCCCCCAACTATATCATCGCAAGTCCAACGAGAAAATAAAACTTGGAACGCAACCAACAATCAAATCTCATTCCTCAGCATCCATGAGGCTACTTCTCAATCATAATATAAGGTAGAAAGACAGGCTAAAGAACAACCCCTTACCATGAACAACTAGATTGGCAGTGAGCAAATCTGATGATAAGAAGTCAGATAATTTAATGAATTCATGCATCAAGGTGAGAGCTTGCCTTCTGAATGAGCATACAAAGAAGGATTACATAAAAAATTATGCTCTGTTTCCAAACGAAGATCTTGAGAAGGGGAAAATTTATTTATTTCAGTGTGTAACAAGGATGAGAAACAAAATATTTATACAGAAAAATTATGCTCTAGAACTTGATCGAGCTACAACTGTTAGAGACGCTTTTATTGGTTGCACCTATTCTAGGAGAGACCACTAGTTTGGGGTGTCCTATGTGGCTTAGGTTTCTGTTTGGTAGTGTCATTTGTATTTCATTTTTGTTGTTTGTTAGTTGCTTTCTTTTTTGGTTAGAAGCAGTATCATTTTTCTAAAGAAGCCTAAATTATAGGTTTCCCTGTATTGTAATAAGACTTGTCCTATTTAAAGGATAAACAAGCAATAAAATACCTAAAGTCCAATTTTATAAAGAAAAATGAGATCTGGAGCTCTCTCTAACAAGGTCCAAGGTTTCATACTCCCTTTGACAAGCTTTAATTATTTCCAAAATAGGGTCATTCAAAGCGCAATAACAAGTCTAAAGGAAAGGCCATTAACTTGGATTTTCCAGTACATCACCCTGTGACTTGATCCTATTCTCGTGCTCCTAACAATTTGGTTTGAGGGCCTAACACAATGGGTGATGAAAGTAGTCTGCGGGGTTCAAGATGAACAACCAGTTACTGCCTCCATGATCGAGACTTAGGTTTCTGGAATAGAGCAGCGTTTGGGGGAACAAATCAAACAAATTACCCAGCAATTTAATGAACAGATGCAGAGCCAGTTATCGGGACTGTCAAAATCGGGAATTGGGGAAGGAGAAGTCAGCAGTGCTACTGCCCAAAAGGGTTGGCACAACCTGCCTTGTGACATGGACGAGGGTGCGACACCAGCAGCAGCAGCAGATGGGTTAGTTCCACAGTATGTTAAACTCGATTTCCCTACTTTTGATGGGTTGGAGGATTCTCTGATTTGGCTACACCACTGCGAGCAGTTTTTCAAAAACCAGAATATGAAAGAATCAGCTAAGGTTGGGTTGGCAGACTTCCACATGTTGGGGGAAGCGCAATTATGGCAGCGACAACTTAAACGGGAAAAGGGGGTAATTACTTGGAATGACTTCCAGGATTTTTGCTCTCGCCGATTTGGACCACCAGAGGGTAACAATCCAGTGAGTGACCTGATTACATTGAGACAAACAGGAGGAGTGGAGTTGTACTAGCAATAATTCCAAGAGAAGTTGGCACGAGTTAGTGACCTGGTACCCACCAATCAGCATGTAGGAATGTTTATGGCTGGGGTAGATGACTCAATCCATTTGGGTGTCCAAGTGCATAAACCTCATGATTTGGCTATGGCTATGAGCCGTGCTAGAGCATTTGAACGGAAACAACAGTTGATGAAGAGTGGGAATAATTGCAGGGGAACATGGCAGCAAGTGATGCCAGGCTTTGGAGAACCCGCATCAGCTCCAAAAGGGCCCACTACTCCTCTTAATACTGGTCTTGCAACCAACAATGCACCTGCTCCTTTTATTAAGAGGCTAAGTCGGGCAGAAATGGCAGAACAAAGATCCAAAGGGCTATGCTATAACTTTGATGAGCGTTATTCAGCTACTCACCAATGCAAGAAATTATTTTGGGTCGAATCAGCCGATTCTTACACTGGTACTTTGGATGAACCACCAGAAGATGCTCTTGAAATATGTTTACACGCCATTACAGGCCAAAGTCATGCTAGAATATGCAGCTGCAGGCAGTAATGAACCACCAGCATTTGTTGAGCTTGATAAACTCAGGTAGTACCCATAATTTCATTAGTGCTATTGCTGCACAATGCCTCGCACTCTATGTTCAGCTGTTGCCCAATGCCAATGTATCAGTTGCCAATGGTGCAACGGTCCAGAGCACAGGTGTATGCCCTCGGCAATACTTTCATTGTTGGTCGTGAATTTATTGCTGATTTTTATGTTATACGGATGGATTTGATATTGTCTTGGGTATAAAATGGTTGCAAATGCTGGGGCCTCTTGTTTGGGATTTTGCTGCACTCACAATGAACTTTTCAGTGTAAGGAAAACCAGTTATTTTGTGAGGGCAGCATCAGCATCCAGTAAATGTCTTGCATTTGTTAGGGAAGTGGATATGGGTAACAACACCTTTGGAAGGTCTATTGATAGAACTTGAGGAGCTGTTCTATGAACTGATGGGGTTACCCCCTTTGCAGTAGTGTGACCACCAAATCTGTTTGCTGCCAGAATCAGCCCTGGTTGTTGTCGAACCCTATAGATACCCTCATAGGCAAAAGGACGAGATTGAGAGCGAATGTAAAGGACAAGATAGGACTTGGCGCATCTGTGTTGAGTACTGGGAGTTAAATGCTAAAACGGTAAAGGACAAGTTTCCAATTCCGGTGGTGGATGAACTCTTGGATGAATTGTATGGTTCGAAGTATTTTACCAAACTGGATTTATAGTCGGGTTGCTATCAAGTTCGGGTGTACCCAAATGATGTTGAGGAAACAGCTTTCTGCACTCATCATGGACATTTTGAGTTCCTTGTGATGTTGTTTGGGCTCACGAATGCTTCGTCCACTTTCCAAGCATTAATGAAGGAGGTATTTCATGCTCAATTGTGCCACTCTGTGTTGGTTTTTGTTTTATGACATCTTAATTTACAGCTGTACGTGGGAGGAGCATTTAATGAATATAAGAACAGTATTTGATTTAATGCAAGCTCACAATGTTTTTTTGAAGGCTCTAAATGTTGTTTTGGGCTACTCAAGTAGCATATTTGGGGTCCATCATTTATGAGGCTGGTGTAGGGGTTGATATGAGTAAGGTTCAGGCCATCTTGGATCAGCCACAATTGTAATCCATCACTTCAATCCATGGGTTCTTGGGATTGACCAGGTATTACTGCAAGTATGTCCCTGATTATCGTCAAGTGACTGTCCCATTGACTAGTATACTTAAGAAAAACTGATAACACTCAGATTAAAAAAGACAACACCAGCACACTATTCACAAGAAGAATACACAAGAAACCAGTAATAAAAATGAATCAAAGTGTATAGATTGATAATAATACCCGATTACAAGAGGTGAGTTCCCAGCAATATCACTAAGAGAGCATTACAATCAATTAACAGAAGAAAAGCAAAACAAATTACTAAGGGCCAATATCACAAGAAGAGAAGGTGCAAATCCCCTCTCCCTGTTCCCTTCCCAACTCAAAACAAAAACAACAGTCACAGCAAAAGCGTGCCTTCGCCTATAGCTCCCAGCTATTTATATTTTCTTCCTATTTCCCCTCCTCATGCCTAACTAACTTCATCCAGCTCAACAGCCTTGTTATCCCCTGTGTTCCTCCTATTTCTCCTTGTATACACCCTCTAAACCGTGGGCCTTTGAGCCTGTTCACCCTTCCCTGGATCGCCATCTTCATCATTGCCGGCGAGTGGGGAAATAGTCTTGTCCTCAAGACTAAGATGAGGAAACTAGTTCTTAATGATGAACACATCCTCCCAAGTGGCATTATCAATACCTCCTTCATGCCATTAGACTAGCCACTGGGGAATGGACTATCCATGTTTGGTGATGGTTCGGTGGGCTAATATACAGAGAGGGCTAATAAACTTAACTTTTTTTAAATGGTAAATGATTTTTGTATATAAATTAACATGGATTTTTCATAATAACTGGAATTATTCATTCAAATTTTCTCAAAATGAATATAATAAAATCGCTTTTCTTACAATAATTGCATGTGAAAATCAATGTTTCCACCTAAAATGATGTTCAATAAATTCCCCAATTTGTGTATGATTTTTAGTTAAGTTTATTTCCACATCATGATTTTATAGCTTTCTATGCTATGCTTTATTGCTTTCTTTATAAAATGGTTTGTAACTTTCTAACATGTTTGAGTGTGCCTTTACTTTTTTCTAGCATGATAACTCGTGTGAGAGGAGAAATAAAACAATTAATCCTAAAATCTGTTTATATAGCATTAATCAAAGGTATAAATAAAAGTAAGGTCCCGAACTTATCTCTGTTTTTGGCCTCATAAAATTAGAACTCATTTCCCAATATTTTATTAGGTGGCGACTCCATGATACTTATCTTGTGGTGCCCAAAAGATGCCTTTGTAGGTTGATCGTCAACAATAGAAGTATCCCGAGAAGATGTCTCATGCCTTTTAGAGGCCCGAGACTTGGCAAATTGGGTTAAATCCATGTCCATTGTGAAACGACCAACCTTCACGAGTTAGATGAACCTTCATCCGGTCTCGAGTCTTGAAAGTGGACCTTTGAGAACAGGATAGATACTATTTAGGGGGTTTGGCGCGCATCACAACTGTCCTACTGAAAAAGGATAGCTTCCATTGGGTACCAGAAGCCCAAGCAGCCTTTGACCACTTAAAGAGGCTCAATGACTCAAGCCCCTATTCTCGCCTTACCCAATTTTTAGGAACCTTTTACCTTAGAATGTGATGCTAGCAACTCTAGAATAGGTGTTGTCTCCCTACAATAAAACAGACCTATTGCCTTTATTTCTAAACCTCTCAGCCTTACAAATCAGCAGTTGTCTGCTTATGGGAGGGAACTCATGGCCATGAATTTTACAGTCACTAAGTGGAGACACTACCTTAAACAGGGCCCTTTTATAATCAAAACAGGTCATGAAAATATTAAATATTTGTTGGAGAAAAGGTTGCATAACTACATACAAATGAAGGGCATTACCAAACTCCTGGGCCTTTACTACAATATTCATTACAACACCATTTTTCATTCAGCCATTAAGATGAGCCCATACCAAGCAGATATGGATAGGTCCCACATTTACCTGCTTTTCCTTCTCTCCCAGCATCAATAGCAGCAATTGAGGAGTACATGCAGTCTAGAGAGACTATGAATTCTTTCCTCAAAGAGAAATTGGCTGGTTCAAAGAATAAGATGAAACAATATGCAGATACAAGGAAGTCTAAAAGGGAATTTCAAGTAGAGGACTTGGTGTACCTCAAGATCTAACCCTATAAGCAACTTACCTTAGCTATTAGGAAGTCTCTTAAATTGGGGTTAATTACGTCTGTTGTCATTGAATTTTGGTGCTTATAACCAAATGGTTATAATAAAATAATTTGTAACACAAAAATAATCAAACTTTTATTTTTTTTCAATTAAGGTAAAAATGACCGAAAAATTAATTTTTCGTCACCAAAAGGTTACACAAATATGCCAATATGGCCCGCCTACATGAAGGAATTGACGCATTAGTAAGTACACGTCAGTAAAATTTTTTTTTTGTCTTTTTGTACAGGTTGACATAACACGTGTACTTGCTGAAGTGTCAATTTCTCCATGTAAACGGGTCATATCGCATGCTGACTGGACGCGTTCTAGAAGATTACTGATGACGTGACATATTTGCGTGGCTTTTCGGAGATGAAAAATTAATTTTTCTGTCATTTTTACCTTAATTGAAAAAAATAAAAGTTTGATGATTTTTGTGTTACAAATTATTTTATTATGACCATTTAGTTATAAGCACCAAAATTCGATGACCACCGACATAATTAACCCCTTAAATTGACAGCAAAGTATTATGGGCCCTTTCCAGTGCTTGCTAAGTTTGGTCTTGTTGCTTACTAGCTGGCCCTTCCTCCTACATGCCGAATACAACTAGTGTTCCATGTTTCTTTATTCAAGAAGAAGGTTGGAGACCGCATCACTCCTTTACCCTCCCCCTTCCACTCATTGATGGTGAGTTCTCCATTGCTCCTGAAAAGATCCTGAATTCCAGAACTATCCTAGCTAGTTACATTAGGCAGGTCTTAATCAAGTGCCAAGGGTTACCCTCGATGGACTTAACCTTGGAAGATGCCCATTATATCCGGCGCTAATTTCCACACTTTTTCACTTCTTGGGGACAAGAAGTCTCGATGGGAGGGTATTGTTAGGTATCGCAGGAGGGGGAAAATAGTTAGTTAAATTAGTTAGTTATTTTTGTTATTGCTAGCTAATAATAATCAGTTAGCCAGCCTTTGTAAAGGAGGCAGAATTTGGGCGGCAGAGTTGCACGCCCTTTTTTCTTGTAGTGCAACAATCCTTATCTTTTACCCTACATATATCATGTAATGTCTTTTGGGACCACATCATCATTATGAATACAATTCTGATTCTCTTCTAATATATCCTACTTTTCTCTCTCAATATCTCTTTCTTGTCTTATTCTATTTTCTTCTCTTCTCATCTCATATTCCCCCTCTCTAATTTCTTACCCATTAATTTCTGGAATTGTAATCTAGAAATCTCTCACTCATTAATTGTTAGGAATAGTCCTAAAACTACATTCCAAATATTTTCAGCAATGTTGAACAACAGATATGGATAAGCAATTGAAGGCTGCATAGAATTAATAAGCCATGTCATGACAGTGGAATTTTCTAATTCCCATTGGTTTTAGTGGGGTCTGCTTCGTCAGGTTTCTTTCTATACCCAGTGATATACACTTGTAGTACTCTAGCTCTAATGAACAACAGACAGGATCTCAACCAAGCAAGATAAATTGTGCTATCTAACTTCACTGGATTGATTTATATGTGTTATCACCGATAAGGTTATTTTTTATTTATACTCGACTTTTTTCCTTCTCCCATTTAGAAACAGCATTAAGAGTGTAAGCGCAAAAACAAAAAGTTTTAAGAAATAAATATTTATACTGACCCAAAATAGGGAATCAACAAAAATAACTCCAGGAATAGTACCCAAAATAACCCAGCCAAAGAAAAAAAGAACCTGAAGCAAGGGAGAAGGGGCCAAAATACACCTGGCCTGGACCAAAATAGTCTAGCTGACCAGCACGAAGAACAGTGAGAAACGGTGATCAAAAGAGCCTCATGCAATTCACACACCAAGGCATGAATTGTATCTCCATCAGCAGAGTGTGTACTCACTCGCGGAGGTATTCAGCAGAGATTCTTTGGGAAAGGGCAAAGTGATCATGGGCTACCTGTAAAACCCCGACTTGTACCTTAGTCGTATTAAGTATTATCAGGGTATGAAAGTGGATTAAGATATGTAATTGATTAAGTTTGTGTGTCGAGAATTAATCGGGTACAATTGAAAATTTACGTAGGAGTTAATTGCATTAATTGAGTAGTTAGGGGGTGTTACACTACCTCTAGGGACAAGCAGTGTCAAAAAGAAGGCAACATAACTCGACTTCTTGATACTTGCCTAAAGTCTGAAACTAAAGAACCAACAATGCTGAGAGAGAAAAAAACGCTTATCTCCCGAAAAAAAAAAGAGAGCATTGGTTCTGTTCCATGAGGATTTTAAGAAGGGGAAATTTAATTTCTTTCTCAACTTGTGTTTACAAAGGATGAGAAGCAACATTTTTATATAGAAAAATTAGGCAACAAGGAGCTTATAGAGATTTACGGCTAATATCCTAGTCTAAATATGATCAACATAATAAATACATGATTACATAATAATAGCCTAAGAATCTACTAGTCAACAGCAAAAACGATTATCAAAATAAAAAATTATATCATTTTTAACAAATACTACAAAAAAAAACAACAACAAACAAACAAACTTACCCCCCGGATTCAAAGCCAATGCAGCTTTCTTCAATGCAGATATTCCAGTGAATCGTGCTAGCGTACCAGGAAGCGCTAGTGATGATGTAGAAAATATGATTGGCATCACTCCAGAACTATTTACCTGATCAATAAGAATAGAAAGAATGTACATTGTGAAAGTGAGAATCTATTCACTTAATTCAATTTGGAAAATATACAGGTATTTATACAAGTATACTAGAGCTAAAATAGGAAAGAAGAAATTCCTGAAATTAAGCTACTCTACAGCTATACAATTTGTAACAGATGTCATAACACTTCCCCTCAAGCTGAAGCATAGATATTGATCATGCCCAGTTTGTTACAAATGTAATCAATTCGATTCCCAAGTAATGCTTTAGTGAATACATCAGCTAATTGGATTCCTGTTCTGACATGTGGAGTTGAGATTGAACCACCTTCTAGCTTTTCTCGAGTAAAATGACAGTCGACTTCCGTATGTTTGGTCCTCTCATGAAACATAGGATTATTTGCAATATGGATAGCCGCTTGGTTGTCACACCATAAATTCATTGGTTTAGACTGAACAAATCCAATCTCCTCAAGCAAATGACGTAGCCATATAAGTTCACAGGTAGTCTATGCAATAGCTCTATATTCAGATTTTGCACTTGACCGGGATACAATACTCTGTTTCTTACTATTCTAAGAAACAAGATTACCCCCAACAAAAACACAGTAACCGGTGGTAGAACACCTGTCTGAAAGATCTCCTGCATAGTCTGCATATGTGAAACCTTCTATAGTGTGATGACTATGATTTCAATATAAAATGCCACGTCCTGGCACACCTTTGAGATATCTCAAAACATGTACAACAGCATCCCAGTGTGAGGTTCTAGGAGATGACATAAACTGACTAACAAAACTTACTGGAAAAGCAATGTCAGGACGAGTGATAGTAAGGTAGTTTAATTTTCCCACAACCTTCCTATACTTCTCAGGATTCTCAAACAAGTCTATCTTCAACTTTCAGCTTCACATTTGGTATTATAGGCGCATCACATGCTTTTGCATCAATAAAACCAGCATCATCTAATAAATCTAGGCAATATTTTCTTTGAGATAGATAGATCCCTTTATGACTGCGAGAAAGTTCAATCCCTAAGAAATATTTCAATGGTCCTAAATCTTTGGTTTGAAAGTGAGTCCCAAGAAATGCTTTCAACCTCACGATCCCAGCTTCATCACTCCCAGTTATCACTATATCATCCACATACACAACTAACAAAATGCACCCAGAACTAGATGATGCAAAGAACACTGAGTGATCATATGTACTTCTTTGTAGGCCAAACTCAATCACAACAATACTAAATCTCCCAAACCAAACACGAGGAGATTGCTTCAAACCATACAAATACTTTCTTAATTTGCACACCTTCCCTAACTCCCCCTGAGCAACAAAACCAAGTGGTTGCTCCATATAAACTTCTTCACTCAAATTCCCATGCAAGAATACATTCTTCACATCAAGTTGATGCAATGTCCAACTGCAATTAGCAGCTAAGGAGATAAACAATCGAACAGAAGAAAGTTTTGCAACTGGAGAAAAAGTTTTCTAATAATCCACTCCATATGTCTGTGCATATCCTTTAGCAACCAACCGAGCTTTCAATAGAGCAACAGAACCATCAGGATTCATTTTAACTGTAAACACCTATTTACAACCAATGGCCTTTTTCTAGGAGGGCAAAGGCATACGATCCCAAGTATGATTCTGTTCTAAGGCCATCATCTCTTCTTTCATTATAGCTTGCCAACAATCATGAGCTAATGCTTCAGCAAGGGATGTGGGCATAGCAATAGAGTCTAAGGAAGCTACAAAAGACTTGGAAGAAGGAGATAAAGCATGGTAAGACACAAAAGAAGAAACAGGGTAAGTACATGTACGTTTACCTTTGCGAAGAGCAATAGGAAGGTCAAGGCTAGCATACAAGTATACTAGAGCTAAAATAGGAAAGAACAAATTCCTAAAATTAAGCTACTCTACAGCTATACAATCTGTAACAGATATCAAACATACATTCTACATCAACATAAAGCATATTGCTGCATATACAAAATATTACTCAGAATCATTAGTAGTATGGGAATATATATAGCCATATTCCCTATTCCTGTGAGGGTCCTCTACTTGGTAGATTTCTTATGCAGTCTATAATTTGGGAATAATAAAGGTTCCATAGCCTAAGAAGGACAAATAATACTTGGCTTTCACATATAGGAAAAGCAATTCAAATCCAACTACTGAACATTACAGCTATTTTTGTGATCTTAAACCAACATATTTCAATAAATTAGCAGGATACCTCTATACGATGGAAAGAGAATTTAGATGTTCTTGGATTCTACTGTCTTCGAAAATGACATCTATCAATTAGTCAAAAGAAACTGTTTAAGCAACATCATTATCTTCTTTTTTCTTTGCTTTCCAAATGCACTAAGAAGGGGTAAGACTTAACCACATTTCTTGAAGGGAAAACTATAAAGAAAAGTTCATATCTGTTACGCACTTAAAGATAATAATGTCATGATGACTAGTTCATAAGCAATCTGTATTTCCCTAATCACCACAAAACTTATTAAAGCCTAAAACACATGAAAAATCCAAGCAGTAACATGCTTATGTGAAGAGAACATCTTTTGTGAACACCCATACTTTAGCAAACATATTAAAATTGAACTCCAGAATATAATATCAATTTTTATAGGTAAAGATAAACTCACATGGCGTTGGATTAATGAACAAGGATCATGAGTTGTTTGCACATCCAATTTTATAACTCCAAGAATTTCAGGATAACCATACAAGAACCTGGGATACATACCTTGAAAGGTAGGTAGGCAGATTTTTGAAGCCCGCCACTTCTACTGGTGTATCTTGAGGCGTAGTTAAGTGGAATCTTTCTCTCTGCTTCCTGAAACCCTTTGTTGTTGACTTTGTTAATGTTCCTTTTCTTCGAGAATATGAAGTTTCATTGCAAAAATAATCAATGGTTACCTGAACGTACACAATTCCAAGGACTAAAAGGAAGAATGAGATAATGATAGTAACAAGCCCGGTATAGTTACCATCCTGAAATGCCTGTGCAACTGTCCTCCCAAAAGATGCTGGCAGATAGGAAATAATGCTTGTGAATATCAAAAGTGATGTGCCATTTCCAAGTTTTAGATCAAAAATTTATTCTCCAAGGTATGTTGTAAATGCAGACCAAAGTGTCAACAGAGTAACAGATGACAGAACCCACTATGTACTGAAGTCATTGACATAGGGACGCAGGTAAAAAACCTGGCCAATTGCCTGCCAGGAAAGAAAAAGTCAAAGACAATGTTACATGTATGCACAATCAAATTCAGCAATTCACATTATGAAATGCTCTCAATCAAATTTCATAATTTCCATTATGAAATGCTATAAGATGAAACACAGGATTGAATTCCAGGCACTTATGGATAGAATATATGACGTGTGACGTTTTTGCAGATTCATATGCAATGCCAACCATACATCAAAAGGTAAGAACATAACAAATTCCCTGTCTTAAGCAATTAAAATCAGTTTGAAAGACAACTTTCCATCAAATACAAAAGTTATCTCTTAAGGTGGTTAGAAGAAATGTTTCTAGTGATTGATGCTTATGTTCAAAAGTTTTTGCATTTATGTCTTAAAATGCTTTTCATTCATACAATCAATCATTATTGAATTTAACAAAATGTTCGAGCTCTCTTGGTTTAAAGTCAGCGAACCTTTTATCATTTTAATCACTGAATTGTATACCTGCACTATAGAAAACCCAACAGAAGCATATCGAGTATACTGGAGAATCTTCTTTCTCCCAGCTTTGCCTTCTCTTTTCTGAAGATCTTGTAACTTGGGGTAAATTTGGGCGAGAAGCTGAAAAATAATTTGTGCATTGATGAAGGGAACAATACCAAGGGAACATATCCTAAGTCTACCAATTCCTCAGAAAATGAATCTAAAGTGCTCAATAAGCTATTCTGATTTAAATTTCCAACAAAAGCATCTCTATTTACTCCACCAATAGGTATATATATTCCAAGACGGGACAGAGCCAAGAATCCCAAAAGCTTGAGAAATTTTCCTGGTAATGGGCCTTTGAAGAAGTCCCCAAAATCAATAGAACTGTCCTCAATTGCAGCTGCAAGTTTTAAAGCATTATACTTAATTTGCTAAGAGCTAATAATATACTTTGTAAACTTGAATATTTTTAAGACATCAAACTGGAAAACAGACCCGCTACTCCTCGAGCTGAAGGCTTATCCTTTTTTGTACTTGAGGCACTTTCAAATATTGGTGATAGCAAAGCTAGTAAACTTTCCCACGCAGCATTTAGACTAGAATATCCATCTGAATTAATATCCAAGGGGTCAAAAACTGAGTACTCACAGCTGCAAAGTAATTATAATCAGTCATCAGGGAAAAGAAATATTACAACACATAAATACACTGCTTAATCACAAATGAGTAAATGAATGAGAACTATAAAGCTAGCAAGAAATCATGTACATACCTTATAAAATGAAAAATTATAAAAGCCAAGTAATTCTAATTTTTTTCAGAACTTTAAACATGGAACCTAAATAGATGACTGTAGAGTATGATATACAAAACCGAAAGAATCTGAATGATAGAATAAAGATTAGGCAATTTACTTGTATTGCAAATGATGGGAACTATACATAATCAAATTAGGAAAGAAGAAATTCTACAAATTGAGAAGCTATTGGAGAAAAATAACTGAAGAGAAATGTAATCAAATAGATTGTGCAAAACATGAGGAAAAAAAATTAAAAGCAGTAGCAATAGTACATTGGTATATATATAAAAAAGAATTGCAGAAAGAACTTTCAGCTGTTAAGCTTCAGGCAAGTAACATACATATCACAATTTTCCTTACAGACAAAAAGAACATGAATGACATCAAAGGCCCACATAGGAGAAAGAAAAAAAAAATCTACTTTAGTGAATTTAAGAAGAAAATGATGGAATTAGAAAACGAAGACAGAAAAGGGTAATTTTTTTTCAAAGAAAAAAAATTGCCTACCTTTTGGAGCTAAGAGCAGTGTTCCATGGCTTAGAGGTAGTGGATTTGGTTTGGAGAGATAAGGAGGCTCTGCAGATAGATGTTTTGAGTCTAAAAGAGGGTTTTGTGGGATTGAGGTAAGAAAGAGAAGTGATAAAGCACGGATTGTCTTTATCTGAAGAGGAGAGGTGGGACCGATCGGATGAGAGAAACCCTGCAAGAAAAAGTGTCCGGTCGGACCAGGCGTAAGCACTCCGAAGCTTAAGTTAGTAGCTTAGAGAGAGAAAGTGCTTTTAGAGAGAGAATGCTGGAGATTCAATACCTGGAGCCATCGTTGGCTGGGCTATTTATATGAGATGATTGAGGGGCACTTGAGTGCGTGGGGAGTAATTACTGGCTATCAGAGCAGGTATTCGGCGGCGTGACAGGGAGCAGGTGGTAGGCATAGGCGCTGCATTGTGTCAGGCGACTGATGGGACTGGCGGTCACATCAGTCGATCGAGCGTGTGCGCTGCCTAGGAGCTCATGCCTGCTACCCCTGGTTGTTGGGCCTTGGGCCTTGCCAGTTAAGTGGGCCGACTGGATGGGCCTTAGAGCAAATGATATTTGCTGTGTTATCACTTGTCCTCCCTCAACAGGTCCGATCGACATGAATTTGCCTTTTGTAGTCCCGTTCGGATGGAGTTAGTTCTGAATTTTCCCAATCCGAAGGCGCGCGTTGGCGGGATTTTTGAATTTGTGAGGCGTTTTTTCTGAAGAGACACGCTTGCCTGGACAGCTGTTTCCATTTAATGCTGCACGTGCTCCAAGGGTGATGCTTCGTTCTGCGTACAGCCATAATGTCTTTAACACGTGGCATTCTTCTAGTGGCGAGACGGTTGGCGTGCTCCGGAACCTCTGGCCTATAAATAGGGGATTTCTAAAGAATTTCTTCTTTACTATTTGCAATCCCTAGCGAAGCTCTGCCAAAATTCTTTCTCAACTCCCAGATATCGTCAATCGCTCCTTACTCCTTCTTCAAATTTCCTAAGTCCCTTTTACCAAGTAAGTAACTTTTCCTCCTTGCTTTCGGCTTCATTTCGCCTTTCATTTTGTTTCTGCATCCAATCCATTTAGAAACTAGGGATTTGCATATATCTTCCCCCCTTTCCTTGCTAAAAATGGCTTCTAGCAGTGGTAAGGCACTGGACAGGAGTTTTTTGGATGAGTATAGGGACAAAGCAGCGGTTGAGCTGTGCTCACGACTGTCCAGAGAGGAAGTGGCTGAAGTCCCTGCCAAATACGGCTTCCCCATCGACGTTTGTATAGCGCCCTGCCCTACTTCTATAGCGGTGTCTGAGGGGCCTTTTGGGGAAGACAATAATGAATGGTTCACTCTTCACTTATGGAGCCTTAATGCTGGGATGCGCTTTCCCTTTGGTGCGTTTGAAATCGCTATTTTGGAGGGTTACGACATCGCTCCCTATCAGTTGCATCCGAATGGGTGGAGGATTGTTGTAGACACCGGGCCCCGAGGCGGTCCAAGATCAGAATTACCCGATGATGAAATAGAAGACCAATTTTCGGCAAGAAATGTGCGAATCGATCGTTCCCTTGTCAAAGGTGTGTTTTTCGGAAAATAATTAAAAAATATATATATTTTTGGGGAAAATTAAAATTAAGGTGGAGCAAAAAAAAAAAATATAAATAATAATAACAAATATATTAATTTTGTTTCAAAATTTAAAATTTAAAATTTAAAATAAAAAAAGAGGGGGAAGTCGCGAAGGCCGCCTGCGGCAGCGCAGGGCTGCCTGCGCGGCAGGCTGCCCCAGCGCGCAGGGGCGCCTGCGCAGCAGGCCGCCCAGCGCGCAGGGGCGCCTGCGCAGCAGGCCGCCCAGCGCGCAGGGGCGCCTGCGCGCCAGGCAGGCGCCTCGCGCGCAGCCCCTGCGCGCGAGGCGGGGGGCGCCGCGCGCCCCCCCTGCGCGCGAGGCGGGGGCCTCGCGCGCACCCCCCTGCGCGCGAGGCAGGGGGCGCCGCGCGCCCCCCCCCCTGCGCGCGAGGCAGGGGCCTCGCGCGCACCCCCCTGCGCGCAGGCAGGGGGCGCCGCGCGCCCCCCCTGCGCGCGAGGCGGGGGCCTCGCGCGCACCCCCCTGCGCGCGAGGCAGGGGGCGCCGCGCGCCCCCCCCCTGCGCGCGAGGCAGGGGCCTCGCGCGCACCCCCCTGCGCGCAGGCAGGGGGCGCCGCGCGCCCCCCCCTGCGCGCGAGGCAGGGGCCTCGCGCGCACCCCCCTGCGCGCGAGGCAGGGGGCATCACGCGCGCAGCAGCTTGCTGCCGCGCGCGCCCTTGCCCTCTCCGCGCGACCTGGTCTTCGCCTGTCCGTTTTTTCCGCTGTTTTCAGTCTGATTTTCTTCAGTCTGATTTTTTTTGTTTCACCATTTTGTGTTAATTTTGATTAACTAAAAATGAAAGATTTCTTGTCCCTTACCATTTTGGACCAAGGCAAAAATTAAATGGGGATTTTCCCCTCATTTTGAAGGACGACACATTGAATCCAGGGATTTTTCTTTTAGCTTTTTCTCTCTAGTTTTCTTGGACTCTCCAGGAAGCTCTTTATTCCCAAAAAAAAAATTCTTCAAAGATCTTTAAGCCTTCTTCTCAAATTCTAGTTTTTGCTACTACGAAATATTTAATCTTGGGTTGATTCGAGCAAGAAAAATTAATTTTCTTTGTTCATTCATCCCACAAAAAAAATACTTTCTCAATTTAATTTGTTTAGAACACAAATTTTACATTTATTTCGGATATTATTATCGTCAAAAAAATCGACAAAGGAACGGATCGAGACATCCTATCTTCCAATCTCAAAAATTCTGAGGGTAAACATTCTTGGACTTGTTCTCATTTATTTATTTGATTTTTATTTGTTCACATTTTTCTTTATTTTATATCATTTCTATTCTATTATCATTTTTATTCTATTTAATAAACATGTTTTATATGTCGTATTAGTTTGTTAGATTTATTATTATTCCATCATTATCATTATTTGTTAAATCCTATTATATGTTAATGCATGTCCCACTGTCACTATATTCCTTCATTTTTGCATGGCATTTCATATATTTTGGGCCAATCTATAGTACTTTATTTGTCTTTTTGCTTTGCCTTCCACGGGTTCACTCACCTTTTCTTCACTTCATTTCTTTTACTTTTGTTTTAGTTTTCTTCATTTGTAGATATTTTGTTCTCTTTTGTTTTATTCTTTTATTTTCTTTTTTTAATTCATTGTTTTTATTTAGTTTAACCATTATTACTATTTAAAGTTAATTTGTTTTCCTATTAATACTATTATTATCATTATTATTATTGTTTAACTCTCTATTTTACTATTATTGCCATTTATTTATTTACTAGTATTATTCTGTTTTTAGTATTGTTAGTGCTATTATTATTAACTAATTAACTAGTTAGCATTATTATTATTATTATTATTATTATTATTATTATTATTATTATCGCTATTATTATTTTGCTATCATGCCATGATCATTTGTTGTAATTTTTATTGTTGTCATTATATTATGTCGTTATTATTTTTTATGCCATGACTCTTGACTATCGACATTATTATTACCACATTTATCATTGTTATTATTATGCTTTGCATTCGTTTAATTAATTTATTTAGAATTATTACTAATGTTTTTGGTATTATTTTTATATGAGTTTTAATTTGGGTCGGGCCTTGTGAGCGCCGTGCGACTCCCCGGATGGGTCGCGACGCGTGGACGGACACTCCATTTTGGTGAGATCCCTCCAATTCCCCTTTGATGTGTTATGTGTTTATTTGTAAATAGATATTTTTGTTCGCGCACGCGTGCGATAAAAAATCACGAAAATATTTTTACAATTAAATTGAATTCTTCACTAATAAAATTGGGACCAATGTCCCTTATTTTAGTCCGACAATGAAAATATCACAATTAAAACGAAAAGTCAACTTTTCTACAAAAATGGGATCACTCATCCCGATTTTTCAATTCAAGCAAACAAAAATGACCCTTCGAGCTCTCTTCAAATTAATACGAAGGAACCAATGTTCCTAAATTTCGAACAAGCGCGAAGGAACCAATGTTTCTTAAATAATGCCCCGATTTATGTATGTTCTTTTATTTTAATCTTGAGTGAGTGTTTTAAATTCAAGTTAATTTTTTATTTGGGCCCTTGTAAATAATTTTGGGGCAATATTATTTATCTTTTGGGGATTGTATTCCGTCCCACTTATATCTTCAACCTCCTTTTATTGGGGTTGTATTCTGCCCCTATTTCTATTGTAATTGCGTGCTTGCGTGTTTACCGCTTTCATTTATCGCTTTCTTTTACTGCTTTATTTATCGCTTTCCTTTATCGTTTTTTTGAGTGCTTGCAATGCGCCATTTAATTTAAATGCATTAATCGTGTGAGATGAGGGGTATAATTTTAAGAAATTAAAAACCCATTTATAATTAACCAAAGCATAAATAAGAGGGAAGTTCCGGACACCATATCTCTGGTTTAGACCAATAGAGGTGAGAAACCTTTTCCCAATTTCTTGCAAATTGGGTGGCGACTCCAAATACCTCAAAAGGTGCCTTTAGGCGTCAATAGGCTAGGTTATTCTCCCCAATGTTCTATTGGGAGGGATACACCGATGATGTCTCATGGCGCCCATGATCAAAAGACGCGAACCTTCATACCTCGAATCCTAAAGCGGATTCAATCGAGGGCCCTTGCTGGGTTCGGCGCGCGTCACAGTGGCGACTCCACTGGGGAATCTTAGTGTTTGAGACTTCACTCCGAAAGTGCTTTGGTTAAATTTATAATTGGGCTTTTAAAACTTAAAATTCTATCACTCATCAAAAATTGCATCATATCATTTTAGAGCCTTAGACTTACGCTAGTTGGTCCCTATTTTACCTCGGTGCGTTCCCAAAGCACGACCCTACTTTCACTCATTGTAGGGAAGTGTTAGGGATAATCACCAGCCCAAGCCTTGTACCTTTTGGTATATCGAAATGGGGACCCGATCGGTCGTTATGCTCATGATGAGCTAGACCCGTTGGCGCGAACCATGCTTGGGTAGCCTAAAGAAAATCACCTTGACTAAAGCCCATGTAATGGCAAATAGAAACTTCCCTAGGTGGTATGCTCCTCAATACGATGCTTGTGATATGGGTCGTCACGTATTAAACGAAATCAACCAATTTAAGTGGTCTTTTATCAAAGGCTTTCATGCCCCGGTAAGCCCACCTTAACTTGATTGAATTGTCCAAATACGTAAATGGCCAAAACTCATACGCGTGTACTTTAGACTAGAGCCGTTATGCTGCCAGCTTTTCGCTGTGCACTTCGCGCGTTCATAGGGTCCCCTGTTGACCCATGGGCTAAACCCACCTAGGAAAGAGACCGCATTGCCCCGTGTGTGGGAGTGATAAGGTTGGAAGGGTCTGTTTGCTTGCATGTGGTTGTGGATGCTGCATCAACACGACCATGCATTCTTAATACCACCCATGCATCATGCTAACGAGTTGGATTTTTTCAGCCATCATAGATCCATTTGAGTGGTCCAGGGATCCTAGCGGGAGGTTGGTCAGAAATCAAGTAGTTGAGCCGTCAGCTTTGACATCAGCATCAAGTTCAGATTGGGATAGAAACTCAGACTCTTACTCAGACCAATCCTTGAGATCAGAAATGGCAGACTTACCACAAGAGTCGGGTGCTATAACAACACAAGACTTGGACAAGAGGTTCGAAGACTTTGAAAGGAAAATGCTTGCTATGATGGGGAACCTTGTCTCTCAAATGACATCACACGCTGGACAACCGTCTGGAACTCCAGCTGTTGACCCGGTCGAAACACCTGTTGTGGAGACCACTATACCAACTACTACTGTACCACAGCCAGTTACTGAACCTAGAGTGGCGGCACCAGTTGAGCAACCGAGGGTGAGAATTCCAGATCCGAGGGATGATTTCTTAGGGGAAGAGGAAGATGAGCCAGTAGTTCCCCAAGCGGTGAGGTGCAAAGCTCCTAAGCTAGAGGATGATGTGGTGAGGAAGATGGAGGAAAGAATGGAGGCTATCGCACGAATGGTGTCGGTCGGAAAGGGGGTCATCCCCGAAGATGTAGACTTGGGTGAAGAAGAGCTGTTGCCTCAGAGATTCAAGATGCCGGACTTACCAAAGTTCGATGGCACTTCTGACCCTTCGGCCCATCTTAAGCAATATGCCTTGATCATGAAGGGCACGGGTCTTACCAAGAAGCAAAAGGTAGAGTACTTCTGCCTTAGTTTGACAGGGTCAGCGGTTGATTGGTACCATGGCTTAGACAGGAGGTCGAAAGAAGATTGGGATCTGCTTACGAGTGAGTTCATGAGGCAGTACGACTGCAGCACCCGCATGGAAGTGACGTTAAAAGACCTCGAGCTCCTGCAACAAAAGTCTGGTGAATCTTTCCATGATTACCTTACGCGGTGGAGGAATCGCGTTATGGAAATGAAGAGGAAGCCCGATACCTCGGACCAAATCAGACTGTTTATCAAAAATGCGAGCCCATACTTGAGAGAGGGGCTTAAGATGAAAGGGCTCAAGGATTGGGAATCCTTAAAAGACATAGCAATTGAAGCCGAATCGGAGTACTTGGCAAGGAAAGCAAATAATGACAGTTTTGCTCGGAAGAACTTCGGGACCCAAGGGGGAAATAGGTCTGGTGGCGCCGGAAGCAGCAGTAACAGAGTGGGCAGAACAGCGGAAGTTTTAGCCACTGATGTAAACCAGAGACACTATTCGAATTTGGGAAGACCATTGTCCTGGGTCCTAGAACGATTAATGAAAGAGGGAAAACTTCAGCCATTGCCAGCCAGACAAGCTAAGACCTACGGCCAGCCGAACCACAGAGGGGACCAATACTGTGCTTTCCACCAACACACCGGTCACCTCACTGACTCCTGCAGAACTTTAAGGGATCGGGTCCAAGATCTCATTGACAGTAAGCAGATCTCCGACCCTGAAAAGAGGGAGAAGAAGAAGAATACCGGGTACAACGCCGTCCCTCCCCCTGTTTTCATGATAGGTTCGGGCTTGCCAGAGTGGTATGTGTTGAGGGATCTCTACGGTAATGATTACGTGGCCATTGTCCGCCCCGAACAGGAAGTCAATAAGGAGGAGCCCCAGGTAAACATGATAGAATGTTGGGACACGACCAGTGAAAGTGAGATTGAAGAAGCCGATGGGCCAGAGGGTCTATGGAGTTCTGGGGGTGAGGAAGAAGTGCAAGAAGTGCAGGCTGTTACTCGCAGCGGAAGAGTGGTGCCGGAAATTGAGAAGCAACAGGACCCGATGCCTCCGACAGTGGAGCAGGAAACGGAAGAGAATCAGATCCTGAAGCAGCTAAAGAAGACGACAGCACAAATATCCATCTGGGACCTATTGAGGCAATCTCCGAGCCACAGGCAGAAGCTAGTTGAAGCCCTGTGTGAGTCGACGGTCGCCACCACTATCTCACCCTCCGAGTTATTGGGCATTGTGAAAGGGGGATCTGAAGAAAACATAGTCTACACCGAAGCTGACTTGCCAATCGAGGGTCGTAATCACAATCGCCCTCTATATATCCGAGCTCAGATCAATGGTAAGCACACGGCCTGTGTCATGGTGGATGATGGGTCCTCCATTAATGTGTGCCCACTGGTGGCGCTACCTTCACTTGGATTGAATGAGAGCATGTTGAATGAATCCGATCTGACTATCACTGCTTATGACAATTCGAGAAGGCAAGCTGCTGGGACTTTTAAAGCTCAAGTCAAGACCGGGCCAGTTGAGATAGAGGCTGAGTTTGTTGTCCTGCCAATACCGGCTAACTTTGCAGTGCTACTTGGAAGGCCTTGGTTTCACAAGTTGGGAGGGGTTCCATCTACGCTCCACCAAATGATTAAGATTCCCCATGAAGGCCAGATTGTAACAATTAAAGCAGCTAGTGATAACCAAGTGTCAGTGCTCGGAATTTCCAACCAACCCTTCAGTGGTTTCCACGTGGCTATGGTGAATGAGGAAGATGAGTCGGTGGTAAGCACTCAAGTTGTCAATATGATGAAAAGGATGAACTTTCTCCCCGGGGCTGGTTTGGGTAAGAGCTCACAAGGGATTCAAGAGCCCGTAGCCACAAGGGGGCAAAAGGATAGGCGAGGTTTGGGCTACGCTGTTGATGCCAAGAAGAACAAGCCCGCAAGGAAGCCTGCGGAAGTGCCGCACATTTTGGAGACTTTTGTACCGGCTGCATCGGCATGTGCCTACTGTGGGGAGGCAGAGCCTCAGTGGATTGATGGCAAGATCACCCCAGGTTTTGAAATCTTCAATGATGTGTTCGACTGGTCCGAGGGAATGGTCAAGGCAGTGGAGGCCTTCTGGGATGAGGAAATCTTCAGTCAGGCTCTAGCATGGGATCGAGAGGTTCCCGAGGAGATTGTCACTGAAAGTCTGCTGGCCACCCGAGTGAAGGGCAAAGAGAAGATGGAAGACGCAGCGGCGGTGCCAGAACTGAAGAGTCTGAATACAACTGAGGTTCAAGACGAGGGGCCGTCGGCTTCAGCACCAGCACCAGTGGAAGATGATGATGATAGCTTTGCTGATGTACTTTTTATTCCCGAACTATTTGACAATTCTGTCTGTAATTCTGAGTACTTTAATAATATGAATGACTTTGCTTACTTGTGCGATGTTTCTCATGATTTCATTATGCATAATCACGAGCATGAATCATTTATATTTGACATTAACTCAACCAATACCACCTCATTTAATCTCGGGACTTCGGAAAATCCGAAGGAAATCTTGATAGCATCCGACGTAACTCTTGAGGAAAGGATAAAATTTGAGAGAATTTTGAAAAAATATGAAAGAGTCTTCGCCTGGACCTACGAGGATATGCCAGGAATTGATCGGGCAGTTGCTGAACACATCATTCCGACCTACCCAGAGTGCAAGCCGGTCAAGCAGAAGCTCAGAAGGCTGAGACCAGAATGGGCAGAAAAGGTAAAGGAAGAAGTGCGCAAACAGATCGAAGCCAAGTTTCTGGTAGAGGTCCAGTATCCAACATGGTTAGCTAACGTTGTCCCCGTAGCCAAGAAGGATGGGAGAGTCCGAGTATGTGTTGACTACCGAGACCTGAATAAAGCCTGCCCAAAAGATGACTTTCCCCTACCTCATATTGATGTATTAGTGGATAGCGCGGCCGCTTGTATGATGTACAGCTTTGTGGATGGGTATGCGGGATACAACCAAATCCTTAACAAGATTGTGGATCGAATCAAGACAGCTTTCATCACAGAATGGGGAACGTTCGCCTACCGAGTAATGCCTTTTGGGTTGAAGAATGCCGGGGCGACATACCAAAGGATGGCTACCAAGATCTTGGATGACTTGATCCACAAGGAAGTCGAAGTGTATGTCGATGATATGATGATCAAGTCAGCAACTCGAGAAGGACATTTCGAGGCCTTGGAAAAGTTCTTTCAGAGGATCGATAAGTATAATCTTCGCCTCAATCCTAAGAAATGCATTTTCGGAGTCACCTCGGGTAAGCTGTTAGGCCATGTGGTAAGCCAGAGGGGAATAGAAGTGGACCCTGATAAAATCAAGGCAATCAGAGAAATGCCAGCGCCCCAAAAGGAAAAGGAAGTTCGGAGTTTTCTGGGCAAATTGCAGTACATCAGTAGGTTCATTTCCAAGCTCGCTTCAGTGTGCGAACCAATTTTTAAGCTCCTCAGGAAGAATCAGCCAGTCAGGTGGAACGACGACTGCCAAAAGGCTTTCGATGTCATTAAGGATTACCTCCAGAATCCCCCAGTGCTACGACCGCCACGACCTGTTAAACCTTTGATTCTTTACCTAGCAATAGAAGAAAATTCTGTAGGAGCCATGATGGCCCAAGAGGATGAATTTGGGGTCGAATTTGCGGTTTACTACCTCAGCAAGAAATTCCTCCCTTATGAAGCCAAGTATGTTGAAGTGGAGAAGATTTGCCTGGCAGTAATCTGGGCATCCAAGAAACTGAGGCATTACTTTCATTCCTACAAAGTGCAGGCGGTTGCCAAGCAAAATCCCCTCCGATACCTGCAACAGGCACCCTCTTTACTAGGGAAAATGGGAAGATGGTTGATATTGCTACAAGAATTTGACGTGGAATACATTACTAGAAAGACCATTAAAGGTCGAGCCGTGGCGGAGTTTCTTGCTGACCATCCCATTGAAGGAGACCGACTGGAGTATGAATTCCCTGACGAAAATGTGGCGGCTATCACCGTGCAGAAATGGCAAATGTATTTTGATGGGGCAGTAAATAACAAAGGGGCCGGGACAGGAGTAATTCTAGTAACCCCAGATGGTGAGAAGCTCCCCTTAGCCAAGAAACTGAGGTATAAAGCCACAAATAACGAAGCAGAGTATGAAGCCTGCATCTTTGGGTTAGAAGCGCTCTCAGCCGTGGGGGCAAAAACAGTAGAGGTCTTCGGGGACTCATCCTTAGTAATCCGCCAAGTCAGGGGCGAATGGACCGTTAAGGAAGAGCGGCTGTTGCCATATGTGAGATGTTTAAAAGAACTAAGCGGCCAGTTTGAAATCTGCACTTTTAACTACGTGCCCCGAGATGATAACCAATTGGCAGATGCCCTAGCCACCTTGGTGTCCATGTGGGATAACCCCGAAGGAATAGCTATGAAGCCCGTGCTCATTTCCAGTTCGAGCAAGCCATACTTTGAGACCGAACAAATCGGGGATATTGAAACTACCGATGGTAAGCCATGGTACTATGATGTCCTGAATTATTTGGAGAGGTCAATATTCCCGGAAGAAGCCACTGAAAAAGACCAAAGGCTAATCCGCAAACTGTCCACTCAATTCATCAGTGTAGATGGGGTGTTGTACAAGAGACAAGCCGATGGCATGCAACTCAGATGTTTAGATGAAAAAGAGGCTAAAAGGGTTATGGAGGAAACCCATGCAGGGGTCTGTGGGGCCCATATGAATGGTCTGGCCCTGGCAAAGAAAATCATGAGACAAGGGTTCTTCTGGTTGACAATGGATACGGACTGCTCTGTGTACGTGAAACAGTGCCAGCTATGCCAACAGTATGCTAATCTGAGACACCTTCCGGTTTCGGAGTTGTGTAACTTGACATCTCCATGGCCGTTCGCAGCATGGGGAATTGACATTATAGGAGAAATACACCCAACAGCCTCTAACGGGCACAGGTTCATTGTGGTCGCCATTGATTACTTTACCAAGTGGGTTGAAGCTGAATCCTTCAAGAAATTAGGCGCCCGGGAAATGGCCAGGTTCATCGAGCGACATTTGATCTGTAGGTACGGTCTCCCTCATCACATCGTGTCAGATAATGGGGTACAGTTCCAAGCTGAGACTAAACAGATGCTCAAGAAGTACGCCATCCAACACCATAAGTCCTCTCCATACCGACCACAGGCCAACGGGGCGGTCGAGGCAGCTAATAAGAACGTCAAGAAGATATTGGCTAAGATGGTGCAAACCTACAAAGACTGGGCCGAGAAATTGCCATTCGCTCTATGGGGCTACAGGACCACCGCCAGAACTTCCACAGGGGTTACCCCTTTCTCCCTGGTTTACGGGACGGAAGCAGTTCTACCGGTAGAAATAGAACTCCAGTCATTGAGGGTGGTGACAGAAACTCAGCTACCAGAAGCCGAATGGGCTCAGCAGCGGCTACTACAGTTGAACCTATTGGACGAAGATAGGATGCGGGCATACTACCACAACCAGATCTACCAGAAAAGACTAGCCCGCTCATTTGGGAAGAAAGTAAGAAAGCACCCATTGAAGGAAGGAGACCTAGTCTTCAAACAAATGAGGCCAGGGGTTCCGGATTTTCGAGGCAAGTTCAGACCAACTTGGGAAGGACCCTTCGTTCTGAAGAAGCTTTTGTCTAAAGGAGCTGCGATACTGACAGATAGTGATGGGAATGAATTCAAGGAGCCGGTCAATGTCGACAGATTGAAAAGATTCCACGGCTGAAGACAAAAAAAAAAAAAAAAAAAAAAAAAAAAAAAAAAAAAGAGAGAGAAAAATGTTCAATCAAGAAAACCCGAGAGGGCTGATTGATAACAGGAGTGTGATGCTTTTGGGATCTGTCTCGAGATTAAATGTGGTCTGGTATCTTGGGGCCTAATGTCAAATGATGATCATGTGTAATGAAATCGCACGGGAAACGTGTACATGTATGCAATTATGCACTCAGAGAACTTCTTTTATCCAATGAGTGTCCATAGTTCTTTTTAGACGAGTAATATGTCACTGCTGTCACTTCCCATTCGAAGGAGCACAATTTATCCGTGAAACCGACACAAAAAAAAAAAAAAAAAAAAAAAAAAAAATAATAATAATAATAAAAATATGGCCGTTAGAAATGAAAACCGTGACTGGCGCTCTAAGCAAAAGTTAGGCCAAAGGGCAGGGTGAAAACCTGGCAACAGGCAGTCTGCCCTACAAAAAAAAAAATGAAATAAATAAAAGCCGCTGGATTGGGTTGGGTCCATTCCAGGCAAAAAATAAGGCACAGGGTTATGTGAAAATCCGACAAGGACGCATCTCCCGCTAAGAAAAGCTAGTGTGAAAATCCACGAGGGACGCACTACCTTTAAAACAATGACGCTTGGAGTGATAAGGCAGCATTGCTTGGGCAACCCTTTTCAAGCAAAGACACCCATCGGGCAAACCTTCCTGAAAAATTATGAGTCAGAGCCCCTGAATCAGGACAGCGTCCTCCGACACTTGGGGGCATAATCGACCAGACGAAGCCACGAGTCATTTCAACGAGAGTTATCGCACCTCGACTACTGGGCCACTCAGATGAACGGTGTCATCTGCATTCCGCATGACATATGCATATGCACGTGCATAACTTACCTTTGCATACAAATCTCTTTTGTTTTCACAGGAAAGTCTGACGCCTTCACACACCGACAAGCTGGTGTTTATCAGTCGCTCAGCCGTGGTTTCACACACCGACAAGCTGGTGTTCTATCAATCACGTTCTACAAAGTCTGGCGCCTTCACACACCGACAAGCTGGTGTTTATCAGTCGCTCAGCCGTGGTTTCACACACCGACAAGCTGGTGTTCTATCAATCACGTTCTACAAAGTCTGGCGCCTTCACACACCGACAAGCTGGTGTTTATCAGTCGCTCAGCCGTGGTTTCACACACCGACAAGCTGGTGTTCTATCAATCACGTTCTACAAAGTCTGGCGCCTTCACACACCGACAAGCTGGTGTTTATCAGTCGCTCAGCCGTGGTTTCACACACCGACAAGCTGGTGTTCTATCAATCTCGTTCTCCAAAGTCTGGCGCCTTCACACACCGACAAGCTGGTGTTTATCAGTCGCTCAGCCGTGGTTTCACACACCGACAAGCTGGTGTTTTATCAATCACGTTCTACAAAGTCTGACGCCTCCACACACCGACAAGCTGGTGTTTATCAGTCGCTCAGCCCCGGTTTCACGTCGACAAGCTGACGTTCCTCAATCATGCGACCGGAATAGTCCTATGATGCCGACAAGCTGGCAATGTCAAGTTCCGGACAGCGACCGCCTCAGGTACGCATCTCTCCCTCTCTTTTCTGAATTTTGGCTCACTTAGGCGCCTGCGTTCTAAGTTCCCCAAAATTGGGGGCAACTGTAGACACCGGGCCCCGAGGCGGTCCAAGATCAGAATTACCCGATGATGAAATAGAAGACCAATTTTCGGCAAGAAATGTGCGAATCGATCGTTCCCTTGTCAAAGGTGTGTTTTTCGGAAAATAATTAAAAAATATATATATTTTTGGGGAAAATTAAAATTAAGGTGGAGCAAAAAAAAAAAATATAAATAATAATAACAAATATATTAATTTTGTTTCAAAATTTAAAATTTAAAATTTAAAATAAAAAAAGAGGGGGAAGTCGCGAAGGCCGCCTGCGGCAGCGCAGGGCTGCCTGCGCGGCAGGCTGCCCCAGCGCGCAGGGGCGCCTGCGCAGCAGGCCGCCCAGCGCGCAGGGGCGCCTGCGCAGCAGGCCGCCCAGCGCGCAGGGGCGCCTGCGCGCCAGGCAGGCGCCTCGCGCGCAGCCCCTGCGCGCGAGGCGGGGGGCGCCGCGCGCCCCCCCTGCGCGCGAGGCGGGGGCCTCGCGCGCACCCCCCTGCGCGCGAGGCAGGGGGCGCCGCGCGCCCCCCCCCCTGCGCGCGAGGCAGGGGCCTCGCGCGCACCCCCCTGCGCGCAGGCAGGGGGCGCCGCGCGCCCCCCCTGCGCGCGAGGCGGGGGCCTCGCGCGCACCCCCCTGCGCGCGAGGCAGGGGGCGCCGCGCGCCCCCCCCCCTGCGCGCGAGGCAGGGGCCTCGCGCGCACCCCCCTGCGCGCAGGCAGGGGGCGCCGCGCGCCCCCCCCTGCGCGCGAGGCAGGGGCCTCGCGCGCACCCCCCCTGCGCGCGAGGCAGGGGGCATCACGCGCGCAGCAGCTTGCTGCCGCGCGCGCCCTTGCCCTCTCCGCGCGACCTGGTCTTCGCCTGTCCGTTTTTTCCGCTGTTTTCAGTCTGATTTTCTTCAGTCTGATTTTTTTTGTTTCACCATTTTGTGTTAATTTTGATTAACTAAAAATGAAAGATTTCTTGTCCCTTACCATTTTGGACCAAGGCAAAAATTAAATGGGGATTTTCCCCTCATTTTGAAGGACGACACATTGAATCCAGGGATTTTTCTTTTAGCTTTTTCTCTCTAGTTTTCTTGGACTCTCCAGGAAGCTCTTTATTCCCAAAAAAAAAATTCTTCAAAGATCTTTAAGCCTTCTTCTCAAATTCTAGTTTTTGCTACTACGAAATATTTAATCTTGGGTTGATTCGAGCAAGAAAAATTAATTTTCTTTGTTCATTCATCCCACAAAAAAAATACTTTCTCAATTTAATTTGTTTAGAACACAAATTTTACATTTATTTCGGATATTATTATCGTCAAAAAAATCGACAAAGGAACGGATCGAGACATCCTATCTTCCAATCTCAAAAATTCTGAGGGTAAACATTCTTGGACTTGTTCTCATTTATTTATTTGATTTTTATTTGTTCACATTTTTCTTTATTTTATATCATTTCTATTCTATTATCATTTTTATTCTATTTAATAAACATGTTTTATATGTCGTATTAGTTTGTTAGATTTATTATTATTCCATCATTATCATTATTTGTTAAATCCTATTATATGTTAATGCATGTCCCACTGTCACTATATTCCTTCATTTTTGCATGGCATTTCATATATTTTGGGCCAATCTATAGTACTTTATTTGTCTTTTTGCTTTGCCTTCCACGGGTTCACTCACCTTTTCTTCACTTCATTTCTTTTACTTTTGTTTTAGTTTTCTTCATTTGTAGATATTTTGTTCTCTTTTGTTTTATTCTTTTATTTTCTTTTTTTAATTCATTGTTTTTATTTAGTTTAACCATTATTACTATTTAAAGTTAATTTGTTTTCCTATTAATACTATTATTATCATTATTATTATTGTTTAACTCTCTATTTTACTATTATTGCCATTTATTTATTTACTAGTATTATTCTGTTTTTAGTATTGTTAGTGCTATTATTATTAACTAATTAACTAGTTAGCATTATTATTATTATTATTATTATTATTATTATTATTATTATTATTATTATCGCTATTATTATTTTGCTATCATGCCATGATCATTTGTTGTAATTTTTATTGTTGTCATTATATTATGTCGTTATTATTTTTTATGCCATGACTCTTGACTATCGACATTATTATTACCACATTTATCATTGTTATTATTATGCTTTGCATTCGTTTAATTAATTTATTTAGAATTATTACTAATGTTTTTGGTATTATTTTTATATGAGTTTTAATTTGGGTCGGGCCTTGTGAGCGCCGTGCGACTCCCCGGATGGGTCGCGACGCGTGGACGGACACTCCATTTTGGTGAGATCCCTCCAATTCCCCTTTGATGTGTTATGTGTTTATTTGTAAATAGATATTTTTGTTCGCGCACGCGTGCGATAAAAAATCACGAAAATATTTTTACAATTAAATTGAATTCTTCACTAATAAAATTGGGACCAATGTCCCTTATTTTAGTCCGACAATGAAAATATCACAATTAAAACGAAAAGTCAACTTTTCTACAAAAATGGGATCACTCATCCCGATTTTTCAATTCAAGCAAACAAAAATGACCCTTCGAGCTCTCTTCAAATTAATACGAAGGAACCAATGTTCCTAAATTTCGAACAAGCGCGAAGGAACCAATGTTTCTTAAATAATGCCCCGATTTATGTATGTTCTTTTATTTTAATCTTGAGTGAGTGTTTTAAATTCAAGTTAATTTTTTATTTGGGCCCTTGTAAATAATTTTGGGGCAATATTATTTATCTTTTGGGGATTGTATTCCGTCCCACTTATATCTTCAACCTCCTTTTATTGGGGTTGTATTCTGCCCCTATTTCTATTGTAATTGCGTGCTTGCGTGTTTACCGCTTTCATTTATCGCTTTCTTTTACTGCTTTATTTATCGCTTTCCTTTATCGTTTTTTTGAGTGCTTGCAATGCGCCATTTAATTTAAATGCATTAATCGTGTGAGATGAGGGGTATAATTTTAAGAAATTAAAAACCCATTTATAATTAACCAAAGCATAAATAAGAGGGAAGTTCCGGACACCATATCTCTGGTTTAGACCAATAGAGGTGAGAAACCTTTTCCCAATTTCTTGCAAATTGGGTGGCGACTCCAAATACCTCAAAAGGTGCCTTTAGGCGTCAATAGGCTAGGTTATTCTCCCCAATGTTCTATTGGGAGGGATACACCGATGATGTCTCATGGCGCCCATGATCAAAAGACGCGAACCTTCATACCTCGAATCCTAAAGCGGATTCAATCGAGGGCCCTTGCTGGGTTCGGCGCGCGTCACAATTGTGGCATGCTTTAAAATCCTGTGTATGTCGGAGGGGATTGCCCCCACCCTCGACCTCTTCACCCATTTCTTCTATGTTTCATGTCGCAGTGATGGGTCGGAGTTTTTCTTTACGAGACGACCAAAAAAGAAGCTTATCAACATTCCCACCTCGATGAAGGGCTTCAGGGAGAGGTATTTTTTGGTGGGAAGAAAAGGTGGCTTCGGAGTGAATTTGGGCTGATCGGCGGGGGCTGCCACTTTGAAGGACCAAGCCTTTGGCCAACCTATGTATGAGCCCGATATTGAAAAACTGATGAATGCCGTTGCCCGAAAGGAGGGACCTTTTGAGTCCAAGCAGTTGCTGGAGGCACTTCAAGGGCCCTCCCTCCTTGGGGTTGCTTCGACTGTCGAAGCTAGGATCGGGCAGATAAATTGTTACCATGCATCAGACATGCATTGCATTTGATTTGCATGAAATGAGAATTTTTGGCCTGAGAAACTTATCTTGTTTATTATTTGTTTGCAGCTGAAATGGCAGGCGGAGGTGATTTGGCCAAGCAGCTGGGCGATAGGGCCCAAGCGAAGAGGGTGGCCGAGCGGAAGGCTAGAGAGCAGAGCAAGAGGCGAAAGCTCGTGCGTTCTTCTGAGTTGCCAACTTCAACCCGATCGGAGGGAGTTGCAATCGCCGCCATCCCGATCTCTTTCGCTGTCCCAGTTGTTACGACTGCGCCAAGCACCACTGTTGCTGCGTCCACCTCCAAACCTACACCTTCGGTGCCTCCAACTGAAACTGCTCATCAACTGACACGCACTCGGCCCCCGAGACTATGAGATGAATCAGATGAGGATGATGTGCCTATCATCCAGACGTTCAGAGAGGTGGCACAGGCGGCAGCCTCTCGACTGGATGAAGACACTCAGAAGAAAGCTGAGGAGGCCGCCAAGAAGAGAGCTGCTGAGCTAATAGCCGAGTCAGACGCTCGAGTGGTTGTCAGAGGTAAGGCCATTCAACAGGGTGAGGCGCCTCGACAATCCTCCGACCGGCGACCGGTTCCCCTAAAAGAGTTCATGAAAGAGAACTTCGGCAGTGATTGGTCACCAAGTCAGGTGGCTGGTTTTATCTATCGTGGTCTCCTTCGGGACAACGATCATAAGGAAATCTGGGATGCCGACCAACTCAGTAGAGAATCCCAAGCGATCAGCCAACAATTAATAGATGTAAGGCCTTTGTCGTTTTATTCCTTCTGGGGAATTATTGATATTCTCCTGTACTCGGCTTGATTATCCCTTCTCATTTCACTTTCATTTTTTTTGCAGGCGGCCAGGAGGGCTCAGTGGCTATATCTTATGGCCGGCACTTGGAAAGGGAAGGCCGAAGAGGGTGCTAAGGCTAGGGCGGAGGCGAGCTCCCGCTGCGAGACTGCCAGGAAGGAGGCCTCCGCCCTTTGAGCTGAGATGGCCAAGGTAAAAGAGTGGTCTGCCGCTTCCCACTCGGAGACAGTAGCTCTGAGGAAGGAGGTTCATCTTAAGGCACAAGAGTTGAAGGCTCGGCAGGGCGAGGTGGATAAATTGAAGGGCAATGTGGCTCGTCTCTCCGTCGAGAATGCCCAAAGCAGGCAATTTGAAGCAGACGCAACCAGGATGGACGCCGAGTGCAAACAGCTGGTTGCTGAGAATGCCAAGCTGAGGGTTGAGGCCGATCAGGCACGTAGAGAGGAGGAGTCTCTGAGGACTACCTTGGAGGAAAAGGAGGCCTTCTCGGCCAAAAAGCTTGAAGAGGAGCTTGCCGCTCAGAAAGAACGTCTTCTTGATGAGCTGGCCGAGGCCCAGGCGCAGTTGCTTTTTCGCCTAGTTTATAAGGCTGAGAGGTGCTTCCCTAGCTCTAATCTGGAATGGATGGACGATCCGGCAGCATTGCCTGCCCCTCCGTCTTAGGGGAAGGGCCTTTGCCTCTGGGGACTAATCAAGAGGCCCGTTCTGAAGCTGGTCCTACTGTCCTGCCACCGCCTGAGGCCGAGTCCACAGCAGCTCTACCAGCGGAGCCTGTCTCTGAAGGGAGAGCAGGGTCTTCTCTGCCTGCTGTCGACCCTTCTCAAGCTATCGCCAAGCCGAGTGTCGAGCAGGCGGCTGATCCTCCTGGCAACATAGATATCGTAGATGTAGAAAATTAGTATCGGGGCTTAGATTAGCTTGTTCCTTTTTATTTATTTATTTATTTTTACGTGCACAAGCTGTATAGTATATATTTCTTTCAATAAATGATATTCATTTACTATTATTATTTTTATTTTGCGTAAGTCGCAATCTGACCATGCATTCGCAAATCTTGAAAAACTGCATAAAATTTGCAAAGTTCACTAAAGTCCATATAACTTGCTATTGTGAAATAAATCAATAAATCTGAGAGACTTCCTGAATTGGAGTAATTTCGTAAGCCCAATGGCCGATTTGCCTGAACTGGCTTAGGATGCAGGATCAGTCGGCCATCTGGGACTGCTTTGAGTTAGACTTAGAATTTGGCGAATAGTTTCGATCATTAAGTCAGCGTGTGATTTGCATTCTGGCTCATGACCGCTGGATGACACTCATCTTGAGAGGAACATATGCCTCAATTTGACCTTAGTGGTCGCGTCTTGGTTTTGGGATAGACGTCGAATCTAGAGAATAAGTCGGCGCGATTAGGGCGCCTTCCATATTTTTGGATCAGAGTATGGCCGATCCTAATGGGTGGGATCGATGTAAGGTTCGTGTTTTTCTCATTTTCAGCTCGGGACAATCATCGATCCTAGCGGTCAAACTGTCGAAAGGTCTACTTTGTTCCGTATTTTGGGATCGAAAATTGCATCGATCCTAATAGATGGGGTCGACATGAGGCTCGTGTTTTTCGCATTTTCGGATCGGGATGATCATCGATCCTAGCAGTCGAGCTATCGAGAGGTCTGCTCCTTTCCGTATCTCGGGATCGGGAATTGCGTCGATCCTAACGGTTTTGCTTCTTTCCGTATCTCAGGATCGGGAATTGCGTCGATCCTAACGGTTTTGCTTCTTTTCATATCTCGGGATCGGGAATTGCATCGATCCTAACGGATAAGCTTTATCCTTTAAGGAGGAAAACTGTAATTTTTGCATCTTCAACCTGGGAGAAACGTCAAGTCTAGCGCATAAGTTATATATCATGCATAATCTTGGACAAGAGTAGAAGAAAGAACCTCTTTATTGATTGGTCGACTGCCAAGTTTTTACAAATGGTATTTTTTTTTTTAAGTATCCTTGTCCTTGGGCTCCGGATAGTAGAGTGATTGGGGGTATCATCGATCCCCTCAGGCAGATAAAAACACTTGCACATGTAGTTAAGACAGCAATGCCGTTTGGGTGAGTTGGGAAATATGTCTGTTCGGGCTCTTGTTCTCCCTGGGTCATCTACAGATCTCTCGACCCTCTAACCCTTCGCCAGCCGGTCAAGATACCTCCCTCAACCGTTTGATCACGGCAACATAGGCTTCTCGCGATGCCTTCTGGTCGCTTCTAATGATGGCGGCGCCCTGATTAGTTGGGATTTTCATCACCATTAAAGCATACACTAGTGACAGCTCCAGTCTGAGCGAGCAGGGGCCTGCCAAAAATGGCGTTATAGGCAAAGATAATATCAATTACCATGAAAGTTACCTTACAGGTATGAGTAATTGCTTCCTAGCTGAGCTCGACGAAAAGATCCACCGATCCTACTACTGGGACAGTGGTATTGCCTAAGCCGATCAGCGGCGAGGCGCTTGGCTTCAAATCCTCTTTTGGCAGTCTCATTACTTTATATGTCTGCAATGTAAGCACGTTAACAGCCCTGCCATTGTCCACAAGAATTCTTCCTACATTGAAGTTATTAATACGAGCTCTGACGACGAGGGCGTCCTCGTGAGGAAACATGACATCCCGTGCATCCTTGTTGGATACGGTGACAAGTCGAAGTTGTTCAACGGCGTGGGAGAGGTAAACTTCTTTCCCCTTTTTTTTCCTAGAGAGCTCTTCCTCGTAGGACGATCCTCCGGCAATGATGTTCATCGACGCTGCACATGGCCTACTTGGGCACATATTTCTTGGATTTCTGTGTTCGTCGTCGTCATCTGAATCAAAGTACCCTTTTTCAAGATCCAGCCGTCTACAGGGACTTGCCCCTTTGACCGGTCTAATGAAATTCTCGAGAGCCCCTTTTTGCACGAGTCGCTCGATTTCCTTATGCAGCGAATAACACTCGTCAGTAGAGTGACCGACGTCTCTGTGAAATTTGCAATACAGGCTCTGGTCTCTCCAGTGCCATCTCCGATCGGAGAGCTTTTTGGGCCAGTTGACTCTGTGGTGGTTCTTCTTGATCCACACAACTTTGGAGGGGCTAGCATTGAGCGGGGTAAAGCTCCAGGGCATCGGGTCCTCTGCTCTACTGGGAAATTCACTCCTTGTCTTTTTTCGTTTACCCAGGTGTTGCAGGCTCTTGGGTCCGTTCGGATTGCTTCCTAGCCACTCGGATATTCGTGTCTAATGAAGGGCCTTCCGTCCGGATACTGCAATCTGTTCATCACACTGGTCTTTCTCCCCCTACTAGACCTCAGGGCCTCATCTAGCTGAACGTGTTGCTTGGCCCACTCCATCAGGTCTTAAAAATCTACAGGAGTTGCTGCGGCTGTAGATTCAAGCGAAGGGTGGTCGACAGTGCACCCAACTAAGGCAGTTGCTGCCATTTCGACGCTTAGGCTCTTCGCCTCGTACATAGCGGCCTGGAACCTATTGACGTAATCTCTAAGACTTCTGTCGGCTCGCTGATAGGGATCGCCCAGGCTACTTACTGATCTTAGTGGTGCGTCTTCACCACAAATCATGAAGTAAAAAGCTCCTTAAGTTGCCAAAAGGAAATGATTGATTCATGGGGTAGCTCACGAAACCATCTCAAGGCATCTCCTCCAAGGGTGGTGGGAAAATTCCAACAGGCGACCCTCTCATTATGAGTGAATGTCTGCACTTTTGTCAGGAATTTAGCTAAATGAGCAATGGGATCGGTCTTACCTGTGTATTTGTCCATCCTGACGTCCTTCCACCTGGGAGGCAACTTGGACTCCATTATTTCTTTGCAAAACGGGGTTGCCATGCTCTTGCAGGTGTTTTCCTTGAGCGTGTCCTTTTGGGAGCTTGTCAAGCCGAACTGCCTCAGTTTTCGCTTCAACCACTTGTCCCCTTTGCTCATAGCGATGGTGACAGACTCCAGTCGCGACCTTATGGAATCACCACGAATAGGTGTGCACATGTAGGTCAAGTCATCCTCGTTAAGCGAAATGGGAGATTCAGCAGAAAGGTAGTCAGAGTCTCTACTAGATAGCATTATCTCCTTTCCCTTGTCATACCTTCCGGGGGTCTCGACGCAGCGTCTCCCCATTTCGTGGACTCGCGGCTCGTTGATGGAGATTCCCTGGCTCCTCGGTCTTCCTAAGCCCTCATTCACGAAATCCCTTTCACGCTTTCTTTCGGGAATAGCCAGCATTTTTCCCTTTTTGACTGTTTGAGCTATGCTATTAGCAAAATCACCGAGGATGGCATGCATGTCTCTGACAATGATGGGAGTATCCTCCGATTGCCTTAAAATGGCGTTGCTAAACTCAGGGAGGGAGGTGGTCTCTGTTGGGGGCCTGATGAGTCTTTCCCCTCCTTGCGAGGTGCCTAAACTGGCACGAGCATCACCTTCACGAATAAAATCTCTGGGGGTCTCATTCTCGTTGTTTCGTGAGTTCGCCATGCCTCTCAACGAAAGCACCAAATGATAAAGCATGGATGGTCTTTATCTGAAGAGGAGAGGTGGGACCGATCGGATGAGAGAAACACTGCAAGAAAGAGTGCCCGGTCGGACCAGGCATAAGCACTCCGAAACTTAAGTTAGTAGCTTAGAAGGAGAATGCTGGAAATTCAATACCTGGAGCCATCATTGGCTGGGCTATTTATATGAGATGATTGAGGGGCACTTGAGTGCCCGGGGAGTGATTACTGGCTGTTAGAGCAGGTATTCGGCGGCGTGACAGGGAGCAGGTGATAGGCATGGGCGCTGCCTTGTGTCAGGCGACTGATGGGACTGGCGATCACATCAGCCGATCGGGCGTGTGCGCTGCCTAGGAGCTCGTGCCTGCTATCCCTGGTTGTTGGGCCTTGGGCCTTACCAATTAAGTGGGCCGACTGGATGGACCTTAGAGCAAATGATATTTGTTGTGTTATCAAGAAGAGAGTTTGAAAGAAATGGACGAGAAAGGAGACGATGCTTCTCCCACTGTTATCAACATTATCTGTCCGCTCTTCTGTAGTTTCTTTGGCCTTCTTTTTCTTATTAGCGGTCTTCTGTTGGAGCTGCAAACTCGGGTATGGATTTTTTATTTATTTAATTTTTTTTCAATATATACACCGTTTTTTAAGGATGAGCAAAAAAAAACGGTTAATCGATAAATCGGTTCAAAACTGAACTGATAAACTGATTAATCGATTATAATGGACTGGTTAGTATTTTGAAAAAATCGATATTAATGGTATGATTAATAGTTTTAGCTTATATAACCGGTTAACCGAACCGATAACCGAATTTTTAATTAATTTATTAGTTATTTAATATGTCCATATTTAATATTTATTATTATATTAACGAAAAGTTATATCTGTAATAAATTTTTATATCATACACACAAAATTTTTTACCTTTCAAACTTTTTAATATATATAATTAATTCCTAATTGTAATTAATTTAATAATTTTAACTCTTTAATTAAAATATTTTATATTTAAATTATTAAAATTTAATATGATAAATAAAATTCAATTAAAATATGGAATTTTAGTTTTAATATTTTTATAGGTAGCATTTAACAGTTGCAATTCGAATTAAATATATTTCGTTTTAAAAATAAAAAAAAATAATTGCAAATAATAATTAATATTTATTAAAATTAATAAATTACAATTTTTTCATTTATTATATTTTTCTATCCAATGCATGCATATTGAAACAACATTTTTAGTTTATATTTATAATGTGAATATTATATTAAATTATATTTTGTTTCTAATTTTTATTTTTAAATATTTTGGACATTTTAATTTTTTATGAATACATCTTATAATTATAGTGGTTAACCGAAATAATATTGATTAATCGATCCGAAAATCTGAAATCGATTGACTGGTTAACTGATAGTAATGGACTGGTTAATGGTTAGTGATTTTTAAAAATCGATAATTAATAGACTGAATTTTTTTGGAACTGATAGACCGGTTTAACCGGTCTATACTCACCTCTACTGTTTTTATCGTTTAACAATTTATGCAAGGTCATCATAGCGGTGTACATTTTCATACTAATCTTAACTGGAAAAAACTACAAAAAAAAAATACCCATCATATTTTCCCCCAAAATACTAAAATGTTACCATAGTTTATTTTGAATTAAAAATGCTTGACATAATAAAAATTAGTACAAAAATACTAATTTTTGTCAATCCTAAATTATAATCTTGATACACAGTAAGACATGTCACGTGAACATTATATATATCTTTTTATTCAAAATAAAATTTAATAACATTTAAGTATCATGAAAAAAATATTAGGAATATTTTAGTAACGAGAGAAAAATGTTAAAGAGCATTTTTGTATCATGAAACCGCATTAAGATCATTTTAATATTTTAAAAAATATTAAAGAGATTTTTGTATTTTAAAAAAACTTTAAAAGTATTTTTTTCAGTTATTTTTGCTACACATAATTATTAACTATTTTATTACCACTTCATCTAAACTAATAGAATTTTTATTACCAAATTTATAATAATATAATTAATTATATCCTTACTTCTTATATATGTATACACAACTAGGGGTGAGCGTGGATCGGTTAACCGGTCCATGAGTCCCAAAAAAGATCAGTTCATTAATATCAGTTTTTTGAAATTTCAGTCCATTACCATCGGTTAACCAGTCCATCGGTTTCGGTTTTTCGGACCGGTTAATCAATATTTTTCGGTTAACCACTATAATTAAAAAATACATTTATAAAAAAATTAAATTGTCGAAGATACTTAGAATTTAAAATTAGAAAACAAACACAATCCAATATAATAATTAAATATGATGTTCAAACAACAAGCATAAACTAAAAATATTCAAAAATATTATTTTCACTTATATTAAAAATTTTATTTTATTTGAAATTTTTAGTTAATATATTAATTTTATATAACTTTTTGAATATATTTTGATTTTAATTAATGAAAAATTGATATATCGGGAAATAATAAGAAATACTAAATATGTACATATTGAACAATTAATAAATTAACTAAAATAACTTTAAAAAAACTAAAATGAAATTGAAATATTTTAAAGTAAATAAAAATTAAAAGGATATAAATAATTAAATATGAAAATAATAAAATAAAAAAAATTATAATAAAAATAAAAAAAAAAAAGAGTGAAATATAATTAATAAAATATAGGTGTGTTCATTTATCGGTTTCGGTTCGGTTAACCAATTTATAAGCTAAAAAATAAAAATCAGTCCATTAATATCGGTTTTTGTAAAACGCTAACCGTTAATCATAAACATCGGTTCGGTTAACCTATTTTTTGGATCGGTTTCGGTTCGATTTCTCGGTTAATCAAGTCCAACGGTTTTTTTGCTCACCCCTATATACAACACGCAAAATTGGATGAAATCTAAATTCTCAAGTAGTGCGGTCATTACTTTTTATTTTTGTGGAGTCAATAAATAAATATTTAATCGTTATTTTTTTTTTTAAAAAAAATGAATGAATGTTTTTACAAATTGACTTAATAGCCAATCAATATGCTACACCCTATAACCGTACTTTTAAATTTCAAAATCACATTTAAGGATGGCAACTGAAATGGTATCCCAAAAACACTCCACCCAAACACAAATCCAATTAAATTTATAAATAACCAAATTTAATCCGAATGAGATTCTTAGATAATTCATGATAAATCCAAGAATGTCTTTATCTGTAGGAGAGAGGGCGATCCGATCGGATGAGAGAAACCTGCAATAAGAGGAGCCCGGTCGGACCAGGCGTGAGCACTCCGAAGCTTAAGTTAGTAGCTTAGAGAGAGAATGTGCTTTAGAGAGATAATGTCGTGAATTCAATACCTGGTGCCATCGTTGGCTGGGCTATTTATATGAGATAGTTGAGGGGCACTCGAGTGCCTGGGGCGTGATTACTGGCTGTCAGAGTAGGTATTCGGCGACATGACAAGGAGCAGGTGGTAGACATGGGCGCTGCCTTGTGTCAGGCGGCTGATGGGACTGGCAGTCACATCAGCCGATCGGGCATGTGCTCTGTCTAGGAGCTCGTGTCTGATACCTTTGGCTGATGGGCTTTGGGCCTTGCCAGTTGGATGGGCCGACTAGATGGGCCTTAGAGCAAATGATATTTGTTGGGTTATCACTTGTCCCCCCTCAACAGGTCCGATCGGGCATAGAATTGCCTTTGTTGGTTCGCTCGGATGGGATCTGTTCTGGAAAATCCCGATCCGAAGACGTGTACTGGCGCGCTTTTTGAATTTAGGAGGCGCTTTTTCTGAAGAGGCGCGCGTGCTTGGACAGCTGTTTTTATTTAATGTTGCGCATGTACCGAGGGCGACGCTTCGTTCTTCACAGAGGCGTGATGTCTTTCGACACGTGGCGCCTGTTGAATGGTGCGTCGTTTGGCATTTTCGAGAGGTGTCAGCCTATAAATAGGGGACTCTATAAAGCGTTTTTTCTTTACTTTCGAAATCCCTAGCGAAGCTCTGTCAAAATCCTCCTTTGATTTCCAGATCTCTGCAACTACTCCTTTATTTCTTCTTCAAATTTCTCGAGTTCTTCTTCATCAAGTAAGTAAGTTTTTTCCCCTCTGTTTGCTTTCTCTGCGATTTCATCTTTCGTTTTCTTTCCGCACCCATTCCATTTAGAAAAGAGAGTTGCGCCCTTTTTTCTTCTTTTTATTAAAGATGGCCTCCAGTAGTGCTGAAGCATTAGACACAAACTTTTTGGAGTGGTATGAGAACAAACCAGCCATCGAGCCTCATTCTCGCCTGACCGCCGGGGAAGTGGCCGAAATTCCCTCCAAGTATGGCCTTCCTGATGAGATATCGGTGTTGGCGTGCCCTGACTCAATGTCAGTGACTGAGGGGCCTTTTGGCCAAAATGGTGAAGAGTGGTTCGTTTGCCACCTCTGGAGTCTAGATGCAGGCCTGAGGTTCCCCTTGGGTGCTTTTGAGATAGCGGTGCTAAGGGGGTATGGTCTTGCCCCTAACCAGTTGCATCCGAACGGCTGGAGATCGGTGGCGTGCTTCAAAATCCTCTGCCAAACAGAAGTGGTAGCCCCAACCTTGGAGCTTTTCACCCACTTTTTCTACATTTCGGGCAGGAGCGACGGAACTGAGTACTTCTTCACAAGTCGCCCAAAGAGGAAGTTGATGTTCGTCCCTACCTCCATGAAAGGGTACCGAGAACGATATTTCTTGGTGGGGAGAAAAGGTGGGTTTGGAGTGCGCCTCACCCGATCGGCAAGAGTCGAGAATCTGAAAGACCTAGCTGCCGGTCAGGAATTCTATGAGGGGGACATAAGAAAGTTGATGGGCGCCGTCAGCAGGAATAAGGAGCCCTACGAATCCAAACTCCTCTTGCACACACTATTTGGCTCACCCGGTTCCCAAGACGCTGAGATCGTAGAACGTGAGCATTAGGATGGGAAAAAAAACCCAATCATTGTGCATCATATCATTCATTGCACTATTTATTTGCTTTGTTTTTTGAATTGAATTTGTGCGTGAAGAAACTTATCTTGTTCGTTGCTCTAGTTGCAGCTGAGATGGCTAGTGGGAGTGATGCATCCAAGCAGCTCGGCGAAAAAATCAGGCAAAAGCATGAGGCCGAGCGGAGGGCTCAAGAGCAGAGGAAGAAAAGGAAGCTTGTGCCCACGTCGGAGCTGCAATCTTCTCGGGCAGCTGCTGGTGCTTCTAGTGGGGCCGTTGGCGCCTCCGCAACGACTCCTGCCATTGCGGCCGTCCCGATCTCATCGGCACCCCCAGCTGCCACGACTACGTCTACGGCACCTTCCTCTACTGCAGTCGGGCCAAATATTGTGCTTCGAAGGGAGGCCTTTCCTCAGCCGGTGCGTCGAAAGCACCACACTCTTCGGGATGAGTCAGATGAAGACGATCAGCCGATCGGTCCCACCATCCGAGAGGCGGAGCAGGCTGCTAAAAGGAAAAGAGCCGATGAAGCGGCTAGAAAGAAGGTTGCTGAGATGATAGCCGAGACCGACGCACTGATTGCCGCCAGAGGCAAGGCCATTCAATGTGGCAAATCTCCACGACGATCTATCGATCGGCGGCCGGCTCTCATGAAGGACATTTTGAGGGAAAACTTTGGCGATGAATGGTCAGTGGGTCAAGTGGCCAACTTCATTTGCCGTGGTCTTCTCCGGGATGAAGATCATCGGGACGCCGGGGAGGCTAGCCAACTCAACAGAGAAGCTCAGGCTATCAATCAGCAGCTAATAGACGTAAGGACTCGCCATTTTGCTTCTGGTGTTAATTTACACCTCTGTGTCTGATGTAGTTATTCTTGATTTTGTGTAGGCTGCCAGGAGAGCACAGCGGCTTCACATGATGGCCGGTCTGTGGAGAGGAAGGGCCGAGTCGGGCGCCGCAGCTAAGGCGGAGGCGAACACACGCTGTGAAGCAGCTAAGAAAGAGGCCTCCGACCTTCGAGCTGAGGTGGCCAAGCTCGAGGAGCGATATGCTGCTTCACAGTCGGAGACAGTAGCCTTGAGGAAGGAGGCTCACCAGAGTGCTCAGGAGCTGAAAGCTCGGCAGGGCGAGGCCGACAGGCTGAAGGGCGAAAATGCTCGCCTATCCGCAGAGTGTGGACAACTGAGGCGGTTCGAGGCAGATGCAAGCCGACTGGATGCCGAATGCAGAGAGTTGGTTGCTGAGAACGCCAGGTTGAAGACAGAGGTGGAGTCCTTGAAGACGTCGGCAGCAGAGAACGAGGCTTCCTATACGAAGATTCTTGAAATGGAGCTTGCCAACCAAAAGGAGCGCCTGATCGATGAGTTGGCAGACACCCAGGTGGGGCTGTTGTCTCGGCTAGTTCATGAAGCTGGGCAGCGCTTCCCCGGGGTGGATCTGTCATGGATGGATGACCCGGCCTCATTGCCTGCTCCTCCAAGCAGTGACGACGAAGAAGGCGCTCCCGAGGGGGAAGTCATCGAGAGAACTTCTGGAGAAGGTCCCTCACCTCTGCCGACTATTCAAGAGGTTCCATCTGAAGCGGGGCTTGTGGCGTCTTCAACACCTGAAGCCGAAACGGAGGTTCCTCCTGCACCTGAAGCTGAGCCAGTGGCGCCTTCTTCCACTGGGCCTGTCTCTGAAGGGGGGGCAGTATCTGTACCGTTAGCTGCCGACCCTCCTCAAGCCACGGCCGATCCGATCGTTGAACAGGTCGTTGGGCCTCCTGGCGAAGTGGAGGTTGTAAATATAGATAGTTAGTTTAGGAATTTAGATCAGCTTTACTTTTTTTCTTTGTTTCCTATCTTTGTAACGATTCTTTACAAATTGTATATTGGAGGTATTTTGTATTAATAAGATTGCCTAATTCTGCAAATCAAGATATACATAAGTTTGTACTGAAATTTGCAATATGATCGAGCTAAATAAAACTCGTAATTAAAATTTGCATTAAATTTCACAAGTATTTCCTGAATTCGAATAGCGTCGAAGCTAAGTGACCGATCGGGTCAGTCTGTCTTTTTTAGATCGTTTTGCTAAGTGATACTCATAAAGCTGCATAAGGGTTGCATGGCTGAGCTATATGATACTCGTAGAATCGCATAGTTATTGGGAAATCGAGTTGAGTGATACTCGTAGAACTGCATGAGAATTGCATAGCCGAGAATACTCGTAATATTGCATAATAATTGCATAACCGAGCGAGAGAGGTTAGATCCTCTATAATAGGGATAATACTTGGGGAGGTAAGATCCTCCATCACGTTAGATTCGCTTTTGTAGCTTGAGACGGGCATCAAGCCTAATCGTAGAACGCTAAATTATGCATTAATTGAACGAATATGAAAGAAGGAACCTTTTTATTAATCAGGCAATTGCCAGGTTCTGATACATTATAAGACATGGTACTTCTTGAGTACTTCAACATTCCAGCTTCTGGGGACCTCTCGCCCTTCAACAGTTCGGAGCCTATAAGTGCTCGGGCTTAGGACTTTAGATACCTCATAGGGCCCTTCCCAATTTGGCATTAGCTTTCCCACTCCGGCGTTTCCCGAGCCTAGTTCTGCCTTTCTGAGTACCAGATCGCCTACATTGAAGGTTCTAGACCTTACTTTAGCATTGTGGTATCTGGCCACTCTTTGTTTATAGGCAGCGATCCTGGCGTAGGCGTCCTCCCTCTTTTCTTTGATGAGATCTAAGTCTTGGCATCTCTCTTGAGTGTTCATCCGCTCGGAGTAGAGAGCCGATCGGTAAGAAGGGAGGCCGACCTCCACAGGAATCATCGCTTCGGAGCCGTAAACAAGAGAAAATGGCGTCTGATGAGTGCCTGTCCTGGGGGACGTTCTATATGTCCACAGGACACTCTGCAGTTCTTCAGTCCAGTTGCCTTTGGCTTGACACAGTCGTTTCTTCAATCCCTCCAAGATGGTCCGATTGGAGACCTCGGTCATTCCGTTGCTTTGGGGATGAGCGACAGATGTGAACTTTAGTTTGATGTTCAAGCCTTGGCAAAAGTTCCTGAAAATGGAGCTGTCGAACTGCTTGCCATTATCTGCAATAAAAACATTGGGTAAGCCATACCTGCAGATGATGTTCTTCCATGTAAAGCTCTTGACCCTCTCGGCTGTGATGGTGGCTACCGGCTCAGCCTCAATCCACTTGGAGAAGTGGTCTACTGCCACTATGAGGAACTTCATCTGCTTTTTGCCTTGGGGAAAAGGTCCCAAGATGTCCATCCCCCATTGGTCGAATGGCCATGCAATTCCGATCGGCTGTTGGTCTGCTCCATGCTGCCTTATAATCCTGCCATGAATTTGGCATTGCGGGCATATCCTTACTTTCTCCTGGGCATCCTTGAGCATGCTAGGCCAGTAATATCCCGTCTGAAGGGCCTTTCTCGCCATGGCTCTGCTTGCCTCATGCGCACCGCATATGCCCTCGTGGAGCTCTCTGAGGATGTAGTCCCCCTCTTCCTCCGACACGCACTTTAGCCAAGGGTGACTGAAAGCTTTTTTGTACAATTCACCGTTAATGATGGAGTAATTGAGAGATTTTCGAGATACCTTTCGAGCTTCGTCCTTGTCCTCGAGCAGTCGTCCTGTCTGGAGGAACTGCATAATTGGGCTCATCCAGGTTTCATTCTCTTGGTCGATCTCCATCATCTCCGGTTCGTCTAGGGAGGAGGAAGTCTGGTCTACAACGGCAATGTTTTCTTCTATGACACTTTGTGCGGAAGCAGACATCTTAGCTAGCCGATCGGCTTCTGCAGTTTGGTCTCTCGGGACTTTCTGTAGCACCCATTCCGATCCAGCCTCTTCCAGTTTTGCAAAAGCAATCTTGACTTTGGCCAGGTACTGGATCATCGTGGCCTCACGTGCTTCGAAAGTCCCCAAAACTTGACTGGTGACCAGCTGGGAGTCGCTCCTGATGGCTACTGACTCTGGCCGGATTGCATGGAGCAGTCTCAGCCCTTGAAGGAGCGCCTCGTACTCTGCCACATTATTAGAAGCTTTAAAATTAAGCTTTATGGCGTACCTTATTGTGATGCCCAAAGGGCCTTTTATTACTATGCCGACGCCTCCTCGAGCGTCGTTTGCTGCGCCATCCACTGTCATTTCCCAGTTTTGTGGCTTGGGCAGACTTGGTGGTTCCTCACCCGCAAATTCGGCAATGAAATCTGCCAAAGCCTGGGCCTTTATAGCTTTTCTGGGTTCATATCTGACATCCCAGGATTGTAGCTTAATCGCCCATCCCACCATTTTGCCTTCCAGATCCGGCGTTTGGAGTATCTTCCTTAGAGGATGACCCGATCGGACTACAATTGTGTGCGCCTCGAAGTAAGGTCTCAACTTCCTTGCACACATCATGAGGGCAATAATGAGCTGCTCAACCGGTCCCTTTCTCAAATCTGCACCTCTCAGTACTTCACTTACGTAGTACACGGGTAGCTGTTGGGTATCTTCTTCTCGGACCAAAGCACCTGCAACAGCTTCCTTAGAGGTGGCTAAATAGAGGTATAAATTTTCACCTGGTACCGGTCGGCTGAGCAGCGGCGGGTTGGTGAGGAATGCCTTCAGCTCTTCGAAGGCTCGCTGGCAGTCTTCCCCCCAGACAAAAGTTTCGCTCTTCCTTAGCTTCTTGAAAAAGGGCGTACAGCGCTTGGCTGAAGAGGAAATGAATCGTCCCAAGGCTGTTATTCTTCCATTCAGCTTCTGGACGTCTTTTATGCTTCTGGGGGGTTGCATCTCGAGGATGGCCTTTATTTTTTCCGGATTAGCCTCAATCCCTCGTTGAGAGACCAGGAATCCCAAAAATTTTCCTGATGGTACCCCGAAGATGCACTTCTCCGGGTTGAGCTTCATCTGGAATTTATTTAGAGTATCGAAAACGCTTGCCAGATCGGCTGGATGTTCCTCGGCGCTTCGGCTCTTGACGATCATGTCGTCGACATATACTTCGACATTCTGCCCGATCTGGTCTTTAAAAATCTTGTTCATCAGACGCTGATATGTGGCCCCAGCATTTTTCAGTCCGAACGGCATCATCCTGTAGCAGAACGTTCCGTCGTCTGTGATGAAGCTGGTTTTCTCCTGATCAAGGAGCCACATCAGAATTTGGTGGTAGCCGGCATATGCGTCCAGAAGAGAGTAAATGGCATGGCATGCTGTGGCGTCTACCAATTGATCAATACTTGGCAAGGGATAGCTGTCTTTAGGGCATGCCTTGTTGAGGTCGGTGAAGTCGACACACATTCGCAACTTGCCAGACTTCTTCTTGACCAACACCACATTAGCCAGCCATTCGGGGTAGTCTACCTCTCGGATAGTTCCGGTCTTGAGTAGCCTATCAATCTCTTCAGAAATGAACTTCCTCCGATCGGGCGCGTGCCTTCTCAACTTTTGGCGGATCGGAGGGAAGCTCGGGTCCACATTTAACTTGTGGGTGATTATTTTGGGGTCCACGCCAGTGATATCCTCTGGCTTCCAGGCAAAAGTCGCTTGATTGATGGTCAAGACGTGCATGATAGCTTCTTCAGTTGTTCTATCCATGCTTGTCCCCACCTGAACACTTTTGCCTCTATCGAGCGACCTGGCCTTTGTGGCTTCTGCTGGGTCCATCCTGGGCCTTTCCGCCTGCTCTTGCTGCTCGAGGCCTGGCTCTACGACCATCGCTTCTCGCTGCTGCCTTATCATGGTGATATAAGCCTCCCTGGATGCTTTCTGGTCACCTCTCAAGATGGCGACGCCTCCTGTGGTCGGAATCTTCATCACCATGTATCGGATGGAGGTCACAGCTCCGGTCTGGAAAAGCAGTGGTCTGCCAAAAATGGCGTTGTAGGCAAATGTCATGTCCACAACCATGAAAATTACCTTACAAGCATGAGCTATTGCTTTTTGGCCGAGCTCGACAAAAAGCTCTACAGATCCCGCCACGGGGATGGTAGCATTGCCCAGGCTGATCAGAGGAGTGGCGTTCGGCTTCAGTTCTCCGATCGGAAGTCCCATGGCTCGGTAGGCCTGGAGGGTTAGGACGTTGACAGCACTGCCGTTGTCCACCAAGATTCTTTTTACATTGAAATTATTTATCCGAGCTCTTACAACGAGAGCGTCCTCATGTGGAAACAGGACGTCTCGTGCGTCTTCGCTGGAAATGGTGACCGAGGCAGGCTGTTCGGCCTGTCGGGAGAGGTAGACGCCTTTCCCCTTCCCCTTTTTGGGGAGATCCTCTCCGTAGGATGACCCTCCAGTTATCACGTTTATGACCCCGGCATAGGGTCTGGCAGGGTCGGCGTTTCTGGGATTCCTGCGCTCATCATCGTCGTCTGAGTCAGGATCGTCCCTGCGAGGCTTCGGCTGTCTACAGGGTTCATCCCCTCTAGCCGGGCCTGTGAATCTCCTGAGGGCCCCACGGCGTATCAGCCTTTCAATTTCTTTTTTTAGCGAAGTGCACTCGTCGGTTAAATGACCGACGTCTCTGTGGAAATCGCAATATTTGCTCGGGTCCCTTGCATCCCGACTTCTTCCAGAGAGGTCTCTGGGCCAGTTGACTCTGCGATGCTTTTCTTTGATCCACATCAACACCGCAGTCGGGGTAGCATTGAGAGGAGTGTACGTCCTCTCGGCCCGGTCGTCTGAACGCGGATTCCGGTCTCTTCCCGATCCCCTGGCTTGGCCTGGATTCCTGGAACTTTGAGCTCCATCTTGGCCTTTGGATGTCCGATCGGAAGTGGAGGCTCTTTGAGTAGAGCGATTGTCCGGATATTGTAAGCGGTCCAGGACGCTGGTCCTTCCTCTGCTTTTGGACCTGAGAGCATCATCCAACTGGATGTGTTGCCTAGCCCTCTCCATTAGCTCAGCGAAGCTGGATGGGGGTCTTGTTGTAAGCGACTCGAAAAGCGGTCGGTCAGTGGTGCCCCCTTGTAAGGCGGTAGTCGCCATCTCCACACTGACATTTCTCACTTCAGACATGGTAGCCTGAAACCTGTCGATGTAGTCTCGAAGACTTTCATCGGTTCTTTGGTAAAGATTGCACAGGTCGTTCACCGTCTTGGGCGCATGCGTTTGCACAATGAACCTCATAGTGAACAGCTCCTTTAGCTGTCTGAATGACGTAACGGATCCCATGGGCAGCTCATGGAACCACGTCAATGCATCCCCTCCCAGAGTGGTGGGAAAAACCCTACAGGCTATTCTTTCGTCATAAGTATAGACCTGTACCTTGGTCAAGTACTCTGCCAAGTGCGTGGCAGGATCTGTTTTGCCTGTGTACCTTTCCATGACCACATCTCGCCACCTGGGGGGGAGCTCAGCATCGGTGATCTCTCTGCAGAAGGGAGAGGCAGTGTTCCCACAAGTATTTCCTTCGAATGTGCCTCTTTTGGGCGCGAGGACACCAAACTGCTTCAGCTTCTGCATAAACCACTGGTCCTGCTTGTTCAGCTGATTCTGTTTGCTTAGGGTCGTGGCGGTAGATTCCCCGCCCTTGTGCCTTCTCGTTTGGCCGCGACTTGGAGTGCACATGTAGGACACATCATCCCTCGTAGACACAGTAGCAGACCTGTTGTTGTAGGGAGAGGCTCTACTTGCAGACACTATCTGCTTCCCCTTGTCGCTCTTGCCTGGGGTTCTGGTCGCATTTTTCCTGGCTCCCTGAACTCGGGATTCATTAATAATGACTCCCTTGTTCCTGTTTCTCCTGAAGTCTTCGCCCATGAGGTAATCCTCTTGGGCTCTTTCAGAAGCGATTGGCATCTTACCCTTCTTGAGGGTTTGGACAATGCTTTTTGTAAAGTCACTGAGAATAGCGCGCATGTCTCTCACAGTGATAGGGGTGTCCTCTGGTTGCCTTATTGTGGCATCATCGAATTCGGGAAGGAGGTTGGCCCTTATGGGGGGCCTGGCGGGCGCTTCCCTCCTTCTCGAGGTGCCTGATATGGCACGAGTGTTGTCGTCATGGTCGAGGTCCATGGGGGTCGTATTCTCATTGGATCTTGAGTTTGCCATCTCTCAACGAAAGCACCAAATGATAAATCCAAGAATGTCTTTATCTGTAGGAGAGAGGGCGATCCGATCGGATGAGAGAAACCTGCAATAAGAGGAGCCCGGTCGGACCAGGCGTGAGCACTCCGAAGCTTAAGTTAGTAGCTTAGAGAGAGAATGTGCTTTAGAGAGATAATGTCGTGAATTCAATACCTGGTGCCATCATTGGCTGGGCTATTTATATGAGATAGTTGAGGGGCACTCGAGTGCCTGGGGCGTGATTACTGGCTGTCAGAGTAGGTATTCGGCGACATGACAAGGAGCAGGTGGTAGACATGGGCGCTGCCTTATGTCAGGCGGCTGATGGGACTGGCGGTCACATCAGCCGATCGGGCATGTGCTCTGTCTAGGAGCTCGTGTCTGATACCTTTGGCTGATGGGCTTTGGGCCTTGCCAGTTGGATGGGCCGACTAGATGGGCCTTAGAGCAAATGATATTTGTTGGGTTATCAATTCATAGCCGTCCCAAATCCATTTACTATTACCCGATAATATCCAAATTGACCTGAAATCCGATTAACATGGAATATTTAATTAAATTATTAATAATTTAATTGAATATATTTAATATTAGTGATAGATTTTAATTAAAAAAAGTGTCTTATGTAATTTATAAATATAAATTATACTATAATATAATAAATTAATTAAAATTTAAAATTTTTAGATAATATGGGGATATAAATATTATTTTTAATTAAATAATAATGAATTTTATAAACGGATTAGAATAATAGGCATCTAAAGGCATAAATTCGAATCTGACTAATACGGACAGTAAAATTAATACTTGAACTCGTCCAAACTTATTTAAACACTACCTAAATCCATTTTATTAGGGTCGGATAGGCCGATCGGATATATGAAAGTAGCTGACATGCTCCCAGTTTGTCGTCTCTAATCACATCCATTAAAAAATTTAATTAATAAATATTCTTGAAATTATATAATTTATTTGTAAATTTCTTCCTTATTCTTAAATTTACTAAGAACATATATTAGAAATATGAGAATTTAATAAACATTTACTGATAACAAAACAAAATTAAATAAGTATATATTAAAAATTAATCAATTAATAATTGTCAAATGAGCAATAATGTGAAACAAATGGAAAAAAAAGGGCTTATCACATTTCCAATACTTTAAATTTGTCCAAAAAATTCACTTAATCCCTTAACCTTTGTGAGCAACCTCCTGGCCTCCTGAACTTGTAAAATCGATATACATTAGCCCCTTATTTTTAGTATTTAAAACATGTGTTAGTGCGTGTAACATATGCATGATGACATGGAAAAAAATCCAATGAAATAATGTCATGTGGTTTTACTTGCCATGTATAAATATTCTGCCTCTTAAACTTGTCTAAATAATTCACTTAACCCCCTAAACTTTTTGTAAGTAACCACTCGGCTCCCTAAAGTTGTAAAGTCAAGATACATTGGCCTACTTTTTTCACAATTTGAAAAAGGTGTAGCATGTAAGACATGCTTGATGACTTGGAATGTAACACCCCCTTCCCATACGTAGGCGATCCCATCCGATAAGGAGTGAGATGCCGTATGAGACAAGGTGTCATCAAACAAAAGCAAAGCAAAATATGCATCCATTCATAACATACATTCAGAAATACAGAATAATTAAAAACTTTACATGCAGCAAGCAAAAGCTGATCATGCATTACTATAATTAAACTATTACAATAATGGTCTGATCGACAAGCTGGAACAAAATAATATTACAAATGCGGAAGCTGATACAAACTGATACAGAGAGTTCTATACAAAAAGAATCATCACAAATACAAAACTGAGCCCTACACTAAAACCCTTCTGTGTTGGCTTGATGACGGCGACTCTCTCAAAGCAAAACGCCTTCCGCACCTGCACGGGTAAAAACACCGTGCTAAGCGATAAACGCTTAGTGGGGAAACACACATAAATTATGGACGGCCACTCACAGTGGTCGTCAAGGCATAACACATTCACAATGGCAGAATGCAAGGACTATTGCATAATTCATATAAACATGCTCGTATTTAAAAGTCATACATTCAGTATCTCATAATCATATGTATTACAGAATAAACCAGCATGTATTTCATCATTAACTCATTCAGATATTCCATTCAAAGCCAGATCAGATCAGAACATTTCCATTAATATTTAAAGAACACCTGCTGACTCTAGACAGTGGATAACGAGTGTACTGAGGGTACCTTACGGGTACGAATCGAATACTGAGGGTACCTCACAGGTACAAGTCAAATATTATATCATTTATCAAAACATGTTATTTATATACTGAGGGAATCTTAAACAAGATTCTATACTGAAGGGTTCGCGAGGAACCAAACGGGGACCTGATCGGGGTCCAAACTGAACTGAGGGCTGCAGCTAAAGACTCTATTAGGCATGCCTAACTATCCACTTACTCGACTCTAGCAGGTTATGCATCAAACAGATCACATTTCAGGATACAGAATATAATTCATCAGAAAATCATGCTATCACGCATATCAAAGCATTAAACAGTAAGACATGCATCATACAACAGTAAAGTCCATTCTGAAGAAATACCAAATTCAGTTCTGGGCTAAAAACCAGGAAATTTCGGAAAAACGAGCTGAACGGAGAATCGGGCGAGGAATGGCTGGTCACTGGCGTGACTGGCCTTCTCAATAGGCAGGTCACGGCGTGACCTAGGGTCACGTCTCGTGACCTGCTTGTTTCTCGCCTATCGCGTTGCGTGATCCTCGCGGGTCACGCAATGCTTATGCAGGTCACGGCGTGACCGAGGGTCACGCGATGTGACGCTGCTTCTCCCTCGCAGATCACGTTGCGTGATCTGCCTCTACCTTGCAGGTCGCACGACGTGACCGAAGATCACATCGCGTGACTTGCTTCCTCTTCAGTTGGTCACGCGACTGGCTTCTCAGCAGGCAGGTCACGCCGTGACCGAGGGTCACGTGACGTGACTTGCCTTCCTTCGTAGCGAGTCACGCAACAGAGAGAGTTTAAACAGTATTACGATTTTCCAGAATTTCCACGATTTCCAGAACCAAGAATTCCATCCCAATTTGATTTAAAACCATTCAAACCTGTATTTACCTTCCAGAAATCATCTCAAATCACATAATCAATATACATGCAACTCAATTTAGCATTTAAACAACCAAATCAAGACTAATTGATTCAAGCTCTTCAAGAACATATAAACCCTAGAATTTACAGTAAACATCAAAATCGCACAAATCACAATCTAATATTCCCAAACCTGGATTCTAAGCCTCTATCACTTAGCTCCACTAGGACCAGCAACTTCTTTACCCTTTGGATCACGGGGAGCTTCAGCTAGAACACAAATTCAACAAGAACATTCAACAAAACAAACCCTAAGTTAAACCTAACTCAAGGAAGGAGATGAAAATGAAATAAAGGGAAACTAAGATGAGAATTGCAGTGACTTACCAAGTTAGAAGCAAGAGTGACTAATTTCCACTACCACAATTTGATCTACAGCAAGTAGCAATTAGGAAAGGGAAAAGAAGAAGAAGATGGAGCTAGAAAGGGAAAAACGTGAATTGATCTTCCCCTCACTCATACTTCTTTTCTTTATTCATTTCCCTAACCTAATACACATGTCAATTTCTTGGTGGTGGAATTTAATCACTCACACCCTAACTCAACACATCACACACACCAAATGCAACCTCAATTAAATGTATTCTACAATGGTATAAGCACATGCATGCAAATGATTCCCAACTAATAACACCCTAATATGGTATGCTCAAGTGTACACAAGTAATTCCTAATTAATTCACACACTAATGCCATGTATGCACCCACACAATAATAAAACCCCAAAATCATGCATTTTACTGAAATACCCTTATGAAATACTGTACACATGTGAATGCTTACCCATACAGACAGACAGATAGACAGACAGACAGGCTCATTCTACTAGGGGGCAAATGGGGTGTGACAACTCTCCCCTACTAATAAGAATTTCGTCCTCGAAATTCTCACCTGAACTGAATAACTGTGGATACTGAGCTCTCATCGACTCCTCTGATTCCCAAGTCGTTTCCTCGACTCCATGATGGATCCACAACACTTTAACCAAAGGAATCTGCTTATTTCTCAACTGCCTAACCTCTCGGGCTAGAATAGCTCGCGGTTCCTCATCATAAGAGAAGTCTGGCTGAACCTGGATGTCCTGAACTGACAGAACATGCGAAGGATCTGATCTGTACCGACGAAGCATCGAAACGTGAAACACATCATGTAACTTTGCTAACTCCATCGGTAACGCCAATCTATAGGCTACAGGTCCCACCTTAGCCAAAATCTCATATGGTCCAATGAAACGAGGACTAAGCTTACCCTTCTTTCCAAATCGAAGTACTCTCCTCCAAGGAGAAACTTTAAGGAAAACTTTGTCCCCGATCTCAAATTGCACGTCTTTCCTCTTCAAATTGGCATAAGACTTCTGTCGATCCTTGGCTGCCTTCAAATTCCGCTGCACTACTATGATTTTATCTTCAGTATCCCTAACCAAGTCTGGTCCAATCATAGATCTCTCGGATAGCTCGGTCCAACAAATCGGAGTCCTACACTGACGACCATACAAAGCCTCATATGGCGCCATACCAATACTCGACTGGAAACTGTTGTTGTAGGCAAATTCCATCAACGATACATATCTGTCCCAACTGCCCGGAAAATCCAAAGCACAAGCCCTCATCATATCCTCCAGAATCTGAATAACTCGCTCTGACTGACCATCGGTCTGAGGATGAAACGCTGTACTGAAGTTCAATCTAGTGCCCAAAGCTCTCTGTAACTCCTTCCAAAACTTAGAAGTAAATCTCGGATCTCGATCTGAAACTATGGACAAAGGCACACCATGCAGTCGAACTATCTCATCTACATAGATACTGGCTAACCTGTCCATGGAATAGTCCACTCTAACCGGTAAGAAGTGAGCTGATTTCGTAAGCCGATCCACAATAACCCAAACTGAATCATGCTTCCTCTGAGTCAAAGGCAAGCCAGAAACAAAGTCCATGGTGATATCATTCCATTTCCACTCAGGAATGGATAAAGGCATGAGTAAACCCGAAGGTACCTGATGCTCGGCCTTTACCTGCTGACAAGTCAAGCACTTGGAAACAAAATCCACTATGTCTCGCTTCATACCGGACCACCAATAGAATTGCTTCATGTCTTGGTACATCTTTGCACTGCCAGGATGCATAGTAAAGACTGAACTATGCGCCTCACTCATGAGCTGTCTCCTCAAGTCCTCAGGCTCTGGCACACACAGGCGATCTCTAAACATAAGTACCTCATCCTGAACTGAGAACTCTGACTGCTTACCCGATCTAACCTCATGCACAATCTGCTGAAGCCTCTGGTCATCTCTCTGAGCATCCACTATCCTCTGTCTCAAAGTAGGCTTCACACGCAGCTGGGCAAGCAAAGCCCCATCTGAATCAAATCGCCATCTGAATCGCCTCAAGAACAAGGCAGAAACTGACTTACGACTCAAAGCATCAGCAACTACATTGGCCTTACCAGGATGGTAATCCACAATGCAGTCGTAGTCCTTAAATAACTCAAGCCATCTGCGCTGTCTCATATTCAACTCTTTATGTGAAAGGAAGTACTTCAAACTCTTGTGGTCCGAGAAGATTCTACACTTTTCCCCATACAAGTAGTGACGCCAAATCTTCAAAGCAAAGATTACAGCCGCCAACTCTAAATCATGCGTCGGATAGTTCTTCTCATGTGGCTTCAACTGACGAGAAGCATAAGCCACTACTTTACCTTCCTGCATCAACACACATCCAAGACCAACTCCAGAAGCATCACTGTAAATGACAAACTCCTTACCCGAGATGGGTTGAGTAAGGATAGGAGCCTCAACAAGCAACTGCTTTAACCGATCAAAACAAGACTGACACCTGTCTGACCACTCAAATCTAACTCCTTTCCTCAACAATCTAGTCATAGGAGCAGCAATCACAGAAAATCCCTTAACGAACCGACGGTAATAACCTGCTAAACCGAGGAAACTCCTCACTTCCTGAACATTTCGAGGCGCTTTCCAATCAACTATCGCCTCAATCTTGGCTGGATCAACCTGAATACCACTAGCTGAAATAATGTGACCCAAGAATGACACTTCTCGAAGCCAGAAATCACACTTGCTAAGCTTAGCAAACAAATGATGCTCTCTCAACATTTGCAAAACCAATCTGAGATGCTCCTCATGCTCACTCTCATTCTTGGAATATACCAAGATGTCATCAATGAACACTACTACAAATCGATCTAAGTATGGCCTAAATACACGATTCATCAGATCCATAAAAGCCGCTGGAGCATTTGTCAAACCAAACGGCATCACAAGAAACTCATAGTGGCCATACCTAGTCCGAAATGCAGTCTTAACCACATCTGCATCCTGAACACGAAGCTGGTAGTACCCTGATCGAAGATCTATCTTGGAAAAGACACCCGCACCTCGAAGCTGATCAAATAAATCCTCAATCCTAGGCAAGGGATACTTGTTCTTCACTGTAACTTTATTAATCTGGCGGTAATCAATACACATCCGCAGGGACCCATCCTTCTTCTTAACAAACAACACTGGAGCTCCCCATGGAGATATGCTAGGTCGAATAAACCCCTTATCCAATAACTCTTGTAGCTGAGATTTAAGTTCCCTCAACTCTACAGGAGCCATCCGATAAGGTGCTCTCGAAATAGGTGCAGTACCCGGCATGATCTCAATGGACAACTCAACCTCTCTCTCAGGAGGCAACCCAGGCAACTCGCTCGGGAACACATCACTAAACTCCCGCACTACAGGAATGTCCTCAATCTGAACCTGATCCCTCCTGGAATCTAACACAACAGCTAGAAAAGCCTCACAACCTTTCCTGATGAATCTCTTGGCTTGCAACACAGAAATAACATTATTCACTGAACTAGCACCCAAACCTTTCAGAAACACAAGAGACTGACTTCTATCCCGAAGTACAACTGTCTTCCTATGGCAATCCACTACAGCCCGATACTTACCCAACCAGTCCATACCCAGAATCAAGTCAAACTCTCTGAAGGGTAACTCAATCAGATCCGCTGGAAGCACAGCTCCCTCAACAATCAGAGGACAACTCCTAAAAACTCTACTCACACTGACACTATGCCCTAATGGACTGGTCACACAAATCTCATAATCTAACTGATCAACAGAATGCAATTTATCAATAATTCTATCTGTGCACAAATATGAGTGTGTGGAACCAGGATCAATTAGAGCATACAACTCAGTGTCATGGAGTAGGAACTTACCAGCAATAACATCAGGCGCATCCTGCTCATCTCTGGCTCTCATAGCATAAGCTCTAACGGCACCCTGAGGAGGATGCTCAACAGTCTCAGAAGCAACACCATCTCTATGCCAACCACCTCTACCTCGACCTCGGCCTCTGCCACGGGTAGCCTGAGAAGCATTCGAACCAACCCTACTGCCCTCTCTCTGGGAACCCGAATCCTCAAGCACCCTCGGACAACCAGCCAACTGATGCTCCGAACTCCCACATCTGAAGCATGCACCGGTGAGCCACCTACACTCACCCCGATGTGACTTATTACAATGAGGACAAGCTGGTGTAGTCTCAACTCTACCACCCCTGCCAGAACCTGACACAGCTGCAGGACCCTGTCGTCTACCTCTAGAAGCCGGACCAGATGCTGACTCATCCTGTGGGTTCCTAGATCTCTTACTCGAAGAAGATCCTCCACGAGAAGAACTCCTCCTCTGAGCTCTCTCTCTCATCACAGTCTCATTCAACTCAGCTCTCACAGCAGCCTCAACAATCTGATAGTAGCTAACCCCAGGAATACACATCAGTGAAATCAAAGCAATCTTCAAAGACTCATTTAACCTTGCCTCGAAATGCTTACATCTGAAATCATCAGTCATAACCCCTCGTGGAGCATATCTAGATAACCTGTTGAACTCTTTCTCATAATCTGCTACAGACAAAGCCCTCTGCTTCAAACTCAAGAACTGCGCCCATCTCGAATCTCTATAGGTCTGAGTGATGTACTTCTTTATGAACTCACCCTCAAAGAACTCCCAGGTAATCGGATCCGGTATCTGAGGATGCCTGCACACTAACTCCCACCACTCAAAAGCAGACCCCTGAAGAAGAGCTAAAGCACACTCTGCCTGCTGGTCGGGAGGACACCGAATCTCTCTCAAAGCACGCTTCACTTTATCTAACCATCTCTCTGCAATCTCAGACTCATTCAACCCAGTACCATAGAAATCCTCAACTCCTGCTCTCCTCAGGTTCTCCATAGGTGCTCTAGGAGCAGTCACTCTCTCCAAAACCCTAGCCATGTCCTGATGCAGTCTAAACATAGCCTCAAAGGGCATGGCTGCGGCCTCGGGCTGGACCCTAGCATGCTGAGCCAACACAGTAACAGAAACAGACTGATCTACAGCGGGAGGATTCATACTCTCGGCGGATTCCTCACGCACACCATGAGCAGAATTAGAAGCCATCTAAACAAACAAGAAACAACCGTATCAGCCAACACATATCTAGACACATACACATCTAAGAAACTCAGAACAATCATAACAACACCCAGAAATGCCTAAACCTATGCTCTGATACCACTAACTGTAACACCCCCTTCCCATACGTAGGCGATCCCATCCGATAAGGAGTGAGATGCCGTATGAGACAAGGTGTCATCAAACAAAAGCAAAGCAAAATATGCATCCATTCATAACATACATTCAGAAATACAGAATAATTAAAAACTTTACATGCAGCAAGCAAAAGCTGATCATGCATTACTATAATTAAACTATTACAATAATGGTCTGATCGACAAGCTGGAACAAAATAATATTACAAATGCGGAAGCTGATACAAACTGATACAGAGAGTTCTATACAAAAAGAATCATCACAAATACAAAACTGAGCCCTACACTAAAACCCTTCTGTGTTGGCTTGATGACGGCGACTCTCTCAAAGCAAAACGCCTTCCGCACCTGCACGGGTAAAAACACCGTGCTAAGCGATAAACGCTTAGTGGGGAAACACACATAAATTATGGACGGCCACTCACAGTGGTCGTCAAGGCATAACACATTCACAATGGCAGAATGCAAGGACTATTGCATAATTCATATAAACATGCTCGTATTTAAAAGTCATACATTCAGTATCTCATAATCATATGTATTACAGAATAAACCAGCATGTATTTCATCATTAACTCATTCAGATATTCCATTCAAAGCCAGATCAGATCAGAACATTTCCATTAATATTTAAAGAACACCTGCTGACTCTAGACAGTGGATAACGAGTGTACTGAGGGTACCTTACGGGTACGAATCGAATACTGAGGGTACCTCACAGGTACAAGTCAAATATTATATCATTTATCAAAACATGTTATTTATATACTGAGGGAATCTTAAACAAGATTCTATACTGAAGGGTTCGCGAGGAACCAAACGGGGACCTGATCGGGGTCCAAACTGAACTGAGGGCTACAGCTAAAGACTCTATTAGGCATGCCTAACTATCCACTTACTCGACTCTAGCAGGTTATGCGTCAAACAGATCAAATTTCAGGATACAAAATATAATTCATCAGAAAATCATGCTATCACGCATATCAAAGCATTAAACAGTAAGACATGCATCATACAACAGTAAAGTCCATTCTGAAGAAATACCAAATTCAGTTCTGGGCTAAAAACCAGGAAATTTCGGAAAAACGAGCTGAACGGAGAATCGGGCGAGGAATGGCTGGTCACTGGCGTGACTGGCCTTCTCAACAGGCAGGTCACGGCGTGACCTAGGGTCACGTCTCGTGACCTGCTTGTTTCTCGCCTATCGCGTTGCGTGATCCTCGCGGGTCACGCAATGCTTATGCAGGTCACGGCGTGACCGAGGGTCACGCGACGTGACGCTGCTTCTCCCTCGCAGATCACGTTGCGTGATCTGCCTCTACCTTGCAGGTCGCACGACGTGACCGAAGATCACGTCGCGTGACTTGCTTCCTCTTCAGCTGGTCACGCGACTGGCTTCTCAGCAGGCAGGTCACGCCGTGACCGAGGGTCACGTGACGTGACTTGCCTTCCTTCGTAGCGAGTCACGCAACAGAGAGAGTTTAAACAGTATTACGATTTTCCAGAATTTCCACGATTTCCAGAACCAAGAATTCCATCCCAATTTGATTTAAAACCATTCAAACCTGTATTTACCTTCCAGAAATCATCTCAAATCACATAATCAATATACATGCAACTCAATTTAGCATTTAAACAACCAAATCAAGACTAATTGATTCAAGCTCTTCAAGAACATATAAACCCTAGAATTTACAGTAAACATCAAAATCGCACAAATCACAATCTAATATTCCCAAACCTGGATTCTAAGCCTCTATCACTTAGCTCCACTAGGACCAGCAACTTCTTTACCCTTTGGATCACGGGGAGCTTCAGCTAGAACACAAATTCAACAAGAACATTCAACAAAACAAACCCTAAGTTAAACCTAACTCAAGGAAGGAGATGAAAATGAAATAAAGGGAAACTAAGATGAGAATTGCAGTGACTTACCAAGTTAGAAGCAAGAGTGACTAATTTCCACTACCACAATTTGATCTACAGCAAGTAGCAATTAGGAAAGGGAAAAGAAGAAGAAGATGGAGCTAGAAAGGGAAAAACGTGAATTGATCTTCCCCTCACTCATACTTCTTTTCTTTATTCATTTCCCTAACCTAATACACATGTCAATTTCTTGGTGGTGGAATTTAATCACTCACACCCTAACTCAACACATCACACACACCAAATGCAACCTCAATTAAATGTATTCTACAATGGTATAAGCACATGCATGCAAATGATTCCCAACTAATAACACCCTAATATGGTATGCTCAAGTGTACACAAGTAATTCCTAATTAATTCACACACTAATGCCATGTATGCACCCACACAATAATAAAACCCCAAAATCATGCATTTTACTGAAATACCCTTATGAAATACTGTACACATGCGAATGCTTACCCATACAGACAGACAGATAGACAGACAGACAGGCTCATTCTACTAGGGGGCAAATGGGGTGTGACATGGAAAAAAAAGATCTAATCTAATAATTGCTCATCAAATTTTGTATGATTATGATTCAAAATTTTATTATTATCAATTATTATATTCAAATTTTGTTTAAATACAAGTAAAAGCATTAATGAATCAATGCTTATTTTAACCCATATATTTAAATATAAGTAAAAATATTAATGAATTAATTAAGGTTATGCTATTTCATTTGTTTTTTTTTCTATGTCATTGCGTGTGTAGTAGATATATTTAAGGTTAGCCTTTAATGCGCTTTAATATAGTCAATTTCATGCGACATGTTACGTTCGCAATGAAGGGGTCAATGTATCTTGAGTTTACAAGTTCAGGTGGCTAGATGGTTGCTTGCAAGGTTTAGGGGGCGTATACACTAGATTTTAGGGCTTTTTTGTCAGATGAACTTGATGATAAAATAATTCTTTAAAAAAGCAAGAGGGTTAAAGGATTTAGGATGAGGGAAAAATGGTTTTAAAAGTTTTCAAAATCTTGGTTTAAGGTATTGCATGGTTAAGCATTTTCATTTTATGACCGTGCATAGGCTTTCACACCTAAGAACCTGTTTTCATGCCCAAAAACATGTAAACGTGCATATTTTAGTTTGATGGATAAGTCATGATTATGACTTGTCATTTCACGGCATGGTCATCTTCTAGATTTGAAAATCTATAAATACTCCAAAGTTTTGAGATTTTTAGGAGGATGATTTTCACTTTCCAAACTCATCCTTTTTTCCAACATTTTTGCATTAAAAACCTATTCGAAAAACCCTATTTGATCTCTAAAATCATCTAAAAGATTGGATTCTTTGTTTGCCTCATAAATCTTTGAGAATAGAAACTTGAAGATAAATTATACAAGGACCCATCGCCTTAATCTAGTGTTTTGGGAGCTGGTTCACCCATTCACTAGTTGAATGTGGCGCATCAACCCATTATGTATATTTATTGCTTTTTAATGCTTTAAATGCATGTTTTATGTGCTTTAATAATATGATTAGATTTAGGTTGTGAAATCCATTTCATATGCTTATTTATGCATGTTTGTTAGTATACATATTATGTGTTAGGTATTTGTGATTTAATGTTAAAAATGACATTTTGGTTTTAAATGCAAATGGGTAAAATTTTAATAAAGCTAATAAAATGAATTTAATTTGTTTATATGAATTTTTTTTTATGTTTTTAGAGCATAAAAATCTGTGTTTAATACCTATTTGACCATGATCAAAGAAAGTATGAATTGAAAAAGCTACCATCCAGTAGCGATGCACGACCGTGCATTCCCGTTTCACGGCCATGAAATGGTGTTAATCTTCAGTTTTGCCACAAGCGCCAAGCAATTCATCCCCATGAATTGCTATTCACAGATGTGAATTGTATTTTCCAGCTTTTTCTCTTTTATTTTATGCTTTAATTTCTATTTATTGCAGTTATTTATTTTCACATTTATTGATTTAAACTTTTCACATTTATTTAATTTATTTACTGCTTTTTATTGCTTTTGGAGTAGAATAGGTTTATTTTATACTTTATTTATTGCTTTATATGCAAGCTAGTGTATTAAAATGGGTTTTAGTCCGATTAATTGAAAAATTCACACCAATATATTTATAATATTTATTTGAGTTTTTGTTAATAAAATTGGACCAATGTACTATTTTCCACCTAAAATTCACATTTAAAAAGAACACTTTTAATAATGGAAAAGAATTTATATTAATTAATATATTGAAAGTTTCTTAATAAAATAGGAACAATGTCCTAGTTTTCATCCGATAAAACTCATAATGAAAGACATTTCACAATTGCATGGAGGATCAATATTCTCACTTAATTGAACTCAATAAATAACTGGTTTAATCAATGAATATGCTATGTTAGAATAATTTTCATTACAAGTTAAGATGCCATATGATATAAAATGATTCATCATTTTCTAAATGTGAAAAAGTGCTCATTTTTATTTATGTGCCATGATATATGTGTGAGAAGGGGCATAAAACCATTAATTTAAATGTCCAAATAAATACACAGTTAACTAAAGGTATAAATAAGAGTGAGATAATGAACCATTCTCTTAATTTGACCTCATAAGGTTGGATCAACTTTTTTAACATTTTATTGTGTGGCGATTCCATAAATACCTACCTTGTGATGCCTAAAGATGTATCTCAAGGTTGATTGCCAATAATGGGATAAGAGTACCTCGAAATACTGCCTTATACCTTTTGAAGGCTTGAAGCTTGGCGAATTGGGTTGAACTCTTTGATCATTGCAAAGCCATTGGCCTTAAAGGGTGAAAGATCTTCGCCTAACCGTCCCTAAAAGTGGGAACAGTCTAGATAAAAAGGTCTTATCTTGCCACTACTCGTTGGGATGCGTGTCACAGGGGGCTAAGTGAATTTTTGAACAATTTTAAAGGGTCCACTATGACGCGCGCGAAACCTTGTGATTTTCGGAGGCCCGCTTTTAGGGTCCGAGAAAGGTTCATTAAACTCATAAGCATGATGAACTACGTTTGAGGAGAGTGATTATCGCTATTGAGTCAACATGAAAACCACAGTTGATCCTCGTGTGATCATCGCCATTAAGTCGGCATGAAAAGCCTCTATTGATCGAGGAGTGCAATCATTGCTATTGAATCAGCATGAAAACCATGGTTGATTGAAAGTGTGATCATTCCTATTGAGTCAGCATCAAAATCACAGTTGATTGAGGAGTGTGATCATCGCCATTGAGTCAGCATGAAAAACCACAGTTGATGAGAGTGTGGTCATCGCTATTAATTTGGCATGAAAACACGGTTGATGAGAGTGTGATCATTGCCATTGAGTTGGCATAAAACCAAGGTTGATTGGCAATGCTTGGATTTATGGGCGAATTCCATTGTTTACAGCAGTGCTTAGATTTATAGGCGAACTTCGCTGTTTGCGACTATGCTCAGAATCATAGGCGAACTCCGCTATTTGCTGTAGTGCTTGAACTTGTAATTTCGATGCTTGCTCGTAGACATATGGATTTTGGGTTTTGTGCCTCTTGAAGAGGACTTTGGTTTTGAGTTTTTTCTTCTTCTTGGATTTTGGACGTTTTAGGTCTATTGGAATTTTAGAGGATTAGAGCCTCTTCAGGTTTTGGGCATTTTGAGTTTAAGGCTTATTTTCTAAAGATTTTGAACCTTTGAATCATTGGTGTGTTTCAGGTTATCTTCACTTTTTGAATTTTTGGGATGTGTTGAAAATGATGCCTATTGAAAGGACTTTAATTTTGGTGCGGTGAACCCTACTGTTTGCAGCTGTGCCTAAAGTTATAAGCAATCCCCGAGGTTTGCGAGAGTGCCAAGACTTTAGACCAATTTGCTGTTGTGTATAGACTATAAGGAGGACTATGAATTCATGGCGAACTTCGCTGTTTGCGACTATGCCAAGACTTTATGCGAACTCCACTGTTTGCGGCTGTTGATATGAGTCTAAATAGCTCATATTTAGTTTATGTTTTGTGATAAAAATTATGTTTAGTTGTGATTAATTGTGTTAGAATTAGGTGTGTTTTATGTTTTTGTGTTAAGTTTTGTGTTTGTAGGAGAAAAGGGAGAAAATGTGGAGAAGGAGCAGAATTGACTAAGGAAAGAATGCCACTGTCGCGAGCGTGAGGGAGTCGTGAGCGCGACAGAGGACGTCGAAGAACAAGGAAGAGAAGGGAAGAAGGAAGAGCAAAGAAGAGAAGAGCGTGAAGGCGTCGCGAGCGTGACGGAGCAAGGAAAGTCAAGCAGTCAACGTAGCTGAGGAAAGTCAAAGGAGAGGAACCCGTGTCCTGTCGCGAGCGCGATAGAGAGAGCCATTTGGGGCAGTTATTTTGAAAAGATTTGTGAAGAGTCAAGTCTTCTCACCAACTTTTGCAACCCTTTGAAGAGGCATTTCAAGAGTCATGAACTTTGGAACAATATATATTAGTTTCAATTGTAAATTTTAAGGGATGATGAATTTTAACTAAATATTTTTCTGTAAAGTTTGGAGAACAATTAGTTTTAGTTGAAGTTCTTAAATTAGTTTTTATGTTTTGAAGAGAAGACAATTGCAAGGAAGAAGATCATACTTTGTGAAAGGAAAATGGTTGAGAGATCTCTTTCTTGTTATTTCTAATCTTTTACTTCTTCTTTATAATTAAATGAAATATATTTAGGAACTTGAATGATATTAATGTTATTTTTTATTTTCATTAATATTAATAATCTTTTAATGCAGAATTAACTATTGGTATTATTGCATGATCTTTATAAGTTAAAGAAAGAGTAGAGAGATTCACTTTATATAACAACTAATAGAAGTTCATTATTAAAATATTGCTTGAGAGATCAGTATGTTAAAATAATTGCTACAAATTGGTCATTAATCTTAGAATATGTAATTGGAATTAACTAGTTCATTAATGAGAATTAAGGATTAGTATTGTAATTCATGTTTTGGGCACTCTAGTTCATGTCGAGAGAGTGGATTAGAATTTTATTCCAATTTGGCTTGCTTATGAGATTATGTTTATATCTTAAAAATGAAATCAAGTTTCACAATCATTATTTCTTCATCATCCAAATTGTCTTCTTTGATCATCATTAATTAAGTTAAATTAATTTGCATCACACGAGTAGTATAAAATTAATTTTCAAATTATTGAGCATTGTAAACAAGATAAAATCAAGTAGTAATAATGAGTAATTAGCAACATACGTTTCTCGTGGAAACGATATCTTAAGTACTAAAATTGGTAAACCGTGTGCTTGCGGATTTAGCACAATAAGTTTTTGGTGCTGTTGTCGGGGAACGTTATGTGTGATATAATTGCCATTATAAATCTTGGTTTATAATTTTGGATTACAATATTTAATTTATTTATTTTGTTGTTTGTTTTTGTTTTACAGGATTGAATAATTCAAGTTAATGCCAAATATAAGTAGTTCTCAAGAAAAACTTGAACAATTGAATCCGGAGATAGAAAGATTTTTGTTGAGTAACCGTAAATCCAATAAAAAGAAAAATAAAAATAGGAGACTAAGTATGGCTGATGATGAGAATCCACCTAGATTGATGGATTTTGTTACGCCAGCAGTGAGCAGGGCTCAACAAGGAGTGGTAAGACCTACGGTAAATGCAAATCAGTTTGAAACAAAACCATCTCTTTTACAAATGATTCAAAATAGTATTCAATTCTATGGTTTGGCAAATGAGGATCCAAATGCTCATTTGGTAAATTTCTTAGAAATTTGTGATACCTTTAAAATCAATGGAGTTTCAGCGGATGCAATCAAACTTAGGCTATTTCCTTTTACATTAAAGGACAAAGCAAAAGCTTGGTTGAATTCACTTGCTAGAGGATCTATTACAACTTGGGACCAATTGGCTTAAGCATTTTTATCTAAGTATTTTCCTCTAGCCAAAACGGCCAAGAAGTTGTCCCCATCACAATCTTCCAAGGGGGTTGCTCATGCAAACATTTTATAATAGAGTGAATCCAACCATAACATGCACCATTGATGCAGCTACGGGAGGTTCTCTTATGAGGAAAATAGCAAATGTTGCATTTGAGTTGCTTGAGGAGATGTCAATAAATAATTGCATGTGGCCAACTGAAAGGGCTAAGGTATCAAATTCTTCCCCTATTAAAGGTTTACATTCTGTTGACTCGGTTGTTGCTTTGCAAGCACAAGTAGCAGCTTTGATACACAAAATAGATAACTTGAACATGGGAGGAACTTCATCAAATGCATGTACAATTTGTGGACAACAAGGGCATGCAAGTGAAGGTAATAGTTTGGGCATGGCAAGTACGGAGGAGCAAGTTAGTTTTATTTAAGGACAAGGGCATGGAAATCCCTATTCTAATACTTTTAACCCTAGATGGAGGAGCCATCCAAATTTCTCATGGGGGAACAACAATAATCAGAATAGAGGAGGAGTAGGATTTCAACCACTACAAGATAGATTTGGAGCTTTGGAGGTTAAAATGGATAGATTCTTGGAGGGAATAAATTTGAAATTCAATTCACAAGAGGAGAATCATAAGAGGCTGGAATCTAAGTTTGATCAAATAGCCAAGAATCAAGCTTCATCCATTCATAACCTTGAGGTTCAATTGGGGCAAGTAATACGGAAGATAATCCTAGGGAGCATTTGAAGGCAATCACATTGAGATCAGATAAATCTTACAACCATGAATTCGTTTCTTCTAACAAAAATGAGGTTTTGAAGGAAAAGGAAATGAAGAAGGAAGATGAGCCTTCTGTCGCGAGCACGACAGAGGGTAAGCCAGCTAATATCGCGAGCACGACAGAGGGTAAGCCAGCTAATATCGCGAGAACGATTCCACCCTCAAGCGTGACAGTGGAGAAGGAGCATCCTGTCGCGAGTGCGACACCTGTCGCAGGCGCGACAAAAGGGGTTTCTAAGGCAAGTGTTCTAAAAGTGTTCCAACCTCGTCCACCATTTTCGCAACGTCTTAAGCAGCAACACAATGATAAGCAATTTCAAAATTTTCTTGATAAATTAAAGCATTTACATATCAATTTAAATTTTATTGAGGCTATTACTCAAATTCCTAACTATGTTAAGTTTCTAAAGGATTTAATTTCTAAGAAAAAGAGTTGGGAAGACTTATCAACTGTTGAATTAACTGAAGCATGTAGTTCAATAATCACTAAAAATGTGCCTACTAAGCTTAAAGATAATAGGAGTTTCACTATTCCTTGTACTTTGGGGGATATTGAATTTCCTAAGTGTTTATGTGATTTAGGAGCTAGTATTAACCTTATGCCATTGTCAATCTTTAAAAAGTTAGGTTTGAAAGATGTTAAATCTACCTCAATGGTATTGCAATTGGCTGACCAATCAATTAAAAGACCATATGGTATAGTAGAGGATGTGCTAGTTAAAGTGGATAAATTTATTTTGCCTGCTGATTTTGTGATTTTGGACTTTGCTTATGATGTTAAATGTCCATTAATATTAGGAAGACCTTTTATGAGAACTGGTAGGGCATTAGTTGATGTCTATGAGTGAACTTTGGTTTTAAGAGTAGGAGAGGATAAAGTAGAGTACCACATGGACAAAGCACTTAAATACCCCATGGATGAAAATGTATGCATGAAAATAGATGTTATTGATGCTTGTGTCTTAGAAGTATTGGATGATGCAAGTTAAGGGCATGTCATTCTTGATGAAGAAGTTAATGAGGAGGAGGAGCAAGAGAGCTCAAAGCCAGAACTTTTGTATCTAAATGAGGCACCTTTGCCACCATCCATTGTAAGTCCTCCTAATGTTGAATTGAAAGAATTATCAAGCCATTTGAGGTATGCATTTCTTGGTAACAATAGTACTTTACCTATCATTGTCTCTAATAAGCTAACTAATAAGCAAGAGTCTTTGTTGTTAGAATTGGTTAGAAAGAGGATCAAAAGTATAGGATGGCAAATTTCTGATTTAAAGGGAATTAGTCCTAATGTAGTGATGCATAGGATTAACATGGAAGATGGGTGTCAACCTAAGGCTGATAGACAAAGAAAACTTAACCCAAATATGAAGAAGGTAGTTAAAAAGGAGGTCATTAAGTTATTAGATGCTGAGATTATCTACCCAATTTCGGATAGTGCATGGGTGAGTCCTATACATTGTGTACTAAACAAAGGGGGAATGACTGTGGTTAGCAATGAGAATGGGGATTTGATTCCTACACGAACCACCACGGGTTGGAGAGTGTGTATTGACTATAGGAAGTTGAATTCAGCTACTAGGAAATATCATTTTCCTTTACCATTAATAGATCAAATGTTAGAAAGGATAGCTGGCCATTCTCATTATTGTTTCTTAGATGGATTTTTGGGGTATTTTCAAATTTTCATATATCCTAGTGACCAAGAGAAGACCACATTTACTTGTTCTTATGGGACTTTTGCCTATAGGAGAATACCTTTTGGGCTATGTAATGCACCAGCCCCTTTTGGGCTATGTAATGCACCAGCCACTTTTCAAAGGTGCATGACTTCAATTTTTAGGGATTTAATAGAAGAGATAATGGAGGTATTCATGGATGATTTTTCAGTCTATGGAGATTCATTTGAGTTGTGCTTGAATAACTTAGATAGAGTCTTGGCTAGATGTGAGGAGACCAACCTAGTACTTAATTGGGAAAAATGCCATTTCATGGTTGAAGAAGGGATAGTTTTAGGCCATAAGATTTCAAGTAGAGGTATTGAGGTGGATAGAGCTAAAATTGAATTAATTGAGAAGTTGCCTCCACCTACTACACTTAAGGGTGTTAGATCATTTTTAGGTCATGCAGGATTCTATAGGAGGTTTATAAAGGATTTTTCTTTGATTGCTAAGCCTTTTCTTTGATTGCTAAGCTTTTAACTAACTTATTAGTTAAATATGTTCCTTTTGATTTTTCTAATGCATGCATGGTTGCTTTTGAGCAATTAAAAAAAGCTCTAGTAAGTGCACCTATTATCACATCACCTAATTGGAATTTACCTCTTGAAATCACGTGTCATACAAGTGACCTTGCTGTAGGTTGTGTGCTAGGTCAACATTGTTGCGGAACCCCAGTCTATATGCAAACTATAACGCCAACATACCATGAATATTGATCATAAACAAGTGAATAAACCCCCAATCTAAAGAACCCCTAAACAAGATTGAATGGAAACTCTCATAATAGATTGATTTAGAAAGTAAGAAAAACAAGAATACTAAGTCTAATTCTTCATACAATAGCAAGAATCAATAAAAATTAACTCTCACAAATTCAATCAATGAAAATTCATTCATCATAAATATGCAAAATGCAAAGTACAAATGAAGAAGTTCAGCCCTTTATATAGGTTAAGCAGCCACCCCCCTAATGGAGTTACAATCAAACACTACTCTGAAGAGATAATTTAATGAATTAAATGACAAGGATAATACCTAATTTATCTATATGTATTTGGCCAAAATATGGACTAAGTACATAGAGATAAATACAATCTAGAATTAATCCTTAAAGCTAATGATTATCCTAAGGAAAATGAATGTAGACTCAATTTCGGCTACAAGTGGAATTTGGCCAACTCACTCAAGATAAGTTCAAGCTATTGTTTCTCCCTCAAACTCTCCTTGATAATATTCCAAAATAATAAGTATTTATCAAGAAAAATCCATTCCTAAAATTTAGGACCCTAGGTTCATCAATGTAGGTATAAACCTAAATTTAACTCAAACCCATCAAAATTCAGTTGTCCCTTGTAAATCTCAGCCCCCTTATGTTTTCTAAGCCTCATTTAGTTATTTTGGCCCAACTCTTTAGAAGAGATAAGGCCAACTTTAGCCTACCCACTTAAACTACCCCAAACAATCAAATAAGCCCAAAAATAAAACAAACCTAACTAAACAAGCCCAAAACGTTTTCTAAGGTAGTAGGCTGCTCAATTACATTTAATTATATGTCATTACAAGAATAGGAACTAAAAAAAGTTGCTTGAAGGCCCAATACACCATTCGACCCCAACTTGTCTTTATAGCCCAATTTAGCTTCTTTCCCCTCTTGAATTTGCATCTTCTCCACATAATGTCTTATGAATGCTTGTAGGACTTCTTTAAGCTTCTTTGACCTTGCTCTTGTTATTGGTCCTTGAGGAAGTGGTAGTCCATCGCTCTTGTTGCCATTATGCTTATTTGTGCTCATATCAAACATTAAGGTAAGAATTTGCATGTCATTTATTATGCTAGTCATACACTATCCGCACCTCAATTAAACTACACTACAACTGAAAAAGAAATGTTGGCTGTTGTTTTTGCATGTGATAAATTTAGATCTTACTTGTTCGGATCTAAAGTTATAATCTATACGGATCATGCTGCCCTTAGGTACTTGCTTGCTAAAAAAGATGCTAAGCCTCATCTAATACGTTGGGTTCTTTTATTGCAAGAATTTGACATTGAGATTAGGGATATGAAAGGTTCCGAAAATTTAGTGGTTGACCATTTGTCAAGAGTATAAAATGATGAAGGACCTTTAAGGGATAGCAATAAAATAAACGAACCTTTTTTGGATGAGTATTTAATGTCCATTGAACAAATACATGTGCCATAGTATGCAAATTTTGCTAACTTTCTTGCTGCAGGTATTGTACCTTATGGATTGACATGGCAACAAAGGAAAAAGTTCTTTAGTGATGTAAAGAATTACCTTTGGGAGGAGCCATATTTGTTTAAAATAGGAGGGGATAGTGTCATTCGAAGATGTGTTAGTGAGATGAGTGTGTGAACATCTTGCAACATTGTCATTCATCTTTATATTCAGGTCATAATGGTAGTACAAAAACTACATCTCATGTGCTTGAGTGTGGTTTTTATTGGCCTACATTATTTCATGATGCTAGGAGTTTTGTAGCCCAATGTGATAGATGTCAAAGAGTTGGCAATATAGAGAAAAGAGATGAGATACCTCTGAATAGCATTTTAGAGGTTGAAATTTTGATGTATGGGGAATAGAGTTCATGGGTCCTTTTCCTACATCTTTTGGACAAAGCTATATTTTGGTTAGGGTATATTATGTCTCAAAATGTGTTGAAGCTAAAGCAACACCAACCAATGACTCAAAGGTAGTTGTGAAGTTTTTGAAGAAACTCTTTTTAAGATTTGGACGGGCTATCATAAGTGATGGAGGTACGCATTTCATTAACTATCTTTTGCCTCATTATTGCACAAATATGGTGTTTATCATAGGGTTGTTACTCCTTATCACCCACAAACTAGTGGTCAAGTAGAGGTTTCAAATAGAGAGCTTAAGTGGATACTTGAAAAAATAGTTTCTAGCTCTAAGAAAGATTGGGCACATAAATTAGATGATGCACTTTGGGCATATCGTACTCCTTTTAAAACACCTATTGGGATGTCACCATATAGGTTAATATTTGGCAAAGCATGTCATTTGCCTGTTGAGTTAGAACATAGAGCTTATTGGGCCATTAGGGCATTGAATTATGACATTAAAGATGCTAGTGTAAAAAGATGTTTACAATTGAATGAGCTAGATGAATTACGCATCATGTCTTATGAAAATACAAGAATTTACAAGAAAAAATCAAAGAAATGGCATGATGCTCACATTCGGTACAAAAGCTTTAAGATAGGAGATAGAGTCCTTTTATTTAATTCTAGATTAAAATTGTTTCCTGAAAAATTGAGGTCTAGGTGGAGTGGACCTTTTGAGGTAACACAAGTTTTTGACCATGGTTATTTGGAACTTAAAAATGAAAAAGAAGAGTTATTTAAAGCCAATGGTCAAAGATGTAAAATATATTTAGATGGAACTTTTCATGGTAGAGAGGTCTCAAGTATCTCTTTACAATTGGGTTGAAGGTTATTTACACATTTTTTTTATTTTGTATTTATTTAATTATTTTTAAGTTGTTTTTGTATGCTAACAAAGTTTATTTTTGTTTTACAGGTTACATTAGTAAGTAAGTATATTAGTATAGGTTAAATTTTGAGTGTTTTTTTCAAAGAGAAAAATTTATTGTTGTATTTTTCCTCTCTGTCGCGAGCGCGACGGAGGAGAAAAGTTGGTTAGTGTCGCGAGTTGGAAAGTTTCACGAGCGCACAGGAAGGAAACATTTTTCTTACTGTCACGAGCGCGATAGGAGACGGGTAATGGTTGAGAAAACATTATGTTGCTAGCGCGATTGTTTCGCGAGCGCAAAGTAGTGCAGACTTTTGTTCTATCGCGAGTGCGACAGAACGCGGGATTTCAAAAAAAAAATTTGGATTTCTAACCTTTGGAACCCTATTTTCCTTCCCCTATAAATACTTTATGAACCCTAACTTCCCATTCCCACTCTTGTTTGCAGTTTTCTCTCTCCCCCCCTTTCATGTTTTCTCTTTATATTTATATTTCTCTTTGATTTTTAGGGTTTTTCTTGTTGTTTCTGTTTTTGTTTCTTCTTGTCTATTTGTTTTGGTTGTTTTGCTGTTGGTATTGCTGGGTTTTTCAAGATGGTGCGGACTAAATCATTGGCAAACAAAGGGAAAAAGGCAACTGGAGAATCTAGCTCAATAGCCCTAGATTCGCTTGGTCTCAAATTCAAGTATGATTGCCCCTTTCCCATTTACTCTGACGAGGAAGGTGAGAAATTCCTTTATTTTTCTAAGAAAACGTATTTAGGGATGTGGCATGTAGATTTTCCCTTGTTGAATGATTTGGGCCTTACCCAAGAATTTGAAAAATATTTGAAGCATATGAAATGGGGGAAATTTTTGCATATGAATTTATCTGTTAGAAAAGATTGGGCCATAGAATTTTTTGTGACTCTTGAATATGTTGACAAGAGAAAAATCAAATTTAAATTTCGCCATCAAGGTCAGGAATTTACATTTGGTTTTGATGAAATGCATGAGTGGTTTGGATTTCCTTTAAATGGCAAAAGATTTAAGCCTCATTTGTTTAGTCCCTCTGATGTGTGGAAAAAAATTGACAGGATTAGATCATTTTAACCCTAAAAATTCCATAAATATACAGTTTAAAAATGATGTTTTATTGCTCTTTCACAAGTTTATATGCCATGCTTTGTTTGGTTGTGTAGAGAGTAGTAAAGTGCAGGCTAAGGACCTATTTGTGTTAAACCTATTGCAATCTAAGAAAATGCCTTATTCAATTGATTTTATCTTTGATGGTCTATATAATGCTTCAATAGCCAAAACTAAAACTGTCAGAATGGGCCATATGGTGACTGGTATTATGCTAGGCTGTTTAGTGGATTTAAATAGTTTTGTAATGGAGGAGCATGAACATGTTGCCATGATGGACGTTAAATATTTGCGTAATGCTAATGCGTTAACAAGAGGCGGTTGGCCTCCCAAGTTTGTTAATCGTTATGTGCAGGTTGAAGATGCTGGTTTGGTGATGCGGAACCCCAAGGTTAAAGAACCCGAAACCCCTTGAACATACACTTTGATTGCAAAGACAAAGAAAACAAACACCCTCCCTATTGAACCCCCAAACAACGAGTGAATGGAAACACAAATAATTAGGATAAGAAGAATATGAAAACGCCACAATTAAGACAATTGATAAATAATCAAATTCTTCATGCAATAGAAAAGAAAAGCAAGCATCCTCACTAATCCCTCTAAGAATTTCGGCCAAAGCCAACAAGAGAAACCTCGTAAAGTTTAATTCATCAAAATCTGAAGTTTATAACTCATAATAGCCTATTTATAAGGTGGCTAACCCTAATAAGGTCATTTAAACATGGTGTGGCCGAAATTACCATGGGCTTTATAAGATAAATTAAGCCTAAACTAAAGAAATAAACACACTTAAAATAAAGCTAAATAATTAATTCTTATAGGCCGAATATGAAAGCCCAAAAGAAAGACTAATTAAAACCCAAAATAACTAAAATAAACCCAACCTAAAAGCCCTACACGCCTAGCTTCTGAGCACGTCCTCTTGTTATTGGACCACTAGGCATTTTCAAAGGATCTCTGGTGGTTGTTGGCATTAATGGTGGATCCATATCATTCCCTCCCTCCTCAAAAAGATTTGTCCTCAAATCTGCATCCACATCAAAAGGAGAAAGGTCAGAAACATTAAATGTAGCAGAAACACCATACTCACCTGGTAAATTTATCTTGTAAGCATTATCATTGATGCACTCCAAGACTTGAAATGGACCATCACCACGTGCATCTAACTTGCTCTTCCTTTGGATTGGAAACCTTTCCTTGTGAAATGCTCTCAAACCTAATCTCCAGGAGCAAATACCACTTGTCTCCTTCCTTTATTGGCTCTTTCAGCATACTTCTGGTTCCTTTTCTCAATGTTAGCCCTTGCTTTCTCATGCAAAGTCTTTATCAATTCTGCCTTCCTATTGCAATCTAAACTTGAAAGCTCATGTAAAGGCAATGGACAAAGATCAAGCACAGTCAGTGGGTTAAAACCATAAACAAGCTCAAATGGTGAAAACCCAGTAGAAGAATGAATACTCCTATTATAAGCAAATTCAATGAAAGGTAAATAATGCTCCCATGTTTTGAGATTCTTACCCATTATAGCACGAAGTAAGGTACCCAAAGTTCTATTCACTACCTCTGTTTGACCATCTGTCTATGGGTGACAAGTAGTAGAAAGCAACAACTTTGTACCCAACTTACCCCATAGAACACGCCAAAAATGTGAAAGGAACTTTGTATCCCTGTCAGAAACAATGGTGCGTGGTATACCATGCAAAGACACAACTTCTTTAAAGACTAGGTCAGCAACATTAACAACATCATCACATTTATGACAAGCAATAAAGTGAGCCATTTTGCTAAACCTATCTACCACAATAAAAATACTATCTCTACCTCATTTAGTTCTAGGCAATCCAAGCACAAAATCCATAGAAATATCAGTCCAAGGAGAACTAGGTACAGGTAGAGGCATATACAAACCATGGGGCATAGTTTTTGACTTAGCTTGCCTACATACAACACATGAATGACATACTTTTTCCATATCCCTGCGCATATGAGGCCAATAAAAATACTCATTTAACATGTCATAAGTCTTATGCACCCCAAAATGTCCCATCAATCCCCCACAATGAGATTCTAATACAAGCAAATCATGCATAGAACACTTAGGCAAACAAAGTTTGCTGCCTTTAAATAAAAACCCATCATGCCTATAAAATTTATCAAAAGCTTGATGCGCATATGCTGCATACACATTACCAAAATCAAGATCACCAACATATAGTTCTTTAACAAGCTCAAAACCAAGCAACTTAGAACTAAGTGTAGAAATTAAAGTATATCTTCTTGACAATGCATCTGCAACAATGTTATCTTTTCCATGCTTGTATTGAATAACATAAAGAAACTGTTCAATAAATTCAACCCATTTAGCATGCCCCTTATTCAATTTACCTTGTCCCTTCAAGTGTTTGAGGGACTCATGATCGGTGTGAATGACAAACTCCTTGGGAAGGAGATAGTAGGCATATAACTCCTTATCTTAGGTTGAATAGTTGAGTTGGGCCCCATGAAGCTTCTCACTGAAATAGGCAATTGGCTTCTTTTCTTGCATCAAAATCGCTCCAATACCTACACCAGAAGCATCACATTCTATTTCAAATGTTTTATCAAAGTTAGGCAAAGATAAGATAGGAGCAGAACACAACTTCCCTTTCAAAGTCTCAAACGCCTTTTATTATGCTTCTCCCTACTTGAACCCAACTTCCTTCTTGATAATTTCTGTAAGTGGTGCAGCAATGGAAGAAAAATCCTGCACAAAATGCCTATAAAAACTTGCCAAACCATGGAAGCTTCTCACATCTGAAGTAGTCTTAGGCGTAGTCCTTAATTGCTTTCACTTTCTCTTCATCCACTTCAATTCCGTGTGCACTCACCACAAAACCAAGAAACACAAGTCTATCTATGCAAAATGTACATTTCTTAAGCTTAGCATACAACTTTTTAGATCTCAAAGCTTGTAAAACTAACCTAAAATGCTCAATATGCTCTTCATAAGACTTGTTGTAAATGAGTATATCATCAAAGTACACAACAACAAACTTTCCTAAATATACAAGCAATACATGGTTCATAAGCCTCATAAAAGTGATAGGGGCATTATATAGCCCAAATGGCATAACCAACCACTCATACAAATCATATTTAGTTTTGAAAGTTGTTTTCCACTCATTACCAGGTGTCATTCTAATTTGATGATATCCACTCATTAAATCAATTTTAGTAAAATACACAGCACCACATAATTCATCCAATATATCATCTAGCCTAGGAATGAGATGTCTATACTTTACAGTGATTTTGTTGACTGCACGGCAATCAACACACATCCTTCATGTTCCATCCTTCTTAGGCACCAAAAGAACAGGCACTGCGCATGGACTCATTGTAGACACCGGGTCCCGAGGCGGTCCAAGATCAGGATTACCCAATGATGAAATTAAAGACTAATTCATAAGCAAGAAAGTAGAAATTGATCATCTCTTTGTCAAATTCTTTTATTTGTTTCAAAATTCTTTTAAAATGTTTATTCTTATTCTTATTTTTATTTTTATTTTATTTTTATTTTTAACTTTATTTTTTATCCATATTTTGCATTTTATTTTATTATATTTTCTGAAAAAAAAAATAAAAAAAAAATCGGCGACCGCACGGGGGCTGCCGCGCGCGACATCTCGCCCGATCGGCGAGATTTCTCGCCGATCCTGCCCAGTTTCGCCTATTTTCGCCATTTTCCACCGAAAATCAATTTTTTCACATTTTTAGGGTAAAAAATGATTTTTTTTTCTTGGGATTTTTTCAGATTTTGTTAAAATTTGACAAATATTAGTCAAATTGGGTGCGTGTTAAAATAACAAAAAATAAATAAAAATATTAATTGTAAATATTTGACTTTTAGGATTTTATTTTGAATTTTTGAGTATTTTTTGTTGAAATGGGGGAAGAGGGAAATGGAAAAAAGCTGGAAGTGGACTAAATTGGGGCAGAGAATGGGGTTTTGACGGAGGATTGATTCATTTTTGGAAAAAAAAAGGAAATATTGATTTTTTGGTAAGAAAAATTCTCTTAGTGAATTGATCTCTTCTAAGGCATTTTAGGGGAGGTGTTCTTGAAGGAAGAGAGGGTATTTTGCTGAAAAAACAAGGAATTTCTTGTTCTTGGAGTTCATCTTTTCTTTTTCTCAAAATTTAAAATCATTTTCTTTAATTTTCTTTTCTTAAATCTAAAAATTTTCTTCTTTAATTCCATTCTAGTTTTTCTTATATCTAAAATTTTTTATTGAACTTGAAAACTTTGAGAAAGGAAAATTAATTTCCTTAACTTGAGTTTTCTCATCAAACATCCAACACAAAAAAATCAAATCATTTATTAATTTTAGTGTTCTTTAGTTATTTGAGACATAAACTTAAGATTTTCTTGAACATTTTTTCAAGTTTACTCTCGAATCATGACAAGGAGAATAGATCGAGATATCTTGCTTCCATATTACTTAATTCTGAGGGTAAAAATTCTTGGATCCATCTTTATCTCATCTCATTTTATTCATGTTAATTTATTTCATTTCATTTTATTTTACCCTTTTTTCTTGCATTAATGCATGTATGTGTTCTCTTTGAGTTAAGATTTATTTCTTTAGCATGAGTTTTCAATCTTTGCTTTGTTCTTGGCATGAAAATGGATAAATATACATGATGTTAAGAGATGAAAAATAAGATTTGCATGATTTTTTATTTTAATATTATCTTTTATGATTCTTTTTGTATGCTTAAATGTTATTATTGTATATTGCATGTTTGATTGCCTTCCTTTTGTTTACTCATTTAATTTTATTGGTTTGTTAGTATTATTATTATTATTATTATTATTATTTATTGTCACTATCATCACTTATCATCATTATTATTATTATTATTATTATTATTATTATTATTATTATTATTATTATTATTATTATTATTATTATTTTTGTTGTTGTTGTTATCTATTGTCATCATATTTTGCATGGTGTTATTTCATGATTTAGCTATGGTTATTATTATTAATGTACCTTGCATGATTTTTTATTTTATGTGTGATGTTCGTATATTAAATTAATGTGTTTAAGTTAATTTATTCTACATTTTATTGGTGTATTAATTTATATTAGATTTCCTTTATTTGCTTGATTTTGGAATTATTACTAATATTTTTATTATTTTTTTTATTGGGGCTAAAATGTGGTGCTTATTTGTTTGAGCATTTATCGTGACCAAATTCCTCGCGCCACGTAGGAGTTTATATCACTTGGGGTGAGATATTTCCTATCTCTATTTATATGACTGTGTTTTGTTTGTAAATGAAATAAGTTTATTTTATACGCGTGCCAAATAAAAATCACAAAAATATTTTGTACAATCAAATCGGGATTTTTACTAATAAATTGGGACCAATGTCCCCGGTTTTAGCAAAAAAATGAAAAATATCACGAATTAAAACGAAGAGTTAAATTTTCTAAAAATGGGATTACTAATCTCGGTTTTCAACCCAATGGTCAAAATAACTCTTCGATCCCTCTTCAAATAAGCATGAGGGAACCAATGTTTCTAAATCGAATAAATATCCCGACTTATGTATGTCATTGTCTATGTGTGATTTTCTTTTGTCTGTTTTAGATTTATGTTCATATATCTTGTGGGCCCTTATAATTAATTATTTTTGGGGCAATTTTATTTTCTTTCACTTGGGGATTGTATTCTGTCCTGATTTCCATTTTAAATTTTATTCAGCTTCTCTTTTCATTTGAGGGATTGTATTTATCCCAATTTCTTCTTTGTAAATGGCATGTTTGCGTGTTTACCGCTTTATTTACCACTTTCATTTTATTGCTTTTTTTATGCTTGAAATGCGCTTTCAATAAATTGCACTAATCGCGTGAGGAGAGAGATAGAATTTTCAAATCCAAAAACTCCCTTATATTTAACCAAGGCATAAATAAGAGTGAAGTTCTGAATACCTTCTCTGGTTTAGACCGTAGAGATTAGTGACCTTTCCCAATTTCTTGTAAATTGGGTGGCGATTCCAAAATGCCTCAAAGGTGCCTAAAGGCTTCATGGGACTAGATGAACTTTCCAATGTTCTATTGGGTAAGGAATTCCAAAATGTCTCATGTTGCCCAAGATCAAAAGACACGAACCAATCCCTCGAGCCCTAAAAGCGGGTCTCGCCTACGAGAGCCTTTGCTAGGTTCGGCGCGCATCACAGTGGCGACTCCGCTGGGCACTGTATGTGACTTTGCTCTGAAAATGTCTTAGTTAAAACATATAATTGAGTTTTTAAAACCTAAAATTCTATCTCTTTTCGAAAATTGCATTGCATCATTTTACAGCCTTAGAATTATGCTAGTTTGGTCCCTATTCTTACCTCGGTGCATTCCCGAAGCACGACCCTATTTTCACTCAATCTAGGAAAGTGTTAAGGATAATCACCAGCCCAAGCCTCGTACCATCATGGTATATTAAATGGAGATCCGATCGGTCGTTATGCTCGTGATAAGCTAGACCCGTTGGCAGGGACCATGCTTGGGTAGCCCTAAAGTATCATCACCTTGACCAAAGATGTAATGGCAATAGATACTTCCCCTAGGTGAAATATACCTTAATACGATGCTTGCTATGTGGGCCATTATATATTGAACAAAATCAACCAAATTAAATGGTCTTATATCAAAAGCTCTCATGCCCCGGTGGGCCCATCTTAATATGGTTGAAATGTTTAAATACATAAAGGTCAAAATTCATATGTATGCGCATTAATTAAGAGATGTTATGCTGCCGGTTTTTCGCCGAGCCCCATACGCATCCATTGGGTTCCCTGTTAACCCATGGATCAAGCCCACCTAAGAAAGAGACCGCATTACCTCGTGTGTGGGAGTAATAAGGGTGGAAGGATCTACTTGCTGGTATGTGGTTGTAAATGTTGCATAACACACGATCATGCATTGCACATGTCATTCATGCATCATTCTAACAATTTAAATTTTTTAGCCATCATAGATTCATCTAAGTGGCCTAGAGGTTTCGATAGTCGACTGGTAAGGACAAATCTACTCTTTGAGTTGCCAAAATTAGTATCTGACCGAGATTTTAAGTCACTCTCATCGATTAGTGAATCATCTCTAGAATCATCGATGGCAAAAGAGACCGGAGCTTTGACCACTCAAGACCTTGCTAGGAGACTAAAGAACTTTGAACAGAGGATGTTAGATATGATGGGCGCTATGGCTGACAGGATTGCTCATCCCCCTGCTCCACAAGCACCTATTGCTCCACAGCCACCTGTTGCTCCACAACCACCGGCAGTCCTTCCTCGGGGGCAAGTCAAACCACCTGCTGGCGGGGAGGCTCCCCTCATTAATAATGCTGCCCATCAACCTGTCAATGAGCACAGAGCTGCTGAGTCTATTGAGCCAAGAAGGGAAAGGATCCCCAATCCCAATGAGGATTTCGTAATGAAGGAGGAAGATGAAGAGGCAATAGCACCTCAAGTTGTGAGGGCCAGAGCACCCAGGGTAGAAGATGAGGCAATAAGAGGGATGAGACAGCAAATTGAGATGATTACCCGCATTTTATCAGCTGGGAAGGGGGTCAACCCTGAAGATAGAGATATGGGGGATGAAGAGCTGCTACCCCAAAGGTTTAAGATGCCTGAGCTGCCGAAGTTCGATGGTACTTCGGACCCATCTGCACACATCAAGCAGTATACCTTGGTAATGAAAGGCACAGGGTTGAGCAAGAAGCAGAAGGTAGAATATTTCTGCCTCAGTCTGGTGGCTTCGGCAGTAGACTGGTATCACGGGTTGGATAGGAGGTCCAAGGAGGATTGGGACCTTTTGACTGAAGAATTTATGAGGCAATACGACTGCAGCACCAGAATGGAGGTCACCTTAAAAGACCTCGAGCTCTTACAGCAAAGGAGTGATGAGTCATTCCATGAATACCTCACTAGATGGAGGAATAGGGTTATGGAGATGAAGTGAAAGCCTGACACTTCTGACCAGATCAGGTTATTTATCAGGAACTCCTGCCATTACTTGAGGGACTTACTCAGTTTTAAGGGGGTTAGAGATTGGGAGTCACTTAAAGACATTGCTGTAGAGGCTGAAGGGGCTTACCTAGCAAAGAAAGCAAGCCAAAATAACTTTGCTGGGAAAGGTTATGGGAACCAATCAGGGTATAAATCAGGTGGTGCCGGGAGCAGTAATAACAGAAATGGTAAGACGGCCGAGGTTTCAGCTACCGAGGTTAGACAGAGTCAGAGGTACTACTCTAATTTAGGCTGCTCTCTATCTTGGGTATTGGAAAAACTGATGAAGGAGGGTAAGCTACGACCTTTGATGCCTAGGCCAGCCATGAATCAAGGACAGCCAGGGGATAGAGATGACCAGTATTGTGCCTACCACTAGCACACTGGGCACCTGACAGATTATTGCCTGACCTTAAGGAACAAGATCCAAGATCTTACCGACTCCAAACAGATCACGGACCCTGAGAAGAGAGAGAAAGAAGAAGAAGGAAGGTTATAATGTAGTCCCCCCACCATATACATTGTAACACCCCTTACCTATACGTAGGAAGCTTCATCCTTGGAGGAGGATAAAGGGTCCCGATAGATGAGGGTTGTTACGCAAAAACTCAAATAGAAACATATAATGGTATGTCATACACTCAAACCAGGAATAAAGTTTCTAGAACAATGAACAAAAGCTGAAAACAAAAGGGTAATATTATTAATGTACAAAGTAGTCTTTACATATCAAAATACAAAAGTGCCGTAGTACCAAAAGATCGCTTACATCAATAGTTTCATTACAAGGATTTCTAAACTATTACATAGGCAAAAAGAAATACAGCCCAGAACTACAAAAATCTCTCTCCTAGTTATGTCGGTCCTTCTGAAATGGATCACCCTGCTCACGGACTCCAACATCTTCCACACCTGCACGAATGAAACACCCGTGCTAAGCGAATACGCTTAGTGGGGAAAAGCATAATGAAAACGACCACTCACAGCAGAAGTTGATACAAATCACATACCCATGACACAATTGTAAATCCGTACTAAAACAATTCAACACACTGAGGATAAGGATATCTATAGATAACCCACTCAAGTATACATTGCAAAATCAAACTCATATTCACATAGAAAGACAAACCTGCTTATTCAAAGTAGTGGATAGCGAGTAACGCATAATTTATTCGAAACGCATGGATACTCGAGGGAATCAAAATCATCTTGTCTTTTTGTTTCAAAACATTTTCGCATAGAATCTTACACAAAATTCAAGTCAAAAGCGGATCACGTGTCCGATTCAGGGACCTGATCAGGGTCCAAAATGCATACGCATAGCTGCAGCAACTGAACTCTATAGGCATGCCTATCATCCACTTAATTTGACTTTTGCAGGTTAAACTTAGATCAACTAATTTACATTCATATCATTCTCAAAATTGTCTATTTATAATTAGGAAAGCATAACAAAACTGAAAAGTAAACTTTAGAAGCATGAAAGAAATTTACTTTTTGAAGCCAGGAGGTGTCGCGCTCACGACAGAGGCGAAGATCTGCCTCAAGTCGTGGTCGCGACAGTCCTCGCGCTGACGCAGGGACAAAATATACACCTCACTGTCGCGCTCGCGATAGTGAGCAGCCAGCAGCTTCTGTCGCGCTCACGACAGGAGCTGTCCAAAGCTCGAGCGACAGCTGAGCGCTCTGTCGCGCTCGCAACAAGGAGCCCACGCTGAGGCTGCTTGGCAGCGAGCATGCAGCTCACGCGAAGGCTACAATCATCATCCTCAAATCATCAAATTTACAAGATCAAATTCACTTCCAAAAATTCACTCAAACCTTCAATTGGCTTCAAAACACAATCCCCACACCAATAGATCATTCACAATACCTTAGATCACCTAAAACAAAACTTATAAACTAATCATCATCCTCAAATCATCAAATTTACAAGAACAAATTCCAGAATTTATCAAACCAGCAATTTCTCATAAAATTTCATACAAACTCGTATTACAACTCAATTATTCACCAATCATTCATCTTAGCCTAAAACAATTAATACCCATAACAATTAGATGCAATTACTCATCTTATACCCCATCAGTTCCAACATTTAACACAAAACACAAAAATCATACAAAACACACAACAATCACAACATTCCCAAACCTTGAATACTTGGATTCTAATCACGAGCTCCGCTTTCACTTTCAATTTCCTTGCCTTTGGGCTCTGTAGGAGGGATCTCTGAACAAAACATCCATCACACAAGCTTAGAACTCAAACCCCCAAAATACCCAAAAACCTAAATTAATCAAAATAGAAGAAATAAGGGGATGAGGAAGAACAATTAGCTTTTACTTACCTATTCCAACTTAAGATCACCCAAAACTCACTACAATTGCTAATATAAAGGAAGAGTTCCAAGGAAAGAAAGAAGCAAAGAAGAAGAAAAAGAAGGAGAAGAAGAACGGGAAAGAAGGGAAGGGAACGGGAAAAAGAGAAGAAAAATCTGACCCTCTCTCCTGATGCGGAACCCAATAGCTAACAAGCTACAAACCCACACATACGATTCGAATAGCAAAGAAACAAAGAGATAAAAATACCTCCCTATTGAACCCCCAATCAACCTGTGATTGAAAACGCAAATAATCGGGAAAACGAAGAAGATGAAAACGCCACAATCAAGACAATTGATAAGTAATCAAATTCTTCATGCAATAGAAAAGAAAAAGCAAGCAAATCTCACAAATCTAATCTATTAGAATTTTGGCAAAGCCAAGAAAAGAGGATAGCCTCCATTGTTTAATAATTCCAATCTCCCTATACAAATTCGTTTTTGAGGAGTATTTATACTCCTTTAAGCTAATAAAAACCCTAATTAATCAAATAGGCCTTTAAACGTGGGCCTTACACCAAGATAACTAAAGCCCACACTAATTAACTTAAAATATAGCCCAAAAAGCCTAAAAAGAACTAATTAAATGAGCCCAAGCTAATTAAAGCCCATCTCACTTAAATAAGCCCAAAAGAATAAGTTAAGGCCTAACATATTACAAATAATCAAATAAAAATAATAAACTAAAAGCCCAAACAAAACAGCCCATTAAGTCCATTAATTGGCACATGCATTGCACATGAATGTGTCACATGATGTGCACATGCATATGGCACATGCATAGCACATGACATGGCACATGTCTAGCACATGGATGGCACATGTCAAGGTCACATGACTTGCACATGCCTCTCTTCAAAGTCTCTTTTTGATTCGGCTTCTTCATAGCTACAGTAAACCACCTTCAAGCCTTTTTGAACTTCCCCAGATTTGATCTCCATGAATCCGAACTTGCAATGTTTATAATCTTGCAGTGTTGACCCCCCTGTGCACGCATCATTCCCTCCCTCTTTAGAAAAGATTCGTCCTCGAATCTTCGTTTTGTTCAAGTTGGGAATTGGCATTTGTAGAATAAATTCATCTTCATATAAGATTTTCTGAACAGGTGGAAATAAAATAAATGCTTTTTCAGCAAAGAACTCATCATGTTCCTGCAAGTTAACATAAACATTAGGAAACACATGGTTATTCAATGCATCCTTTTCATTCTGATCATGGTTCTTTTCTTCCTCCATGTTCAACTCAACTTCCTTAGGCACTACAGGATCTATCATAACATGCTGATCTTCCATCTCAACTACACAAGCATCTTCCTTTTTATAATCTTTTTTCATTTCACTCAACGCAATAACATCTTCATTTACACTTATTCCTTCCTCACTCAGAACCTCATTGTCATATAAATCTATAGTATCCCCTTCAGCTTCGCAAATAATTTCTTCGACAATAACTTCCTCTTCTTTCTTTCTTTCCTCTTGTTTCATATACGTACTTAGTAGTCCAGAAAGTTGTTTAAACTGCAATTCCATATTTTTAAAATCTTCATTTTTGCACCAGTTTGAACAACTCTTGTTGTTGGAATTTGAGAATGTCCTTGCTACCCTCCTTTGTTTCTGTTGCCTCTCCACTTTAATGGCAATGTTTACTAAGTCCTCCATTTTTCCATAATGTTGCAATTCAACTACATCCGTGATTTCTTTATTCAAACCTCCTAGAAACCAAGCCATTATTACCTCTTCCTCCTCTTCTATGTTAGCTTTGATCAATAGCATCTCCATCTCCTTGTGATAATCTTCTACTGATCTAGCTCCTTGCACTAGCCTATGCAACCTCTGATGTAACTCCCTAAAGTAGTGTGAAGTCACAAATCTTTTCCTCATGGCCTCCTTCATATCCTCCCAACTACTAATAGGACATCTCCTCATCTTCCTTCTGCCCATATTCAATTGATCCCACCAAAACAAAGCATAGTCAGTGAATTCTACAGCTGCAATCTTCACCTTCTTTTCCTCTGAATATCTATTGCATTCAAAGATCATCTCTACCTTTCTCCCCCACTCCAAGTACTCTTCTGCACTATTTCTGCCTTTGAACGGAGGAATCTTGAGTTTGATGTTGCCCAAGTTCCCATCTATCCTTGCACTAGTTTCCTCCTCCTCTTCATCATCAAAATCATTCTCCACATGTCCTTGAATAATTCTTCCTCTCCTTGCTGCCCTTCTAGGTGCATTAGATATACTTCCTTCAAGTCTCTCTTCCATTCCATCCATTCTAAGAGACAACTTTCGAATCTCACTAATGAAAGCTTGATATAGCATCTTGTTATCTGGTACATGATCTTCACCTTGGGATATTCCCTTCCCACTAGTTTCTTCAGTCATGATGTATTACCTGTAAAAATTGTTAGATAAAAACCTCACAAGTACTCCCTCACGTGTTTACACTCAAAGAATGTCACTCCTCTTGTGTTTCACACAATTAAGGCTTTTACCCTCTTAATGTACTCACACTCTCTTGCCTTTTTCCACTCAAGCTTGCAACTTTAAAATTGCACTTCAGAAATCAATCCACAAATCAACAATCTTGAGCGCGTTTAAGAAAGCAAAGAAAACAAATACTAACAATAAAAAGAAAGCTTAAAACTAGAAAAGAAGACACTAGACACAATGGAGGTGATACACGGTCAAGAGTGGTGTACCACTTGATTATATCCAAATTAGAGTATTAGAACAAGCAAAGATACTCTAATAATGTAAAGGAACAAAAGCAAGCTTAAACAAAGAAATAAGCAACAAGAATTAAGAAAAATGACAATTTTGGATAAAATATATGAATTTGATTCACTACAAAGTAAACCAAATATAGAACCTAGATATTCTACCCAGCAAAGCAAGAAATCAACAAAAAGAAAAAATTAAACTAAATAAAGTAGTTTGCATGCAAGACAATTCAATTTAGAGCCAAAATAATGAAGAGGCCGAATGGTGTATCAAGCTCTAATTAATGTGTCAAGTTGTGTGCAAAATAATGGCAAAATGATAGGAAAATGATGGCAAAATGATAGGAAAATGATAGCAAAATGGTAGAAAAATGATGGCAAAATGATACCAAAATGGTAGAAAAATGATGGCAAAATGATACCAAAATGGTGACACAAATGATAAAAAATGATTCCAAAAATGGTGGAACAAATGGATAAGATATGATAAAATGGCAGCTCAAATGGATAAGAAATGAAACAAAAATGGCAGCTCAAATGGATAATAAATGATATCAAAAATGGTAACTCAAATGGAAAAAAAATGGATAATACAAATGGATAAGAAATGGATAACACAAATGGTTAAGAAATGGATAAGAAATGGATAACACAAATGGTGGGTCAACGATTGCAAAGTAAATCCTTAGTTAAGTAGGATTAGGATTACAATTCCAATTTTGATATGGATTAGGATTTTTGAAAACCTAAACCCAAAGGGATAAGGATTAATTTTACTAGCTGTTAAAGGATTCCTAATTCCCCAAGCAATATGGATTAATTTTCTCCCACCTATTATAGGATTTGGATTTGCCCTTTGCTATATAAACCCTCCTTGGCCGAATTGCTCCCTACCCTTTTCTCCTCCTATATTCCTTTCTTTCACGTTTTTTTTTTCTCTTCTTTTCTCTGTTTCTTGTATTCTTTTATTTTGTATGTTTTTCTTTCTTTTCTTCTTACTATTTATTTTTTTTAATAAATTTCAGCAATCAAAACAAAACAAACTCCTACAAGGTTCGGATTTCTAAACCCAAAGAAGTTCTACTTCTTTTTTTTTCTTCTCCTTTTTTTTTTATAATTTCAGCAAACAAACTATAACTTCTACTCCCAAAATTCAGATTTCAAGCCAAGGATAATCAATGTTTCGGTTCAAGGCAAAAATCAGAATCTCAAGGCAAAAAAAAAAAGTAAATAAAACAAAGGCTAAGAAAAGGCTAATTTAACAAACAAAAAAAAACACAAAAATCAGAAACTTGATGAAACCAAATTCGGCAAAAACATAAAAGAATCAAGAAAAAGAAAACACAACCCTAACACTAAGATAAATAGGAATTTACCTTGCTTTGGCTCTGATACCAAATGAAGCGGAACCCAATAGCTAACAAGCTACAAACCCACACATACGATTTGAATAGCAAAGAAACAAAGAGATAAAAATCCCTCCCTATTGAACCCCCAATCAACCTGTGATTGAAAACGCAAATAATCAGGAAAACGAAGAAGATGAAAACGCCACAATCAAGACAATTGATAAGTAATCAAATTCTTCATACAATAGAAAAGAAAAAGCAAGCAAATCTCACAAATCTAATCTATTAGAATTTTGGCAAAGCCAAGAAAAGAGGATAGCCTCCATTGTTTAATAATTCCAATCTCCCTATACAAATTCGTTTTTGAGGAGTATTTATACTCCTTTAAGCTAGTAAAAACCCTAATTAATCAAATAGGCCTTTAAACATGGGTCTTACACCAAGATAACTAAAGCCCACACTAATTAACTTAAAATACAGCCCAAAAAGCCTAAAAAGAACTAATTAAATGAGCCCAAGCTAATTAAAGCCCATCTCACTTAAATAAGACCAAAAGAATAAGTTAAGGCCTAACATATTACAAATAATCAAATAAAAATAATAAACTAAAAGCCCAAACAAAACAGCCCATTAAGTCCATTAATTGGCACATGCATTGCACATGTAATGTGTCACATGATGTGCACATGCATATGGCACATGCATAGCACATGACATGGCACATGTCTAGCACATGGATGGCACATGTCTAGCACATGTCAAAGCACATGGATGGCACATGTCAAGGTCACATGACTTGCACATGTCAAGGTCACATGACTTGCACATGCCTCTCTTCAAAGTCTCTTTTTGATTCGGCTTCTTCATAGCTACAGTAAACCACCTTCCAGCCTTCTTGAACTTCCCCAAATTTGAACTCCATGAATCCGAACTTGCAATGTTTATAATCTTACAGTGTTGACCCCCCTGTGCACGCATCATCTCCTCTCTCCTCACTTAATTCATACCCACTCCCTTGCCACATGGCAATTCCCCATTGGAAAGCTACCCCACTACATACCGAACACTCATCCTCTCACAAACACACAAGCCTAACCTCACTAGGCACACCCTACTCCCATACACTTATTCACACCCAAACAAACCCCATAATTACTTAACACAAAATTTAAATCATGCATATATACATATATTTAAATACAAAATAGCACATGCCACAATTTAACACAAACACAAACACACATATCAAAGGCTCAAACTACCAAGGCAGAAACGGGGCGTTACAATACTCCCCCACTTAACAGAATTTCATCCTCGAAATTCTCACCTGATCCAAATAACCGAGGATGTTGAGCTCCTATGATCGTTTCTGGTTCCCAAGTTGCCTCTTCAATTCCATGATACTTCTAAAGTACCTTAACCAACGAAATTTGTTTACTGCGAAGCTGTCTGATCTCTCTAGCCAAAATTTCCTTTGGTTCATCATTTGAGAAATCTGGCTGAACCCGAATATCTTGCACTTTCAACACATGAGATGGATCGGATCGGTAGCGACGGAGCATAGACACGTGAAAAACATCGTGTAACTTAGCTAGCTCTACTGGCAATGCTAACCGATAAGCTACTGGACCAATCTTATCCAAAATTTCATACGGTCCAATAAAACGAGGAATTAATTTACCTTTCTTACCAAACCGGAGAACCTTCCGCCAAGGGGACACTTTTAAGAATACTTTGTCACCAATCTCATAACGAATGTCACTTCGGTTCAAGTCAGCATAAAATTGTTGTCAATCTTTAGCTGCTTTTAAATTCCGTTGCACCACTTGTATCTTTTCTTCCGTATCCCTAATCAATTCCAGACCCACAACTGATCGCTTCGATAATTCTGTCCAACACACTGGGAAGGGCTTCATAAGGAGCCATTCCAATACTCGCTTAATAACCATTATTGTATGCGAACTCCATTAAGGACACAAATCTATCACAACTACCGGAAAACTCCAAAGCACAACCCCGAAGCATGTCTTCTAGAATCTGAATAACTCTTTCCGACTGACCATCCGTCTGAGGGTGAAATGCTGTGCTAAAGTTTAACCGTGTACCAAAGGCTAACTGTAACTCTTTCCAAAACTTGAACGTAAACCTCGGATCCCAATCAGACACAATAGAGACTGGAGCTCCATGAAGCCTCACTATCTCATTCACATAAACCTTGGCTAATTTGTCCATAGAATAATCTATCCGAACTGACAAAAGTGTGCTGATTTTGTCAATCGGTCGACTATCACCCAAACCGAATCATGCTTGCGTTGTGACAAAGGCAATTCGACTACAAAGTCCATCGTAATATCATCCCACTTCCATAAAGGAATGGGTAATGGATGCAACAATCCCATCGGGACTTGATCTTCAGCTTTCACTTGTGGCACACCAAACACTTCAAAACAAAATCTACTATCTCCCTCTTCATACTTGGCCACCAATAGAATTGCTTCAGGTCTCGGTACATTTTATTTCCGCCTGGATGCATGGTGAAAACTGATGAATGAGCTTCTTGCAAAAGTCTTCTTTTCACTTCTTCTACATTAGGTACACATAACCGATTCCCAAATCTGAGCACTCCCTCATCGTCCACAGAAAATTTAGTCCACTTACCATCCCTAACCGTGTGCAAAGCACGCTGCAATACCGGATCACTCAGCTGTGCATCTACTATAACTTGCTTTAAGCTTGGTTTAACTTTTAGTTGAGCTATTAGCGCTCCTTCTGAATTAAATTTCCATCTTCCTCTACTCAAAGACAAAGCTGATACTAATTTTCTACTCAAAGCATCTGCCACTACGTTAGCCTTGCCTGGATGGTAGTCAATGATACAATCATATTCTTTGAACAATTCTAACCATCTTCTCTGCCTTAAGTTCAATTCCTTCTGAGAGAGCAAATACTTTAAACTTCTGTGATCTGTAAAGATCCTGCAAGTCTCTCCATATAAATAATACCACCATACTTTAAGGGCAAACACTACCACTGCTAGCTCCAAATCATGTGTCGGATAATGTTGTTCATGAGGTTTTAGCTGCCTAGAAGCATAGGCAACACTTTACCATCCTGCATAAGAACACAACCCAATCCTATACCCGAAGCATCACTGTACATAATATACTCCTTACCCGAAACGGGTTGAGTAAGTACAGGAGCCTTAGTCAACATATCTTTCAGCTGATCAAAACTTGCCTGACACCTATCAGACCATATGAACTTAACCTCCTTCCTGAGAAGCCGAGTCAAAGGCGAAGCTATCACTGATAAACCCTTCAAAAATTATTTATAGTACCCAGCCAATCCTAGAAAACTCCTCACTTCTGGTACAGATTTCGGTGGCAACCAGTTCACAATGGCTTCAATCTTGGACGGATCTACTCGGATACCCTCTGCCGAAATCACATGTCCGAGGAATGTCACCTCCTTTAACCAAAACTCACACTTACTAAGTTTGGCGTATAGCTGATGATCCCTTAACACTTGCAATACCAATCTCAGGTGTTCCTCATGTTCCTTTTCATCCTTGGAATAAACAAAGATGTCATCGATAAACACTACCACAAAACAATCCAAATACGGACTGAAAACTCTATTCATCAAATCCATGAAAGCTGCGGGCACGTTAGTCAGTCCAAATGGCATCACCAAAAATTCATAGTGATCCTTACTCTTGAGCACCACTGTTTTCCTCTAATAATCCACTATAGCTCGGTGCTTGGACAACCAATCCATGCCCAAAATAAGGTTGAACTCATGAAATGGTAACTTAATTAGATCGACCGGAAATTCCTTACCTTGCACCGTCAGGGAACAATTTCGACATACCGTATTCACTTTCACACTCTGCCCTAACGGACTAGTGACACAAATATCATAGTCCAATCTATCCTCATTAGACAATTCTTTACTTAACTTATCAGAACACAGATAAGAGTGGGTAGAACCCGGATCTATCAACGCATATATTTCAGTATTGAAAAGTGAGAACTTACCAGCTATAACTTCCGGAGCATCCTGGTCGTCTCGGGCTCTCATCGCATAGGCTCTTGCAGCTGCAGGCACTGGGCGGTCCACTGTCTCAGAAGAATCTCTATCCCGAGGCCGTCCAGCACGACCCCGACCTCTACCTCTAGGACGACTGCCTTGAGGTACATTTGACCCAGCACGACTTGCTTCCTACTAGCCTTGAGTATTCTCATACAAATTCGGGCAGTTGGCAAGGAAGTGGTCAGTGCTACCACATCTAAAACATCCCCAAGTCAACCATCGACACTCACCCCAATGTCGTTTGTTACAATGAGAACATTGAGGCATACCATCACCTCGACCACCCGAGGCTCCTCTACCCGTGCCAGACCCTCTAAAAGAATCTTGCCTCCTCCCTCTAGTATCTGGACTAGGATGCGACTCACCAGAAGGGTTCCCTTGAGACTCACGTGACCTCTTTCCTGAAGAGGAACCTCCTCTAGAAGCTTTCTTTCTTTGAGCCTTCTCTCTTAGCACATTCTCAGATCACTCCGCTCTCAAGGCTGCCTGCACAATCTGATAATAACTGACATCCGGTGCCGACATCAATGAAACCAACATTACCTTCAAAGACTCAGTTAAGCCCGCCTCAAACTGCTGACATCTAAATTCCTCAGTAAGAACTCCTGGTGGTGCATACTTGCTGAGTCGATTGAACTCCTTCTCATAATCTGCTATGGACAACACCCTCTGTCGAAGACTCAAAAACTGCGCCCATCTAGCCTCCTTAAACGCTTTAGTCACATATTTATTCCGAAATTCCCTCTCAAAGAACTCCCATGTCATAGGTTCAGGAAGCTGCGGATATCTAAGCACTAAAGTCCACCAATCAAAAGCGGAACCCTGCAGCAAAGATATTACACACTCCACCTCACTCTCCGGAGGACAACGAATCTCCCTTAGCACTAGCTTTACCTTAATAATCTACAATTCATCGTTATCTAATTCATCTAATCCAGTTCCAAAGAAATCCTCCGCTCCATACTTTCGCATATTCTCTATCGGAGCTCTAGGGTCAGTAATCCCTTCCAAAACCCTGGCCATATCCTGGGATATCTTGAGCATAGCCTCAAAAGGAACTGCAGGGGCCTCAGGTTGCACCCTAGGTGGCTGAGCCGGACCCGAAACGGATGGATCTTGCTCTCGGGGATTCGCACTCTTGGCTGACCCCTCAAGAGATCCACGAGCAGACTCCATCAACTACAAAATATACACAATGATCCACATCAGGCCAACACAACACAACACAACGCTTTATCTTACACTATCCCAGAAACGTCTAAACCTATGGCTCTGATACCACAAAATGTAACACCCCTTACCCATACGTAAGAAGCTTCATCCTTGGAGGAGGATGAAGGGTCCCGATAGATGAGGGTTGTTATGCAAAAACTCAAATAGAAACATATAATGGTATGTCATACACTCAAACCAGGATTTTATTACAAGGATTTCTAAACTATTACATAGGCAAAAAGAAATACAGCCCAGAACTACAAAAATCTCTCTCCTAGTTGTGTCGGCCCTTCTGAAACGGATCACCCTGCTCACGGACTCCAACATCTTCCACACCTGCAAGGATGAAACACCCGGGCTAAGCGAATACGCTTAGTGGGGAAAAGATTAATGAAAATGACCACTCACAGCAGACGTTGATACAAGTCACATACCCATGACACAATTGTAAATCCATACTAAAACAATTCAACACACTGAGGATAAGGATATCTATAGATAACCCACTCAAGTATACATTGCCAAATCAAACTCATATTCACATAAAAAGACAAACCTGCTTATTCAAAGTAGTGGATAGCGAGTAACGCATAATTTATTCGAAACGCATGGATACCCGAGGGCATCAAAATCATCTTGTCTTTTTGTTTCAAAACATTTTCGCATAGAATCTTACACAAGATTCAAGTCAAAAGAGGATCACGTGGATCCGATTCATGGCCAGGGTCCAAAACGCATACGCATAGCTACAGCAACTGAACTCTATAGGCATGACTATCATCCACTTAATTTGACTTTCGCAGGTTAAACATAGATCAACTAATTTACATTCATATCATTCTCAAAATTGTCTATTTATAATTAGGAAAGCATAACAAAACTGAAAAGTAAACTTTTGAAGCATGAAAGAATTTTACTTTTTGAAGCCAAGAGGTGTCGCGCTCGCGACAGAGGCGAAGATCTGCCTCAAGTCGCGGTCGCGACAGTCATCGCGCTGACGCGAGGACAAAATATACACCTCACTGTCACGCTCGCGACAGTGAGCAGCCAGTAGCTTATGTCGCGCAGGCGCGCGCTCGCGATAGGAGCTGTCCAAAGCTCGAGTGATAGCTGAGCGCTCTGTCGTGCTCGTGACAGGGAGCCCACGTTGAGGCTGCTCGGCAGCGTGCATGCAGGTCGCACGAAGGCTACAATCGCTGATCTCTGTCGCGACCTTGCGACAGTGTCGCGCTTGTGATAGGGTCGGGATTTCTAGCCCTTACGTGAAAACCTGCATAAATTCACTTCCAAAAATTCACTCAAACCTTCAATTGGCTTCAAAACACAATCCCCACACCAATAGATCATTCACAATACCTTAGATCACCTAAAACACAACTTATAAACTAATCATCATCCTCAAATGATCAAATTTACAAGATTAAATTCCAGAATTTATCAAACTAGTAATTTCTCATAAAATTTCATACAAACTAGTATTACAACTCAATTATTCACCAATCATTCATCTTAGCCTAAAGCAATTAATACCCATAACAATTAGATGCAAGTACTCATCTTATACCCCATCAGTTCCAACATTTAACACAAAACACAAAAATCAAACAAAACACACAAAAATCACAACATTCCCAAACCTTGAATACTTGGATTCTAATCATGGGCTCTGCTTCCACTTGCAATTTCCCTGCCTTTGGGCTCTTTAGGAGGGATATCTGAACAAAACATCCATCACACAAGCTTAGAACTCAAACCTCCAAAATACCCAAAAAACCTAAATTAATCAAAATAGAAGAAATAAGGGGATGAGGAAGAACAATTAGCTATTACTTACCTATTCCAACTTAAGATCACCCAAAACTCACTACAATTGCTAATATAAAGGAAGAATTCCAAGGAAAGAAAGAAGCAAAGAAGAAGAAGAACGGGAAAGAAGGGAAGGGAACGGGAAAAAGAGAAGAAAAATCTGACCCTCTCTCCTCTCTCCTCACTTAATTCATACCCACTCCCTTGCCACATGGCAACTCCCCATTGGAAAGCTACCCCACTACATACCTAACACTCATCCTCTCGCAAACACACAAGCCTAACCTCACTAGGCACACCCTACTCCCATACACTTATTCACACCCAAACAAACCCCATAATTACTTAACACAATTTAAATCATACATATATACATATATTTAAATAAAAAATAGCACATGCCACAATTTAACACACACACACAAACACACATATCAAAGGCTCAAACTACCAAGGCAGAAACGGGGCGTTACATACATGATCGGGTCTGGTCTACTCGGGTGGCATGTTTTGCAAGAGCTGTAAGAAGATGAATACGTCACTATCACCCGTCAAGAGATGATTGAAGAAGGGATCCCCATGGCGGCGGTAGATTGATAATCCACTAGTGAGAGTGGAGAAGAACATTATGTTTTTTTAGATGCTTTATTTCCTTTTAATTCAAGAACTCCTTATGATAATCCGGTTATTTTAATATGATGAACATTTCTATTTATTTGTATGGTATTTTTTAATGATTTCATTTCCTATGATCACGATGCATTCATTCATTTTTGACATTAACCCAATTAATACGACTCCATCTAATCTCGAAACTTTGGGGAGTCCAAACAAAATCTTGATAGCATCTGATATAACTCTTGAAGAGAGGATAATTTTGAGAGATATAAAATAAAATAAAAAAAAGAGCCTTTGCCTGGACCTGGTATGACATGCTGAAGATTGACAAGGACATTCTTGAGACCAATGCTACTTCCACGTGCCAACATGACGACGAACTGGATTTTGAAAGCCATTCCTTTGCATCCCCAACATCTGGGTTGCATATGGTGCTGCCAAATAAAATCAAATCCCGAGAGCTACACCAGAAGTTGGACGAATAAAACTTAGGACCTTCACAAGAAACATAAAATTCGTTAGAACCAAACCGTGTGACCCATTTCCTCCTGACCATTTGAAATGTGTACCCTAAAATCAATCAAGATTGACCTTTAACCATTCGGGACCCTTACAGCCAAATTTAGCAGGACAGCTCTTTACCTTTCAACCAAAAAAAAATAAAAAAAAACAAACAAAATAAAAACAAAAAAAAGAGAAAAAAAGAGAGAAAAGAAAAAACATACAAAAAAAAACCATAATCTTTGCCCCAGATCATCCGAGTCTAATCTGTCCCCAATCTCAACCGTTGAAAAATCATTTCAGAATTTGAACCACCAAAGCCAATAAAAGCAAAGTGTGCATCCAAGCCTAACCTGCCCCCAATCGCCAAGCCTAACCTGTCCCCAATCTCAGCCATTGAAAACCATTTCAAAATTTGAACCACCAAAGCCAATAAAAGCGAAGTGTGAGATTTCACATCCAAGCCCCAAATAAGGAACCCATCACCTTAACTGGTCTGCACAAGGGCCAAAAACAAAACTTTGATACAAAAAAGAACCACTCTCAGAAGTAGCAGCCTCCCCTGTTAGCGAAGACGGAGGCAAGTTCAATCAACACCGATGAACTGAAGGAAGGTTCGTGGCAAAGGCTAAAAATAAAAAGGAGAGAAAATATTCAATCAAGAAAACCTGTGAGGGCTGATTGATAACAGGAGTTTGATGCTTTCAAAATCTATCCCGAAATTAGTTGAGGTCTCATATTTTTCGAGTTAATGCCAAATAGTGATCATGCGTTATGAAATCAGATTGAAATATATGCATTTATGCAAAGATGTTGATGCGGAACCCCAGCCTATATGCAAACTAGAACGGCCAACATACCATGAATATTGATCATAAACAAGTGAATAAACCCCCAATCTAAAGAACCCCCAAACAAGATTGAATGGAAACGCTTATAATAGATTGATTTAGAAAGTAAGAAGAATAAGAATCAAGCATACATTAACCATGCAAATTGCCTAAGTCTAATTCTTCATACAATAGCAAGAACCAATAGAAATTAACTCTCACAAATTCAGTCAATGAAAATTCATTAATCATAAATATGCAAAAATGTAAAGTACAAATGAAGAAGTTTAGCCCTTTATATAGGCTAGGCAGCCACCCCTCCCTAGAGGAGTTATAATCAAACACTAACTCTAAGAGATAATTAATAAAATAAATAACAAAGATAATTCCTAACCTTTATCTACATGTATTTGGCCACAATATGGACTAAGTACATGAATAAATAAAGATAAATACAATCTGAAAACAATCCTAAAAGCTAATGATTATCCTAAGGAAAATGAATGTAGACTCAATTTTGGCTATAAGTGGAATTTGGCTAACTGATATGAGCACAACCAAGCATAATGGCACAAAATCAAGGTCAAAGAAGCTTAAAGAAGTCCTACAAGCATTCATAAGGCCTTATGTGGAGAAGATGCAAGATCAAGAGGGGAAAGAAGCTAAATTGGGCTATGAAGACAAGTTGGGGCCGAATGGTGTGTTGGGCCTTCAAGCTACTTTTTTTAGTTTCCATTCTTGTAATGACATATAATTAAATGTATTTGGGCAGCCTAGTACCTTAGAAAATGTTTTGGGCTTATTTAATTTGGTTTGTTTTATTTTTGGGCTTATTTGAGTATTTTGGGTAGTTTAAGTGGGTAGGCTAAAGTTGGGCTTATCTCTTCTAAAGAGTTGGGCCTAAATAACTAATTGAGGCTTAGAAAACATGAGGGGGCCGGATTTTAAAGGGGAGAGCTGAATTTGGATGGGTTTGAGTCAAATTTAGCTTTATGCCTACATTGGTGAACTTGGGGTCCTAAATTTTAGGAATGGGTTTTCCTTGATAAATACTTATTATTTTGGGATATTATTGAATAGAGTTTGATGGAGAAACAATAGGATGAATTTATCTTGAGTGAGTTAGCCAAATTCCACTTATAGCCAAAATTGAGTCTACATTCATTTTCCTTAGGATAATCACTAGCTTTTGGGATTATTTTCAGATTGTATTTATCTTTATTTATTCATGTACTTAGTCCATATTATGGCCAAATACATGTAGATAAAGGTTAGGAATTATCTTTGTTATTTATTTTATTAATTATCTCTTAGAGTTAGTGTTTGATTATAACTCCTCTAGGGAGAGGTGGCTGCCTAGCCTATATAAAGGGTGAACTTCTTCATTTGTACTTTACATTTTTTGTATATCTTATGATTAATGAATTTTCATTGATTGAATTTGTGAGAGTTAATTTCTATTGATTCTTGATATTGTATGAAGAATTAGACTTAGGCAATTTGCATGGTTAATGTATGCTTGATTCTTATTCTTCTTACTTTCTAAATCAATCTATTATAAGCGTTTGCATTCAATCTTGTTTGGGGGTTCTTTAGATTGGGGATTTATTCACTTGTTTATGATCAATATTCATGGTATGTTGGCGTTCTAGTTTGCATATAGGCTGGGGTTCCGCATCAATTGGTATCAGAGCTTAGGCTAAGTGATAAATTCTTAACTATCCTTTAATTTTGTCTTCTTGAAATTCTTTCTTTGTTTTGGCCGAATAGGACCTTGCATCTAGTTCCTTATTTGGTTGTTGCTCAATTGTGTTAAATTACCTATCTCAAGTACTTGATCATTAGTTGTGTGATTTACGTTTTGAAAAAAAAAAGAAGAAGAAAAGAAAGCTTATATACATATCAAAAAAAAAAAATCTGAAAATTACCTTGTGTTCAATTCAGGTCCTATTATCTTGTTAAGTTCAAATTTGATCAGTTAAGCTAGAACTTCCATAATTTGTTTGATTTCTTCAAAGGGCAGGTTAAGTACTCGTTGCTTTTAGATTTTGGGTTATATTATTGCATGCTTTCTTTGATTTTATTTTTTTTGAGTCTATATAAAATCTGTTTAAACTAATCATTAGGTTTAGTTAAACATCGCATTTAAGTGCATCCGTCTTGTCTATTCTTTTCATTCTAAGTTATCAATTTGTGTGTCTAAACTGTTTTTGGTTCCAACTACGCTAGTTTAACATATTGCACATTGTTGAACATCTTTTTATACTAAAGCGCACGAAATTTATCTCTTGTGTGCTATTTCCAAGTTTGTTCAATTTTAGTCAATTTGCCTCTAGAATTAGTACTCGTTGTTGTTCTTGTTAAGTATTCATTGTTTCCAAATCAAACTACTTAATTGTACATATTTGTTTGAGTTTGTTTCTGAAGTACAATTGTGAGAAATCAATTTGTGAGTTGAGAGACAAACACGTGAGGGAGTGAATTGTGAGGTTTCTTTTTTCCTTCTAATGTTTATTTGCAGCTTATAAATCATGTCAACAAGGGAAAAAACAAAGACAATGCATGAGGAGGAGGATGGAAGTGTGCCTGATGTGAAAACAATGTATAAAATATTCCTGAGTGAGGTTAAGAAGTTGAATTCTAGGATGGATCGGGTGGAGGAGATAATTGACAAGTCTACTAGAATTCAAAACCGACGTAGATCAATTAACACTCATAGTAAAAATGAAGATTCTAAAGATATGGAATTGCATTTTAAACAACTTTCTAGACTACTAAGTACGTATATGCAACAAGAGAAAAGAAAGAAAGAAGAGGAAGTTGTAGTAGCAGAAATTATTTGTGAAGCTGAAAGAGATGCTATAGATTTATGTGAAGATGAGGTGGTGAATGATGAAGAGACAATTGAAAACGAAGATGTTGGCACTTGTTTAGGTGAAAAGGAAGATGTTTGTGTAATTGAGTTAGAAGATCAGCATTTTATGATTGCTCCTTTATTAATTGAGGAGGCTGAATTGCACGTGAAAAATGAAGAGAATAATGATCAGAACAAAAAGATTGTATTAAGAACTAACCATGTTTTGTCCAGTGTTTTTGTTGACTTGCAGGAACATGAGTTATTTTCTGAAGAAGCATTCATTTTATTTTCACCTATTCACAAGATCATCTATGAAGATCAATTTATTACACAAGTTTCCATTCCCAATTTGAACAAGACGAAGATTCGATGACGAATCTTTTCTAAAGAGGGAGGGGATGATATGAGCACAACCAAGCATAATGGCACAAAATCAAGGTCAAAGAAGCTTAAAGAAGTCCTACAAGCATTCATAAGGCCTTATGTGGAGAAGATGCAAGATCAAGAGGGGAAAGAAGCTAAATTGGGCTATGAAGACAAGTTGGGGCCGAATGGTGTGTTGGGCCTTCAAGCTACTTTGTTTAGTTTCCATTCTTGTAATGACATATAATTAAATGTATTTGGGCAGCCTAGTACCTTAGAAAATGTTTTGGGCTTATTTAATTTGGTTTGTTTTATTTTTGGGCTTATTTGAGTATTTTGGGTAGTTTAAGTGGGTAGGCTAAAGTTGGGCTTATCTCTTCTAAAGAGTTGGGCCTAAATAACTAATTGAGGCTTAGAAAACATGAGGGGGCCGGATTTTAAAGGGGAGAGCTGAATTTGGATGGGTTTGAGTCAAATTTATCTTTATGCCTACATTGGTGAACTTGGGGTCCTAAATTTTAGGAATGGGTTTTCCTTGATAAATACTTATTATTTTGGGATATTATTGAATAGAGTTTGATGGAGAAACAATAGGATGAATTTATCTTGAGTGAGTTAGCCAAATTCCACTTATAGCCAAAATTGAGTCTACATTCATTTTCCTTAGGATAATCACTAGCTTTTGGGATTATTTTCAGATTGTATTTATCTTTATTTATTCATGTACTTAGTCCATATTATGGCCAAATACATATAGATAAAGGTTAGGAATTATCTTTGTTATTTATTTTATTAATTATCTCTTAGAGTTAGTGTTTGATTATAACTCCTCTAGGGAGAGGTGGCTGCCTAGCCTATATAAAGGGTGAACTTCTTCATTTGTACTTTACATTTTTTGCATATCTTATGATTAATGAATTTTCATTGATTGAATTTGTGAGAGTTAATTTCTATTGATTCTTGCTATTGTATGAAGAATTAGACTTAGGCAATTTGCATGGTTAATGTATGCTTGATTCTTATTCTTCTTACTTTCTAAATCAATCTATTATAAGCGTTTCCATTCAATCTTGTTTTGGGGTTCTTTAGATTGGGGATTTATTCACTTGTTTATGATCAATATTCATGGTATGTTGGCGTTCTAGTTTGCATATAGGCTGGGGTTCCGCATCACTAACTCACTCAAGATAAATTCATCCTATTGTTTTTCCATCAAACTCTATTCAATAATATCCCAAAATAATAAGTATTTATCAAGGAAAACCCATTCCTAAAATTTAGGACCCCAAGTTCACCAATATAGGCATAAAGCTAAATTTGACTCAAACCCATGCAAATTCAGCTCTCCTCTTTAAAATCCGGCCCCCTCATGTTTTCTAAGCCTTATTTAGTTATTTTGGCCCAACTCTTTAGAAGAGATAAGCCCAACTTTAGCCTAACCACTTAAACTACCAAAAACACTCAAATAAGCCCAAAAATAAAACAAACCTAATTAAATAAGCCCAAAATGTTTTTTTAAGGTACTAGGCTGCCCAAATACATTTAATTATATGTCATTACAAAAATAGAAGCTAAACAAAATAGCTTGAAGGCCCAATACACCATTTGGCCTCAACTTATCTTCATAGCCCAATTTAGCTTCTTTCCCCTCTTGAACTTGCATCTTCTCTATATAAGGTCTCATAAATACTTGTAGGACTTCTTTAAGTTTCTTTGACCTTGATTTTATGCCATTATGCTTGGCTGTGCTCATATCATCCCCTCCCTCTTTAGAAAAGATTCATCCTCGAATCTTCGTCTTGTTCAAGTTGGGAATGGAAAATTGTGGAATACATTGATCTTCATAGATGATCTTGCGAACAGGTAGAAATAAAATGAATGCTTCTTCAGAAAAGAACTCATGTTCCTGCAAGTCAATAAAAACACTGGACAAAACATGGTTAGTTCTTAATACAATCTTTTTGCTCTGATCATTATTCTCTTCATTTTTCACGTGCAATTCAGCCTCCTCAATTAATAAAGGAGCAATCATAAAGTGTTGATCTTCTAACTCAATTACACAAACATCTTCCTTTTCACCTAAACAAGTGACAACATCTTCTTTTTCAATTGTCTCTTCATCATTCACCACCTCATCTTCACATAAATCTATAGCATCTCTTTCAGCTTCACAAATAATTTCTGCTACTACAACTTCCTCTTCTTTCTTTCTTTTCTCTTGTCCCATATACGTACTTAGTAGTCTAGAAAGTGGTTTAAAATGCCATTCCATATCTTTAGAATCTTCATTTTTACTATGAGTGTTAATTGATCTACGTCGGTTTTGAATTCTAGTAGACTTGTCAATTATCTCCTCCACCCGATTCATCCTAGAATTCAACTTCTTAACCTCACTCAAGAATGTTTTATACATTGTTTCCACATCAGGCACACTTCCATCCTCGTCCTCATGCATTGTCTCTGTTCTTTCCCTTCTTAACATGATTTATAAGCTGCAAATAAACATTAGAAGGAAAAATAAACCTCACAATTCACTCCCTCCCGTGTTTGTCTCTCAACTCATGACTTAATTTCTCGCAATTGTACTTCAGAAACAAACTCAAACAAATGCGCACAATTAAGTAGTTTGATTTGGAAACAATGAATACTTAACAAGAACAACAACGAGTACTAATTCTAGAGGCAAATTGACCAAAATTGAACAAACTTGGAAATAGCACACAAGAGATAAATTTTGTGCGCTTTAGTATATAAAGATGTTCAACAATGTGCAATATGTTAAACTAGCGTAGTTGGAACCAAAAACAGTTTGAACAAATTGATAACTTAGAATGAAAAGAATAGACAAGACGGATGCACTTAAATGCGATGTTTAACTAAACCTAACGATTAGTTTAAACAGATTTTATATAGACTCAACAAAAAGAAAATCAAAGAAAGCATGCAATAATATAACCCAAAATCCAAAAAACAACGAGTACTTAACCTGCTGTTTGAAGAAATCAAACCAGTTACGGAAGTTCTAGCTTAATTGATCAAATTTGAACTTAACAAGATAATAGGACCTGAATTGAACATAAGGTAATTTTTAGATTTTTTTTTTATATGTATTTAAGCTTTCTTTTCTTCTTTTTTTTTTCAAAACATAAATCACACAACTAATGATCAAATACTTGAGATAGGTAATTTAACACAATTGAGCAAGAACCAAATAAGGAGCTAGATGCAAAGTCCTATTCGGCCAAAACAAAGAAAGAATTTCAAGAAGACAAAATTAAAGGATAGTTAAGAATTTATCACTTAGCCTAAGCTCTGATACCAATTGATGCGGAACCCCAGCCTATATGCAAACTAGAACGCCAACATACCATGAATATTGATCATAAACAAGTGAATAAACCCCCAGTCTAAAGAATGATGGAATATGTCATGGTATGTGTATGATGATCACGCAGCGGAAAACAAAAAAAAAAAATTTGATCATACATGCCAAACTATTCCATGACAAGAATCGGAAACATGCAATTTTAGAGTTTTAATAACTTATAACTTTAGATGCCTTTCAAATTGAATTTGATGATGACCAGCAACTTAGATGATCTTGTCCACCTTAGATGTTCACCACCAATGCCAAGGAACAGCCTTTTTCGCCACTCCTCTCTATTCTCACACACACACTTGCAAAGACGGCTCAAAACCGAAAGTGCTAGCTTACTAAATATGTATTGTGTAATAGAATTAGTTTGAAGCCACAAGATTTTTCTTGCCCTTCCTTTAGATGTTATTCACGCCTCAATAACACAAGAAAGCAAGAAAATATCTCCCTTTGTGTATTTCGGCCAAGAAGAAAAATGAGAGAGAGAAAAAGAGGTTCACACCAATACTAGCTCTCCTAGGGTTTATTCTTTCTTCCCATCCGTATACTCATCATATGGCAAGTCTTTAAATTGAATTCTACTACCTTAAGATAGTATATTCAACCTTAAACACTTCCTAGAGATAAGTAACAAATATTAATTTAAACCCTTTTGAATTTAGAGTTCAAATTCGGATTTAATAATCAATTAACTTAATTAATATAATTAACTAATTGATATTAAACCTTATGGGCCGAAATTCTCCTCTCTCATGGACCAAGGTCCAATAGCAATTTAAATATCCATTACATACATTAATTTGACTTTAATTAAAAGCCCAAATTAATGCCCAATACATTATTTAAATATTTTAAGCCCAATGCTTTGTGTGCGATCCTATAGGTCCATTTAATATTGGCAATGAATTAAGAATTAATTCAAAGGCTATATATATTCTCTAGCAAGATGTTATAGCATTCCAAATTAAATGAAAATGCAATTGGCATTTAGTGACCTAATGCAATTTTATATAGTCCCTTACCCATAAATATCAGAATTAATATAAGGCATGGAACTAGTCATCCTTATATGTAAGTTAATTCCTTTCTTGATATTCCAGTGACACTGAACTCTCAGATAAATAATGGTTACTCATTATTTCATCTCGGTATGGCCATACACTTCTCAGTTCACTGATCAAGTGGCCGATGATATTTTCTCTCTTATAGAGAGGGGTAATCCCTTCACTTCTCTCATGCTCTCTAACATGAATCAATGCATACCCAAGCATACCCATACTTGTCACTCAGTTACGAGCACGTTAGGTGTATGTCAAAGTACACAGTAATTCATAAAGAGTTTCATAGAGATTTTAGGTCTAAGAACTCCGATACAAAACTTGCATATGAGGAACACTTATGACTTGTACCATGTAGTGTTCTCATGTGTGGATCGTATCCAAATACCATGTTACAAACATGTATCTATGATCTCTGATTGACACTTTTGTCCTCATGATCCGTAAGACAGAACTCAACTAATCAGAGAGAGCATACTAGTCTTAATTCATTTGTTATTCCCATAACAATGACTGATTAGGGATATTTAGAATGAAGTCTTATTTGTTTCAAGGTCTTACAACCATGTGCCTCACACATGATAACTTAAACTGAAACAACATTCTTGGATAGTTCTATCAATTGACATGCACAGGAATACAATGGATAAAACAAAAATGCCTCATTTATTAACTAAAGTGTTTTATTACAATGTATTGGGGCTAGGGCTTACACTAACAATCTCCCACTAGCACTAGTCCCAATTGGGCATAGCCCTAAGACCGAATGATCTCAAATGAGCTTCGTGCAGATTTGGGCGCAACTGTTTCGTCAAAGGATCTGCTACATTGTCTTCACTTGCTATCTTGCTGACCTTGACGTCCCCACGATCAATGATTTCTCTGATCAGGTGGTACCTCCTGAGTATGTGTTTGGATTTCTGGTGTGACCGGGGCTCTTTGGCCTGTGCAATGGCCCCGTTGTTGTCACAAAAAATTTCTAATGGATCTAGGATGCTTGGGACCACTCCTAATCCAGAAATGAAATTTCTAATCCAAACAGCCTCTTTTGCAGCCTCACTTGCTGCAATATACTCAGATTCTGTAGTTGAGTCGGCAACGGTCTCTTGCTTTGAGCTTCTCCAGCTGACAGCAGCACCGTTTAAAACAAAAATGAATCCAGATTGCGATCTTGAGTCCTGAGTGCTGGTTTGAAAAGCAGCATCGGCATAGCCTTGTATGACGAGCTCTTCCTGACCACCATACACCAAGAAGTGATCCTTAGTCCTTCGTAGGTACTTTAGAATCCCTTTTACAGCAGACCAGTGCTTTTCACCAGGGTCTTGCTGAAACCTACTGGTTATACTCAGTGCATGAGCAACATCCAACCTAGTACATAACATAGCATACATGATAGATCCAATAGCAGATGCATATGGGATTCTACTCATGTTGTCCCTTTCCTCTTTGGTTTTAGGGCACTGTTCTTTAGTTAAAGGAACTCCCAAAGCCAAAGGTATGTACCCTTTCTTTGAGTCTCCCATACTAAAACGCTTCAGTACCTTGTCTATGTACTTTTCTTGACTTAGTCCCAATAGCCGATTCGATCTATCTCTGTAGATCCGAATACCAAGTATTGTCTCAGCTTCACCTAAGTCTTTCATTGAGAAACATTTCCCCAACCATTGCTTAACCTTTTGCAATGTTGGAATGTCATTCCCAATGAGAAGGATGTCGTCCACATATAGGACCAGAAACACTACTATGCTCCCACTAACCTTCTTGTATACACAAGGCTCATCTTCGTTCTTGACGAAGTCAAATTCTTTGACTGCCTCATCAAAACGAAGATTCCAACTTCGGGATGCTTGCTTTAATCCATAAATGGATTTCTGAAGCTTGCAAACCTTCTTAGGATGCTTGGGATTGACAAAACCTTCAGGTTGTGTCATATACACATCCTCAAGTAAATTTCCATTAAGGAAAGCAGTTTTGACATCCATTTGCCATATCTCATAATCATGATATGCAGCTATGGCAAGCAAGATCCTAATGGATTTGAGCATGACTACAGGCGAAAAGGTTTCATCATAGTCTACACCATGTGTTTGTCGAAAACCTTTCGCTACTAGTCTACCTTTGTAGGTCTTATCAGCTTTGAGTTTAAATAGCCACTTGCATTCAATTACTTTAGCACCTTTTGGTGGATCAACCAAGGTCCAAACCTGGTTATCGTACATTGATTGCATCTCGGATTTCATGGCTTCAAGCCAATTTTTCGAGTCTGGGCTTTCAATAGCTTCTCGGTAGGTAGTAGGATCCTCACGATCTACTAACTCAATAGTGTCACTGTCGGTGATTAGAAAACCATATCTCTCAATCCCCTGACGTACCCTACCGGACCTTCTAGGTACTTGTGCAATGGGTTCTTGTTCCACAATTGGTTGTGAACTTGATCCCATTTCCAACTCATCCTGTATAGGAGTTTGTGGCGTTTGAATTTCTCCAAGTTCTACTTTACTCCCACTGTCTTTCTTGAGAAGGAACTCCTTTTCTAAGAAAACAGCCTTGCGAGCAACAAATACTTTGTTCTCGGTTTGTGAGTAAAAGTAGTATCCCTTTGTTTCTTTGGGATAACCCACAAATAAGCAGACAGTGGATTTGGACTCTAGTTTGTCAGATGTTAATTTCTTAACATGTGCTTCACAGCCCCAAATCCTGAGAAATGACATATTGGGTTCTTTCCCAGTCCATACCTTGTATGGTGTCTTTTCAACTGCTTTAGTTGGAATACGGTTTAGTAGAAACGCAGCAGTTTCTAATGCATAGCCCCAAAAAGAGACAGGAAGATTTGCTTGACTCATCATAGATCGAACCATGTCCAATAGAGTTCGATTTCTCCTTTCGGACACACCATTCCATTGTGGTGTTCCAGGAGGAGTGAGCTGTGAAATAATACCACACTCCTTTAGATGACAGTCAAACTCTTGGCTTAAATATTCGCCACCTCGATCTGACCGAATGGCTTTTATACTTTTGCCAAGTTGTTTTTCTACTTCGTTCTTAAACACTTTGAATTTCTCAAAAGTTTCAGATTTATACTTCATTAGATAGACATAGCCATATCTACTGAAGTCATCTGTGAACGTTACGAAGTAGCTAAAACCACCTCTAGCATGTGTACTTAATGGTCCACATACATCGGTATGTATTAGCTCCAATAAGCCATTAGTCCTCTCACCTTTCTTGTTAAAAGGACTCTTTGTCATTTTTCCATGCAAACATGGCTCGCATGTATCATAAGATTCTACGTCAAATGACCCAAGCACTCCAGTTTTGTGGAGTCTTGAAATGCGTTTTTCGTTTGCATGTCCTAAACGACAATGCCAGAAGTAAGTAGGGTTTAATTCATTTGATTTAACCCTCTTTGTATTAATGTTGTATATGGACTCTTTGTTTGATAGATCAAGGATATAAAGGCCATTATGCAACATGGCATTGCCATATGAAATGCCTTGGCGACGAATATGAGCATTGCCATTTTTAATAACAAAATCAAATTCATCCAAATCCAATAATGAAACTGAAATAATGTTTCTGCTCATAGCAGGCACATAATAACAATTTTTCAAAATTAAACAAAGTCCGGAAGGTAAAGTGAGTTGATAGTCGCCTATCTCCATGGCAGCAACTCGTGCTCCATTCCCCACACGGAGGTCCACTTCATTCTTCCCAAGTAATCTCCTATTTCTTAGCCCCTGCACATTTGAACAAATGTGAGAACCACAACCGGTATCTAGTACCCAAGTGGTAGAAATAGAAAGGTTAATTTCAACAACAAAAATACCTGAACTGGACGCCTTGGCTCCATTCTTTTTTTGTTCTTCCTTGAAGAGAGCGCAATTCTTCTTCCAATGCCCTATTTTGTTGCAATGGAAGCAAGTGCTCTCGCTCTCCTTGGGCTTTTGCGCCTTGGGTTTGGAATGGGCCTGAGGTGCGCTCCCATTTGACTTGAACCGAGCCAGGTCATTCTTGGGTTTTGCCTTTCCCTTTCCTTTTCCCTTAGCCGGTCCCTTCTTAATGCCCCCTTGAACCATCAGTATGGGATTAGTCTTGCGAATGTTTTCTTCAGCATTCTTAAGCATCCCATGAAGCTCAGTAACTGACTTGTTCATCGCATGCATGTTATAATTCATTACAAATGGATCATAATCATCAGCCAATGATCCTAAAATCAAGTCAGTAGCCAATTCCTTTGGTACTTGTACCTCAAGCTTCTCAAGAGTATCAAGATACCCTTTCATCTTGAGTACATGCATACTTACAGGAGTACCTGCAGCCATCTTACAGGAAATTAAGGCCTTAGTTGTCACAAACCTCTCGTGACGAGCTTGCTCTTGGAACATCTCCTTTAAGTGCACCATGATCGCATACGCCTCTTGGTCCATAAATTGCTTTTGCAAGTCAGGCACCATAGTGGCTAGCATCAAACAGGTCACATCATTGGAGTCGCTCTTCTTGGTCTCAAAAGTTTCCCTTTGAACCGCAGAGGCGTTCCTTGCAGGTTCTTGAGGCAAGGGTGCATCCAAAACATACGACTTTTTCTCTTGCTTAAGAACTATCCTTAAGTTTCGAGACCAGTCTATGAAATTGGTGCCATTCAATTTGTCCTTTTCAAGGACCGATCGCAATGAGAAATTGTTGTTTGAAGATGCCATTTTTCAATCTACAATAAAATTTAGCAAGATTAAATGAGGTCTTATTAATAATCCCACAAACCGAATTAATATCCCTTTAAATAATTCGCGTTAGTGATTTAATGTGGGCCAAGATCCACTTTTCACAACAACCTTATTAGTCAAGCTGAGCTTGTACACCTAACAAGTTAAGTTACTTAGGTAGGATAACTCCAATCATGACTCATACATGACTCTTGGATCAAATGGGCTAACCATCTTAAGATGTTATAGCACAAACCCATTTATTAGTTGCCTAGGTCCGGGCATCCCTTTCCATGTTAAGTCCAACCTACATTCACAACTCATGCCTCACAAAGATAATCGGGCGCATCTAGGACTCCTAGTCTACGTTACCGATGATCGATGCCTTGACATGTTTCGAATTAGGAAGGCAACTTTATGACTTACTATTTTAGGGATTCATTTTATTACGGCTTACATGGCATACGCTTTGTCATCCATTCATAGCATGCATATATAAATAATTGCATAAAGTAAAGCGTGACAAACATGGGCCCATAAAACCTACAACTAAGATTCTATACTATTACACAAGAATCTTCGAGTTGGGCTTCACCACTCCGGTGGGCTTCATCTTGATTTACAAAGTCTTCAAGTAAATTCTATTCTAAGAAATAAATGAAACTTTTACAATAATACATAATGGCTCGCAGGCCATAATTAATTACAAAAACCCAGGGCCCATGAATGCACCATGCATATCCATTTATCACACCAAACAAGCAAATTAATATACATAACATTCATGGATCAAACAAAGTCCAATTTTAATTAAATTAGCCAAGCCCATTAATGGAAATTGTGTACTTGAACCTTTAAGAGATGACCCCGTGATGGGCCTGGGCCGAAGCCCAATGGACTAAATCCTCTTATTGAATAAGTTCTCTTAAAAGCCCAAAACACATACTAGTTAGATTTGTGCCATAAATCAACTCTAGTGTTATTTCCAATTTTGCCATTTTTAATTTTATGTCATTCAGCCCATAAACATTAAAAATACATATAATATGTACCAACATGAATTAAAGCATAAAATCATGAAGAACATATATATAAAAACATGGCATGCATATAAAAACAAACAAACAACAAAAACTAGTTGTTTAATGCTTATGTGATGCCAAAAATGCACAAACACTTAAATCAATTTTATGAGTCATTTAATAATCTAAATAAGGTCATAAATATTGATTTAACATTCTGTACCAATCTGATCTAAATGTGTTTTTACCATTTTAATCAAATCAAAACTAACAATGTTGATTAAACATGTAACAAACACAAACTAGTCATGTTTTAAGTGATTTTAAAATTAATCAATTAAATTGTCATGGACCAGAATTAAAACCATATTTAAATAATGTCCAGACCTGATATTTAATATTTTAAAAACACTTACAAACATGCCAAAACCAATTTTACATTTAATATATAAAACTAGTTGTTAAAATTTCAATTAACATGCCATAATGCACCTAGTTTTAACATTAACATGTACCATCAGGTATACATAATTAAATCCGACCATTAACAGCCCCTAAACAACCTTAGGACATTATATTAACATGTCATATTAATTATAATACCTATATAATCAATTAAAATCGTTTTTACACCAAAACAATGCAAAAAACTCAAAACAGGAAATTTCAGCATTGCATGTATTAAAAGTAACGATTTTTAATTAATTATTTCATGCATCTAAAGCACTAAAATAAGCATGTTTAGGCTCTGATACCACTGATGGAATATGTCATGGTATGTGTATGATGATCACGCAGCGGAAAACAAAAAAAAAAATTTGATCATACATGCCAAACTATTCCATGACAAGAATCGGAAACATGCAATTTTAGAGTTTTAATAACTTACAACTTTAGATGCCTTTCAAATTGAATTTGATGATGACCAGCAACTTAGATGATCTTGTCCACCTTAGATGTTCACCACCAATGCCAAGGAACAGCCTTTTTCGCCACTCCTCTCTATTCTCACACACACACTTGCAAAGACGGCTCAAAACCGAAAGTGCTAGCTTACTAAATATGTATTGTGTAATAGAATTAGTTTGAAGCCACAAAATTTTTCTTGCCCTTCCTTTAGATGTTATTCACGCCTCAATAACACAAGAAAGCAAGAAAATATCTCCCTTTGTGTATTTCGGCCAAGAAGAAAAATGAGAGAGAGAAAAAGAGGTTCACACCAATACTAGCTCTCCTAGGGTTTATTCTTTCTTCCCATCCGTATACTCATCATATGGCAAGTCTTTAAATTGAATTCTACTACCTTAAGATAGTATATTCAACCTTAAACACTTCCTAGAGATAAGTAACAAATATTAATTTAAACCCTTTTGAATTTAGAGTTCAAATTCGGATTTAATAATCAATTAACTTAATTAATATAATTAACTAATTGATATTAAACCTTATGGGCCGAAATTCTCCTCTCTCATGGACCAAGGTCCAATAGCAATTTAAATATCCATTACATACATTAATTTGAATTTAATTAAAAGCCCAAATTAATGCCCAATACATTATTTAAATATTTTAAGCCCAATGCTTTGTGTGCGATCCTATAGGTCCATTTAATATTGGCAATGAATTAAGAATTAATTCAAAGGCTATATATATTCTCTAGCAAGATGTTATAGCATTCCAAATTAAATGAAAATGCAATTGGCATTTAGTGACCTAATGCAATTTTATATAGTCCCTTACCCATAAATATCAGAATTAATATAAGGCATGGAACTAGTCATCCTTATATGTAAGTTAATTCCTTTCTTGATATTCCAGTGACACTGAACTCTCAGATAAATAATGGTTACTCATTATTTCATCTCGGTATGGCCATACACTTCTCAGTTCACTGATCAAGTGGCCGATGATATTTTCTCTCTTATAGAGAGGGGTAATCCCTTCACTTCTCTCATGCTCTCTAACATGAATCAATGCATACCCAAGCATACCCATACTTGTCACTCAGTTACGAGCACGTTAGGTGTATGTCAAAGTACACAGTAATTCATAAAGAGTTTCATAGAGATTTTAGGTCTAAGAACTCCGATACAAAACTTGCATATGAGGAACACTTATGACTTGTACCATGTAGTGTTCTCATGTGTGGATCGTATCCAAATACCATGTTACAAACATGTATCTATGATCTCTGATTGACACTTTTGTCCTCATGATCCGTAAGACAGAACTCAACTAATCAGAGAGAGCATACTAGTCTTAATTCATTTGTTATTCCCATAACAATGACTGATTAGGGATATTTAGAATGAAGTCTCATTTGTTTCAAGGTCTTACAACCATGTGCCTCACACATGATAACTTAAACTGAAACAACATTCTTGGATAGTTCTATCAATTGACATGCACAGGAATACAATGGATAAAACAAAAATGCCTCATTTATTAACTAAAGTGTTTTATTACAATGTATTGGGGCTAGGGCTTACACTAACAAAGAACCCCCAAACAAGATTGAATGGAAACGCTTATAATAGATTGATTTAGAAAGTAAGAAGAATAAGAATCAAGCATACATTAACCATGCAAATTGTCTAAGTCTAATTCTTCATACAATAGCAAGAATCAATAAAAATTAACTCTCACAAATTCAGTCAATGAAAATTCATTAATCATAAATATGCAAAAATATAAAGTACAAATGAAGAAGTTCAGCTGATACGGAACCCAATAGCTAACAAGCTACAAACCCAGACATACAAGATGGTTAGCAAAGAAACAAAGAGATAAAATCCCTCCCTATTGAACCCCCAATCAACTTGTGATTCAAAACGCAAATAATCGGGAAAACGAAGAAGATGAAAACGCCACAATCAAGACAATTGATAAGTAATCAAATTCTTCATGCAATAGAAAAGATGAGCAAGCAATCCTCACTAATCTCTCTATAGAATTCGGCCAAGCCAATAAGAGAACACTCTCAAAATGTTTAATTCCTCAAATCTGCAGTTTACAACTTATGTTGGCCTATTTATATGGTGGCTAACCCTAATTACCCTTAAAACCTAAAACAAACCCTAATAAGGCCTTAAGCACACATAGGCCAAATTCTCCATGGGCTTTACAAGATAAATTAAGCCCAAACTAAAGAAAATAAACTCACTTACAATTAAGTCTCATAGGCAGAACATGAAATCCCAAAAGAAAGACTAATTAAAACCCAAAATAACTAAATTAAACCCAATCTACAAGCCCATCACGCCTAGCCCATTAAATCCCAACTTAAATGAGTCATGTGACTTTTAAATGAAGCACATGACATGTACAATTAAAAGTCCAAAGTTGTATAAGCCCGTGATGGCTTAAATTGGCCCAATTCCTTCACTTGCTTCCAAAAGGCTAAGTACTTTAATTTGGCCTTCAAGCTCTCTATAGCATTTCTCAATAGCCTCTTCATGAATTTCTTGAGTGACAAAGTCTTGAACAAAAGATGACATAGCCATCTTTAGCTTCTGAGCACATCCTCTTGTTATTGGACCACTAGGCATCTTCAATGGATCTTTGGTGGTTGATGGCATTGTCGGTGGATCCGTATCATTCCTCCTCAAAAAGATTTGTCCTCAAATCTGCATCCACATCAAAAGGAGAAAGGTCAGAAACATTAAATGTAGCAGAAACACCATATTCACCTGGTAAATCTATCTTGTAAGCATTATCATTGATGCGCTCCAAGACTTGAAATGGACCATCACCACGTGCATCCAACTTTCCCTTCCTTTGGTTTGGAAACCTTTCCTTGCAAAAATGTACCCAAACCCAATCTCCAGAAGCAAATATCACTTGTCGCCTTCCTTTATTAGCACTTGCAGCATACTTCTGGTTCCTCTTCTCAATGTTAGTTCTGGCTTTTTCATGCAAAGTCTTTACCAATTCTGCCTTCCTGTTGCCATCTAAACTTGAAAGCTCATTTAAAGGCAATAGACAAAGATCAAGCACAGCCAGTGGGTTAAAACCATAAACAATCTCAAATGGTGAAAAACCAGTAGAAGAACGAATACTTCTATTATAAGCAAATTCAATGAAAGGTAAACAATCTTCCCATGTTTTGAGATTCTTACCCACTATAGCACGAAGTAAGGTACCCAAAGATCTATTCACTACCTCTGTTTGACCATCTGTCTGCGGGTGGCAAGTAGTAGAAAATAACAACTTTGTACCCAACTTACCCCATAGAACACGCCAAAAATGAGAAAGGAACTTTGTATCCCTGTCAGAAACAATGGTGCGTGGTATACCATGCAAACGCACAACTTCTTTAAAGAATAGGTCAGCAACATTAACAGCATCATCACATTTATAACAAGCAATAAAATGAGCCATTTTACTAAACCTATCTACCACAACAAAAATGCTATATCTACCACGTTTAGTTCTAGGCAATCCAAGCACAAAGTCCATAGAAACATCAGTTCAAGGAGAACTAGGTACAGGTAGAGGCATATACAAACCATGGGGCATAGTTTTAGACTTAGCTTGCCTATATGCAACACATGAATTACATACTTTCTCCACATCCCTGCGCATATGAGGCCAATAAAAATGCTCATTTAGCATGTCATAAGTCTTATGCACCCCAAAATATCCCATCAATCCCCCACAATGAGATTCTAATACAAGCAAATCACGCATTGAACACTTAGGCAAACAAAGCTTGCTGCCCTTAAACAAAAACCCATCATGCCTATAGAATTTATCAAAAGCTTGATGCTCACATGCTGCATACACTTTACCAAAATCAAGATCTCCAACATATAGTTCCTTAACATGCTCAAAACCAAGCAATTTAGAACTAAGTGTAGAAATTAAAGCATATCTTCTTGACAATGCATCCGCAACAATGTTATCTTTTCCATGCTTGTATTGAATAACATAAGGAAATATTTCAATAAATTCAACCCATTTAGCATGCCGTTTATTCAACTTACCTTGTCCCTTTAAGTGTTTGAGGGACTCATGATCGGTGAGAATGACAAACTCCTTGGGTAGGAGGTAATGCTGCCACACATCCAATGCTCTCACTAAAGCATAAAGCTCTTTGTCATAGGTTGAATAATTGAGTTGGGCTCCATATAGATTCTCACTGAAATAGGCAATTGGTTTCTTTTCTTGCATCAAAACCACCCCAATACCTACACCAGAAGCATCACATTCTATTTCAAATGTTTTATCAAAGTTAGGCAAAGATAAAATAGGAGCAGAACACAACTTCCCTTTCAAAGTCTCAAATGCCTTTTGCTGTGCTTCTCCCCACTTGAACCCAACCTCCTTCTTGATTATTTCTGTGAGTGGTGCATCAATGGAAGAAAAATCCTGCACAAAACGCCTATAAAAGCTTGCCAAGCCATGGAAGCTTCTCACATCTGAAGTAGTCTTAGGTGTAGGCCATTCCTTAATTGCCTTCACTTTTTCTTCATCCACTTCAATTCCCTGTGCACTCACCACAAAACCAAGAAACATAAGTCTATCTATGCAAAATGTACATTTCTTAAGCTTAGCATACAACTTTTCAGATCTCAAAGCTTGTGAAACTAGCCTAACATGCTCAATATGCTCTTCATAAGACTTGCTGTAAATGAGTATATCATCAAAATACACAACAACAAACTTCCCTAAATATGCACGCAATACATGGTTCATAAGCCTCATAAAAGTGCTAGGGGCATTAGATAGCCCAAATGGCATAACCAACCACTCATACAAACCATATTTAGTTTTGAAAGCTGTTTTCCACTCATCACCAGGTTTCATTCTAATTTGATGATATCCACTCATTAAATCAATTTTAGTAAAATACACAGCACCACATAATTCATCCAACATATCATCTAGCCTGGGAATGGGATGTCTATACTTTACAGTGATTTTGTTGACTGCACGGCAATCAACACACATCCTCCATGTTCCATCCTTCTTAGGCACCAATAGGACGGGTACTGCGCATGGACTCATGCTTTCTCTCACCAATTCCTTCTCCATGAGTTCTTCCACTTGCCTTTGCATTTCCTTTGTTTCCATAGGATTGCTTCTATAGGCTGGTCTATTGGGAATGGTAGATCCTGGCACAAAGTCAATCTGATGTTCTATCCCTCTCAAAGGTGGTAAACCATATGGCAGCTCATCAGGAAAAATATCAAAATACTCCTGCAACAAAGAAACAAAACTAGAAGGCAAAGAATCAAGATTAGGGTCAGTGTCAGTAAACAAAACTTCCTTGTAGATTACAAGAACCAAAGGTTGTCTTAAGGCTAATGCACTCTTGACCTCCCTTGCTCTAACATAGAAATTCTGTTTTTGTCTCCCCCCTTGCTTGTTTTCACTCACCACTGGGCCATTTATTTGTTTTATTTCTTTTTGGGCCTCTTTTCCCCCTTTCTTTTCCTTTTCTCTCTTTCTCACCCCTTGGGCCGAAACCTCTCTCCCCTTTTTTGTTTTGGCCAAAGCCTTTTTCTCTTTCTCGAACATTTTCTTTTGATCTTCATAAATCTCTTGAGGAGATAATGGAGCTAAAACAACCTTTTTACCTTCATAAGAAAAAGAAAATCTGTTAGTGTACCCATTATGAATAGCTTGTCTATCAAATTGCCATGGCCTTCCCAGAAGCAAATGGCCTGCCTGCATAGGTACAACATCACATAAAACTTCATCCTTGTACCATCCAATAGACAATGGCACTCTAACCTGGCGTGTCACCTTAACCTCTCCACTGTCATTCAACCATTGCAATCTGTAAGGTTTAGGATGCTTCTCACATGCCAAGTTCAACTTCTCAACCATACTCACACTAGCTACATTCGTGCAACTCCCCCCATCAATAATGATTGTGCACACTCTCCCATTAACTAAACACTTAGTGTGAAATATGTTTTCTCTTTGTTCTAGGCTATTTTCCTTAACATTCAAGTTTAAAGCTCGCCTAGCAACTAATGACTTCCCACTTTCAGCAACTAACAACTCCCCCTCGCTATCACAATCACTACAATCTTCTAAATATCACTTTGTTCTGATTCAGAAGTAATTTCCCCATCATCCCTAGCAATTATTACCCTCTTATTAGGACAATCACGTGCTACATGCCCCTTTCCCAAACATTTAAAACATTTAATTTCTCTACTAGGGGTAGGAGTACTAGAGTTACCTTTAACACCTTTATTTGGAATTTGGGTTGCTTTTACTTCTTTGGAACCCGAATCTGCCCCATAGGGTTTAGATACCCTAAAATCCTTCTTCTTCTCCTTTTTGTTCCATTTAGACCCCAAAGTATAGCTTGAGTTGTTGCTGATCATATTAAAGCTTTTACTCCGCTTTTGCTTTTCAATCTTTATTGCCATGTGCAACATCTCTTCCATAGTGTCATATCTATACAACTCAATGGCGTCAGCAATCTCCTTGTTTAGACCACCTAAGAACCGAGCCATGGTGATCTCGTCATCCTCCTCAATTTTTGCTCTCACCATGCACATTTCCATATCTTTATAGTAATCCTCCACTGATTTTCCTCCCTGCACAAGTCTATGCAATTTCTGATGTAATTCTCTAAAGTAGTGTGAAGGAACAAACCTTTTTCTCATGGCTTCCTTCATGTCCTCCCAATTACTAATAGGACGCCTCCCTACTTTCCTTCTACTCAGATTGAGTTGCTCCCACCAAAATATTGCATAATCAGTGAACTCTACAGCTGCAATCTTCACCTTCTTTTCCTCTGAATATCTATTGCAGTCAAAGATCATCTCCACCTTTCTCTCCCACTCCAAGTACTCTTCTGCACTATTTCTGCTTTTGAACGGAGGAATCTTGAGTTTGATGTTACCCAAGCTTCCATCTATCCTTGCACTAGTTTCCTCTTCCTCTTCATCATCAAAATCATGCTCCCCATGTCCTTGAATAATTCGGCCTCTCCTTGCTGCCCTTCTAGGTGCATTAGATATACTCCCTTCAAGCCTCTCTTCCATTCCATCCATTCTAAGAGACAGCTTCCGCATCTCACTAATGAAAACTTGATAGAGCATCTTGTTATCTAGTACATGATCTTCACCTTGGGATATTCCCTTCCCACTAGTTTCTTCAGTCATGGTGTATTACCTGCAAAATTGTTAGATTAAAACCTCACAAGCACTCCCTCATGTGTTTACACTCAAAGAATATCACTCCTCTCGTGTTTCACATAAATAAGGCTTTTAACCTCTTAATGTCCTCACACTCTCTTTGCCTTTTACCACTCAAGCTTGCAACTTTAAAATTGCACTTCAAAATTCAATCCACAAATCAAGAATCTTGAGCACGTTTAAGAAGGCAAAGAAAATAAACACTAACAATAAAAAGATAGCTCAAAACTAGAAAAGAAAACACTAGACACAATGGAGGTGATACACGGTCAAGAGCGGCGTACCACTTGATTATATCCAAATTAGAGTATTAGAACAAGCAAAGATACTCTAATAATGTAAAGGAACAAAAGCAAGCTTAAACAAAGAAATAAGCAACAAGAATTAAGAAAAATGACAATTTGGGACAAAATGTATGAATTTGATTCACTACAAAGTAAACCAAATATAGAACCTAGATATTCTATCCAGCAAAGCAAGAAATCAACAAAAAGACAAAATTAAACTAAATAAAGTAGTTTGCATGCAAGACAATTCAATTTAGAGCCAAAATAATGAATAGGCCGAATGGTGTATCAAGCTCTAATTAATGTGTCAAGTTGTGTGCAAAATGATAGGAAAATGATACCAAAATGGTAGAAAAATGATGGCAAAATGATACCAAAATTGTAGAAAAATGATGGCAAAATGATACCAAAATGGTGGAACAAATGGATAAGATATGATAAAATGGCAGCTCAAATGGATAAGAAATGAAACAAAAATGGCAGTTCAAATGGATAATAAATGATATCAAAAATGGCAACTCAAATGGATAAGAAATGAAACAAAAATTGCAGCTCAAATGGATAATAAATGATATCAAAAATGGCAACTCAAATGGATAAAACAAATGGATAAGAAATGGATAATACAAATGGTGGATAATAAATGATATCAAAAATGGCAACTCAAATGGATAAGAAATTGATAAGACAAATGGATAAGAAATGGATAACACAATTGGTGGATCAATGATTGCAAAGTAAATCCTTGATTAAGTAGGATTAGGATAACAATTCCAATTCTATTATGGATTAGGATTTTGAAAAAAAAAAACCTAAACCCAAAAGGATAAGGATTAATTTTACTAACCCTTAAAGGATTCCTAATTCCCCAAGCAATATGGATTAATTTTCTCCCATCTATTATAGGATTTTGATTTGCCCTTTGCTATATAAACCCTACTTAGCCGAATTGCTCCCTACCCTTTTCTCCTCCTATATTCCTTTCTTTCACGTTTTTTTTTTCTCTTCTTTTCTCTATTTCTTCTATTCTTTTCTTTTGTATGTTTTTCTTTCTTTTCTTCTTGATGTTTTTTTTTTTATAAATTTCAGCAATCAAATCAAAATAAACTCCTACAGGGTTCGGATTTCTAAACCCAAAGATGTTCTACTTCTTTTTCTTCTCTCTTTTTTTTTTATAATTGCAACAAACAAACTATAACTTCTAATCCCAAAACTCAGATTTCAAGCCAAGGATAATCAATGTTTCGATTCAAGGCAAAAAATTAGAATCTCAAGGCAAAAAAAAATAAATAAATAAATAAAAGGCTAAGAAAAGGCTAATTTAACACACAAGAAAAAAAACACAAAAATCAGAAACTTGATGAAACCAAATTCGGCACAATCATAAAAGAATCAAGAAAAAGAAAGCACAACCCTAACACTAAGATAAATAGGAATTTATCTTACTTTGGCTCTGATACCATTAGGCTGAAAAGGATATCCTTGTCATCCCAGGCCCAGAATCTCCTTATATACCCCTCTGCCACGTGTCGCCAGGTAACGTCTCCACGTTGGTGCTGCATTTAGGTACTTTTTCCCTCTTTTTTGGGTTTCGCTTCCCTGGCGGCTCGAACTCTGGCAACTCCATAGCGTTGGGGATACAAGGTAGGCTCTGATACCAAATGATGCGAAACCCCAAGGCTAAAGAACCCGAAACCCCTTGAACATACAATATGGCATGAACATGAACAAGAATAAACCCCCAATCTAAAGAACCCCCAAACAACTATGTGAATGGAAACACTTATAATAGATTGATTTAAAACATACGAACAGAATTCGCCACAAAGTAAATACCTTGATAAGAATTAAAGTTCTTGATGCAAAAGAAGAAGACAAACAATCCTCTCCAATGAAGAATTCGGCCAAGCCAAAAGAAATTTATCAAATTAATCAAATATGCCTCCAATCTCGTTTTTGTAGAGTATTTATACTCTCTTAAGCTAATAAAAACTCTAATTAATCAAATAGGCCTTAAAACATGGGCCTTACACCAAGATAACTAAAGCCCACACTAATTAACTTAAAATTCAGCCCAAAAAGCCTAAAAAGAACTAATTAAATGAGCCCAAGTTAATTAAAGCCCATCTCACTTAAATAAGCCCAAAAGAATAAGTTAAGCCCTAACATATTACAAATAATCAAATGAAAATAATAAATAAAAGCCTAAACTAAAAGCCCAAATAAATCAGCCCCTTAATCCACCAATTAGCACATGCTCTAGCTCACATGCATAACACATGTCAAGGTCACATGATCGGTACATGTCAAGTGTCACATGACCTGCACATGTTAAGTCGTCACATGACTAGCACATGTCCATCTTCAATTTGGCTTCTTCATAAATTTGGCCCACAGACTTCCTTCAAGCCTTCTTTAACTTCTCCAAATTTGATCTCCATGAATATGAACTTCCATTATTTATAATCTTGAAATATTGACCCCCCTGTGCACGCATCATTCCCTCCCTCTTTAGAAAAGATTCGTCCTCGAATCTTTGTCTTGCTCAAGTTGGGAATTGACACTTGTAGAATAAATTCATCTTCATATAAGATCTTCTGAATAGGTGGAAATAAAATGAATGCTTCTTCAGCCGAGGACTCATCATGTTCCTGCAATTTAACCTGAAAACTTGGCAAAACATGGTTAGTCTTTAATATAATCTTTTCATTCTGATCATTATTATCTTCACTTTCCACGTTCAATTCAACCTCCTTAAGAACTGTAGGGTCAATTATAACATGCTGATCTTCTATCTCAATTACACAAACATCCTTCTGTTCACTCAAAGCAACATCTTCTCTTTCAATTATGTTTTCCTTTTCACTCAAAACAACATCTTCATCACATCCACTTATTTCTTCCTCATTTACAACTTCATCAGCATATAAGTCTATACCATCTCTTTCAACTTCACAAACAATTTTGTCGACAATAACTTCCTCTTCTTTCTTTCTTTTCTCCTGTTTTATATACGTACTTACTAGTCTAGAAAGTTGTTTAAACTGTAACTCAAAATCTTTAAGATTTTTATCCAACAACTTAGCATCCTTCTTCAACTCATTCAATGCTTCTTGATCTAAATGTCATCTTGACTTGTAATAGTACATCCTCACAATCACTCCCTCACGTGTTTCACTCAAAATATGACACTCCACTCGTATTTCGCTCAATTTAGCTTTTACCCTCCTTTAAGCTCACACTCTCAAGCCTTTTACCACTCAAGCTTGTTATCTTCAGTTGCACTTCAGAACTCAAACTCAAGTCAAAATAGTTCACAAGCAGCAAATTATGGTAAGGAATGCAATGAAAATACTTAACAAAGAAGATAGGCACAAAACTATGATACGGATCCACCAACAATGCCATCAACCACCAAAGATCCTTTGAATCTGTCTAGTGGCCTAATAACAAGAGGACGTGCTCAGAAGCTAAAGATGGCTATGTCATCTTTCGTTCAAAATTTTGTCACTCAAGAAATTCATGAAGAGGCTACTGAGAAATGCTATCAAGGGCTTCAAGGCCAACTTAAAGTACTTAGCCTTTTGGAAGAAAGTGAAGGAATTGGGCCAATTTAAGCCATCAAGGGCTTATAAAACTTTGGGCTTTTAATTATACATGTCATGTGCTTCATTAAAAAGTCACATGACTCACTTAAGTTGTATTTTAAAGGGCTAGGCGTGTGGGCTTCTTGTTGGGCTTAGTTTAGTTAGTTTATTTATTTATTTAGTCTTTCTTTTGGGCTTTCATATTCAGCCTTTAAGACTTAATTTTAAGTGTGTTTATTTCTTTTAGTTTGGCCTTAATTTACCTTGTAAAGCCCATGGAATTTCGGCCTATGTGTGTTCAAGGCCTTATTAGGGTTTGTTTTAGGTTTTAAGGGTAATTAGGGTTAGCCACCATATAAATAGGCTAACATAAGTTGTAAACTTCAGATTTGAATGACATTTTCTTAGCATAGCCGAATTATTTGCTTAGATTGAGAGAGTGAATTGCTTTCTTTTCTATTGCATGAAGAATTTGATTAACTTATCAATTATTTGATTGTGGCGTTTTTCAGGTTCTTTAATTCCCAATTATTTGCGTTTCCATTCACGTGTTGTTTGGGGGTTCAATAGGGAGGGTTTTTGTCTTCTTTGTCTTTGCAATCAAAGTGTATGTTCAAGGGGTTTCGGGTTCTTTAACCTTGGGGTTCCGCATCAAGCTAGAAGCAAAAGACCAAAGTGAAGAACGTTGAAATGAGCATACAAGGTGAAGATATGTATGCTGTCCGAATTATGTAAATTTAACTAACAAGAATCAAATTGTTAATTATAGTGTAATCGGAAGCAAAAACACAAAGACACCAAAAATGGAAACTTAAGAATGAAAGAAATGACAAAACTAATGCAATAATGCACAAATTGAAATCTCCCTAATGGAAAATTCAATTTGAGACAATATGTATTATCACACTAAGACAAAATGGAAAGGAGACAACAAAATGTCCAGACTAAAACAAGATTAAGAAACCCAAAATAAGAAAACCCAAATGTCTAAACTAAGACAAAATGACTTATCCACTATGTCTTAATTAGTTCAAGATATGGAAACCCAAATGTCTAGACTTAAGACAAAATGAAACTTATCTAATTTAATGTCCTAATTTAAATAATGTCCCAATCCTAATTTATTTTTTATTTTTTGAATTATCTCTAACTAATTAGATAATAACAATTCTATCCTAAAGAAATACAATCCTAATTGTTCACACCAACCAAAGTTAACCCAAATTAAAATATTTTTTCTAAATTCGGATGAATAGTGCGATGAACAGTACGTGTGAATAGTACCAAGAACAGTATGACGAAATTTTTTTTTTATTTTTTTTAATTTTTAGCTAGATAACAACTAGAACAACTAATAACCTAGAAATCAAGATCAAACAATAAGAAATAACACCTAAAACAAAGCTCCCTATAATTTAGGCCACTATGATGAACAAGGGTTCCTAAATTTTAGGAATCAAATAAATTAAAAATTAATTAATAAAAACAGCAAGTAAACATGGATAAATAAGAATTTAATCCAAATCCAAGCTCTGATACCAAATGATACGGAACCCAATAGCTAACATGCTACAAACCCACACATACAAGATGGTTAGCAAAGAAACAAAGAGATAAAATCCCTCCCTATTGAACCCCCAATCAACATGTGATTGAAAACACAAATAATCGGGAAAACGAAGAAGATGAAAACGCCACAATCAAGACAATTGATAAGTAATCAAATTCTTCATGCAATAGAAAAGATGAGCAAGCAATCCTCACTAATCTCTCTATAGAATTCGGCCAAGCCAATAAGAGAACACTCTCAAAATGTTTAATTCCTCAAATCTGCAGTTTACAACTTATGTTAGCCTATTTATATGGTGGCTAACCCTAATTACCCTTAAAACCTAAAACAAACCCTAATAAGGCCTTAAGCACACATAGGCCGAATTCTCCATGGGCTTTACAAGATAAATTAAGCCCAAACTAAAGAAAATAAACTCACTTATAATTAAGTCTCATAGGCAGAACATGAAAGCCCAAAAGAAAGACTAATTAAAACCCAAAATAACTAAATTAAACCCAATCTACAAGCCCATCACGCCTAGCCCATTAAATCCCAACTTAAATGAGTCATGTGACTTTTAAATGAAGCACATGACATGTACAATTAAAAGCCCAAAGTTGTATAAGCCCATGATGGCTTAAATTGGCTCAATTCCTTCACTTGCTTCCAAAAGGCTAAGTACTTTAATTTGGCCTTCAAGCTCTCTATAGCATTTCTCAATAGCCTCTCCATGAATTTCTTGAGTGAAAAAGTCTTGAACAAAAGATGACATAGCCATCTTTAGCTTCTGAGCACGTCCTCTTGTTATTGGACCACTAGGCATCTTCAATGGATCTTTGGTGGTTGATGGCATTGTCGGTGGATCCGTATCACTATAGGAGTACTTCAAATAGATTTTGTAATTGTTATTTGTAATGTAATTATCTACTATTTCAATAATAAGTGATCTGTATGTAATATGATTAAAGTGAAAAGTATTATATGAGTTATATATGTGAAAGTGTTTTCTATTGAAAGAAATTTTATAATTCGGTTTTCCATTATTTATTACTATTCCTTTTGCTTTTTGTTTGGTGACATCCTTCGCTTAGCGTTGTATACCGGCTATGTTATCATACGGTTGCTATGTATGGGTAAGGGGTGCTATACGAATGATTACCATAAAGTAAGAGTTTGGTGTGAGAAATCAAGAAAGAAAAAGGGGTAATGGGAAAAGTGGAAAGTGTGCACCAATCACCTTTCAACAAGTGCTCACTCTAGAAAGTGGAAGAGAGTTCATGGCTTTATAAGCCATGAATGTCGGTTGACTTTGGGAAGAAAGGAGCCAGCCAGATTCTCCCTCCCCAAAGCTACCGTTCTTTTTTTCTTGCACTTGAGGATTTATTTGAGTTTATTCAAGTGAGATTCCAAGTAGTAATTAGCTTAAGAGTGGTTTTGAAGCTCTTAAGGTAAGAACAAGTCACTATTCATCATCTTCTTTCTCTTTGCTTTTTAGAGTATAAGTTGTGATATTTATGTATATTTATGAAAGTTGATATGGTTTTGCTATTTGAACTTGAAGAAGCAGCAGCTTGTAACATCCCGATTTGGACCCTAGTAGAAATTACAGTGTAAATTGGACTAATAAGGGCATAATTGTAATTGTACAAGTAAGGATTAGATTAATTAAGGACTAAACTGAAAAAGGAATTAAAGTATTGGGAGAAAGATTTTATTTAATTGAGTAAATATTAATCGAACAAGGACTAAATGGATATAAGTCAAGGATTGATATGGCTATAAATAGCTCATATTTAGTTTATGTTTTGTGATAAAAATTATGTTTAGTTGTGATTAATTGTGTTAGAATTAGGTGTGTTTGATGTTTTGTGTTAAGTGTTGTAAATGTAGGAGAAAAGGGAGAAAATGTGGAGAAACGAGCAAGATTGACCAAGGAAAGAATGCTATTATCGCAAACGCGACAGAAGGCGCCTAAGAGCAAGGAAGAGAGAAGAGAACGAGGAGGACCAAGAGGAGATGCCGGGCACTGTCGCGAGTGCGACAAGATGCAGGGCAAGAGAAAAGCGGTCAACGCAGTTGAAGAAGTCAACCAGGAGAGGAATTCGTGTCCTGTCGCGAGCGCAACAGAGAGAGCCGTTGGGACAGTTATTTTGAAAAGCCATTTGAAAAGTAAGTCTTCCCACCAAGTTTTGCAACCCTTTGAAGAGGCATTTCAAGAGACATTAACTTTGGAATAATATATATATTAAATTCAGTTGTAAATTTAGGATGATGGAATTTTAACTAAGTTTCTCTGTAAGTTTGAGAAGAACAATTTATGTAGTTGAAGTTCTAGAGTTAGTTTTTATGTTTTGAAGAGAAGACAATTGAAAAGAGGAAGAACACACTTGGTGAAAGGAAAAGGGTTGAGAGATATCCTATTTCTATTTCTAATCTTTTACTTCTTTTTTGTAGTTATAAATGATGTATTTATGAACTTGAATATTTTTATTATGTTTTATTATTCATATCAATCTAGTATTCTTGCTTGTAGAATTCCTATTAGTATTTGATGCATGATCACTATAAGTGAGAATTTAGTTGAGAGATAGAATCTCATTTAAAACTAATAGAAATTAATTATCAAAGCTTTATTTGAGAGATCATAATGTTAGATGATTGCTCTAAGTTGCTAAATTATCCTAATATTTGCATGTATAATCAACTAATTCATTAATGAAAATTAAGGCTTAGAATTATAGATGTACATTTTAGGCACTCTAATTTATGTCGAGAGAATGGATTAGAACTTTATCCAACTTGACTTGCATGACAAGGATATGCTAACACTCAAGAATAATTACTTCAAGTTCTATTGATTATTAATTCAACTTCATAATCTATATTGTCTTCTTTGATCATCATTAATTAGGTTTAACTACTCTGCATTCCATTAGTAGTTTAAATTAATCTTCAAATTATTGAACATTGTAAACAAGATTAAAATTGAGTAGGAATAGTGAGTAATATTAATCTACATTCCTTGTGGGAACGATATCTAAGTTACTATATCAGTAAACCGTATGCTTGCGGATTCAGCGTTTAGAAATACACGTAACAAGTTTTTGACACCGTTGCCAGGGAATGTATGATTGAATTTATTGCCATTATAAATCTTGATTTATGATTTTGGATTACAATATTTAATTAGTTTTGTTTGTTTGTGTTATTTCATTTTTACAGGATTGGATAGTTCAAGTATATGCCTAGTACAAGGAGTTCTCAAGAAGAACTTGAACCATTGATGATGCGTGCACAGGGGGGTCAACACTGCAAGATTATAAACATTGCAAGTTCGGATTCATAGAGATCAAATTTGGGAAAGTTCACGAAGGCTTGAAGGTGGTTTACTGTAGCTACGAAGAAGCCGAATCAAAAAGAGACTTTGAAGAGAGGCATGTGTAAGTCATGTGACCTTGACATGTGCCATCCATGTGCTTTGACATGTGCTAGACATGTGCCATGTCATGTGCTATGCATGTGCCATATGCATGTGCACATTATGTGACACATTACATGTGCAATGCATGTGCCAATTAATGGACTTAATGGGCTGTTTTGTTTGGGCTTTTAGTTTAGGCTTTTATTTATTATTTTTATTTGATTATTTGTAATATGTTAGGCCTTAACTTATTCTTTCGGGCTTATTTAAGTGAGATGGGCTTTAATTAGTTCAGGCTCATTTAATTAGTTCTTTTTAGGCTTTTTGGGCTGTATTTTAAGTTAATTAGTGTGGGCTTTAGTTATCTTGGTGTAAGGCCCATGTTTAAAGGCCTATTTAATTAATTAGGGTTTTTATTAGCTTAAAGGAGTATAAATACTCCTCAAAAACGAATTTGTATAGAGAGATTGGAATTATTAAATATTGGAGGCTATCCTCTTTTCTTGGCTTTGCCAAAATTTTAATAGATTAGATTTGTGAGATTTGCTTGCTTTTCTTTTCTATTGCATGAAGAATTTGATTAACTTATCAATTATTTGATTGTGGCATTTTTCAAGTTCTTTAATTCCCGATTATTTGCGTTTCCATTCACAAGTTGTTTGGGGGTTCAATAGGGAGGGTGTTTATCTGATTTGCTTTGCTATTCGAATCGTATGTGTGGGTTTGTAGCTTGTTAGCTATTGGGTTCCGCATCATTTGGTATCAGAGCCAAAGTAAGGTAAATTCCTATTTATCTTAGTGTTAGGGTTGTGTTTTCTTTTTCTTGATTCTTTTATGTTTGTGCCGAATTTGGTCTCATCAAGTTTCTGATTTTTGTGTTTTTTTTTTGCGCGTTAAATTAGCCATTTCTTAGCCTTTGTTTTATTTACTTTTTTTTGCCTTGAGATTCTGATTTTTGCCTTGAATCGAAACATTGATTATCCTTGGCTTGAAATCTGAATTTTAGGAGTAGAAGTTATAGTTTGTTTGCTGAAATTATAAAAAACAAGAGAAAAAAAAAAGTAGAACATCTTTGGGTTTAGAAATCCGAACCTTGTAGGAGTTTGTTTTGATTTGATTGCTGAAATTTATTAAAAAAATAATAATAAACAGCAAGAAGAAAAGAAAGAAAAACATACAAAAGAAAAGAATAGAAGAAACAGAGAAAAAAGAAAAAAAAAACGTGAAAGAAAGGAATATAGGAGGAGAAAAGGGTAGGGAGCAATTCGACCAAGGAGGGTTTATATAGCAAAGGGCAAATCCAAATCCTATAATAGGTGGGAGAAAATTAATCCATATTGCTTGGGGAATTAGGAATCCTTTAAGAGCTAGTAAAATTAATCCTTATCCCTTTGGGTTTAGGTTTTCAAAAATCCTAATCCACATCAAAATTGGAATTGTAATCCTAATCCTACTTAACCAAAGATTTACTTTGCAATCATTGACCCACCATTTGTGTTATCCATTTCTTATCCACTTGTGTTATCCATTTCTTAACCTTTTGTGTTATCCATTTCTTATCCATTTGTATTATCCATTTTTTATCCATTTGAGTTACCATTTTTGATATCATTTATTATCCATTTGAGCTGCCATTTTTGTTTCATTTCTTATCCATTTGAGCTGCCATTTTTGTTACATTTCTTATCCATTTGAGCTGCTATTTTTTCATATCTTATCCATTTGTTCCACCATTTTTGGAATCATTTTTTATCATTTGTGTCACCATTTTGGTATCATTTTGCCATCATTTTTCTACCATTTTGCTATCATTTTCCTATCATTTTGCCATCGTTTTGCATACAACTTGACACATTAATTAGAGCTTGATACACCATTCGGCCTATTCATTATTTTGGCTCTAAATTGAATTGTCTTGCATGCAAACTACTTTATTTAGTTTAATTTTTTCTTTTTGTTGATTTCTTGCTTTGTTGGGTAGAATATCTAGGTTCTATATTTGGTTTATGATGCGGAACCCAATAGCTAACGAGCTACAAACCCACACATACGATTTGAATAGCAAACCAAAATCAGACAAACACCCTCCCTATTGAACCCCCAATCAACCTGTGACTGAAAATGCAAATAATCGGGAATTAAAGAACCTGAAAAACGCCACAATCAAACAATTGATAAGTTAATCAAATTCTTCATGCAATAGAAAAGAAAGCAATTCACTCTCATTCTAAGCAAAGAAAATTCGGCTAAGCCGATGAATATCATTCAAAATCTGCCGTTTACAATCTATAATAGCCTATTTATATGGTGGCTAACCCTAGCTAGCAAAATAACATAAAGAAAACCCTAATGAGGCCTTAAACATGGTGTGGCCGAATTATCCATGGGCTTTACAAGGTAAGTTAAGCCCAAACTAAAGAATTAAACACACTTAAAAATAAGCCCAAAATAAAGACTAACTAAAACCCAAAAATAACTAAACTAAACCCATTCTAAAAGCCCAATTCGTTTAGCCCATTAAGTCATTAAATAAATGAGTCATGTGACTTTTAAATGAAGCACATGACTTGTACAAATAAAGCCCAAAGTAGTATAAACCCAAAAATGACTTAAATTGGCCCAATTTCACTAGAAGCTTCCAAAAGGCTAAGTACTTTGTGAAAGCCTCCTTCAAGCTCTTTATAACACTTGTTAAAGGCATCTTCATGTAGTTCTTGAGTAACAAAGCCTTGCACATAGGTTGTCATAGCCATCTTCAGCTTCTTAGCTCTCCCTCTTGTGACTGGACCACTAGACATCTTCAAAGGGTCTTTAATGGTTGGATGATCCGTATCATTCCCTCCCTCCTCAAAAAGATTTGTCCTCAAATCTGCATCCACATCAAAAGGAGAAAGGTCAGAAACATTAAATGTAGCAGAAACACCATACTCACCTGGCAAGTCTATTTTATAGGCATTATCGTTGATGCGCTCCAAAACTTGAAAAGGACCATCACCGCGTGCATCCAGCTTTCCTTTCCTTTGGTTTGGAAATCTTTCCTTCCGAAAATGCACCCAAACCCAATCTCCAGGGGTGAACACCACTTGTTTCCTTCCCCTATTTGCCTTATCAGCATATTGCTTGTTTTTCTTTTCAATGTTTGCCCGCGCTTTCTCATGTAAGGATTTGACCAATTCTGCCTTCCTACTACCATCCAAACTCGAAAGCTCATGTAAAGGTAAAGGACAAAGATCAAGCACAGTTAGTGGGTTAAAACCATAAACAAGCTCAAATGGTGAAAAACCAGTGGAAGAATGAATACTCCGATTATAAGCAAATTCAATAAAAGGCAAACAATCTTCCCAAGTTTTAAGATTCTTACCCACAATAGCACGTAATAAAGTCCCTAAAGTCCTATTCACAACCTCTGTTTGTCCATCAGTTTGAGGATGACAAGTAGTAGAAAACAATAACTGTGTTCCTAACTTACCCCATAAAACACGCCAAAAATGTGAAAGGAACTTTGTATCCCTATCTGAAACTATGGTGTGTGGAATACCATGCAAACGGACAACTTCCTTAAAGAATAGATCAGCAACATGCACAGCATCATCACATTTATGACATGCAATAAAATGAGCCATTTTACTAAACCTATCTACCACAACAAAGATACTATCCCTACCACGTTTTGTCCTGGGCAAACCAAGCACAAAATCCATGGAAATGTCAGTCCAAGGAGAACTAGGTACGGGTAAAGGCATATACAATCCATGAGGCATAGATTTAGACTTAGCTTGTTTACATGCAACACATGCATTACACACCTTTTCCACATCTTTTCGCATGCGTGGCCAAAAGAAATGCTCATTCAACATGTCATAGGTCTTATGTACCCCAAAATGTCCCATTAATCCCCCACAATGAGACTCTAATACAAGCAAGTCACGCATAGAACATTTAGGTAAACAAAGCTTGCTGCCCTTAAATAAAAATCCATCATGTCTATAGAATTTATCTAAGGCTTTATGTTCACATGCATGATACACATTACCAAAATCAGAATCACCGTCATATAGTTCCTTAATATGCTCAAATCCTAACAACTTAGCTCAAATCCTAACAACTTAGAACTAAGTGTAGAAATCAAGGCATATCTTCTTGATAATGCATCAGCAATAATATTGTCCTTTCCATGCTTGTATTGAATAACATAGGGAAATGTTTCAATAAATTCAACCCATTTAGCATGCCTCTTATTCAACTTACCTTGTCCCTTCAAGTGTTTGAGGGACTCGTGATCGGTGTGAATGACAAACTCCTTGGGTAGGAGGTAATGCTGCCACACATCCAATGCTCTCACCAAGGCATAAAGCTCCTTGTCATAGGTTGAATAATTGAGCTGGGCTCCATGAAGCTTCTCACTAAAGTATGCTACTGGTTTCTTTTCTTGCATTAGAACAGCCCCAATACCTTTTAAATTCTCAAAAGCCTTTTGTTGTGCTTCTCCCCATTTAAACCCAACTTCCTTCTTTATGATTTCTGTAAGTGGTGCAGCAACAGAAGAGAAATCCTGCACAAAACGCCTATAAAAACTTGCTACGCCATGAAAGCTCCTCACATCCGAAATGGACTTAGGCGTGGGCCAATCTCTAATTGCCTGAACTTTCTCTTCATCTACTTCAATACCCTGTGCACTCACCACAAAACCAAGAAAAACAAGTCTATCTATACAAAATGTGCACTTCTTAAGTTTAGCATACAACTTTTCATACCTCAAAGTTTGCAAAACTAACTTAACATGTTCAATATGTTCCTGAAAAGACTTGCTGTAAATGAGTATATCATCAAAATAAACAACAACAAACTTTCCTAAATATGCACGCAATACATGGTTCATAAGCCTCATAAATGTGCTAGGGGCGTTAGATAGCCCAAAAGGCATGACTAACCACTCATACAAACCATATTTAGTTTTGAAAGCTGTTTTCCATTCATCACCAGGTTTCATTCTTATTTGCTGATAGCCACTCATTAAATCAATCTTAGTAAAATACACAGCACCACACAATTCATCTAACATATCATCAAGCCTAGGGATAGGATGTCTATACTTTACAGTGATTTTGTTGACTGCACGACAATCAACACACATCCTCCAAGTTCCATCCTTCTTAGGCACCAATAAAACGGGTACTGCGCAAGGACTCATACTCTCCCTAACCAAACCCTTCTCCATGAGTTCTTCCACTTGCCTTTGCATTTCCTTAGTTTCCTTAGGATTGCTTCTATAGGCTGGCCGGTTAGGAATGTATGATCCAGGTATGAAATCAATCTGATGTTCTATCCCTCTCAAAGGTGGTAACCCATCTGGTAGCTCATCAGGAAAGACATCTGAATATTCCTGCAACAAAGACACAAAACTAGAAGGCAAAGATTCATGGTCAATGTCAGTGTCAGAAAACAAAATCTCTTTGTAGGTTACAAGGATCAATGGCTGCCCTGTTGCTAAAGCACTCTTAACCTCCCTTGCCCTTACATAAAAATTCTGTTTTAGCCTCCCACCTTGCTTGTTTTCACTCACCAATGGGCCATTTATTTGTTTTGTTTCTTTTCGGGCCTCTTTTCCCCCTTTTCTTTCTTTTTCTCTCTTAATTTCACTCCCCTCTTCTCTCTTGGCCAAAGCCTCTCTCTCCCTCTCGACTAATTTCTTTTGATCTTCAAACACTTCTTGAGGTGATAATGGAGCTAATGTAACCTTTGTACCTTCATAAGAAAAAGAATAACGGTTAGTGTAACCATTATGCAAAACATGTCTATCAAATTGCCAAGGCCTTCCCAAAAGCAAATGGCCTGCCTGCATAGGTACCACATCACAAACCACCTCATCCTTATACCTCCCGATAGAAAATGGCACTCTTACTCGCCTTGTTACCTTGACCTCTCCACTGTCATTCAGCCATTGTAATTTATAAGGTCTAGGATGCTTTTCACATACCAAATTCAGCTTATCAACCATACTCACACTAGTTGCATTGGTGCAACTACCTCCATCAACAATAAGTGTGCACACCCTTCCACTAATTAAACACTTAGTGTGAAATATGTTTTCTCTTTGTTCTAGGCTTTCTTCCTTAACATTCAAATTCAAAGCTCGCCTAGCCACTAAAGATTTTCCACTTTCAGCAACCAATAACTCTCCATCACTATCACAATCACTACAATCTTCCAAAGGTGGCATCTCATCTTCACTATGGTTTGATTCAGAAACAATCTCCCCATCATCCCTAGCTATTATCACCCTTTTATTAGGACAATCACGTGCCATATGCCCCTTCCCCAAGCATTTAAAGCATTTAATCTCTCTACTAGGAGTTGGAGTATTAGGGTTACCTTTTACAACCTTAGATGGTGATTGGACAGCCCTTGCATCTTTGGAACCCGAATCTGCCCCATAAGGTTTGGATCCCCTAAAGTCTCTTCTATCCTCCCCTTTGGTCCATCTGGATCCCAAACTATCCCTTGAGTTGTTGCTGGTTCGGTTGAAGCTCCTACTCTTCTTCTGTTTTTCAATCTTCATTGCCATATTCAACATTTCCTCCATGGAGTCATATCTATGAAGCTCAATGACATCAGCAATCTCCTTATTCAATCCACCTAAAAACCGAGCCATGGTCACCTCCTCATCTTCCTCAATATTAGCTCTAACCATGCACATTTCCATTTCTTTATGGTAGTCCTCTACTGATCTACCCCCTTGCACTAGCCTATGCAACCTCTGATGTAGCTCCCTAAAGTAGTGTGAAGGCACAAATCTTTTCCTCATGGCCTCCTTCATATCCTCCCAATTACCAATAGGGCGTCTACCCACTTTCCTTCTGCTCAAGTTCAATTGATCCCACCAAAATAATGCATAATCTGTGAACTCCACAGCTGCTATCTTCACTTTCTTCTCCTCAGAATACCTATTACAATCAAAGATCATTTCAACCTTCCTTTCCCATTCTAGGTACTCTTCAGCACTATTTCTACCCTTAAATGGAGGAATCTTAAGCTTAATGTTACCTAAATTCCCATCCAATCTACCACTAGTCTCTTCTTCATCTAAATCTTCTAAGTCAGCCCTGACATTCTCATCAGTCCATCTTCCTCTCCTTGCTGTTCTCCTAGAATTATTAGATGCACTCACTTCAAATTTCTCCTCCATCCCGTCCATTCTAGCGTTTAGCTTCTTGAACTCATTAATGAAGGCCTTGTACATCACTTTCATATCGGGCATGGCTTCCTCCTCCTCATACATTGTTTCCTTTTCTTCTCTTCTTGACATGATTTGAATTCTGCAAAACAGATGTTAGACAATAACCTCACACACTCCCTCACGTGTTTACACTCAAAGGATGTCACTCCTCTCGTGTTTCACTCAAACAAGGCTTTTACCCTCTTAATGTACTCACACGCTCTTGCCTTTTACCACTCTAATTGCAACTCTTAAATTGCACTTCAGAATTCAATACACAAACCAAGAATTTGAGTACGTTTTAGAAAGCAAGGAAATAAGCGACTAACAATAACAGAAAGCTCAATGCTAGAAAAGAAGACACTAAACAAAATGGAGGTGGTACACGGACAAGACTGGTATACCACTTGATTATATCAAAATTAGAGTATTAGAACAAGCAAAGATACTCTAACAGTGTAATGGAACAAAAGCAAGCTCAAACAAAGAACTACGCAACAAGAATATAAAAAAAATGACAATTCTGGACAAAATGTATGAATCTGACTCACTACAAAGTAAATCAAATATAGATCCTAGTTATTCTACCCAACAAAGCAAGAAAATAACAAAGAATCCTAATTGTACTAAATAAGATAGAATGCACTCAAGACAATTCAATTTAAAGCTAAAATGATGATTAGGCCGAATAGTGTATTAAGCTCTAATTAATGTGTCAAGTTGTGTGCAAAATGATGGCAAAATGGTAGGTAAATGATGGCAAAATGGTGCAAAATGGTAGGCAAATGATGATAAAATGGTGCAAAATGGTAGGCAAATGATGGTAAGATGGTAGAAAAAATGATGGCAAAATGATACCAAAATGGTGTAAAAATGACAACAAAAATGGTATCAAAATGTTACCAAAAATGGATAGCAAATGATAGGAAAATGTTACCAAAAATGATAAGCAAATGGTAGCACAAATGAATCCTTATCCGAAGTGGATAATAATAATCAAAGGTGGTTTAGGATTAAGTTTTCCTATTCCCAAAACAGATAGGATTAGTTTTCCCTATTACTTAAAGGATTTCCCACCTCTATTTAGAAAAGGATTAATTGCTGCTCCTAATCCTCAAGCACTTAGGATTAAGTTTTCCCACCTATTAAAGGATTTGGATTTTCCCTTATTGCTATATAAATACCCTTTGGCCGAATTGCTCCTCTACCCTTTTCTCCAAACGCAAAGTTCTTCTTTATTTCTCTTCTTTCACGTTTTTTTTTTCTTCTTTTTTTTTTTATATAAAATAGAGAACAACTAGGCTACAACTACTAAACTTCACAAACCCAAAGTGATCAGAACTCAATTTCGGTTTTCTACCCCTTTGTTTTTCTTTTTTTATTCAAAACACAGAAACTTCAAAGTGAAGAACGGAGGCTTAAACATCGTTTTTAAGGGCCTAAAAAGTCAGTTACGTAGGGCTTTTCCCAAGCAACGATTGTAGAGCACGAAATTCCCTTTCCGGAATGATATTATAATAACAAATCGGACTCCTATGTCAAAAGTTATGGCCTCTCGAAATTTCTATTTTTTTTTTCAAAACAGCAACTAATCTCTAATTTTCTCCTACAAGGATTCGGATTCAAGCTAAAGATGTTCAAGATTTCAGTTCAAGGCTATCTCACGAATTCAAGATAAAGGTAAGAAAAGAAAAGGCTAATTTAAACACACAAAGAAACACAATTAACTAAGAAACTTAATGCAACCTAATTCGGCATAAACATAAAGAAATCAAAGAAAAGAAAACGCAAACCCTAACACTAAGATAAATAGGAATTTACCTTAACTTTGGCTCTGATACCAAATGATGCGGAACCCAATAGCTAACGAGCTACAAACCCATACATACGATTTGAATAGCAAACCAAAATCAGACAAACACCCTCCCTATTGAACCCCCAATCAACCTGTGACTGAAAACGCAAATAATCGGGAATTAAAGAACCTAAAAAATGCCACAATCAAACAATTGATAAGTTAATCAAATTCTTCATGCAATAGAAAAGAAAGCAATCCACTCTCATTCTAAGCAAAGAAAATTCGGCTAAGCCAATGAATATCATTCAAAATCTGCCGTTTATAATCTATAATAGCCTATTTATATGGTGGCTAACCCTAGCTAGCAAAATAACATAAAGAAAACCCTAATGAGGCCTTAAACATGGTGTGGCCGAATTGTCCATGGGCTTTACAAGGTAAGTTAAGCCCAAACTAAAGAATTAAACACACTTAAAAATAAGCCCAAAATAAAGACTAACTAAAACCCAAAAATAACTAAACTAAACCCATTCTAAAAGCCCAATTCGTTTAGCCCATTAAGTCATTAAATAAATGAGTCATGTGACTTTTAAATGAAGCACATGACTTGACAAATAAAGCCCAAAGTAGTATAAACCCAAAAATGACTTAAATTGGCCCAATTTCACTAGAAGCTTCCAAAAGGCTAAGTACTTTGTGAAAGCCTCCTTCAAGCTCTTTATAACACTTGTTAAAGGCATCTTCATGTAGTTCTTGAGTAACAAAGCCTTGCACATAAGTTGTCATAGCCATCTTCAGCTTCTTAGCTCTCCCTCTTGTGACTAGACCACTAGGCATCTTCAAAGGGTCTTTAATGGTTGGATGATCCGTATCAGTTTACTTTGTAGTGAATCAAATTCATACATTTTGTCCAAATTGTCATTTTTCTTAATTCTTGTTGCTTATTTCTTTGTTTTAAGCTTTCTTTTGTTCCTTTACATTGTTAGAGTATATTTGCTTGTTCTAATACTCTAATTTGGATATAATCAAGTGGTACACCACTCTTGACCGTGTATCACCTCCATTATATCTAGTGTCTTCTTTTCTAGTTTTGAGCTTTCTTTTTATTGTTAGTATTTGTTTTCTTTGCTTTCTTAAACGCGCTCAAGATTATTGATTTGTGGATTGATTTCTGAAGTGCAATTTTAAAGTTGCAAGCTTGAGTGAAAAAAGGCAAGAGAGTGTGAGGACATTAAGAGGGTAAAAGCCTTAATTGTGTGAAACACGAGATGAGTGACATTCTTTGAGTGTAAACACGTGAGGGAGTGCTTGTGAGTTTTTTATCTAATAATTTTTGCAGGTAATACATCATGACTGAAGAAACTAGTGGGAAGGGAATATCCCAAGGTGAAGATCATGTACCAGATAACAAGATGCTATATCAAGCTTTCATTAGTGAGATCCGGAAGTTGCCTCTTAGAATGGATGGAATGGAAGAGCGACTTGAAGGAAGTATATCTAATGCACCTAGAAGGGCAGCAAGGAGAGGAAGAATTATTCAAGGACATGTGGAGCATGATTTTGATGATGAAGAGGAGGAGGAAACTAGTGCAAAGATAGATGGAAATTTGGGCAACATCAAGCTAAAGATTCCTCCATTTAAAGGCCAAAACAATGCTGAAGAGTATTTGGAGTGGGAAAGAAAGGTTGAAATGATTTTTGATTGTAACAGGTACTCAGAGGAAAAGAAAGTGAAGATTGCAGCTGTAGAATTCATTGACTATGCTTTGTTTTGGTGGGATCAATTGAATATGGGCAGAAGTGATGCGGAACCCAATAGCTAACAAGCTACAAGCCCACACATACAAGATGGTTAGCAAAGAAACAAAGAGATAAAATCCCTCCCTATTGAACCCCCAATCAACCTGTGATTGAAAACACAAATAATCGGGAAAACGAAGAAGATGAAAACGCCACAATCAAGACAATTGATAAGTAATCAAATTCTTCATGCAATAGAAAAGATGAGCAAGCAAATTCTCACAAATCTCTCTATAGAATTTTGGCAAAGCCAAGAAAAGAGGATAGCCTCCAATGTTTAATAAGTCCAATCTCTCTCCATACAAATTCGTTTTTGAGGAGTATTTATACTCTTTTAAGCTAATAAAAACCCTAATTAATCAAATAGGCCTTTAAACATGGGCCTTACACCAAGATAACTAAAGCCCACACTAATTAACTTAAAATACAGCCCAAAAAGCCTAAAAAGAACTAATTAAATGAGCCCAAGCTAATTAAAGCCCATCTCACTTAAATAAGCCCAAAAGAATAAGTTAAGGCCTAACATATTACAAATAATCAAATAAAAATAATAAATAAAAGCCTAAACTAAAAGCCCAAACAAAACAGCCCAAACAAAACAGCCCATTAAGTCCATTAATTGGCACATGCATTGCACATGTAATGTGTCACATAATGTGCACATGCATATGGCACATGCATAGCACATGATATGGCACATGTCTAGCACATGTCAAAGCACATGGATGGCACATGTCAAGGTCACATGACTTGCACATGCCTCTCTTCAAAGTTTCTTTTTTATTCGGCTTCTTCATAGCTACAGTAAACCACCTTCAAGCCTTCGTGAACTTTCCCAAATTTGATCTCTATGAATCCGAACTTGCAATGTTTATAATCTTGCAGTGTTGACCCCCCTGTGCACGCATCATTCCCTCCCTCTTTAGAAAAGATTCGTCCTCGAATCTTCATCTTGTTCAAGTTGGGAATTAGCATTTGTAGAATAAATTCATCTTCATATAAGATCTTCTGAATAGGTGGAAATAAAATGAATGCTTCTTCAGAAAAGAACTCATCATGTTCCTGCAAGTTAACATAAACATTAGAAAAAATATGGTTATTCAATACATACTTTTCGTTCTGATCATGGTTCTTTTCTTTCTCCATGTTCAATTCAACCTCCTTAGGCACTTCAGGATCTATCATAACATGCTGATCTTCCATCTCAACTACACAAGCATCTTCCTTTTTACAATCTTTTTCCATTTCACTCAAAGCAATAACATCTTCATTTACACTTATTCCTTCCTCACTCAGAACCTCATTGTCATATAAATCTATAGTATCCCCTTCAGCTTCGTAAATAATTTCTTCGACAATAACTTGCTCTTCTTTTTTTCTTTCCTCTTGTTTCATATACGTACTTAGTAGTCCAGAAAGTTGTTTAAACTGCATTTTCATATTTTTAAAATCTTCATTTTTGCTCCAGTTTGGACAAATTTTGTTGTTGGAATTTGAGAATGACCTTGCTACCCTCCTTTGTTTCTGTTGCCTCTCCACCTTGATGGCAATGTTCACTAAGTCCTCCATTTTTTCATAATGTTGCAATTCAACTACATCCGCAATTTCTTTATTCAAACCTCCTAGAAACTAAGCCATTATTACCTCTTCCTCCTCTTCTATGTTAGCTTTGATCAATAGCATCTCCATCTCCTTGTGATAATCTTCTACTGATCTAGCTCCTTGCACTAGCCTATGCAACCTCTGATGTAGCTCCCTAAAGTAGTTTGAAGGCACAAATCTTTTCCTCATGGCCTCCTTCATATCCTCCCAACTACTAATAGGACGTCTCCTCATCTTCCTTCTGCCCATATTCAATTGATCCCACCAAAACAAAGCATAGTTAGTGAATTCTACAGCTGCAATCTTCACCTTCTTTTCCTCTGAATATCTATTGCATTCAAAGATCATCTCTACCTTTCTCTCCTACTCCAAGTACTCTTCTGCACTATTTCTACCTTTGAATGGAGGAATCTTGAGTTTGATGTTGCCCAAGTTCCCATCTATCCTTGCACTAGTTTCCTCCTCCTTTTCATCATCAAAATCATTCTCCACATGTCCTTGAATAATTCTTCCTCTCCTTGCTGCCCTTCTAGGTGCATTAGATATACTTCCTTCAAGTCTCTCTTCCATTCCATCCATTCTAAAAGACAACTTCCGGATCTCACTAATGGAAGCTTGATATAGCATCTTGTTATCTGGTACATGATCTTCACCTTGGGATATTCCCTTCCCACTAGTTTCTTCAGTCATGATGTATTACCTGCAAAAATTATTAGATAAAAACCTCACAAGCACTCCCTCACGTGTTTACACTCAAAGAATGTCACTCCTCACGTGTTTCACACAATTAAGGCTTTTACCCTCTTAATGTCCTCACACTCTCTTGCCTTTTTCCACTCAAGCTTGCAAATTTAAAATTGCACTTCAGAAATCAATCCACAAATCAACAATCTTGAGCTCGTTTAAGAAAGCAAAGAAAACAAATACTAACAATAAAAAGAAAGCTCAAAACTAGAAAAGAAGACACTAGACATAATGGAGGTGATACCCGGTCAAGAGTGGTGTACCACTTGATTATATCCAAATTAGAGTATTAGAACAAGCAAAGATACTCTAATAATGTAAAGGAACAAAAGCAAGCTTAAAACAAAGAAATAAGCAATAAGAATTAAGAAAAATGACAATTTGGACAAAATGTATGAATTTGATTCACTACAAAGTAAACCAAATATAGAACCTAGATATTCTACCCAGCAAAGCAAGAAATCAACAAAAAGACAAAATTAAACTAAATAAAGTAGTTTGCATGCAAGACAATTCAATTTAGAGCCAAAATAATGAATAGGCCGAATGGTGTATCAAGCTCTAATTAATGTGTCAAGTTGTGTGCAAAATGATAGGAAAATGATACCAAAATGGTAGAAAAAATGATGGCAAAATTATACCAAAATGGTAGAAAAATGATGGCAAAATTATACCAAAATGGTGGAACAAATGGATAAGATATGATAAAATGGCAGCTCAAATGGATACGAAATGAAACAAAAATGGCAGCTCAAATGGATAATAAATTATATCAAAAATGGCAACTCAAATGGATAAGAAATGAATAACACAAATGGTGGATCGATGATTGCAAAGTAAATCCTTAGTTAAGTAGGATTAGGATTATAATTCCAATTCTGATATGGATTAGGATTTTGAAAACCTAACCCCAAAGGGATAAGGATTAAGTTTACTAGCCCCTAAAGGATTCCTAATTCCCCAAGCAATATGGATTAATTTTCTCCCACCTATTATAGGATTTGGATTTGCCTTTTGCTATATAAACCCTGCTTGGCCGAATTGCTCCCTACCCTTTTCTCCTCCTATATTCCTTTCTTTCACGTTTTTTTTTTCTCTTCTTTTCTCTACTTCTTCTATTCTTTTCTTTTGTATGTTTTTCTTTCTTTTCTTCTTGCTGTTTATTTTTTTTAATAAATTTCAGCAATCAAATCAAAACAAACTCCTACAAGGTTCGGATTTTTAAACCCAAAGATGTTCTACTTCTTTTTTTTTTCTTCTCCTTTTTTTTATTTCAGCAAACAAACTATAACTTCTACTCCCAAAATTCAGATTTCAAGCAATGGATAATCAATGTTTCGGTTCAAGGCAAAAAATCAAATCTCAAGGCAAAAAAAATAAATAAAACAAAGGCTAAGAAAAGGCTAATTTAACACACAAAAAGAAAAACACAAAAATTAGAAACTTGATGAAACCAAATTCGGGACAAACATAAAAAAATCAAGAAAAAGAAAACACAACCCTAACACTAAGATAAATAGGAATTTACCTTACTTTGGCTCTGATACCAAATGATGCGGAACCTAATAGCTAACAAGCTACAAACCCACACATACAAGATGGTTAGCAAAGAAACAAAGAGATAAAATCCCTCCCTATTGAACCCCCAATCAACCTGTGATTGAAAACGCAAATAATCGGGAAAACGAAGAAGATGAAAACGCCACAATCAAGACAATTGATAAGTAATCAAATTCTTCATGCAATAGAAAAGATGAGCAAGCAAATTCTCACAAATCTCTCTATAGAATTTTGGCAAAGCCAAGAAAAGAGGATAGCCTCCAATGTTTAATAAGTCCAATCTCTCTCCATACAAATTCGTTTTTGAGGAGTATTTATACTCCTTTAAGCTAATAAAAACCCTAATTAATCAAATGGGCCTTACACCAAGATAACTAAAGCTCACACTAATTAACTTAAAATACAGCCCAAAAAGCCTAAAAAGAACTAATTAAATGAGCCCAAGCTAATTAAAGCCCATCTCACTTAAATAAGCCCAAAAGAATAAGTTAAGACCTAACATATTACAAATAATCAAATAAAAATAATAAATAAAAGCCTAATTAAAAGCCCAAACCAAAGCAGCCCCTTAAGTCCATTAATAAGCACATGCAATGCACATGTAAGGTGTCACACGATGTGCAAATGCATATGACACATGCATAGCACATGTTGATGCGCGAACCCCAAGGTTAAAGAACCCGAAACCCCTTGAACATACACTTTGATTGCAAAGACAAAGAAGACAAAAACCCTCCTCCCTATTGAACCCCCAAACAACACGTGAATGGAAACGCAAATAATTGGGAATTAAAGAACCTGAAAAACGCCACAATCAAACAATTGATAAGTTAATCAAATTCTTCATGCAATAGAAAAGAAAGCAATTCACTCTCAATAGGCAAAGAAAATTCGGCTAAGCCAATTAATATCATTCAAAATCTGCAGTTTACAATCCATAATAGCCTATTTATATGGTGGCTAACCCTAGCTAGCAAATAACATAAAGAAAAACCCTATTGAGGCCTTAAACTAAGCTAGGCCGAATTGTCCATGGGCTTAAGCTATCAAATAAGCCCATTTACAAGACTTAACTTAAAACAAAACCCATTAAGAAAAGAGTGGGCCGAATTGTTTAAAGCCCAAAATAAAGACTAACTAAAACCCAAAAATAACTAAACTAAACCCAATCTAAAAGCCCATCACGTTTAGCCCATTAAGTCATTAAATAAATGAGTCATGTGACCTTTAAATGAAGCACATGACTTGTACAATTAAAGCCCAAAGTAGAATAAACCCAAAAATGACTTAAGTTGGCCCAATTTCACTAGAAGCTTCCAAAAGGCTAAGTACTTTGTGAAAGCCTCCTTCAAGCTCTTTATAACACTTCTTAAAGGCATCTTCATGTAGTTCTTGAGTAACAAAGCCTTGCACATAGGTTGTTATAGCCATCTTCAGCTTCTTAGCTCTCCCTCTTGTGACTGGACCACTAGGCATCTTCAAAGGGTCTTTAATGGTTGGATGATCCGTATCATTCCCTCCCTCCTCAAAAAGATTTGTCCTCAAATCTTGTCCCTTCAAGTGTTTGAGGGACTCGTGATCGGTGTGAATGACAAATTCCTTGGGTATGAGGTAATGCTGCCACACATCTAATGTTCTCATCAAGGCATGAAGCTCCTTGTCATAGGTTGAATAATTGAGTTGGGCTCCATGAAGCTTCTCACTAAAATATGCTACTGGTTTCTTTTCTTGCATTAGAACAGCCCCAATACCTACACCAGAAGCATCACACTCAATTTCAAAAGTCTTATCAAAATTAGGCAAAGATAAAATAGGAACAGAACACAACTTCCCTTTCAATTTTTCAAAAGCTTTTTGCTGTGCTTCTCCCCACTTAAACCCAACTTCTTTTTTGATTATTTCTGTAAGTGGTGCAGCAACAGAAGAGAAATCCTAAACAAAATGCCTATAAAAGCTTGCTAAGCCATGAAAGCTCCTCACATCCGAAATGGACTTAGGCGTGGGCCAATCTCTAATTGCCTTCACTTTCTCTTCATCTACTTCAATACCCTGTGCACTCACCACAAAACCAAGAAAAACAAGTCTATCTATACAAAATGTGCACTTCTTAAGTTTAGCATACAACCTTTCATGCCTCAAAGTTTGCAAAACTAACTTAACATGCTCAGTATGTTCATCAAAAGACTTGCTGTAAATGAGTATATCATCAAAGTAAACAACAACAAACTTTCCTAAATATGCACGCAATACATGGTTCATAAGTCTCATAAATGTGCTAGGGGCGTTAGATAGCCCAAATGGCATGACTAACCACTCATACAAACCATATTTAGTTTTGAAAGCTGTTTTCCATTCATCACCAGGTTTCATTCTTATTTGATGATATCCACTCATTAAATCAATCTTAGTAAAAAACACAGCACCACACAATTCATCTAACATATCATCAAGCCTAGGAATAGGATGTCTATACTTTACAGTGATTTTGTTGACTGCACGACAGTCAACATACATCCTCCAAGTTCCATCCTTCTTAGGCACCAATAGGACGGGTACTGCGCAAGGACTCAAGCTCTCTCTAACCAATCCCTTCTCCATAAGTTCTTCCACTTGCCTTTGCATCTCCTTAGTTTCCTTAGGATTGCTTCTATATGCTGGTCGGTTAGGAATGGTTGATCCAGGTATGAAATCAATCTGATGTTCTATCCCTCTCAAAGGTGGTAATCCATCTGGTAGCTCATCAGGAAAGACATCTGAAAACTCCTGCAACAAAGACACAAAACTAGAAGGCAAAGATTCAGGGTCAATGTCAGCGTTAGAAAACAAAATCTCTTTGTAAGTTATAAGGATCAATGGCTGCCCTATGGCTAAAGCACTCTTAATCTCTCTTGCCCTTACATAAAAATTCTGTTTTTGCCTCCCACCTTTCTTGTTTTCACTCACCAATGGGCCATTTATTTGTTTTGTTTCTTTTCTGGCCTCTTTTCCCCCTTTTCTTTCTTTTTCTCTCTTAATTTCACTCCCCTCTTCTTTCTTGGCCAAAGCCTCTCTCTCCCTCTCAATTGATTTCTTCTGATCTTCAAACACTTCTTTAGGAGATAACGGTGTCAAAGTAACTTTTGTACCTTCATAAGAAAAAGAATAACGGTTAGTGTACCCATTATGCACCACTTGTCTATCAAATTGCCAAGGCCTCCCCAAAAGCAAATTGCCTGCCTGCATAGGTACCACATCACAAACCACCTCATCCTTATACCTCCCAATAGAAAATGGCACTCTTACTTGCCTTGTTACCTTGACCTCCCCACTGTCATTTAACCATTGTAATTTATAAGGTCTATAATTCTTTTCACATACCAAATTCAGCTTATCAACCATATTCACACTAGCTACATTGGTGCAACTACCTCCATCGACAATAAGTGTGCACACCCTTCCATTAATTAAACACTTAGTGTGAAATATGTTTTCTCTTTGTTCTAGGCTCTCTTCCTTAACATTCAAATTCAAAGCTCGCCTAGCCACTAAAGACTTCCCACTTTCAGCAACCAATAACTCTCCATCACTATCACAATCACTACAATCTTCCAAAGGTGGCATCTCATCTTCACTATGGTCTGATTCAGAAATAATTTCCCCATCATCCCTAGCTATTATCACCCTTTTATTAGGACAATCACGTGCCATATGCCCCTTCCCCAAGCATTTAAAGCATTTAATCTCTCTACTAGGAGTTGGAGTATTAGGGTTACCTTTTACAACCTTAGATGGTGATTGGACAGCCCTTGCATCTTTGGAACTAGAATTTCCCCATAAGGTTTGGATCCCCTAAAGTCTCTTTTATCCTCCCCTTTGGTCCATCTAGATCCCAAACTATCCCTTGAGTTGTTGCTGGTTCGGTTGAAGCTCCTACTCTTCTTCTGTTTCTCAATTTTCATTGCCATATTCAACATTTCCTCCATGGAGTCATATCTATGAAGCTCAATGACATCAGCAATCTCCTTATTCAATCAACCTAAAAACCGAGCCATGGTTACCTTTTCATCTTCCTCAATGTTAGCTCTAAAAATGCACATTTCCATTTCTTTATGGTAGTCCTCTACTGACCTACCCCCTTGCACTAACCTATGCAACTTTTGATGTAGCTCCCTAAAGTAATGTGAAGGCACAAATCTTTTCCTCATGGCCTCCTTCATATCCTCCCAATTACCAATAGGACGTCTACCCACTTTCCTTATGCTCAAGTTCAATTGATCCCACCAAAATAAGGCATAATCTGTAAAGTCCACAGCTGCTATCTTTACTTTCTTCTCCTCAGAATACCTATTACACTCAAAGATCATTTCAACCTTCCTTTCCCGTTCTAGGTACTCTTCAGCACTGTTTCTACCTTTAAATGGAGGAATCTTAAGCTTAATGTTACCTAAATTCCCATCTAATCTCCCACTAGTCTCTTCTTCATCTAAATCTTCTAAGTCAGCCCTGACATTCTCATCAGTCCATCTTCCTCTCCTTGCTGTTCTCCTAGAATTATTAGATGCACTCACTTCAAATTTCTCCTCCATCCCGTCCATTCTAGCGTTTAGCTTCTTGAACTCATTAATGAAGGCCTTGTACATCACTTTCATATCGGGCATGGCTTCCTCCTCCTCATACATTGTTTCCTTTTCTTCTCTTCTTGACATGATTTGAATTCTGCAAAACAGATGTTAGACAATAACCTCACACACTCCCTCACGTGTTTACACTCAAAGGATGTCACTCCTCTCGTGTTTCACTCAAACAAGGCTTTTACCCTCTTAATGTACTCACACACTCTGCCTTTTACCACTCTAATTGCAACTCTTAAATTGCACTTCAGAATTCAATTCACAAACCAAGAATTTGAGCACGTTTTAGAAAGCGAAGAATAAGTCAGCACTAACAATAAAAAGATAGCTCAAAACTAGAAAAGAAGACACTAGACACAATGAAGGTGGTACACGAACAAGACTGTTATACCACTTGATTATATACAAATTAGAGTATTAGAACAAGCAAAGATACTCTAGCAATGTAAATGGAACAAAAGCAAGCTTAAAACAAAGAAATAAGCAACAAGAATTAAGAAAAATGACAATTTGGACAAAATGTATGAATTTGATTCACTACAAAGTAAACCAAACGTAAAACCTAGTTATTCTACCCAACAAAGCAAGAAAAAAAATAACAAAGAAACCTAATTATACTAAGAAAGACAGAATGCACGCAATACAATTCAATTTAGAGCCAAAATGATGATTAGGCTGAATGGTGTATCAAGCTCTAATTAATGTGTCAAGTTGTGTGCAAAATAATGGCAAAATGATATGAAAATGATAGCAAAATGGTGTAAAAAAATGATGGCAAAATGGTGACAAAATGGTAGGCAAATAATGGCAAAATGGTAGGAAAAGGATGGCAAAAATGATACCAAAATGGTGTAAAAAATGACAGCAAAAAATGGTACCAAAATGTTACCAAAAATGGATAGCAAATGATAGGAAAAATGTTACCAAAAATGATAAGCAAATGCTAGCACAAATGAATCCTTATCCGAATTGGATAATAATTATCAAAGATGGTTTAGGATTAAGTTTTCCTATTCCCAAAACAGATAGAATTAATTTTTCCTATTACTTAAAGGATTCCTATCTCTATTTTGAAAAGGAATAATTGCTGCTCCTAATCCTCAAGCACTTAAGATTAAGTTTTCCCACCTATTAATGGATTTAGATTTTCCCTTTTGCTATAAATATACTCCCTTGGCCGAATCTACTCCTTACCCTTTTCTCTTCTCAATTCTTTTCTTTCAAGTTTTTTTTTTCTCTGTTTTTTTTATATGAAATAGAGAACAACTAGACTACAAACCACCCAACTTCTCAAGCCCAAAAAGATCAGAACTCAAATTCGGTTTTCTAACCCTTTTTTTTATTTTTTTTCAAAACTCAAAAACTTCAAAGTGAAGAACGGAGGCTTAACCGTCATTTTTAAGGGCTGAAAATTGCAGTTACGTAGGACAAGACTGTTATACCACTTGATTATATCCAAATTAGAGTATTAGAATAAGCAAAGATACTCTAACAACGTAAATGGAACAAAAGCAAGCTTAAAACAAAGAAACAAGCGACAAGAATTAAGGAAAATGACAATTTGGACAAAATGTATGAATTTGATTCACTACAAAGTAAACCAAATGTAGAACCTAGTTATTCTACCCAACAAAGCAAGAAAAAAATAACAAAGAAACCTAATTATACTAAGAAAGACAGAATGCACGCAATACAATTCAATTTAGAGCCAAAATGATGATTAGGCCAAATAGTGTATGAAGCTCTAATTAGTGTGTCAAGTTGTGTGCAAAATGATGGCAAAATGATAGGAAAATAATGTCAAAATGGTGTAAAAAAAATGATGGCAAAATGGTGGCAAATGATGGCAAAATGGTAGGAAAATGATGGCAAAAATGATACCAAAATGGTGCAAAAATGATACATACCAAAAAAATGGATAGCAAATGATAGGAAAATGTTACCAAAATGGATAGCAAATGTTACCAAAATGATTAGCAAATGATAGGAAAATGTTACCAAAAATGACAAGCAAATGGTAGCACAAATGAATCCTTATCCGAATTGGATGATAATAATTAAAGATGGTTTAGGATTAAGTTTTCCTATTCCCAAAACAGATAGGATTAATTTTTCCTATTATTTAAAGGATTCCTATCTCTATTTTGAAAAGGAATAATTGCTGCTCCTAATCCTCAAGCACTTAGGATTAAGTTTTCCCACCTATTAATGGATTTAGATTTTCCCTTTTGCTATAAATATACTCCCTTGGCCGAATCTACTCCCTACCCTTTTCTCTTCTCAATTCTTTTCTTTCACGTTTTTTTTCTCTTTTTTTTTTATATGAAATAGAGAACAACTAGACTACAAACCACCCAACTTCTCAAGCCCAAAAAGATCAGAACTCAAATTCGGTTTTCTAACCCCTTTTTTTTTTATTTTTTTTCAAAACTCAAAAACTTCAAAGTGAAGAACGGAGGCTTAAACGTCATTTTTAAGGGCTGAAAATTGCAGTTACGTAGGGCAGCGCCTAGTAATGATTGTAGAGCATGAAATTCCCTTCCCGAAAATATATTATAATAGCAAATCGGACACCCGAGTCAAAAGTTATGGCTTTTCGAAAATTTCTATTTATTTATTTTTTTTATCAAATCAGCAAACTAATCTCTAATCTTCTCCTACTAGGATTCGGATTCAAAGCAAAGGATATTCGAGATTTCAGTTCAAGGCTAATTCACGAATTCAAGGTAAAAGTAAGAAAAGAAAAGGCTAATTTAAACACACAAAACACAATTAACTAAGAAACTTAATGCAACCTAATTCGGCATAAACAAAAATAATTCAAAGAAAATAAAACGCAAACCTAACACTAAGATAAATAGGAATTTACCTTATCTTTGGCTCTAATACAAAAATGATGCGGAACCCCAAGGTTAAAGAACCCGAAACCCCTTGAACATACACTTTGATTGCAAAGACAAAGAAGACAAAAACCCTCCCTATTGAACCCCCAAACAACACATGAATGGAAACGCAAATAATTGGGAATTAAAGAACCTAAAAAACGCCACAATCAAACAATTGATAAGTTAATCAAATTCTTCATGCAATAGAAAAGAAAGCAATTCACTCTCAATCTAAGCAAAGAAAATTCGGCTAAGCCAATGAATATCATTCAAAATCTGCAGTTTACAATCCATAATAGCCTATTTATATGGTGGCTAACCCTAGTTAGCAAATAACATAAAGAAAAACCCTAATGAGGCCTTAAACTAAGCTAGGCCGAATTGTCCATGGGCTTAAGCTATCAAATAAGCCCATTTACAAGACTTAACTTAAAACAAAACCCATTAAAAAAAGAGTGGGTGATATGAGCACAGCCAAGCATAATGGCATAAAATCAAGGTCAAAGAAACTTAAAGAAGTCCTACAAGTATTTATGAGACCTTATATAGAGAAGATGCAAGTTCAAGAGGGGAAAGAAGCTAAATTGGGCTATGAAGATAAGTTGAGGCCAAATGGTGTATTGGGCCTTCAAGCTATTTTGTTTAGCTTCTATTCTTGTAATGACATATAATTAAATGTATTTGGGCAGCCTAGTACCTTAAAAAACGTTTTGGGCTTATTTAATTAGGTTTGTTTTATTTTTGGGCTTATTTGAGTATTTTGGGTAGTTTAAGTGGGTAGGCTAAAGTTGGGCTTATCTCTTCTAAAGAGTTGGGCCTAAATAACTTATTGAGGCTTAGAAAACATGAGGGGGCCGGATTTTAAAGGGGAGAGCTGAATTTGGATGGGTTTGAGTCAAATTTAGCTTTATACCTACATTGGTGAACTTGGGGTCCTAAATTTTAGGAATGGGTTTTCCTTGATAAATGCTTATTATTTTGGGATATTATTGAATAGATTTTGATGGAGAAACAATAGGATGAATTTATCTTGAGTGAGTTAGCCAAATTCCACTTATAGCCAAAATTGAGTCTACATTCATTTTCCTTAGGATAATCATTAGCTTTTAGGATTATTTTCAGATTGTATTTATCTTTATTTATTCATGTACTTAGTCCATATTGTGGCCAAATACATGTAGATAAAGGTTAGGAATTATCTTTGTTATTTATTTTATTAATTATCTCTTAGAGTTAGTGTTTGATTATAACTCCTCTAGGGAGGGGTGGCTGCCTAGCCTATATAAAGGGCTGAACTTCATCATTTGTACTTTATATTTTGCATATCTTATGATTAATGAATTTTCATTGACTGAATTTGTGAGAGTTAATTTCTATTGATTCTTGCTATTGTATGAAGAATTAGACTTAGGCAATTTGCATGGTTAATGTATGCTTGATTCTTATTCTTCTTACTTTCTAAATCAATCTATTATAAGCGTTTCCATTCAATCTTGTTTGGGGGTTCTTTAGATTGGGGGTTTATTCACTTGTTTATGATCAATATTCATGGTATGTTGGCGTTCTAGTTTGCATATAGGTTGGGGTTCCGCATCAATTGGTATTAGAGCTTAGGCTAAGTGATAAATTCTTAACTATCCTTTAATTTTGTCTTCTTGAAATTATTTCTTTGTTTTGGCCGAATAGGACTTTGCATCTAGTTCCTTATTTGGTTCTTGCTCAATTGTATTAAATTTACCTATCTCAAGTATTTGATCATTGTGATTTACATTTGAAAAAAAAAAGAAAATTTATATACATATAAAAAAATCTAGAAATTATCTTGTGTTCAATTCGGGTCCTATTATCTTGTTAAGTTCAAATTTGATCAATTAAGCTAGAACTTCCATAATTGGTTTGATTTCTCCAAAGATCAAGTTAAGTACTCATTGTTTTTGGATTTTGGGTGATATTATTGCATGCTTTCTTTGATTTTCTTTTTGTTGAGTCTATATAAAATCTGTTTAAACTAATCATTAGGTTTAGTTAAACATCGCATTTAAGTGCACCGTCTTGTCTATTCTTTTCATTCTAAGTTATCAATTTGTGTGTCTAAACTGTTTTTGGTTCCAACTACGCTAGTTTAACATATTGCACATTGTTGAACATCTTTATATACTAAAGCGCACGAAATTTATCTCTTGTGTGCTATTTCCAAGTTTGTTCAATTTTGGTCAATTTGTCTCTAGAATTAGTACTCGTTGTTGTTCTTGTTAAGTATTCATTGTTTCCAAATCAAACTACTTAATTGTGCACATTTGTTTGAGTTTGTTTCTCAAGTACAATTGCGAGAAATTAAGTCATGAGTTGAGAGACAAACACGTGAGGGAGTGAATTGTGAGGTTTCTTTTTCCTTTTAATGTTTATTTGCAGCTTATAAATCATGTCAAGAAGGAAAAGAATAGAGACAATGCATGAGGAGGAGGATGGAAGTGTGCCTGATGTGAAAACAATGTATAAAACATTCCTGAGTGAGGTTAAGTGATACGGATCATCCAACCATTAAAGACCCTTTGAAGATGCCTAGTGATCCAGTCACAAGAGGGAGAGCTAAGAAGCTGAAGATGGCTATGACAACCTATGTGCAAGGCTTTGTTACTCAAGAACTACATGAAGATGCCTTTAAGAAGTGTTCTAAAGAGCTTGAAGGAGGCTTTCACAAAGTACTTAGCCTTTTGGAAGCTTCTAGTGAAATTGGGCCAACTTAAGCCATTTTTGGGCCAATTTAAGTCATTTTTGGGTTTATATTACTTTGGGCTTTATTTGTACAAGTCATGTGCTTCATTTAAAAGTCACATGACTCATTTATTTAATGACTTAATGGGCTAAACAAATTGGGCTTTTAGATTGGGTTTAGTTTAGTTATTTTTGGATTTTAATTAGTCTTTCTTTTGGGCTTATTTTAAGTGTGTTTAATTCTTTAGCTTGGGCTTAACTTATCTTGTAAAGCCCATGGACAATTCGGCCACACCATGTTTAAGGCCTCATTAGGGTTTGTTTTAGGTTATTTGCTAGCTAGGGTTAGCCACTGATGCGAAATGGACCAGGAAGCCATCAAGAGATGACTTGGCTTTGCCAAGTGGGCCAATTACTAGAGCTACGGCCAAGAAGTTCAAGGGAGCCTTAGAAGTCTACTTGGGCCGAATGGTGGAAGCCATGGAGGAGCAATGGCGTGATGTGCAAAGCAAGGCCAAGGCTATGCCATTGAGGCCGAATGTTGAAGGGCCATTTGAAGGAAGTGTGGTCCATGCTTTATGTGCCACATATGGCCTACAAGGGGATTGATTTGATTGGGCCCATAGTTAGGACCTTTATATGTATTTTTCTTTTGGGTTAAATTAGTTTGTTATTAGGCTTTTTAAGTGTGCTCACGCTAACTTGTATTGGGTAGCCCAAGTGTTTTCCTTTATGTGTTATTTGGGCCAAATTCTCATTACCAATAAGTAGAGAATTCGGCCAGCCCATTAGTCTTAGGGTTAAGTCTTTAGTTGGTGGCATATAAATACCACCTTAAACCTAATTGTGGAACAGATTTTGATTAATTGAGAAGTTCATTTGGCTTAGCCGAATTTCTTAGTGAGAGAGGCAGATTTGCATTCTTTCATTTTGCATTAGGAATTTAGTTAACTTATCAATCATTGATTGTGGCGTTTTCTATTTCCTTCATCCCAATTATTTGCGTTCTCAATCACAGGTTGATTGTGGGTTCAATAGGGAGGGATTTTAACTTGTTCGTCTTTGTTGATCATAGTGTGCGTTTTAGGGGTTTCGGGTTCATATAACCTTGGGGTTCCGCGTCATTTGGTATCAGAGCTCGGATTAAGGTAAATTCCTATTTATCTTAGAATTAGGTTTTGAGTTTTCTTTTATTGTTTCTTGTGTTTTATGTTTGCCGAATTGTTCAAGTTTTGATTTTGTGTTTTAATTGTGTGATTAAACTTGTTTTTGCCATAACTTTTGCATCCGGTGTCCGATTTGGTCCATAATAACTTTTCGGAAAGGGAATTTCGAGATCTACAGTTGTCACGTGTGCAAAGCACTACGTGATTGCGTTTCCCAGTCCAAAAAAACAACGTTTAGGCCTCCGTTTTTCACTTTGAAATTTCGTGTTTTTTGAAAAAAAAAAATCCGAAGTGTAGTAGAGTTTGAGTTTAATTTCGGTTGTTGAGATTAATTAAAAAAAAAAAAGGTGAACAAGGAAGGAAAACCGAGAGAGAAGGAAAGAAAAACAAAAGAAGAAAGTGAACCAAGAAGGGAAGTGTGTGAAGGTATTTATAGGAAGGTTTGAATCCTATTTGGGAAAGGAAATGACTATCCTAGCCGAATTAGGAAAGGAGGACAGCCATTGATTTCATTTTTTTCCTTAATCAATTAGGAATCCTATTAAGGTAGAAAAAAAAAACTTACCTAGTTGAATTGGGAAACTAGTTGGCAATCCTAGCTTGTTTAGGAATCAAATTACACTCTATTCCTTTATCAATTTCCTTTCTTAAATGGCCGCCAATTATATTTGTTTCCATTTGTGTTCCATTTCTTAATTATTCATTTTTTCATTTCTTATCCTTACATTATCCATTCATTATCCATTTCTTATCCTTACTTTATCCATTCATTATCCATTTCTTTATCCATTTCTTATCCATTCATTATCCATTTCTAATCATTTCCTTACCATTTCTACCAACTTTTGTCTACTGATTTGCTATTATTTCTTCACCATATACCTACTGATTTACCATCATTTTACCATCACTTTGCCTTTAATTTGCACACAATTAATACATTTATCAAGCTTGTGTACATTTTCGGCCTAGTGTCATTTTTGGTAACTCAAATTATTTTTGTTGCATGCAAACTGTTTTGTCTTTGTCATTTGTCTAAATTGAGTTCTTTATTGTTTTCTTACTTTGTCGAGTAGATTAAATAGGTTCTAAATTCGATTTACTTTGTAGTGAATTGAATTCGTTCATCTTGGCCAGAATTGTCATTTTCTTTGTTTCTTGTTACTTAATTTCTTGTTTAAGCTAGCTTTTGTTCATTTTACATTGTTAGAGTATTTTTGATTGTTCTAGTACTCTAATTTGATTAATTCAAGTGGTATACCTTTTCTTTGTCTGTGCATCACCTCCATTGTGTCTAGTGTCTTCTTTCTAGTTTTTGAGCTTTTTATTTTATTGTTAGTGTTTATTTCTTTGTATTCCTAACATTTTTCAAATTGATTTGTCTTCTGGATTCCGAAGTGCAATTTGAGAGTTGCAAATAAGAGAGGAAAAAGGCAAGAGTTTGTGAGGACAATAAAGAGGGTAAAAGCCTTGTTGAGTGTAAACATGAGAGCTTGTGAGATTGTTTATTCTAACAATTTTTGCAGGTTAAACACCATGTCTGACGAATCCAGCAAGAGAGCTATGACCCCGGAACAAATGTCATTTGCCCTACAAGCCATACAAGGAACTCTTGAAACCTTGATGAGGGAGCACAGAGAAAATAACGGGAGGTTGGATAAGTTAGAAGCAAGTACATCCAATGGCTCAAAGAGAACAGCAAGAAGAGGAAGGTGGATAGATGAACATGAAGAAGCCGAAGTGGAGGAATGGGAAGACTTTGATGAAGTACAATCCACAAGGGGTAGAGCAAGGAGAGTGGAAAGGTTGGACAGCAATGTAAGTGCAATCAAGATGAACATTCCACCTTTCAAAGGTAGGAATGATGCTGAAGTTTATTTGGAATGGGAGAGGAAGGTAGATATGATCTTTTCCTGCCATAACTATTCCAAAGATAAAAAGGTAAAGTTGGCAGCCGTGGAGTTTTGTGACTATGCTTTGGTGTGGTGGAATGAAGTAGTTAAAAATCGAAGAAGTCATAGAGAACCACCTATTTCCACATGGGATGAAATGAAGAGGGTCATGAAAAAGAGGTTTGTCCCATCTTATTATTATCGAGAGTTGCACCAGCAACTACATAGGCTTACTCAAGGAAGTAAATCAGTGGAAGATTATCATAAGGAGATGGAGTTACTAATGATCAAAGCCAACATAGAAGAAGAAGAAGAGGTGACTATGGCTCGGCTTTTGGGTGGATTGAATCGAGAAGTTGCTGATGTAGTGGAACTACAATACTATGGAGACATGGATGAATTAGTTGGCATTGCCATGAAGGTGGAGAGGCAACAAAAGCAAAGGAGGACAGCAAGGACATTTTCGAGTTCCAGCAATAAGTGGAACCAGAAATGGAGCAAATTTGAAGAAAGGAAGAAAGAATATCATTCAGCTCCTAAAGAGAAAGAAACCGAAGCAAACAAAAGCAAGGATAAGAGTACACCCATTCAAAAAGGTACTACTGATCTTTCAACCAAACTTTCTAAACATAGGGATATTAAGTGCTTTAAATGTCAGGGTAGAGGTCATTATGCATCTGATTGTCCTAATAGGAAAACTATGTTTATTAAGGGGGGTGAGATTGTTTCTGAGTCTGAACATGAAAATGAGTCTGATGATGGGGAGTTGAGCATGCCACCTTTAGAGGATTGTTCTGATAATGATGAATATGTTGAGTATGCTATTAAAGGGGAAGCTTTAGTTACTAGGCGTGTATTGAATATGAATGTAAAAGAAGAAGGCTTAGAACAGCGTGAACATATTTTCCATACTAGATGTTTGATAGGTGGGAAGGCTTGTAGTTTGATCATTGATGGGGGTAGTTGCACGAACGTGGCTAGCACTATCCTAGTGGATAAATTGGGCTTGAAATGTGAAAAACACCCTAGTCCCTATAGATTGCAATGGCTAAATGACAGTGGGGAAGTTAAGGTGACTAAGCAAGTTAGAGTTACATTTTCTATTGGTAGATATGTGGATGAAATTGTGTGTGATGTAGTCCCTATGCAAGCTGGTCACATATTGTTGGGTAGACCTTGGCAGTTTGATAGGAGAGTAATGCATGATGGGTATAAGAATAGGTACTCTTTTGTACATAATGGTAATAAAGTTACACTTGCACCAATGTCACCAAAAGAAACTTATCTTGAACAAATGAGAATGCAGCAATCTTCAAGTGGGAGTTCGGGAAGTGAGGAAAAGAAAAAATGAGAGCAAAGAGGCCATGAGAGAAAAGAAACATGATAAAGGCCCAATGGTGAGTGACTGCACAGGAGAGGAAAAGAAAGCGGGATGTGCAGGAGAGAAGAAGTTAGTGAGTGAAAAAAAGAAAAGTGATATGAGAGTTGTAAGAAAAGACAATGAGAGGAGTGAAAAGGTAAAAGTACAATCATATTTTTATGCAAAACCGAGGGAACTCAATAGTGCCTACTTAGGCAAGAGAGCTTTGGTCATAATTCGGTTTAGGGAGAATTTCTGTTCTCAAACTGACCTTAACCCCGATTTGCCTAGTGTTTTGTGGATCTTTTGCAGGAATATGCAGATATTTTTCCAGAAGATGTTCCACATGGTTTACCACCCTTGAGAGGGATTGAGCATCAAATAGACTTTGTGCCAGGATCCCAAATTCCAAATCGTCCAGCTTATAGGAGCAATCCCGAGGAGACAAAGGAATTGCAACAAGTGGATGAATTACTTCAAAAGGGATATGTGCGGGAAAGCATGAGTCCTTGTGCTGTTCCGGTCCTATTAGTGCCAAAGAAGGATGGAACATGGAGGATGTGCATTGATTGCCGTGCGGTCAACAAAATCACGGTAAAGTATCGCCACCCTATTCCTAGATTAGATGATATGCTGGATGAATTGCATGGTGCTTGTGTTTTCACCAAAATTGATTTAAAAAGTGGCTATCATCAAATTAGGATGAAAGAGGGAGATGAGTGGAAAACTGCGTTTAAGACAAAATATGGTTTGTATGAGTGGTTAGTAATGCCATTTGGGTTATCTAATGCACCTAGTACATTCATGCGTTTAATGAATCATGTCTTGCGTGAGTTTCTTGGTAAATTTGTGGTTGTTTACTTTGATGATATTCTAGTATACAGCAAATGATTAGATGAACATATGATGCATGTTAGGGCTGTTCTAGATGTTTTGAGAAAGGAGAAGTTATTTGCAAACCTTAAGAAGTGCTCATTTTGCATGGATAAAGTTATCTTCTTAGGTTTTGTAGTAAGTGCTAATGGTGTAGAAGTTGATGCTGAGAAAGTTAAAGCAATTCAAGAGTGGCCAACACCTAAAACCGTGACTGAGGTAAGAAGCTTCCATGGGTTAGCTAGTTTCTATAGACGGTTTGTTAGGGAGTTTTCTACAATTGCTGCACCATTGAATGAAATTGTGAAAAAGAATGCCGGGTTTAAATGGGGAAAAGAGCAAGAACATGCATTTTGTACCTTGAAAGAAAAGTTATGTCATGCTCCTATTTTACATTTACCTGATTTTTCTAAAACTTTTGAAATTGAATGTGATGCTTCCGGGATTGGTATAGGTGCTGTTTTGATGCAAGAAAATCATCCTATTGCATACTTCAGTGAGAAGCTAAGTGGACCAGTTCTGAACTATTCCACCTATGATAAGGAGTTGTATGCATTAGTGAGAGCACTTGAAGTGTGGGAGCACTATTTGCTACCTAAGGAGTTTGTAATCCACAGTGACCATCAATCGCTCAAGTATTTGAAGGGTCAAGGAAAATTGAACCGAAGGCATGCAAGTTGGGTAGAATTCTCGGAAACCTTTCCATATGTGATAAAATACGAGCAAGGTAAAGAAAATGTGGTGGCTGATGCACTATCTCGAAGGTATGCTTTGATTTCTATGCTTACTTCTAAATTACTTGGATTTGAGCAATTGAAAGAATTGTATGTGAAAGATGCTGATTTTGCCACCATATTTCATGCTTGTGAAAATGCTGCTTTTGATAAGTTCTATAGGCATGAGGGATATTTATTTAGAGGAAAACAACTCTGCATTCCTACATGTTCTATTAGAGAGTTGCTTGTGAGGGAGTCACATAGTGGGGGGTTGATGGGGCATTTTGGTGTGCAAAAGACATTGGATATGCTTAGTGAACATTTCTATTGGCCTAAAATGAAACGTGAGGTTGAAAGAATATGTGCTAAGTGTATTGCATGTAGACAAGCTAAGTCTAGAACAATGCCACATGGTTTTTATACACCCTTGCCAGTACCTAGTGAACCTTGGGTAGATGTTTCTATGGACTTTGTGTTGGGATTACCTAGGACTAGGAGAGGGAGAGATAGCATATTTTTTGTTGTGGATAGATTTAGTAAAATGGCACATTTCATTGCTTGCCATAAGACAGATGATGCAACAAATGTTGCTGAGTTGTTCTTTAGGGAAGTGGTTCGGCTACATGGGATGCCAAGGACCATTGTTTCAGACAGAGATGTTAAGTTCCTTAGTCATTTTTGGAGAGTTTTGTGGGGAAAACTGGGTACTAAACTTTTATTTTCTACTACATGTCACCCACAAACCGATGGACAAACTGAAGTAGTTAACAGGACTTTAGGGACTTTGTTGAGTGCCATTGTTGGAAAGAACCTGAAAACTTGGGAAGATTGTTTGCCATTTATTGAATTTGCATATAATCGTGCTGTGCATTCTTCTACAGGATTTTCACCTTTTGAAATTGTGTATGGTTTTAATCCTTTAACTGTTTTGGATTTAATGCCTTTGCCTTTGAATGAGCTTACTAGTTTAAATGGTAAAAGGAAGGCTGAAGTGGTTAAAGCAATACATGAGAAGGCACGTGAGCAGATTGAAAAGAAAAACCGCATGTATGCTCAAAAAGCGAATAAAGGGCGAAAGCAAATCATATTTGAACCAGGAGATTGGGTTTGGGTGCATATGAGGAAAGAGCGGTTTCCACAGCAAAGGAAGTCGAAACTTGATGCAAGGGGTGATGGCCCGTTTCAAGTGTTAGAACGCATCAATGACAATGCCTATAAAATCGACTTGCCTGGTGAGTATAACATTAGTGCTTCTTTTAATGTTTCTGATTTGTCTCCTTTTGATTTTGATTCAGATTCGAGGACGAATCCTTTTGAAGAGGGAGGGGATGATGCGAAATGGACCAGGAAGCCATCAAGAGATGACTTGGCTTTGCCAAGTGGGCCAATTACTAGAGCTAGGGCCAAGAAGTTCAAGGGAGCCTTAGAAGTCTACTTGGGCCGAATGGTGGAAGCCATGGAGGAGCAATGGCGTGATGGGCAAAGCAAGGCCAAGGCTATGCCATTGAGGCCGAATGTTGAAGGGCCATTTGAAGGAAGTGTGGTCCATGCTTTATGTGCCACATATGGCCTACAAGGGGATTGATTTGATTGGGCCCATAGTTAGGACCTTTATATGTATTTTTCTTTTGGGTTAAATTAGTTTGTTATTAGGCTTTTTAAGTGTGCTCACGCCAACTTGTATTGGGCAGCCCAAGTGTTTTCCTTTATGTGTTATTTGGGCCAAATTCTCATTACCAATAAGTAGAGAATTCGGCCAGCCCATTAGTCTTAGGGTTAAGTCTTTAGTTGGTGGCATATAAATACCACCTTAAACCTAATTGTGGAACAAATTTTGATTAATTGAGAAGTTCATTTGGCTTAGCCGAATTTCTTAGTGAGAGAGGCAGATTTGCATTCTTTCATTTTGCATTAGGAATTTAGTTAACTTATCAATCATTGATTGTGGCGTTTTCTATTTCCTTCATCCCAATTATTTGCGTTCTCAATCACAGGTTGATTGTGGGTTCAATAGGGAGGGATTTTAACTTGTTCATCTTTGTTGATCATAGTGTGCGTTTTAGGGGTTTCGGGTTCATATAACCTTGGGGTTCTGCGTCATATAAAACTGTAATGCCTCATTACGGTTTTCTTTAGGTTATTTGCTAGTTAGGGGTAGCCACCCTATAAATAGAATATGTTATGTTAAGAATTTCAGAATTTGAATGACATTTTTCTTGGCATAGCCGAATTTATTTTCTTAGAATAAGAGAGTGAATTGCTTTCTTTTCTATTGCATGAAGAATTTGATTAACTTATCAATTGTTTGATTGTGGCATTTTTCAGGTTCTTTAATTCCCGATTATTTGCGTTTCCATTCACAAGTTGTTTGGGGGTTCAATAGGGAGGGTGTTTATCTGATTTGCTTTACTATTCGAATCGTATGTGTGGGTTTGTAGCTCGTTAGCTATTGGGTTCCGCATCATTTGGTATTAGAGCCAAAGTAAAGTAAATTCCTATTTATCTTAGCATTAGGTTTGCGTTTTCTTTTTCTTTGAATTCTAGTTATTTATGCCGAATTAGGTTGCATTAAATTTCTTAGTTAATTGTGCTTTTTGTGTGTTTAAATTAGCCTTTTTTTTGTCTTACCTTTACCTTGAATTCGTGAAATAGCCTTGAACTGAAATCTTGAACATCCTTAGATTTGAATCCGAATCCTAGTAGAAGAAGATTAGAGATTAGTTTGCTGATTTGGAAAAAAAAAAGAATATTTTGAGAGGCCATAACTTTTGACATGGGTGTCCGATTTGCTATTATAAGATATTTTCGGAAAGAGAATTTCGAGCCCTACAATCGTTACTTGGGCTTTGACCTATGTAACTGCTCTTTTTGAACCTCAAAAATGATGTTAGACCTCCATTTTTCACTTTGAAGTTTTTGCATTTTAAGAAAGGGTTTTAGAAAACCGAATTTGAACCTTGATCACTTTTAGCTTGAAACCCGACCTTAGTAGTCTTTAGTCTTTTTCTTATTTCCTTCATTTAAAAAGAAAAAAAAAACATGAAAGAAAAGAATAGAAGAAATAGAGAAAATAAGAGAAAAAAAAAACGTGAAAGAAAGGAATATAGGAGGAGAAAAGGGTAGGGAGCAATTCGGCCAAGGAAGGTTTATATAGCAAAAAAAGGAAAATCCAAATACTTTAATAGGTGGGAAAGTTAATCCTAAGTGCTTGAGGATTAGGGGCAGCAATTAATCCTTTTCTAAATAGAGGTGGGAATGCTTTAATAATAAGAAAAATTAATCCTGTCTATTTTGGGATTAGGAAAACTTAATCCTAAACCACCTTTGATTATTATTATCCAATTCGGATAAGGATTCATTTGTGCTACCATTTGCTTACCATTTTGGATATCATTTTCCTAACATTTGCTAACCATTTTTGGTATCATTTTTCCTATCATTTGCTATCCATTTTTTGTAACATTTTCCTATCATTTGCTATCCATTTTTGGTAATATTTTCCTATCATTTGCTATCCATTTTTGGCATCATTTTGGTACCATTTTGCTATCATTTTACACCATTTTGGTATCATTTTTCTACCATTTTGCCATCATTTTGATACCATTTTGCGATCATTTTGCCATCATTTTGCCACCATTTTGGTATCATTTTTCCATCATTTTCCTATCATTTTGCACACAACTTGACACATTAATTAGAGCTTGATACACCATTCGGCCTATTCATCATTTTGGCTCTAAATTGAATTATCGTGAGTGCATTCTGCCTTACTTAGTATAATTAGGTTTCTTTGTTATTTTCTTGCTTTGTTTCGTAGAATAACTAGGTTCTATATTTGGTTTACTTTGTAGTGAATCAAATTCATACATTTTATCCAAATTGTCATTTTTCTTAATTCTTGTTGCTTATTTCTTTGTTTTAAGCTTGCTTTTGTCCCTTACAGTTAGAGTATTTTTGCTTGTTTTAATACTCCAATTTGATATAATCAAGTGGTATACCAGTCTTGTTCGTGTACCACCTCCATTTTTGTTTAGTGTCTTCTTTTCTAGCTTTGAGCTTCCTTTTATTGTTAGTTGCTTATTTCTTTGCTTTCTTAAAATGTACTCAAAATTTTGGTTTGTTAATTGATTTCTAAAGTGCAATTTTAAAGTTGCAATTAGAGTGGTAAAATGCAAGAGTGTGTGAGTACATTAAGAGGGTAAAAGCCTTGTTTGAGTGAAACACGAGAGGAGTGACATCCTTTGAGCGTAAACACGAGAGGGAGTGTGTAAGGCTATTATCTAACATCTGTTTGCAGATTTTTAAATCATGACTGAAGAACACAGGAAAAAACAGGAGCAACTCTCGAGGAGGTAGTGTTCTCCATTCAAGCTATGCATGGTACGTTTGAAAAATTCATGAGAGACATGGGGAATATGAATGATAGGATAGAAAGGCTAGAATTGGGTTCAAATAGTACATCTAGGAGAACAACAAGGAGGGGCAGATGGACTGATGAAAACGTAAGGGCTGACTTAGAAGATTTAGATGAAGGAGAGACTAGTGGGAGATTGGATGGGAATTTAGGTAACATTAAGCTTAAGATTCCTCCATTTAAGGGTAGAAATAATGTTGAAGAGTACCTATTGGAAAGGAAGGTTGAAATGATCTTTGATTGTAATAGGTATTCTGAGGAGAAGAAAGTGAAGATAGCAGCTGTGGAGTTTACTGATTATGCACTATTTTGGTGGGATCAATTGAACATGAGTAGAAGGAAAGTGGGTAGACGACCTATTAGTAGTTGGGAGGATATGAAGGAGGCCATGAGAAAACGATTTGTGCCATCACACTACTTTAGAGAGTTACATCAAAGGTTGCATAGGTTAGTGCAAGGAGGTAGGTCAGTAGAGGACTACCATAAGGAGATGGAAATGTACATGGTTAGAGCTAACATTGAGGAGGATGAAGAGGGCTAGGTTTCTAGATGGATTAAATAAGGAGATTGCTGATGTCATTGAGCTTCATAGATATGATTCCATGGAGGAAATGTTGAGTATGGCAATGAAGATCAAGAAACAGAAGAAGAGTAGGAGCCTCAACCGAACCAGTAACAATTCAAGGGATAGTTTGGGATCTAGATGGACCAAAGGGGAGGATAGAAAAGACTTTAGGGGATCCAAACCCTATGGGGCAGATTCGGGTTCCAAAGATGCAAGGGCTGTCTAATCACCATCCAAAGTTGTAAAAGGTAACCCTAATACTCCAACTCCTAGTAGAGAGATTAAATGCTTTAAATGCTTGGGGAAGGGGCATATGGCACGTGACTGTCCTAATAAAAGGGTAATAATAGCTAGGGATGATGGAGAAATTTTTTCTGAATCAGACCATAGTGAAGATGAGATGCCACCTTTGGAAGATTGTAGTGATTGTGATAGTGAGGGAGAGTTGTTGGTTGCTGAAAGTGGGAAATCTTTAGTGGCTAGGCAAGCTTTGAACTTAAATATTAAGGAAGAGAGCCTAGAATAAAGAGAAAACATATTTCACATTAAGTATTTAATTAATAGAAGGGTGTGCACAGTTATTATTGATGGAGGTAGTTGCACTAATGTAGCTAGTGTGAATATGGTTGATAAGCTGAATTTGGAATGTGAAAAGCATCCTAGACCTTATAAATTACAATGGTTGAATGACAGTGGAGAGGTCAAGGTAACACGGCAAGTAAGAGTGCCATTTTCTATTGGGAGGTATAAGGATGAGGTGGTTTGTGATGTGGTACCTATGTAGGCAGGCCATTTACTTTTGGGGAGGCCTTGGTAATTTGATAGACATGTGGTGCATAATGGGTACACTAACCGTTATTCTTTTTCTTATGAAGGTACGAAAGTGACTTTGACACCATTATCTCCTAAAGAAGTGTTTGAAAATCAAAAGAAATTAGCTGAGAGGGAGAGAGAGGCTACGGCCCAAAATGAAAATAAGAGAGAAAAAGAAAGAAAATGGGGAAAAGATGCCAGAAAAGAAACAAAACAAATAAATGGCCCATTGGTGAGTGAAAACAAGAAAGGTGGGAGACAAAAATAGAATTTTTATGTAAGGGCAAGAGAGGTTAAGAGTGCTTTAGCAATAGGGCAGCCATTGATCCTTGTAACTTATAAAGAGATTTTGTTTTTTGACACTGGCATTGACCATGAGTCTTTGCCTTCTAGTTTTGTGTCTTTGTTGCAGGAGTATTCAGATGTCTTTCCTGATGAGCTACCAGATGGATTACCACCTTTGACAACCATTCCTAACCGACCAGCCTATAGAAGCAATCCCAAGGAAACTAAGGAGATGCAAAGGCAAGTGGAAGAACTCATGGAAAAGGGTTTGGTTAGGGAGAGTATGAGTCCTTGCGCAATACCCGTTCTATTGGTGCCTAAGAAGGATGGAACTTGGAGGATGTGTATTGATTGTTGATGCGTGCACAGGGGGGTCAACATTGCAAGATTATAAACATTGCAAGTTTGGATTTATGGAGATTAAATTTGGGGAAGTTCAAGAAGGCTTGAAGGTGGTTTACTGTAGCTATGAAGAAGCCAAATCAAAAAGAGACTTTGAAGAGAGGCATGTGCAAGTCATGTGACCTTGACATGTGCTAGACATGTGACATGTTGATGCGTGCACAGGGGGGTCAACACTTCAAGATTATAAACAATGGAAGTTCATATTCATGGAGATCAAATTTGGAGAAGTTAAAGAAGGCTCGAAGGAAGTCCGTGGGCCAAATTTATGAAGAAGCCAAATTGCAGATGGACATGTGCTAGTCATGTGACGACTTAACATGTGCAGGTCATGTGACACTTGACATGTGCCGACCATGTGACCTTGACATGTGCTATGCATGTGCCACTTGACATGTGCCGACCATGTAACCTTGACATGTGCTATGCATGTGAGCCAGAGCATGTGCAATGCATGTGCTAATTGGTGGATTAAGGGGCTGATTTATTTGGGCTTTTAGTTTAAGCTTTTATTTATTATTTTCATTTGATTATTTGTAATATGTTAGGCCTTAACTTATTCTGTTGGGCTTATTTAAGTGAGATGGGCTCATTTAATTAGTTATTTTTAAGCTTTTTGGGCTATATTTTAAGTTAATTAGTGTGGGCTTTAGTTATCTTGGTGTAAGGCCCATGTTTTAAGGCCTATTTGATTAATTAGGGTTTTTATTAGCTTAAGTGAGTATAAATACTCCTCAAAAACGAATTTGTAATTCAGACTTGGAGATTATGATATTTTGAGACTTTTATTTGGCTTGGCCAAATTCTTCATTGGAGAGGATTGTTTGTCTTCTTCTTTTGCATCAAGAACTTTAATTCTTATCAAGGTATTTACTTTGTGGCGAATTTTGTTCTTGTGTTTTTAAATCAATCTATTATAAGCGTTTCCATTCACATAGTTGTTTGGGGGTTCTCTAGATTGGGGTTTATTCTTGTTCATGTCTATGCCATATTGTATGTTCAAGGGGTTTCGGGTTCTTTAACCTTGGGGTTCCGCATCATTTGGTATCAGAGCTTGGATTTGGATTAAATTCTTATTTATCCATATTTGTTTGCTGTTTTTATTCATTAATTTTCAATTTATTTGATTCCTAAAATTTAGGAACCCTTGTTCATCATAGTGGCCTAAATTATAGGGAGCTTCGTTTTAGGTGTTATTTCTTATTGTTTGATCTTGATTTCTAGGTTATTAGTTGTTCTAGTTGTTATCTAGCTAAAAATAAAATAAAAAAATAAAAAAAGAATTTCGTAGTACTATTCCTGGTACTGTTCACACGTACTGTTCATTGCACTGTTCACACGTACTGTTCATCGGAATTTACCGTTCATCCGAATTTAGAAAAAGTATTTTAATTTGGGTTAACTTTGGTTGGTGTGAACAATTAGGATTGTATTTCTTTAGGATAGAATTGTTATTATCTAATTAGTTAGAGATAATTCAAAAAAAAAAGAAAAAAATTAGGATTGGGATATTATTTAAATTAGGACATTAAATTAGATAAGTTTCATTTTGTCTTAAGTCTAGACATTTGGGTTTCCATATCTTGAACTAATTAAGACATAGTGGATAAGTCATTTTGTCTTAGTTTAGACATTTGGGTTTCCTTATTTGATCTTATTAAGACATATTGGATTAATCTTTGTCTTATTTTGGATAAACATTTGGGTTTCCTAATCTTGTTTTAGTTTGGACATCTTGTGTCTCCTTTTCATTTTGTCTTAGTGTGATAATACATATTGTCTCAAATTGAATTTTCCATTAGGGAGATTTCAATTTCTGCATTATTGCATTAGTTTTGTCATTTCTTTCATTCTTAAGTTTCCATTTTTTGTGTCTTTGTGTTTTTTGCTTCCGATTACACTATAATTAACAATTTGATTCTTGTTAGTTAAATTTACATAATTCGGACAGCATACATATCTTCACCTTGTATGCTCATTTCAACGTTCTTCACTTTGGTCTTTTGCTTCTAGCTTTGTGCCTATTTTCTTTGTTAAGTATTTTCATTGCATTCTTTACCATAATTTGCTGCTTGTGAACTATTTTGACTTGAGTTTGAGTTCTGAAGTGCAACTGAAGATAACAAGCTTGAGTGTGTGAGCTTAAAAGAGGGTAAAAGCCTACTTGAGTGAAACACGAGTGGAGTGCCATCTTTTTGAGTGAAACACGAGTGGAGTGCCATCTTTTTGAGTGAAACACGTGAGGGAGTGAAATGTGAGTTTTTATTTCTCTTCTAACGTTTATTTGCAATTTATAAATCATGTCAAGAAAGGACATAAAGGAGACAATGGGTGAGAAAGAGGATGAAAACGTGCCTAATGTGAAGATGATGTATAAAACATTCATGAGTGAGTTTAAGAAGTTGAATACTAAGATGGATAGGATGGAGAAGAGAATAAATGAATCTACTAAAATCAAAAATCGAAGTAAATCAATTGACCGTCATAGGAAAAATGAAGATTCTGAAGATATGGAATTGAGGTTTAAACAACTTTTTAGACAGTTAGATAAGTGTTTGAAAAAGGAGAAAAGAAAGAAAGATGAAGCTACAATGGAAGAGATTATTTGTGAAGCTGAAAGAGATGCTATAGATTTGTATGATAATAAGGTTGTGAGTGAAGAAGAAATCAGTGGAAGTGAAGTAGTTGTTGTTTTGAGTGAGAAGGAAGATGTTTGTTTAGTTGAGATGGAAGATCAGCATGTTATGATTGATCCTGTAGTGCTTAAGGAGGCTAAGTTAAACATGGAGAAAGAAGAGCACCATGATCATAACGAAATGGTTGTATTGAAAAATCATGTTTTTCTTAGTATTTTTGTTAAATTGCAGGAACATGATGAGTCCTTAGCTGAAGAAGCATTCATTTTATTTCCACCTATTCAGAAGATCTCATATGAAGATAAATTTATTTTAAAAGTGCCAATTCCCAACTTGAACAAGACGAAGATTCGAGGATGAATCTTTTCTAAAGAGGGAATGATGCGTGCACAGGGGGGTCAACACTTCAAGATTATAAACAATGGAAGTTCATATTCATGGAGATCAAATTTGGAGAAGTTAAAGAAGGCTCGAAGGAAGTCCGTGGGCCAAATTTATGAAGAAGCCAAATTGAAGATGGACATGTGCTAGTCATGTGACGACTTAACATGTGCAGGTCATGTGACACTTGACATGTGCCGACCATGTGACCTTGACATGTGCTATGCATGTGACACTTGACATGTGCCGACCATATGACCTTGACATGTGCTATGCATGTGAGCCAGAGCTTGTGCAATGCATGTGCTAATTGGTGGATTAAGGGGCTGATTTATTTGGGCTTTTAGTTTAGGCTTTTATTTATTATTTTCATTTGATTATTTGTAATATGTTAGGCCTTAACTTATTCTGTTGGGCTTATTTAAGTGAGATGGGCTTTAATTAGCTTGGGCTCATTTAATTAGTTCTTTTTAGGCTTTTTGGGCTATATTTTAAGTTAATTAGTGTGGGCTTTAGTTATCTTGGTGTAAGGCCCATGTTTTAAGGCCTATTTGATTAATTAGGGTTTTTATTAGCTTAAGTGAGCATAAATACTCCTCAAAAACGAATTTGTAATTCAGACTTGGAGATTATGATATTTTGAGACTTTTATTTGGCTTGGCCAAATTCTTCATTGGAGAGGATTGTTTGTCTTCTTCTTTTGCATCAAGAACTTTAATTCTTATCAAGGTATTTACTTTGTGGCGAATTATGTTCTTGTGTTTTTAAATCAATCTATTATAAGCATTTCCATTCACATAGTTGTTTGGGGGTTCTTTAGATTGGGGGTTTAATCTTGTTTATGTCTATGCCATATTGTATGTTCAAGGGGTTTCGGGTTCTTTAACCTTGGGGTTCCGCATCACATGTCATGTGCTATGCATGTGCCATATGCATGTGCACATCATGTGACACATTACATGTGCAATGCATGTGCCAATTAATGGACTTAATGGGCTGTTTTGTTTGGGCTTTTAGTTTAGGCTTTTATTTGATTATTTGTAATATATTAGGCCTTAACTTATTCTTTTGGGTTTATTTACGTGAGATGGGCTTTAATTAGCTTGGGCTCATTTAATTAGTTCTTTTTAAGCTGTATTTTAAGTTAATTAGTGTGGGCTTTAGTTATCTTGGTGTAAGGCCCATGTTTAAAGGCCTATTTGATTAATTAGGGTTTTTATTAGCTTAAAGGAGTATAAATACTCCTCAAAAACGAATTTGTATAGAGAGATTGGAATTATTAAACATTGGAGGTTATCCTCTTTTCTTGGCTTTGCCAAAATTCTAATAGATTAGATTTGTGAGATTTGCTTGCTTTTCTTTTCAATTGTTTGATTGTGGCATTTTTCAGGTTCTTTAATTCCCAATTATTTGCGTTTCCATTCACAAGTTGTTTGGGGGTTCAATAGGGAGGGTGTTTATCTGATTTTGCTTTGCTATTCGAATTGTATGTGTGGGTTTGTAGCTCGTTAGCTATTGGGTTCCGCATCATTTGGTATCAGATACATCAATCTGTAAAAGAGGTAAAGGGAAAGGAGAAAGAAAAGAAAAATGAGAGAAAAGAGGCCAGTAGTGAAAAGAATAAAAGTAAAGGCCCAATGGTGAGTGACTGCACTAGTGAGAGAAAGAATGAGAGAAGTGCAGGAGAGAAGTAGTTAATGTGTGTTGAGGTAAAAGGAGAGCAGAGTGAGTTGAGTGAAAAATTCAGCAAATATTCCTTTTATGCAAAAGAGAGAGAGTTGAAGAGTGCTTACTTAGGCATGAGAACTTTAGTACTTTTGAGGTTTAAGGACAATTATTTTTCTGAAACTAACCTTAACCCAAATTTGCCTAGTTCTTTTTCTGAGTTATTGCAGGATTATAAAGATGTCTTCCCTGAGGAGATACCACCTGGGTTGTGATGCGGAACCCAATAGCTAACGAGCTACAAACCCACACATACGATTCAAATAGCAAAGCAAAATCAGATAAACACCTGCTGGGTTTCAACGGATTAAAAACATTAAACGCAGCGGAAAAATTCGAAACCCGAAACAGGATCCAAGTAGATTCGATTGATTCAAAAAGGAAGAGATTGAATTACTAACCTTTAGAACGAAATAACTCTTTAATCCGGACTGAAGACGCTGCCTTTACGCGAACGTCCTCTATCGGTATCCACACGCACGAACAAATGAGCAGGAGTCGCAGGGGTGCTAGCTCCCTTGAATGCGAATGGATTTCTTTTCTTTCTTTCTCAAAGAATAATGGTGGCTCTGTTTTTCTTTTTCTTTCTTTCACAAAGAAGAACGACGGCACTGTTTTTTTTTTCTTTCTCTCAAAGATGAAGAACTATACAGCCACTCTAATCCTTGTTATTTAGAATAACGTGATTAGTGTTTCTATTAGGGTTAAACTCTTTTTATTAACATATATCTCATATATAACTGTATATATATTTCAAATCCTTTTCCTCTTAGGAAAAGATAAATGAGGATATTATCTCTTAATTCAAAATTAAGATATAATATATATATATATATACATATATTTATATATATATATATATTTATTTTATTATTCTAAATAATAAAAAATAATATATTAATACATATTATTATCTCATATTCAAAATAAGAGATATTTATATGTATAAATATATATATATATAAATATGTAATTTCGAAATTAAATATAAATACCTATATTTATATTTTATTCCGAAATAACCCAATAAAATCCATTCTGTTCATTTTGCTCTTGGTGTGTGACCCAATAGGTTTATATTATGTTGGCAGTGGGCCTAATCCCATAAAAGCCCACAAGTCATAATTGGTCTCTAGCAAGACATTATGACTACCCAAATAATATAAATATCGTTAGTCCGATTTTAACCTTGCAATAGAACATGTTATTATCCTTTTGTCACATGATATCTTGTTCGAACATAAGTCATGGTCCATGTCAAACTTAAATTGTTCAAACATATAATTTCTCGATCACCAAGTAGACTGATAAATTCAAATGACATTGATCACACTATCAATTCATTTGAGCACGGCCATGCATTTTACAGTCCTACTTATCGAGGGGCCCAATAGATATCTCTCTCATAAGAGAGGGACAAATTCCATCTTGATTATTCACTTTCCTCCGCATAATTCTCATTATGTCCGATCATAAACTTTATAATTATCCGATTAAAGATAACGTTTGATTATGTCAAAACATAATGATCCTTATGTAGGAAACTATGATAACCTCAGGTCAAAGGATTCAATAATATATCTATTATAAGATCACTTATGACATTAACCCATGAAGTGATCTTATAGTGGGTCTATCCAGTACTTTGTTCTCTAGCAAGTACATATAGATTTGATTTATATCAACATATATAATCATCCCATGATTATCAATGCAAATCTATACTAGTCTTAATTTATCTTTATGCCCTTTATTGATAAATGACTAGGGACAACATGAATAACATTGATATTCATAAACATTACAATAATGTAACATGCCAATAATATCAATGCGAAGAAAACCATTATATAAATGAAAAAGTAATGATTACATCAAGGTCCAAATGTTTGGCCTAGGGCATAACCACTAACAACACCCTCCCTATTGAACCCCCAAACAACTTGTGAATGGAAACGCAAATAATCGGGAATTAAAGAACCTTACTTTAACTCTGATACCAAATGATGCAGAACCCAATAGCTAACGAGCTACAAACCCACACATATGATTCGAATAGCAAAGCAAAATCAGATAAACACCCTCCCTATTGAACCCCCAATCAACCTATGATTGAAAATGCAAATAATCGGGAAAACGAAGAAGATGAAAACGCCACAATCAAGACAATTCAATTTAGAGCCAAAAAAATGATGAATAGGCTGAATGGTGTATCAAGCTCTAATTAATGTGTCAAGTTGTGTGCAAAATGATGGCAAAATGATAGGAAAATGATGTCAAAATGGTGTAAAAATGATGGCAAAATGGTAGCAAAATGGCGACAAAATGGTAGGCAAATGATGGCAAAATGGTAGGAAAAGGATGGCAAAAATGATACCAAAATGGTGTAAAAATGACAGCAAAAATGGTACCAAAATGTTACCAAAAAATGACAAGCAAATGGTAGCACAAATGAATACTTATCCGAATTGGATAATAATAATCAAATGTGGTTTAGGATTAAGTTTTCCTATTCCCAAAACAGATAGGATTAATTTTTCCTATTACATAAAGGATTCCTATCTCTATTTAGAAAAGGATTAATTGCTGCTCCTAATCCTCAAGCACTTAGGATTAAGTTTTCCCACCTATTAATGGATTTAGATTTTCCCTCCCTTGGCCGAATCTACTCCCAACCCTTTTCTCCTTCTCAATTCTTTTCTTTCACGCTTTTTTTTTTCTCTTTTTTTTTTCTTTTCTTTATATGAAATAGAGAACAACTAGACTACAAACCACCAAACTTCTCAAGCCCAAAAGATCAGAACTCAAATTCGGTTTTCTAACTCTTTTTTTTTATTCAAAACGCAAAAACTTCAAAGTGAAGAACGGAGGCTTAAACATCCTTTTTAAGGGCCAAAAATTACAGTTACGTAGTGCAAAGCCCATGTAACGATTGTAGAGCACGAAATTCCCTTTCTGAAAATATATTATAATAGCAAATCAGACACTCGAGTCAAAAGTTATGGCTTTTCGAAAATTTCTATTTTTTTTTATCAAATCAGCAAACTAATCTCTAATCTTCTCCTACTAGGATTCGAATTCAAAGCAAAGAATGTTCGAGATTTCAGTTCAAGGCTAATTCACGAATTCAAGGTAAAAGTAAGAAAAGAAAAGGCTAATTTAAACACACAAATAAACACAATTAACTAAGAAACTTAATGCAACCTAATTCGGCATAAACAACTAGAATTCAAAGAAAAGAAAACGCAAACCTAACACTAAGATAAATAGGAATTTACCTTAACTTTGGCTCTGATACCAAATGATGCGGAACCCAATAGCTAACGAGCTACAAACCTACACATATTGATACGGATCATCCAACCATTAAAGACCCTTTGAAGATGCCTAGTGGTCCAGTCACAAGAGGGAGAGCTAAGAAGCTGAAGATGGCTATGACAACCTATGTGCAAGGCTTTGTTACTCAAGAACTACATGAAGATGCCTTTAAGAAGTGTTATAAAGAGCTTGAAGGAGGCTTTCACAAAGTACTTAGCCTTTTGGAAGCTTCTAGTGAAATTGGGCCAACTTAAGTCATTTTTTGGTTTATTCTACTTTGGGCTTTAATTGTACAAGTCATGTGCTTCATTTAAAGGTCACATGACTCATTTATTTAATGACTTAATGGGCTAAACGTGATGGGCTTTTAGATTGGGTTTAGTTTAGTTATTTTTGGGTTTTAGTTAGTCTTTATTTTGGGCTTTAAACAATTCGGCCCACTCTTTTCTTAATGGGTTTGTTTTAAGTTAAGTCTTGTAAATGGGCTTATTTGATAGCTTAAGCCCATGGACAATTCGGCCTAGCTTAGTTTAAGGCTTCATTAGGGTTTTTCTTTATGTTATTTGCTAGCTAGGGTTAGCCACCATATAAATAGGCTATTATGGATTGTAAACTGCAGATTTGAATGACATTTTCTTGGCATAGCCGAATTTTCTTTGCTTAGATTGAGAGTGAATTGCTTTCTTTTCTATTGCATGAAGAATTTGATTAACTTATCAATTGTTTGATTGTGGCATTTTTCAGGTTCTTTAATTCCCAATTATTTGCGTTTCCATTCACGTGTTGTTTGGGGTTCAATAGGGAGGGTTTTTGTCTTCTTTGTCTTTGCAATCAACGTGTATGTTCAAGGGGTTTCGGGTTCTTTAACCTTGGGGTTCCGCATCACATACAATTCAAATATCAAAGCAAAATTAGATAAACACCCTCCCTATTGAACCCCCAAACAACTTGTGAATGGAAATGCAAATAATCGGGAATTAAAGAACCTTACTTTGGCTCTGATACCAAATGATGCGGAACCCAATAGCTAACAAGCTACAAACCCACGCATACAAGATGGTTAGAAGAGAAACAAAGAGATAAAAATCCCCCCCTCTTTAGAAAAGATTCGTCCTCGAATCTTCATCTTGTTCAAGTTGGGAATTGGCACTTGTAGAATAAATTCATCTTCATATAACATCTTCTGAATAGGTGGAAATAAAATGAATGCTTCTCCAGCAAAGAACTCATCATGTTCCTGCAAGTTAACATAAACATTAGGAAAAACATGGTTATTCAATTCATCATTTTCGTTCTGATGCTTTAGATTTATATGCTGGTGAGGTTGTGAATGAGGAGGATATAAGTGAAAGTAAGGATGTTGTCGACTGTTTGAGTAAAAAGGAAGAGAGATTGGAATTATTAAACAATGGAGGCTATCCTCTTTTCTTTGCTTTGCCAAAATTCTAATAGATTAGATTTGTGAGATTTGCTTGCTTTTCTTTTCTATTGCATGAAAAATTTGATTAACTTATCAATTGATTGATTGTGGCGTTTTTCAGGTTCTTTAATTCCCGATTATTTGCGTTTCCATTCACAAGTTGTTTGGGGGTTCAATAGGGAGGGTGTTTATCTAATTTGCTTTGCTATTCGAATCGTATGTGTGGGTTTGTAGCTTGTTAGCTATTGGGTTCCGCATCAGGTTGCCACCAATTAGAGGGATTGAACATCAAATTGATTTTGTTCCTGGTGCACAAATTCCAAACCATCCAGCTTATCGAAGCAATCCAGAAGAAACAAAGGAGTTGCAAAGACAAGTGGAGGAACTTTTAGCAAAGGGACACGTGAGAGAAAGCCTAAGTCCTTGTGCCGTACCTGTTCTTTTGGTACCTAAAAAGGATGGAACCATGCGCATGTGTGTTGATTGTCGAGCAGTTAACAAAATCACTGTAAACTAATCATTAGGTTTAGTTAAACATCGCATTTAAGTGCATCCGTCTTGTCTATTCTTTTCATTCTAAGTTATCAATTTGTGTGTCTAAACTGTTTTTGGTTCCAACTACACTAGTTTAACATATTGCACATTGTTGAACATCTTTATACACTAAAGCACACGAAATTTATCTCTTGTGTGCTAATTTCTAATTTTGTTCAATTTGGTCAATTTGCCTCTAGAATTGGTACTTTTTTTGCTATTCTTGTTAAGTACTCATTATTTCCAAATCAAACTACTTAATTGTGCATATTTGTTTGAGTTTGTTTCTGAAGTACAATTGCGAGAAATCAATTTGTGAGTTGAGAGACAAACACGTGAGGTTGAGTGAATTATTTTCTTTACTTGTTTACTTAAGTTTAAAGATGTCTGGAAATAATAGTAAAGATGAGACTGAGATTATCCCTGATACTAAACTTATGATTAAAGCTTTTATGGATAGTTTGCAAAAGCTAAATCTCAGGATGGATAAACACCCTCCCTATTGAACCCCCAAACAACTTGTGAATGGAAACACAAATAATCGGGAATTAAAGAACTTGAAAAATGCCACAATCAGACAATTGATAAGTTAATTAAATTCTTCATGCAATAGAAAAGAAAAGCAAGCAAATCTCACAAATCTAATCTATTAGAATTTTGGCAAAGCCAAGAAAAGAGGATAGCCTCCAATGTTTAATAATTCCAATCTCTCTATACAAATTCGTTTTTGAGGAGTATTTATACTCCTTTAAGCTAATAAAAACCCTAATTAATCAAATAGGCCTTTAAACATGGGCCTTACACCAAGATAACTAAAGCCCACACTAATTAACTTAAAATACAGCCCAAAAAGCCTAAAAAGAACTAATTAAATGAGCCCAAGCTAATTAAAGCCCATCTCACTTAAATAATCCCAGAAGAATAAGTTAAGGCCTAACATATTACAAATAATCAAATAAGAATAATAAACAACAGCCTAAACTAAAAGCCCAAACAAAACAGCCCATTAAGTCCATTAATTGGCACATGCATTGCACATGTAATGTGTCACATGATGTGCACATGCATATGGCACATGCATAGCACATGACATGGCACATGTCAAAGCACATGGATAGCACATGTCAAGGTCACATGACTTGCACATGCCTCTCTTCAAAGTCTCTTTTTGATTCGGCTTCTTCATAGCTACAGTAAACCACCTTCAAGCCTTCTTGAACTTCCCCAAATTTAATCTCCATAAATCTAAACTTGCAATGTTTATAATCTTGCAATGTTGACCCCCCTGTGCACGCATCATTCCCTCCCTCTTTAGAAAAGATTCGTCCTCGAATCTTCGTCTTGTTCAAGTTGGGAATTGGCACTTCTAGAATAAATTCATCTTCATATAACATCTTCTGAACAGGTGGAAATAAAACGAATGCTTTTTCAGCAAAGAACTCATCATGTTCCTGCAAGTTAACATAAACATTAGGAAAAACATGGTTATTCAATGCATACTTTTCGTTCTGATCATGGTTCTTTTCTTCTTCCATGTTCAACTCAACCTCCTTAGGCACTACAGGATCTATTATAACGTGCTGATCTTCCATCTCAACTACACAAGCATCTTCCTTTTTTCAATCTTTTTCCATTTCACTCAAGGCAATAACATCTTCATTTACACTTATTCCTTCCTCACTCAGTGATGCGGAACCCCAGCCTATGTGCAAACTAGAACGCCAACATACCATGAATATTGATCATAAACAAGTGAATAAATCCCCAATCTAAAGAACCCCCAAACAAGATTGAATGGAAACGCTTATAATAGATTGATTTAGAAAGTAAGAAGAATAAGAATCAAGCATACATTAATCATGCAAATTGCCTAAGTCTAATTCTTCATACAATAGCAAGAATCAATAGAAATTAACTCTCACAAATTCAGTCAATGAAAATTCATTAATCATAAGATATGCAAAATGTAAAGTACAAATAAAGAAGTTCAGCCCTTTATATAGGCTAGGCAGCCAGCCCTCCCTAGAGGAGTTATAATCAAACACTAACTCTAAAAGATAATTAATAAAATAAATAACAAAGATAATTCCTAACATTTATCTACATGTATTTGGCCACAATATGGACTAAGTACATGAATAAATAAAGATAAATACAATCTGAAAATAATCCTAAAAGCTAATGATTATCCTAAGGAAAATGAATGTAGACTCAATTTTGGCTATAAGTGGAATTTGGCTAACTCACTCAAGATAAATTCATCCTATTGTTTCTCCATCAAACTCTATTCAATAATATCCCAAAATAATAAGTATTTATCAAGGAAAACCCATTCCTAAAATTTAGGACCCCAAGTTCACCAATGTAGGCATAAAGCTAAATTTGATTCAAACCCATCCAAATTCAGCTCTCTCCTTTAAAATCCGGCGCCCTCATGTTTTCTAAGCCTTATTTAATTATTTTGGCCCAACTCTTTAGAAGAGATAAGCCCAACTTTAGCCTAACCACTTAAGCTACCCAAAACACTGAAATAAGCCCAAAAATAAAACAAACCTAATTAAATAAGCCCAAAACGTTTTCTAAGGTACTAGGCTGCCCAAATACATTTAATTATATGTCATTACAATAATAGAAGCTAAACAAAATAGCTTGAAGGCCCATTTGACCATTCAGCCACAACCTGTCTTCATAGCCCAATTTAGCTTCTTTCCCTTCCTGAACTTGTATCTTCTCTACATAAGGCCTCATGAATGCTTGTAGGACTTCTTTAAGTTTCTTTGACCTTGATTTTATGCCATTATGCTTGGCTGTGCTTATATCATTGACTGAGACTTTAAAGATAGTAAATGACCTTTGAAAAGTTATCTGAAAGCATAGATAGACTCAGAATAGTGCGTAGAACAGTTTGGTAATGAAAAAGTAATTTTATGGTGACACTGAAAAATGGGTGAACCAGACTGCTAATGGACCCTAAATAAGATGGAATCAAGGTCAAATGAGTTATTAAGAGCAAAAAGGAGGTTAAGGATGGAAAGTAAACTGGACTGGTCCAACCTGAGAACCGAATCGATCGGACTAGTTTGACCCGGTTTGACCATGAATTGATCGAGCTCTAATTAGAGCTATAGAGCTCAGAAAAATTATCTGAAAGTATGGATTTACTTGAATTATTATGTAGAATCAAATGGTAATGAAAAATAAATTTTATGGTGACACAGAAAACTGGATTATTGGACCGGTAAGAAATTATCGGACAGGGAAACGGTCTCCAATTGGGCTAAAATTTTATATGGAGCCTAATAAATATATTTTATGAATTATAGAATTTATTTGGGTAGAAATTGAACTTGGGAAGTGATGGAAATAAATTTGGATTGGAAAATGGGCTTAATAACCTAAATGGGCTTTTGGATTGGCCCAATTGGTTGAACCAAGCCCAAGCCCACTTAAGACCCTATATAAGGCAGAAAAATCAGCCAATTTCCAGATTTCTCTCTAGCTCTCTCCTCCCTTCTCTTGGCCAAATGGAGTGTTCTCCATTTCTCCATCAATTTCTTCCTTCTTCTCCCAAAGTTCTCACCAAATCCAACCTTCCTAAGTGAAATTCAGCCTCTCTTTTCCTTGATGATGGTCTCAAAATATCATTTGGAGTGAAAGAAGTGAGAAAAATCAATTGCTCAAGATTATGTGTCAAAAGTGAGGTAAGAGATTTTGAGGTCTATAATTCAATTTAATGGTTCAAATAGGTATTTTAGGGTAAGTAGAGGATGTTTATGTAGTTATATTGAGTAAATGAAGTTAAATAATGGTAGTTTCTTTGATGTGATAATTCAGCCACTTAAGGATTTCTTAGGAGATGGTGATGTTTCATGGAGTAAAGCTAATGAAAGGAAGATTGAAGTATGGAGAAAATGAATATAAGGTTAGTGGATACAATATCCCATCCTTTCCGTTAATTATATATGTTTTTAGCATATATTTATATTGTATGTGTGTGATTGATGCATGTTTAATTGAAATAAACTTAATAGACATGTTTTGGAAGGTTAAATATAAGATTTAGAATGATTAAAATGAAAAGAAATAAATTGTATATCAAGAATATAATGTAGGCCGAATTGAATACTTTGAGTATATTAAAGTATACATGATGTTTTAAATGAATTAATGGCATATTCATAATAATTTATATGAAATATGTCTAAATTAATAATTAAAGAGATGAAAAAGAAAATATTTAGAGGGTAGACATAATGTAGGCCTAATAGATTATCTAGATTAAATTGAATATATGTTATGATATAATGTAATTAAAGTGTATACTTAGGCTAAATGAAATGAAATATAAGTAAATAAAAGAAAAAAGAATGAAAAATAAAAGTAAGAAGAGAAAGATTAATTGGGCCGAATGGATTCCTAAAGATAACCTAAGTAAATATTGATGATTTAATGCAAATTAAGTGTAATTACATGTTAATTTAGGTATAATATAGCTAAATGAATGATAATTGAGTGAAAGTAAAATGGAATATGAAGTATATATGTAGGCCGAATGGTAACCTTAGGGTTATTATAGTATAAAATGGAAAATTGTTTAATATTTTGATATAAAATGAACATATAATGTAAAATGAGTGTATATTAATTTATTTGGAATTAATTGAACATAAAAAATATTTTAGAATATAATAATGCATTATGTTAATAATTGAAATTATAATTTATGTGGTATTTTAATGAAAATATGGCATAGATAATGCTAAAATAACTAAATTAGTGGAATGAAGATGCTGTAGTGAGAAAAGATTGAATTATGTGAAGATTTGTCATATCGACATAAAGGTATGCCATAATGAATTAATGTTATAATTTATTTTAATTTGAGTTTTTATTTGAAATTTGAAGAATGACATATTTGAATTGCCCTTAATAGTGGTCTGGTAGCTAAATCTAGTTCAGGATATAGTTGGCTAGCCATAGGGATTCCACACCGCGGTACGAGTCATGATGACTCGTTTAAGTAGGCCAATGACAGTCTACTAAATGTTGGAATGTTCAAATGTTAAATGTAAAATGAAATGGAATGGAATGGAATGTATGGGTGGTCCTTTGGGGTCACTCTAAAATGTAGTTGATCTGTGGGGTACACGTCTCACGTATCCGGTTCAAAGATTTCTATCGGATTGATACTAGGGGCAAAATTATAAAAAAAAATAGATTTAAAAATGTTAAAAATATGAATTAAAGTGAGTAATGCAAATTAAAATGAGACATCGAGTAATAAAAGGGCCTAATTGTAAGGAATTAAAAAGATTGTGGGATTAAAGGGTAAAAGTGTAAATTTAATAATTAACAAGGTTAATAAGACAAAATAGGAAATGAATTGGTAAAGTAAGTAAATTGATAATAGTATAAGGACTAAAACGTAAAGTGGCATAAAAATAGTATTTAAGGGTTAATCGGTAAAATTGTATGTCAATGATGGAAAATGAATTAGAACGAGCAAACGAACAAATAAGGAAAAATAGAGTGAAGAAGGACTAAAATGTAAGGATCTTAAAGTAATAGGGGCAAAACATTAATTGTGTAAAAGATTGAATTAAAAAGGAAAATATGAAGTTATGTGTGATTAAATACTAAACTAAGTAAAATAGTAATAAATTAAGGACTAAAAGGGTAATTTGACATAAAAATGACATTTAGGGATTAAACAGAAATTTGACATATAAGAAATGAAATTAATGTGAAAAGTATTGAAGAAATGACATTAATGGCATATTTGTGAATATAGTGAAAATAAAGAGTAAAATTATAATTTGGATAAAATTAAGAGGACTTAAGTGTAAATTAGTATCAGAATAATATTGTAAGGACTAATTGGTAATTTGCAAGTCAATTAATGAAATAAATGTAATAACAAAGTTATTTAATGACATTATTGTAAATAAGTGGTAAGAAAAGGTGATGCGGAACCCCAAGGCTAAAGAACCCGAAACCCCTTGAACATACAATATGGCATAGACATGAACAAGAATAAACCCCCAATCTAAAGAACCCCCAAACAACTATGTGAATGGAAACGCTTATAATAGATTGATTTATAAACACAAGAACAGAATTCGCCACAAAGTAAATACCTTGATAAGAATTAAAGTTCTTGATGCAAAAGAAGAAGACAAACAATCCTCTCCAATGAAGAATTCGGCCAAGCCAAAAGAAATTTATCAAATTAATCAAATCTGCCTCCAATCTCGTTTTTGTAGAGTATTTATACTCTCTTAAGCTAATAAAAACCCTAATTAATCAAATAGGCCTTAAAACATGGGCCTTACATTAAGATAACTAAAACCCACACTAATTAACTTAAAATTCAGCCCAAAAAGCCTAAAAAGAACTAATTAAATGAGCCCAAGCCAATTAAAGCTCATCTCACTTAAATAAGCCCAAAAGAATAAGTTAAGGCCTAACATATTACAAATAATCAAATGAAAATAATAAATAAAAGCCTAAACTAAAAGCCCAAATAAATCAGCCCCTTAATCCACCAATTAGCACATGCTCTGGCTCACATGCATAGCACATGTCAAGGTCACATGATCGGCACATGTCAAGTGTCACATGACCTGCACATGTTAAGTCGTCACATGACTAGCACATGTCCATCTTCAATTTGGCTTCTTCATAAATTTGGCCCACGGACTTCCTTCAAGCCTTCTTTAACTTCTCCAAATTTGATCTCCATGAATATGAACTTCCATTGTTTATAATCTTGAAATGTTGACCCCCCTGTACACGCATCATTCCCTCCCTCTTTAGAAAAGATTCGTCCTTGAATCTTCGTCTTGTTCAAGTTGGGAATTGACACTTGTAGAATAAATTCATCTTCATATAAGATCTTCTGAATAGGTGGAAATAAAATGAATGCTTCTTCAGCTGAGGACTCATCATGTTCCTGCAATTTAACATGAAAACTAGGCAAAACATGGTTAGTCTTTAATATAATCTTTTCATTCTGATCATTATTATCTTCACTTTCCACGTTCAATTCAACCTCCTTAAGAACTGTAGGGTCAATTATAACATGCTGATCTTCTATCTCAATTACACAAACATCCTTCTGTTCACTCAAAGCAACATCTTCTCTTTCAATTATGTTTTCCTTTTCACTCAAAACAACATCTTCATCACATCCACTCATTTCTTCCTCATTTACAACTTCATCAGCATATAAGTCTATACCATCTCTTTCAGCTTCACAAACAATTTCGTTGACAATAACTTCCTCTTCTTTCTTTCTTTCCTCCTGTCTTATATATGTACTTACTAGTCTAGAAAGTTGTTTAAACTGTAACTCAAAATCTTTAAGATTTTTATCCAACAACTTAGCATCCTTCTTCAACTCATTCAATGCTTCTTGATCTAAATGTCGTCTTGACTTGTAATAGTACATCCTCACAATCACTCCCTCACGTGTTTCACTCAAAATATGACACTCCACTCGTATTTCTCTCAATTTGGCTTTTACCCTCCTTTAAGCTCACACTCTCAAGCCTTTTACCACTCAAGCTTGTTATCTTCAGTTGCACTTCAGAACTCAAACTCAAGTCAAAATAGTTGACAAGCAGCAAATTATAGTAAAAGAATGCAATGAAAATACTTAACAAGAAGATAGGCACAAAACTAGAAGCAAAAGACCAAAATGAAGAACGTTGAAATGAGCATACAAGGTGAAGATATGTATGCTGTCCGAATTGTATAAATTTAACTAACAAGAATGAAATTGTTAATTATAGTGTAATCGGAAGCAAAAACACAAAGACACCAAAAATGGAAACTTAAGAATGAAAGAAATGACAAAACTAATGCAAAATTGCGGAAATTGAAATCTCCCAAATGGAAAATTCAATTTGATACAATATGGGTTACTACACTAAGACAAAATGAAAAGGAGACACAAGATGTCCAAACTAAAACAAAATTAGGAAACCCAAATGTTTGTCCAAAATAAGACAAAGATTAATCTAATATGTCTTAATAAGATCAAATAAGGAAACCCAAATGTCTAAACTAAGACAAAATGACTTATCCACTATGTCTTAATTAGTTCAAGATATGGAAACCCAAATGTCTAGACTTAAGACAAAATGAAACTTATCTAATTTAATGTCCTAATTTAAATAATGTCCCAATCCTAATTTCTTTTCTTTTTTGTTTTTTTTTGAATTATCTCTAACTAATTAGATAATAACAATTCTATCCTAAAGAAATACAATCCTAATTGTTCACACCAACCAAAGTTAAACCAAATTAAAATACTTTTTCTAAATTCGGATGAACAGTAAATTCGGATGAACAGTACGTGTGAACAATGCAATGAACAGTACGTGTGAACAGTACCAGGAACAGTACTACGAAATTCTTTTTTTATTTTTTATTTTTTTTAGCTAGATAACAACTAGAACAACTAATAACCTAGAAATCAAGATCAAACAATAAGAAATAACACCTAAAACAAAGCTCCCTATAATTTAGGCCACTATGATGAACAAGGGTTCCTAAATTTTAGGAATCAAATAAATTGAAAATTAATGAATAAAAACAACAAACAAACATGGATAAATAAGAATTTAATCCAAATCCAAGCTCTGATACCAAATGATGCGGAACCCCAAGGCTAAAGAACCCGAAACCCCTTGAACATACAATATAGCATAGACATGAACAAGAATAAACCTCCAATCTAAAGAACCCCCAAACAACTATGTGAATGGAAACGCTTATAATAGATTGATTTATAAACACAAGAACAGAATTCGCCACAAAGTAAATACCTTGATAAGAATTAAAGTTCTTGATGCAAAAGAAGAAGATAAACAATCCTCTCCAATGAAGAATTCGGCCAAGCCAAAAGAAATTTATCAAATTAATCAAATCTGCCTCCAATCTCGTTTTTGTAGAGTATTTATACTCTCTTAAGCTAATAAAAACCCTAATTAATCAAATAGGCCTTAAAACATGGGCCTTACATCAAGATAACTAAAGCCCACACTAATTAACTTAAAATTCAGCCCAAAAAGCCTAAAAAGAACTAATTAAATGAGCCCAAGCTAATTAAAGCCCATCTCACTTAAATAAGCCCAAAAGAATAAGTTAAGGCCTAACATATTACAAATAATCAAAGGAAAATAATAAATAAAAGCCTAAACTAAAAGCCCAAATAAATCAGCCCCTTAATCCACCAATTAGCACATGCTCTGGCTCACATGCATAGCACATGTCAAGGTCACATGATCGGCACATGTCAAGTGTCACATGACCTGCACATGTTAAGTCGTCACATGACTAGCACATGTCCATCTTCAATTTGGCTTCTTCATAAATTTGGCCCACGGACTTCCTTCAAGCCTTCTTTAACTTCTCCAAATTTGATCTCCATGAATATGAACTTCCATTGTTTATAATCTTGAAATGTTGACCCCCCTGTACACGCATCATTCCCTCCCTCTTTAGAAAAGATTCGTCCTCGAATCTTCGTCTTGTTCAAGTTGGGAATTGACACTTGTAGAATAAATTCATCTTCATATAAGATCTTCTGAATAGGTGGAAATAAAATGAATGCTTCTTCAGCTGAGGACTCATCATGTTCCTGCAATTTAACATGAAAACTAGGCAAAACATGGTTAGTCTTTAATATAATCTTTTCATTCTGATCATTATTATCTTCACTTTCCACGTTCAATTCAACCTCCTTAAGAACTGTAGGGTCAATTATAACATGCTGATCTTCTATCTCAATTACATAAACATCCTTCTGTTCACTGAAAGCAACATCTTCTCTTTCAATTATGTTTTCCTTTTCACTCAAAACAACATCTTCATCACATCCACTCATTTCTTCCTCATTTACAACTGATGGAATATGTCATGGTATGTGTATGATGATCACGCAGCGGAAAACAAAAAAAATTTGATCATACATGCCAAACTATTCCATGACAAGAATCGGAAACATGCAATTTTAGGGTTTTAATAACTTACAACTTTAGATGCCTTTCAAATTGAATTTGATGATGACCAGCAACTTAGATGATCTTGTCCACCTTAGATGTTCACCACCAATGCCAAGGAACAGCCTTTTTCGCCACTCCTCTCTATTCTCACACACACACTTGCAAAGACGGCTCAAAACCGAAAGTGCTAGCTTACTAAATATGTATTGTGTAATAGAATTAGTTTGAAGCCACAAGACTTGATCTTGTCCTTCTACTATGTGTAAAGAATGCTCAAAGTCACAAGCAAGCAAGGAAGAATCCTTCTCCTTGTGTATTTCGGCCAAGAAAAAAAATGAGAGAGAGAGAGAGAAGTTTCACGCCTCTTTTTTTTTTCTCTCTTCTAGGGTTTTTTTCTTATCTAATATATACCCCCTCCTTATGGCAAGTCTTTAATCCGAATTTGACTACCTTAAGATAGTTAATTCAACCTTAAAAACTTCCTAAAGATCAGTAGTAAATATTAGCTCAATCCCTTTTGAATTTAAAATTCAAATTGATTTGAAATAAAACCTTAAGATGTATTAATCAAACTAATCACTTACCATTTAACATGTGCTGAAATTCCCATGGTATATATCCTTGGAATTTCGGCTAGGTCATCCCATTATTAAGTGATTTAGTTTGACTTAAATATCTTAGGATTTAATACTCAATTAAATTAATTAAAACAACATAATTAATTAATTGAAATTAAACCTATGTGGGCCGAATTTCCTCTCTCATGGACCAAGGTCCATTAGCAATTAAATACCCATTACATATACATTAATTTGACTTAAATTAAAAGCCCAAATTAATGCCCAATACTTTATTCAAGTATTTTAAGCCCAATGCTTTGTGTGCGATCCTATAGGTCCATTTAATATTGGCAATGAATTAAGAATTAATTCAAAGGCTATATATATTCTCTAGCAAGATATTATAGCATTCCAAATTAAATGAAAATGCAATTGGCATTTAGTGACCTAATGCAATTTTGCATAGTCCCTTACCCATAAATATCAGAATTAATATAAGGCATGGAACTAGTCATCCTTATATGTAAGTTAATTCCTTTCTTGATATTCCAGTGACACTGAACTCTCAGATAAATAATGGTTACTCATTATTTCATCTCGGTATGGCCATACACTTCTCAGTTCACTGATCAAGTGGCCGATGATATTTTCTCTCTTATAGAGAGGGGTAATCCCTTCACTTCTCTCATGCTCTCTAACATGAATCAATGCATACCCAAGCATACCCATACTTGTCACTCAGTTACGAGCACGTTAGGTGTATGTCAAAGTACACAGTAATTCATAAAGAGTTTCATAGAGATTTTAGGTCTAAGAACTCCGATACAAAACTTGCATATGAGGAACACTTATGACTTGTACCATGTAGTGTTCTCATGTGTGGATCGTATCCAAATACCATGTTACAAACATGTATCTATGATCTCTGATTGACACTTTTGTCCTTATGATCCGTAAGACAGAACTCAACTAATCAGAGAGAGCATACTAGTCTTAATTCATTTGTTATTCCCATAACAATGACTGACTAGGGATATTTAGAATGAAGTCTCATTTGTTTCAAGGTCTTACAACCATGTGCCTCACACATGATAACTTAAACTGAAACAACATTCTTGGATAGTTCTATCAATTGACATGCACAGGAATACAATGGATAAAACAAATGCCTCATTTATTAACTAAAGTGTTTTATTACAATGTATTGGGGCTAGGGCTTACACTAACAACAACTTCATCAGCATATAAGTCTATACCATCTCTTTCAGCTTCACAAACAATTTCGTTGACAATAACTTTCTCTTCTTTCTTTCTTTCCTCCTGTCTTATATATGTACTTACTAGTCTAGAAAGTTGTTTAAACTGTAACTCAAAATCTTTAAGATTTTTATCCAACAACTTAGCATCCTTCTTCAACTCATTCAATTCTTCTTGATCTAAATGTCGTCTTGACTTGTAATAGTACATCCTCACAATCACTCCCTCACGTGTTTCACTCAAAATATGACACTCCACTCGTATTTCGCTCAATTTGGCTTTTACCCTCCTTTAAGCTCACACTCTCAAGCCTTTTACCACTCAAGCTTGTTATCTTCAGTTGCACTTCAGAACTCAAACTCAAGTCAAAATAGTTGACAAGCAGCAAATTATAGTAAAAGAATGCAATGAAAATACTTAACAAGAAGATAGGCACAAAACTAGAAGCAAAAGACCAAAATGAAGAACGTTGAAATGAGCATACAAGGTGAAGATATGTATGCTGTCCGAATTGTATAAATTTAACTAACAAGAATGAAATTGTTAATTATAGTGTAATCGGAAGAGAAAACACTAAGACACCAAAAATGGTAACTTAAGAATGAAAGAAATGACAAAACTAATGCAAAATTGCGGAAATTGAAATCTCCCAAATGGAAAATTCAATTTGATACAATATGGGTTACTACACTAAGACAAAATGAAAAGGAGACACAAGATGTCCAAACTAAAACAAAATTAGGAAACCCAAATGTTTGTCCAAAATAAGACAAAGATTAATCTAATATGTCTTAATAAGATCAAATAAGGAAACCCAAATGTCTAAACTAAGACAAAATGACTTATCCACTATGTCTTAATTAGTTCAAGATATGGAAACCCAAATGTCTAGACTTAAGACAAAATGAATCTTATCTAATTTAATGTCCTAATTTAAATAATGTCCCAATCCTAATTTCTTTTCTTTTTTTTTTTTGAATTATCTCTAACTAATTAGATAATAACAATTCTATCCTAAAGAAATACAATCCTAATTGTTCACACCAACCAAAGTTAAACCAAATTAAAATACTTTTTCTAAATTCGGATGAACAGTAAATTCGGATGAACAGTACGTGTGAACAATGTAATGAACAGTACGTGTGAACAGTACCAGGAACAGTACTACGAAATTCTTTTTTTATTTTTTTTTTTTAGCTAGATAACAACTAGAACAACTAATAACCTAGAAATCAAGATCAAACAATAAGAAATAACACCTAAAACAAAGCTCCCTATAATTTAGGCCACTATGATGAACAAGGGTTCCTAAATTTTAGGAATCAAATAAATTGAAAATTAATGAATAAAAATAGCAAACAAACATGGATAAATAAGAATTTAATCCAAATCCAAGCTCTGATACCAAATGATGCGGAACCCCAAGGCTAAAGAACCCGAAACCCCTTGAACATACAATATGGCAAACCTCCAATCTAAAGAACCCCCAAACAACTATGTGAATGGAAATGCATATAATAGATTGATTTATAAACACAAGAACAGAATTCGCCACAAAGTAAATACCTTGATAAGAATTAAAGTTCTTGATGCAAAAAAAGAAGATAAACAATCCTCTCCAATGAAGAATTCGGCCAAGCCAAAAGAAATTTATCAAATTAATCAAATCTGCCTCCAATCTCGTTTTTGTAGAGTATTTATACTCTCTTAAGCTAATAAAAACCCTAATTAATCAAATAGGCCTTAAAACATGGGCCTTACATCAAGATAACTAAAGTCCACACTAATTAACTTAAAATTCAGCCCAAAAAGCCTAAAAAGAACTAATTAAATGAGCCCAAGCTAATTAAAGCCCATCTCACTTAAATAAGCCCAAAAGAATAAGTTAAGGCCTAACATATTACAAATAATCAAATGAAAATAATAAATAAAAGCCTAAACTAAAAGCCCAAATAAATCAGCCCCTTAATCCACCAATTAGCACATGCTCTGGCTCACATGCATAGCACATGTCAAGGTCACATGATCGGCACATGTCAAGTGTCACATGACCTGCACATGTTAAGTCGTCACATGACTAGCACATGTCCATCTTCAATTTGGCTTCTTCATAAATTTGGCCCACGGACTTCCTTCAAGCCTTCTTTAACTTCTCCAAATTTGATCTCCATGAATATGAACTTCCATTGTTTATAATCTTGAAATGTTGACCCCCCTGTACACGCATCATTCCCTCCCACTTTAGAAAAGATTCGTCCTCGAATCTTTGTCTTGTTCAAGTTGGGAATTGACACTTGTAGAATAAATTCATCTTCATATAAGATCTTCTGAATAGGTGGAAATAAAATGAATGCTTCTTCAGCTGAGGACTCATCATGTTCCTGCAATTTAACATGAAAACTATGCAAAACATGGTTGGTCTTTAATATAATCTTTTCATTCTGATCATTATTATCTTCACTTTCCACGTTCAATTCAACCTCCTTAAGAACAGTAGGGTCAATTATAACATGCTGATCTTCTATCTCAATTACACAAACATCCTTCTGTTCACTCAAAGCAACATCTTCTCTTTCAATTATGTTTTCCTTTTCACTCAAAACAACATCTTCATCACATCCACTTATTTCTTCCTCATTTACAACTTCATCAGCATATAAGTCTATACCATCTCTTTCAGCTTCACAAACAATTTCGTTGACAATAACTTCCTTTTCTTTCTTTCTTTCCTCCTGTCTTATATATGTACTTACTAGTCTAGAAAGTTGTTTAAACTGTAACTCAAAATCTTTAAGATTTTTATCCAACAACTTAGCATCCTTCTTCAACTCATTCAATGCTTCTTGATCTAAATGTCGTCTTGACTTGTAATAGTACATCCTCACAATCACTCCCTCACATGTTTCACTCAAAATATGACACTCCACTCGTATTTCGCTCAATTTGGCTTTTACCCTCCTTTAAGCTCACACTCTCAAGCCTTTTACCACTCAAGCTTGTTATCTTCAGTTGCACTTCAGAACTCAAACTCAAGTCAAAATAGTTGACAAGCAGCAAATTATAGTAAAAGAATGCAATGAAAATACTTAACAAGAATATAGGCACAAAACTAGAAGCAAAAGACCAAAATGAAGAACGTTGAAATGAGCATACAAGGTGAAGATATGTATGTTGTCCGAATTGTATAAATTTAACTAACAAGAATGAAATTGTTAATTATAGTGTAATCGGAAGCAAAAACACAAAGACACCAAAAATGGAAACTTAAGAATGAAAGAAATGACAAAACTAATGCAAAATTGCGGAAATTGAAATCTCCCAAATGGAAAATTCAATTTGATACAATATGGGTTACTACACTAAGACAAAATGAAAAGGAGACACAAGATGTCTAAACTAAAACAAAATTAGGAAACCCAAATGTTTGTCCAAAATAAGACAAAGATTAATCTAATATGTCTTAATAAGATCAAATAAGGAAACCCAAATGTCTAAACTAAGACAAAATGACTTATCCACTATGTCTTAATTAGTTCAAGATATGGAAACCCAATGTCTAGACTTAAGACAAAATGAAACTTATCTAATTTAATGTCCTAATTTAAATAATGTCCCAATCCTAATTTCTTTTCTTTTTTTTTTTTTTGAATTATCTCTAACTAATTAGATAATAACAATTCTATCCTAAAGAAATACAATCCTAATTGTTCACACCAACCAAAGTTAAACCAAATTAAAATACTTTTTCTAAATTCGGATGAACAGTAAATTCAGATGAACAGTACGTGTGAACAATGTAATGAACAGTACGTGTGAACAGTACCAGGAACAGTACTACGAAATTCTTTTTTTATTTTTTTATTTTTAGCTAGATAACAACTAGAACAACTAATAACCTAGAAATCAAGATCAAACAATAAGAAATAACACCTAAAACAAAGCTCCCTATAATTTAGGCCACTATGATGAACAAGGGTTCCTAAATTTTAGGAATCAAATAAATTGAAAATTAATGAATAAAAACAGCAAACAAACATGGATAAATAAGAATTTAATCCAAATCCAAGCTCTGATACCAAATGATGCGGAACCCCAAGGCTAAAGAACCCGAAACCCCTTGAACATACAATATGGCATAGACATGAACAAGAATAAACCTCCAATCTAAAGAACCCCCAAACAACTATGTGAATGGAAACGCTTATAATAGATTGATTTATAAACACAAGAACAGAATTCGCCACAAAGTAAATACCTTGATAAGAATTAAAGTTCTTGATGCAAAAGAAGAAGATAAACAATCCTCTCCAATGAAGAATTCGGCCAAGCCAAAAGAAATTTATCAAATTAATCAAATCTGCCTCCAATCTCGTTTTTGTAGAGTATTTATACTCTCTTAAGCTAATAAAAACCCTAATTAATCAAATAGGCCTTAAAACATGGGCCTTACATCAAGATAACTAAAGCCCACACTAATTAACTTAAAATTCAGCCCAAAAAGCCTAAAAAGAACTAATTAAATGAGCCCAAGCTAATTAAAGGCCATCTCACTTAAATAAGCCCAAAAGAATAAGTTAAGGCCTAACATATTACAAATAATCAAATGAAAATAATAAATAAAAGCCTAAACTAAAAGCCCAAATAAATCAGCCCCTTAATCCACCAATTAGCACATGCTCTGGCTCACATGCATAGCACATATCAAGGTCACATGATCGGCACATGTCAAGTGTCACATGACCTGCACATGTTAAGTCGTCACATGACTAGCACATGTCCATCTTCAATTTGGCTTCTTCATAAATTTGGCCCACGGACTTCCTTCAAGCCTTCTTTAACTTCTCCAAATTTGATCTCCATGAATATGAACTTCCATTGTTTATAATCTTGAAATGTTGACCCCCCTGTACACGCATCATTCCCTCCCTCTTTAGAAAAGATTCGTCCTCGAATCTTCGTCTTGTTCAAGTTGGGAATTGACACTTGTAGAATAAATTCATCTTCATATAAGATCTTCTGAATAGGTGGAAATAAAATGAATGCTTCTTCAGCTGAGGACTCATCATGTTCCTGCAATTTAACATGGAAACTAGGCAAAACATGGTTAGTCTTTAATATAATCTTTTCATTCTGATCATTATTATCTTCACTTTCCACGTTCAATTCAACCTCCTTAAGAACTGTAGGGTCAATTATAACATGCTGATCTTCTATCTCAATTACACAAACATCCTTCTGTTCACTCAAAGCAACATCTTCTCTTTCAATTATATTTTCCTTTTCACTCAAAACAACATCTTCATCACATCCACTTATTTCTTCCTCATTTACAACTTCATCAGCATATAAGTCTATACCATCTCTTTCAGCTTCACAAACAATTTCGTTGACAATAACTTCCTCTTCTTTCTTTCTTTCCTCCTGTCTTATATATGTACTTACTAGTCTAGAAAGTTGTTTAAACTGTAACTCAAAATCTTTAAGATTTTTATCCAACAACTTAGCATCCTTCTTCAACTCATTCAATGCTTCTTGATCTAAATGTCGTCTTGACTTATAATAGTACATCCTCACAATCACTCCCTCACGTGTTTCACTCAAAATATGACACTCCACTCGTATTTCGCTCAATTTGGCTTTTACCCTCCTTTAAGCTCACACTCTCAAGCCTTTTACCACTCAAGCTTGTTATCTTCAGTTGCACTTCAGAACTCAAACTCAAGTCAAAATAGTTGACAAGCAGCAAATTATAGTAAAAGAATGCAATGAAAATACTTAACAAGAAGATAGGCACAAAACTAGAAGCAAAAGACCAAAATGAAGAACGTTGAAATGAGCATACAAGGTGAAGATATGTATGCTGTCCGAATTGTATAAATTTAACTAACAAGAATGAAATTGTTAATTATAGTGTAATCGGAAGCAAAAACACAAAGACACCAAAAATGGAAACTTAAGAATGAAAGAAATGACAAAACTAATGCAAAATTGCGGAAATTGAAATCTCCCAAATGGAAAATTCAATTTGATACAATATGGGTTACTACACTAAGACAAAATGAAAAGGAGACACAAGATGTCCAAACTAAAACAAAATTAGGAAACCCAAATGTTTGTCCAAAATAAGACAAAGATTAATCTAATATGTCTTAATAAGATCAAATAAGGAAACCCAAATGTCTAAACTAAGACAAAATGACTTATCCACTATGTCTTAATTAGTTCAAGATATGGAAACCCAAATGTCTAGACTTAAGACAAAATGAAACTTATCTAATTTAATGTCCTAATTTAAATAATGTCCCAATCCTAATTTCTTTTCTTTTTTTTTTTGAATTATCTCTAACTAATTAGATAATAAGAATTCTAGCCTAAAGAAATACAATCCTAATTGTTCACACCAACCAAAGTTAAACCAAATTAAAATACTTTTTCTAAATTCGGATGAACAGTAAATTCGGATGAACAGTACGTGTGAACAATGCAATGAACAGTACGTGTGAACAGTACCAGGAACAGTACTACGAAATTCTTTTTTTTTTTTTTTTTTAGCTAGATAACAACTAGAACAACTAATAACCTAGAAATCAAGATCAAACAATAAGAAATAACACCTAAAACAAAGCTCCCTATAATTTAGGCCACTATGATGAACAAGGGTTCCTAAATTTTAGGAATCAAATAAATTGAAAATTAATGAATAAAAACAACAAACAAACATGGATAAATAAGAATTTAATCCAAATCCAAGCTCTGATACCAAATGATGCGGAACCCCAAGGCTAAAGAACCCGAAACCCCTTGAACATACAATATGGCATAGACATGAACAAGAATAAACCTCCAATCTAAAGAACCCCCAAACAACTATGTGAATGGAAATGCTTATAATAGATTGATTTATAAACACAAGAACAGAATTCGCCACAAAGTAAATACCTTGATAAGAATTAAAGTTCTTGATGCAAAAGAAGAAGATAAACAATCCTCTCCAATGAAGAATTCGGCCAAGCCAAAAGAAATTTATCAAATTAATCAAATCTGCCTCCAATCTCGTTTTTGTAGAGTATTTATACTCTCTTAAGCTAATAAAAACCCTAATTAATCAAATAGGCCTTAAAACATGGGCCTTACATCAAGATAACTAAAGCCCACACTAATTAACTTAAAATTCAGCCCAAAAAGCCTAAAAAGAACTAATTAAATGAGCCCAAGCTAATTAAAGCCCATCTCACTTAAATAAGCCCAAAAGAATAAGTTAAGGCCTAACATATTACAAATAATCAAATGAAAGTAATAAATAAAATCCTAAACTAAAAGCCCAAATAAATCAGCCCCTTAATCCACCAATTAGCACATGCTCTGGCTCACATGCATAGCACATGTCAAGGTCACATGATCGGCACATGTCAAGTGTCACATGACCTGCACATGTTAAGTCGTCACATGACTAGTACATGTCCATCTTCAATTTGGCTTCTTCATAAATTTGGCCCACGGACTTCCTTCAAGCCTTCTTTAACTTCTCCAAATTTGATCTCCATGAATATGAACTTCCATTGTTTATAATCTTGAAATGTTGACCCCCCTGTACACGCATCATTCCCTCCCTCTTTAGAAAAGATTCGTCCTTGAATCTTCGTCTTGTTCAAGTTGGGAATTGACACTTGTAGAATAAATTCATCTTCATATAAGATCTTCTGAATAGGTGGAAATAAAATGAATGCTTCTTCAGCTGAGGACTCATCATGTTCCTGCAATTTAACATGAAAACTAGGCAAAACATGGTTAGTCTTTAATATAATCTTTTCATTCTGATCATTATTATCTTCACTTTCCACGTTCAATTCAACCTCCTTAAGAACTGTAGGGTCAATTATAACATGCTGATCTTCTATCTCAATTACACAAACATCCTTCTGTTCACTCAAAGCAACATCTTCTCTTTCAATTATGTTTTCCTTTTCACTCAAAACAACATCTTCATCACATCCACTCATTTCTTCCTCATTTACAACTTCATCAGCATATAAGTCTATACCATCTCTTTCAGCTTCACAAACAATTTCGTTGACAATAACTTCCTCTTCTTTCTTTCTTTCCTCCTGTCTTATATATGTACTTACTAGTCTAGAAAGTTGTTTAAACTGTAACTCAAAATCTTTAAGATTTTTATCCAACAACTTAGCATCCTTCTTCAACTCATTCAATGCTTCTTGATCTAAATGTCGTCTTGACTTGTAATAGTACATCCTCACAATCACTCCCTCACGTGTTTCACTCAAAATATGACACTCCACTCGTATTTCTCTCAATTTGGCTTTTACCCTCCTTTAAGCTCACACTCTCAAGCCTTTTACCACTCAAGCTTGTTATCTTCAGTTGCACTTCAGAACTCAAACTCAAGTCAAAATAGTTGACAAGCAGCAAATTATAGTAAAAGAATGCAATGAAAATACTTAACAAGAAGATAAGCACAAAACTAGAAGCAAAAGACCAAAATGAAGAACGTTGAAATGAGCATACAAGGTGAAGATATGTATGCTGTCCGAATTGTATAAATTTAACTAACAAGAATGAAATTGTTAATTATAGTGTAATCGGAAGCAAAAACACAAAGACACCAAAAATGGAAACTTAAGAATGAAAGAAATGACAAAACTAATGCAAAATTGCGGAAATTGAAATCTCCCAAATGGAAAATTCAATTTGATACAATATGGGTTACTACACTAAGACAAAATGAAAAGGAGACACAAGATGTCCAAACTAAAACAAAATTAGGAAACCCAAATGTTTGTCCAAAATAAGACAAAGATTAATCTAATATGTCTTAATAAGATCAAATAAGGAAACCCAAATGTCTAAACTAAGACAAAATGACTTATCCACTATGTCTTAATTAGTTCAAGATATGGAAACCCAAATGTCTAGACTTAAGACAAAATGAAACTTATCTAATTTAATGTCCTAATTTAAATAATGTCCCAATCCTAATTTCTTTTCTTTTTTTTTTTTGAATTATCTCTAACTAATTAGATAATAACAATTCTAGCCTAAAGAAATACAATCCTAATTGTTCACACCAACCAAAGTTAAACCAAATTAAAATACTTTTTCTAAATTCGGATGAACAGTAAATTCGGATGAACAGTACGTGTGAACAATGCAATGAACAGTACGTGTGAACAGTACCAGGAACAGTACTACGAAATTCTTTTTTTATTTTTTTTTATTTTTAGCTAGATAACAACTAGAACAACTAATAACCTAGAAATCAAGATCAAACAATAAGAAATAACACCTAAAACAAAGCTCCCTATAATTTAGGCCACTATGATGAACAAGGGTTCCTAAATTTTAGGAATCAAATAAATTGAAAATTAATGAATAAAAACAGCAAACAAACATGGATAAATAAGAATTTAATCCAAATCCAAGCTCTGATACCAAATGATGCGGAACCCCTCTGATACCAAATGATGCGGAACCCCGAGGCTAAAGAACCCGAAACCCCTTGAACATACAATATGGCATAGACATGAACAAGAATAAAACTCCAATCTAAAGAACCCCCAAACAACTATGTGAATGGAAACGCTTATAATAGATTGATTTATAAACACAAGAACAGAATTCGCCACAAAGTAAATACCTTGATAAGAATTAAAGTTCTTGATGCAAAAGAAGAAGATAAACAATCCTCTCCAATGAAGAATTCGGCCAAGCCAAAAGAAATTTATCAAATTAATCAAATCTGCCTCCAATCTCGTTTTTGTAGAGTATTTATACTCTCTTAATCTAATAAAAACCCTAATTAATCAAATAGGCCTTAAAACATGGGCCTTACATCAAGATAACTAAAGCCCACACTAATTAACTTAAAATTCAGCCCAAAAAGCCTAAAAAGAACTAATTAAATGAGCCCAAGCTAATTAAAGCCCATCTCACTTAAATAAGCCCAAAAGAATAAGTTAAGGCCTAATATATTACAAATAATCAAATGAAAATAATAAATAAAAGCCTAAACTAAAAGCCCAAATAAATCAGCCCCTTAATCCACCAATTAGCACATGCTCTGGCTCACATGCATAGCACATGTCAAGGTCACATGATCGGCACATGTCAAGTGTCACATGACCTGCACATGTTAAGTCGTCACATGACTAGCACATGTCCATCTTCAATTTGGCTTCTTCATAAATTTGGCCCACGGACTTCCTTCAAGCCTTCTTTAACTTCTCCAAATTTGATCTCCATGAATATGAACTTCCATTGTTTATAATCTTGAAATGTTGACCCCCCTGTACACGCATCAAAAGGGTAATATTGTAATTTAGTGAAAAGTTAGAGGTTAAGCGGTAAATTGATAATGGTAATATAATTTGAAGGGTTAAAATATAATTGCCAAGTATTATGAATATTAATTGAATAAATTATTTAAGATGGAGAAATTAATGATTTAAAATAATAATAATAATAATAATAATAATAATAATAATAATAATAATAATAATAATAATAATAATAATAATAATAATAATAATAATAACAGTAGTGATGATATTAATAAGACATGTAGAAGTTGATAAAAGAAGAATTTAAATTGTATATAATCATAAATTGATAGTTTTAGACTAAATGATAATTCACATTTCAAGTATCGGAGTGAGAATGAAATATGATAAATTAATGATAAAATGATATTAAAAGGATAAAGATTGGAATGTACATATAACTGAAGGAGTTAAAATGTGAATTGACTATGTTAATGCTAATAAAAGAACTAAAAAAGATAAAATGTACAAATATACAATATTTAATTGAATAAATAGTAATACTGTAACTTTAATAAAAGTTTAGAGACTAAACTGTAGAAGAGTAACAGGAATGTAAAATTAAAGGATTAAATATAATTTACAGGTAATATGAGTATTAGGTTTATAATAAAATGTTAGTGAGAAAATTAATGGCCTAATAATAATGAGAACAATATTAGTATTAATATTTATGCTCATGCAAATATTTATGACAAATGTTAATGTTAGCAACGAAAATGATAATAATAGTAATTGCTTGTAATACTGTGAATTATATTACTGTTGAATGTAAGTAAAATAATGATAGTGTTAATTAATTAATGTGACACATAAAACATATTTGATATAAATATATATACACATGTGGAAATAAATGATAATATAAATGTTAATAATAATAATAATAATAATAATAATAATAATAATAATAATAATAATAATAATAATAATAATAATAATAATAATAATAATAATAATGTAAATGCTAACAATAATGCAAACTGAATTATAAATTGCATAATAAATTAAATTAAGTAACTTAACAGAAATAATAGTACCGATGTTAATAGTAATAATAATAATAATAATAATAATAATGATCGAAAATGAATTAAATAAAAATACAGAAAATGAGCATAGAGACAGAGAATATGGATAAGCCTGTAAATGGTAATAATAATAGAAAATATTATAAGAAAATTAATAAACATAGTAGTGAAATAAGGATATAGATGATAATAGTGACTGTAATGTAAATAAAATTATAAAGTAAATTTTATATCATATAATTGTATTTAATTGGTGAACATCGATATATAAGAAATATAGTCAATAGAAAGTAAATAAAATATGATTGTATTGACAACGAAAAAAGAGAAATGGAACAGTGTAAATTATTAGAAAATACATGTGAGAAATAACTAAGAAAATTAAAGTAACGGAAATAGAAACTTAAGGACAAATAATGAACAAATGTTACAAGTAAGTGAATTTAAAGATAAATGTTAATCCACAATTAAAGTGAAATGTTTAAGATGTAAGGAAAGGGTAAGAATAGAAAAAGGAAGGACAAATGAATAAGTGAAATGTTAACTGTTGTAATAACGATAATAATAAAAGTAATCATGGTATTTTAATCAGTAATAATAATAGTAAAAAGGTAAAAAGCTGAAGTAAATGTAAACAATTATGAGTAATAAACTAAAATGGTCAATAAGTAATCTTGAGTGTATGCATGCATGTATAATCATAGATGGAAAGTTTAGAATATGTATCCACCACTGGGCATTTTTAATGCTCAGCACGTAGTCTTGTAACTGCGTGCAGGTTATAAAGAGGCAGGAAGCTTGAAGTGGCCGGCATGTGACTACTGATTGGAAAGAAGCAACAAGTAGTAAAGACAGTAGCATAGACATGGCATGTTTATGGTCGTAACAGATAATACGAGTTATATTTTGTGTAGGATAGGTATGAGTTTTCAATAGTACTATGTATTAACTACTGTATTATTATTGATTGTTTTATTGTATCATCGATGTTTAAATGCAAAAAAATTTTACTGAACTGTCTACTATAGCATAACATTGTGACTTTAGTACAACGGGATAACTGAGACATCCTGTCACCGTACGTATAGTATAGTGTTATAAGAGTGTTACAATATTTGTTAATTTGCATTTTTAAGCAAAGAAAAAGCAAATAAAACTAGAGAAAAACATTAATCATGACTAGATTCATTATAGTAGAGAAATCAAATATTAGTTAAATGCTAGATCCGCCACCATTCTACTCAAGTTACACATAAATCCCATTAAAACAAGCAAAATGAAGAAACAATAAAGCATTTCTAACTTAATGAGTCAACATGCAAATGCAAACCTGTCTAAAAATCAAAGTAAAATACTAAATATGAGGCCTAGAACAATAAGTAAACCATATGAGAAATACACATTAGGAAACGAAAAATAAAAACTAGAATTACGTTCTCAGTAAAAATCCAAGAGTCACTAATAATCTTTCATTTTATCAGCAACCAAATAGAAAATCTCAAAAATTAATTCTAGCATTAGGATTACACTATACCACTTTAAGGTTAAGCATTAGACAAAAAAAGGAAGAAAAATGCATCAAGAGTAGAGTTGGCATTTGTTTGAGTCATTCTCAGAGAGAATGCAAATAGAATATAAAGAAAAAAGGAAGAAAAACAAAATGAATTTTTAAAGATTTTAGTACAGAGATTAAAATAGAGAGAATGAGAGTAGCCGATGGTCTAAAAATCGATGAAAAGGAGAGTGTCGGTAGTCTCAAAATTGAAAGAGATTAAAGAGTTGCCCGATGATTTGAAAATTAGTAGGAAATAAAGAGTAGCTTGAATGATACATAGCAAGTGTACTGAATCAACAAGTAATATAGCGAGAAAAATTGTGACTCACGAATTATCGTACCCAAAGGAAAGGAAAATTTGAGATCAAGAATGTTAAAGTTTATGCTAAAGAATTTCCAATATTTGTTGAGTTTTTAGCTTAATTAATTAATTAACAATTAAAATTAATTTTTAAACCAAGGAATTAACTAACTAAAAAGAGATTAAAATCTTAATAAAAGATGACAAAACATAGAATTGAAGTAAGATAACTGGATGAAAATTCAAATTACATAAAGGCCTTGCTAAGGAAATTCTAGCCTTCCCACACTACCATGTATCAAACTCTCTCATAACATAACATATTCATGCAGTGGACAACCCCTCTAAATCCAAGCTCTCATTCCAGAGACAGCTATCTTAATTAACAAACCTTGCATTCCAGAGCCAGACTATTATTAACTTAAGTGCAGATTACCAAATCCTAAATCTAACATAGCTCCCATTCCAGAGAAGGCCATCTAAAGACCCATCTATTTCTCACAAATCTTAACCTAAAATCAACAACTATAAATCAATCACCCATTTTGGAGAGAATAAGACATATAGATGCAAATCTTAGAATAACATAGCATATGCATAATATTATCATCAAATAAATTCATTTAGATCATCATTCCAAATAAAATCCAAATTAACCATTCAAATCACATACCTGTAGAGATATTCAAGACAAACAGAACTACAAATTATGTATTAAAAATACAAATAACAGAATTATTGGCATGGGTATGGGGATTCAAAGATCCCTTAGCAAGAAATGAAATAACTCACTGTTCATTGATGACAACAATAGAATAAACGAAATGGAATCTAAAATACCTAAGAGCATCTTCTGAAATTTGAAAATCTTACAAACTTCCAGCTGCTCTTCAATATTGAATCTAAAGATATAAAAAGTTTCACTAAGAGAAATAAATTCTCCAGCTACTTGATTGAAAACTAAATAAAAACTTTTCAAAAAAATATGAAGTGTTTAGATCTAAATTAAAAAGAACATGAAGAAAAATAAAGTGTATAAAGAAAATGAATCTGGATCCCTGAAAACACTCAACTGCAGCATTATATTGTTTACAAGTTAGATTCTTGACCACCATAAGGTGGCGATTACAACTGTACTTTTGGTAAGTTACACGGTGGTTAAGAATTCCTCACCACCGTGTGGAATTCTTGACTATAGTGTAAATAGCTACTAGACTAAAATCTTCAAATTTTTGCAATTCACACGGTGGTCAAGGATTTATGACCACCATTTAACAATTCATGAGAATCTAAATTTCCTCGATTACACGGTCAGGAATTCCTGACCACCATGTAAAATGTTAGTTACACATGTTTCCTGCCTGCAAGATCACACGGTGGTCAAAAAATCCTAACCGCTATGTGAAATATAAATTTCCTGCAAAAATAACCAGAAATTTTACCAAATCAATTCAAACAAGGATCCAAGAATTATTGAAGCAAAATTAAACATAAACAACAACTAAAAGACTGAAAATCACCTTAAAAAAACACAAAACATTACTAGAATTTGAACTTATCAACAACCCCACATTTAGCTTTCCCTCATCCTCGAGCAAAATCAATAATCCACTAATCTGACTTTCTCAAATTTCAACCAAGAATTCAAAAGTTCAAAAACAAATAGACAAGCTCCACTTAAAATAATTCCTATGCCAACAAGATCCAAATAAAGAAAATACAATTAAGTTTCCAAGCGTGTGTGCGTAAGGCCAGAACTAATGCTTAACAATTTTAAAACCAGAATTTCCAACACAATTCAACAAATGACCAAGAAATCAGTGCACGAATGAACTTTTGGTTTCTCGCTTGAAACTCTATAAATTCTATAGGCCTCTCCTTTAGTACCTAAACCAAAAAATCATCCCCAGTAATGCGTATTAAGACATGAAAGAAGATTAATAGGTCTTATCAAGGTTGTAATGCAAGGCTTAGGTGATGGGTAACAAAGAAAGATCAAGTCTGCAAAAAGAAAGCAGCCATATTCTACCCAACCTAATCACTACAATCCCTTTTCCAAATTTAAACCTTTCCTACACAAATGCTTCAAAAAAAATATATAAATCGAACTTTTCTTAATAATTGAAGAACAATACTAAGCTGAGAGATATACAACAATTTTCCTTTCATAATCCATTGAAAATAACTAAGATAGCTAAAGTAATTTTTTTAAAACAATAAATTGCCTAATCAAGAACTTAGCCAATCAATCAATTATAAAATGTTAATTGAGCTACACTAATTCCATAGAATACAAAAGGGTAATTCTTAAAGCTATCTTCCAACTCCTCTCAAACTTATATTATAAATTCAGCTTTCAAACTTTTAAAAACATGAAATTGTCCCCTTAGCCCCCCAACTGAAAATTAAAGTAACTCCCCACTCACATAACCCATTCTTGAAATCTAGTCACCCAAAATTCCCTAAAGCAATAACCCCACACTCCTAGAATGGCCAACTCTTCTAAAGGGCAAGTTAAAGCATTTTAAGGCTAAAGGGTAACATATAAGTTGTGTAAATAAAGAAATTTAAGAATATGCATTCATCATACTTAATGAAGCTCAAAGGGGCTAATAAAGGAACAATTATGTATAAGGTAGGAAAAAGTATTTTAAAAGTGACTACACAAAGAAAAATTGGCTAAATAATTTCTTCAGCATGTCTCAAATGCAAAATCACTTTCAAGGGCAATGAGGAAGGTAATAGCGCTCTAAAAATTTTCTAGTCAAAAGCCTAAATGCACTAGTTTTTTCTATAAAATTTCAAAACTAGCCTAAGTGTAAAATGTATAGGAAACATTAAGTGTATACTTCTAATTTGAACACAAAGTTAGAAAGAAAAATTTTAAATAGCAACTTACTCTCTTGCTATCCAAGAGTTCAAATAACCTATTCAAGATTAAAATTTGAAAAATATTCACATCAAAAAAACAAATCAAGGGAAGTAAAGACTAATTAAAAAGTTCAATCAAGAAAGTAAAAACAAAAATAGGACATAAGGTAAAACCAAAATATAAAATAAAAATAATATAAACTAATTAAAAGAATTCTAAAATTACTTAAACTAAAGCAGCGAATTAACATTACTCAAACTAGAAATAAAGAAAAAGTACTTAAAATTAAACTATTGAAAAAGTATTTAAAAAGTAAACTATTTCTAAACAAAAAATATAACAAAAATTTAAATGTGGCTAAGCAAAGTTTTCAAAATTAAGCTATTCCCAAAAATCATCAGAAATTTTTAAAGATACCCCACCCCACACTTAAAACATTGTTGTCCCCAGCAATAAATAAGTTCATCAACTAACAAGAAGATAACTTAATCAAAATAAACATTATGATAAGAGAATGACAGTGAGAAGAACCTATGTAAAATGTGTGCTGCATGATTTCTCAAATGATGGGCCATGGACTACCCTGTAATATATTGGGTAGGTGAGATAGGATTGCAGATGGAGGCCCAGTTACTATAGTGAGTTATGTTTGGAAGATGTTTGGCTCCATCTAAAGGAAATCCCAACACTTCACTGAACTAGTTAAAGCTCATCTTGTACGATTTCTTGTGTAGAAGAAATGTGACTAGTCTAGGATCTTCTGTGTTTTCCTTATCAATTCTGAAATGAACAGCAGCTAGGAAATCCCAAGTAATCTATAGGTGCACTCTCTCTGTCTTTTTGAAAAACTTCATCCATCCTATTCCTGCAATCAAGTTATCTATCTCCTCCCTGATCCCCAGCCCTTCCAACAGATCAAAATCGATAAAAGTAAAGGGAAGATAGGCTACTATGGAAAAACATGTGAATGAATAATGCACTATTTAAGGGACGTAAGTTGGAATTTGGACTAGTGATTGCCTTTCTTGATATCCCTCTCTCTCTTGGTTAACTGAACTAGTAGCTTTCAATGATAAAGCTTGATCAATACGTGATCTTTTGGGAACCACTACAAAAATAATTTCATAAGTGCACAAATTTATAAATAAGAAATTGAAGTTCAAAATTAATAAAGCAATGCTCACACGAAATACATAGCAAACACGTAGAAAAAGGTCATGCCAGAATGAACAAAAATGGGGTCTTACTATAAAATACTGTTCTAGAAGAAATATGAGACCAAACATGCTATAAAATTTTTAAAACAACACTATCCAGAAAAGCACAATTGTGCTTTATTCAAAACACAACTGTTGCAACACCTCTTATACCCCTTTCAGAGAATAAAAGAGCGCACAAACAGAATGCATGTCTAACAGTCAGAAATATAAAATTTCATCATTCATTAGGCTATACAAGAAATTGTAACAAAATCCACATTTCATGGCATTACTCAAAAGACATTCCAATAATGTACATGTCCGATTATAGTGTTAAAATATATGATTACAAGCCAAAAAGACATTAAACACAAAACTTATAACAAAAGTAAACCCTACATAGGGGTTCTTTTATAGAGGTGTTGGCCTTAGCTAATGCGAGATTTCCATGGTGCTTGCTTGATCTTCAGTACTTGTACGGATAGAACACCCGTGCTAAGCATAAAGCTTAGTGGGGAATACATGAGATGGACAACTACTCACAGCAGTCGTCGACTCCAGGCACACACAATGAATGCATAAACATAGATCATCAATAGATACATAATGCATAATCATAATCTCAATGTAAATGGAATAGAGAATAACCATATGTCCATAGTAAATATTTCAGTTCACAGTAATAAGCACATAACAATATTACAGAGTTGCCTGCCTTAACCTAGGGGAGTAGATAACGGGAAAGTTACTGAACGGGGGTCCCCGAAGGTACAAATGGGGGTACCTGAGGGTACAATACATTTTACTTATATTCTTTATCTCTTTTGAAATAAGTGATGACCCAAATAAGCTCTACAGGACAAATGGGGACCACAGCAATCTGAGTCCGTATAGGCATGCCTATCTATCCACTATTCGGTCTAAAGCAAGCAGGAGAGCAGGAATTTAGATTTCAATCATTTTATACATTTATAATACCATGCCAATAAGTGAAAATTTGCATAGTACACATATACCTCATATGAGTAGTACACAAAACAGTACAGAAATACACTGAATATCATTTATTAATGATAAAGAATTAATACATGAAATTTAGTGTCATTTAGAAGCCATTTGATAGCAAAAATTCACAAACAATTTCTGGAAAACAGCGGTCACACAGTGGTCATGAAAACCTACCCGTCATGTGAAATATTGGAACTTAGACATTGTCAAAATAGAATGCATTTACATGGTGTTAAGAAGAATCCTGACCATTGTGTAAAGGACACCACACGGTGGGCAGAAAGTCCTGACCGTCATGTGGTATATCCAAAATCGCAAGTTGCTGGACATAATGCATTTACACAGCAGTAAGCATACTCCTGCCCATCATGTAAAGTTTCCACACGGTGGTCAGAAGGTCCTAACCACCGTGTGGGCCACCGGATAATTCAAATGATTCAAGTCTGGCAAGATCACACGATGATAAGGGTTATCTAACCGCCGTGTAACTCAACAAAAATTCATTGTTACATTGAAACACAGCTGTGTTTTCCAAAATACCTCTGCGCCTTCCCAAAACACAGCTATGTTTTATAAAATACAGTTGTGCTTTTCTGAAAAATGCGTTAATGCCCTGTTTTATGATTTCTCACCCAAAAACACATCTAAAGTCATTCTTTTCACATGCAACCACTTTCACAATCATTATTCTAGACTCAAATAACTCCCATACTATGACGCACACCGAACCCTGGGAGGCCCCAAAGACCCGCTTTTAGGGTATTCGGGAGAGGTTCATAAGACTAGCAAAAGATTGCAAGGGCGTCTATTTTGCGCAACAAGGAGGTTTCTTGGAGTCGCCACCCAATAAAACATTGGGAAAGGTCGTCTAGCCTCACTGAGACTAAGACAGCGCAGGTGTGTCTATTTTGGGCAATCAGAGATATTTTGGAATCCTCCTAATAGAACATTGGAAAGATTCATCTAATCTCGTGAAGCCTAAGACGATGCATATACGTCTATTTTGGGCAAGCCAGAGATATTTTGGAGTCCTTACCCCAATAGAACATTGGGATCGTTCGTCTAATCTCATGGAGCCTAAAACAATGCAACTTGGGCCTATTTTGGGAAATAAGAGATATTTTGGAATTCACTCTCTAATAGAACATTGGAAAGGTTCATCTAACTTCGTTGAGCTGAAGACCAGAGAGAGTTTGTGATATGAGCACAACCAAGCGTAATGGCAACAAGAAGCTTAAAGAAGTCCTACAAGCATTCATGAGACCTTATGTGGAGAAGATGCAAGTTCAGGAGGGGAAAGAAGCTGAATTGGGCTATGAAGACAAGTTGTGGCCGAATGGTCAAATGGGCCTTCAAGCTATTTTGTTTAGCTTCTATTCTTGTAATGACATATAATTAAATGTATTTGGGCAGCCTAGTACCTTAGAAAACGTTTTGGGCTTATTTAATTAGGTTTGTTTTATTTTTGGGATTATTTGAGTATTTTGGGTAGTTTAAGTGGGTAGGCTAAAGTTGGGCTTATCTCTTCTAAAGAGTTGGGCCTAAATAACTAATTGAGGCTTAGAAAACATAAGGGGGCCGGATTTTAAAGGGGAGAGCTGAATTTGGTTAGGTTTGAGTCAAATTTAGCTTTATGCCTACATTGGTGAACTTGGGGTCCTAAATTTTAGGAATGGCTTTTCTTTGATAAATACTTATTATTTTGGGATATTATTGAATAGAGTTTGATGGAGAAACAATAGGATGAATTTATCTTGAGTGAGTTAGCCAAATTCCACTTATAGCCAAAATTGAGTCTACATTCATTTTCCTTAGGATAATAACTAGCTTTTAGGATTATTTTCGGATTGTATTTATCTTTATTTATTCATGTACTTAGTCCATATTATGGCCAAATACATGTAGATAAAGGTTAGGAATTATCTTTATTATTTATTTTATTAATTATCTCTTAGAGTTAGTGTTTGATTATAACTCCTCTAGGGAGGGGTGGCTGCCTTGCCTATATAAAGGGCTGAACTTCTTCATTTGTACTTTACATTTTTTTGCATATCTTATGATTAATGAATTTTCATTGATTGAATTTGTGAGAGTTAATTTCTATTGATTCTTGCTATTGTATGAAGAATTAGACTTAGGCAATTTGCATGGTTAATGTATGCTTGATTCTTATTCTTCTTACTTTCTAAATCAATCTATTATAAGCGTTTCCATTCAATCTTGTTTGGGGGTTCTTTAGATTGGGGGTTTATTCACTTGTTTATGATCAATATTCATGGTATGTTGGCGTTCTAGCTTGCATATAGGCTGGGGTTCCGCATCAATTTATGCATTAGTCATCTTTTTTTCTTTCACTCTAAGTTGCTATTTTTATTGTCTTTTGTAATTTTGCTTCTATTACACCATAATTAACAAATTGATTCTTGTTAATTAAAATCTGTAATTTTGGATAGCATACATATCTTCTTCTTGTGTGCTCTTTCGTTTTATTCCTTTTGGTATTTTTGCTTCTAGTTTTGAACCTATCTTATTTGTTAAGTATTTTCATTGTATTCCTTTATATTTGCTGCTTGTGAATTATTTTGATTGGAAATTAAATTCTGAAGTGCAACTGTGGACAACAAGCTTGAGTGGGAAAAGGCTTGAGTGTGTAAGCTTAAAAGAGGGTAAAAGCCAAGTTGAGTGAAACACGAGTGGAGTGCTATCTTTTGAGTGAAACACGTGAGGGAGTAAATTGTGAGGTCTTTTTATTTCCTACTAATATTTGTTGGCAGCTTATAATATACAATGTCAAGAAGGGACAGAAAGGGCGTAATGAGTGAGGAAGAGGAGGAAAATGTGCAAGATTTGAAATTGATGTACAAGGCATTCATGGGTGAATTTAAAAAGTTAACTACTAGGATGGATGGGATGGAAGAGAAAATTAATGAAAGTTCTAGATCCCAAAACCGAAGTAGGTCAATTGAAAGCCACAGGAACAGAGAGGAAGAAGTGAATAGATTATATGAAGACTATGATGAAGAGGTACAATTTGTGAGGGGTAGGGAAGGGAGAGAAGAAAGAATGGAGAGGAGAGATAACAACCTTAGTGCCATAAAGATGAATATTCCATCCTTTAGGGGTAGGAATGATGCTGAAGTATATTTAGAATGGGAAAGAAAGGTAGATATGATTTTTGCTTGTCATAATTACTCAGAAGAAAAGATGGTGAAGTTGGCAGCAGTGGAGTTTACTGATTATGCATTAGTTTGGTGGAATGAGTTGGTAAAAAGTAGAAGGCGGAATAGGGAACCACCCATAGGCACTTGGGAAGAGATGAAAAGAGTGCTGAAGAAGAGATTTGTACCGTCCTTGATGCGTGCACAGGGGGGTCAACACTACAAGATTATAAACATTGCAAGTTCGGATTCATGGAGATCAAATTTGAGAAAGTTCACGAAGGCTTGAAGGTGGTTTACTGTAGCTATGAAGAAGCCGAATCAAAAAGAGACTTTGAAGAGAGACATGTGCAAGTCATGTGACCTTGACATGTGCCATCCATGTGCTTTGACATGTGCTAGACATGTGCCATGTCATGTGTTATGCATGTGCCATATGCATGTGCACATCATGTGACACATTACATGTGCAATGCATGTGTCAATTAATGGACTTAATGGGCTGTTTTGTTTGGGCTTTTAGTTTAGGCTTTTATTTATTATTTTTATTTGATTATTTGTAATATGTTAGGCCTTAACTTATTCTTTTGGGCTTTTTTAAGTGGGATGGGCTTTAATTAGCTTGGGCTCATTTAATTAGTTCTTTTTAGGCTTTTTGGGCTGTATTTTAAGTTAATTAGTGTGGGCTTTAGTTATCTTGGTGTAAGGCCCATGTTTAAAGGCCTATTTGATTAATTAGGGTTTTTATTAGCTTAAAGGAGTATAAATACTCCTCAAAAACGAATTTGTATAGGGAGATTGGAATTATTAAACATTGGAGGCTATCCTCTTTTCTTGGCTTTGCCAAAATTCTAATAAATTAGATTTGTGAGATTTGCTTGCTTTTCTTTTCTATTGCATGAAGAATTTGATTAACTTATCAATTATTTGATTGTGACGTTTTTCAGGTTCTTTAATTCCCGATTATTTACATTTCCATTCACAAGTTGTTTGGGGGGTTCAATAGGGAGGGTGTTTATCTGATTTGCTTTGCTATTCGAATCGTATGTGTGGGTTTGTAGCTTGTTAGCTATTGGGTTCCGCATCATTTGGTATCAGAGCCAAAGATAAGGTAAATTCCTATTTATCTTAGTGTTAGGTTTGCGTTTTTTTTTTGAATTCTAGTTGTTTATGCCGAATTAGGTTGCATTAAGTTTCTTAGTTAATTGTGTTTCTTTGTGTGTTTAAATTAGCCTTTTCTTTTCTTACCTTTACCTAGAATTCTTGAAATAGCCTTGAACCGAAATATTGAACATCCTTAGCTTGAATCCGAATCCTAGTAGAAGAAGATTAGAGATTAGTTTACTATTTTGAAAAAAAAAATATAGAAATTTTTGAAAAGCCATAACTTTTGACTTGGGTGTCCGATTTGCTATTATAATATATTGTCGGAAAGGGAATTTCGTGCTCTACAATCATTACTTGGGCTATGCCTTCCGTAACTGCAATTTTCAGCCCTTAAAAATGACGTTTAAGCCTCCGTTCTTCACTTTGAAGTTTTTGCGTTTTGAATAAAAAAAAGGGGGTTAGAAAACCGAATTTGAGTTCTGATCTTTTGGGGTTGAGAAGTTTGGTAGTTGTAGTCTAGTTGTTATTAATTTCATTAAAAAAAAAGGAAAAGAAAAAAAAAGAAGAAAAAAAAAACGTGAAAGAAGAGAAATAAAGAAGAATTTTGTGTGTGGAGAAAAGGGTAGGGAGTAGATTCGGCCAAGGGAGCATATTTATAGCAAAAAGGGAAAATCTAAATCCATTAATAGGTGGAAAAGCTTAATCCTAAGTGCTTGAGGATTAGGAGCAGCAATTAATCCTTTTCTAAATAAAGATAGGAATCCTTTAAGTAATAGGAAAAATTAATCCTATCTGTTTTGGGAATAGGAAAACTTAATCCTAAACCACCTTTGATTATTATTATTATCCAATTCGGATAAGGATTCATTTGTGCTACCATTTGCTTATCAATTTTGATATCATTTTCACATCATTTGCTAACCATTTTTGGTAACATTTTCCTATCATTTGCTATCCATTTTTTGTAACATTTTGGTACCATTTTTGCTGTCATTTTTGCACCATTTCGGTATCATTTTTGCCATCCTTTTCCTACCATTTTGCCATCATTTTTTTACACCATTTTGACATCATTTTCCTATCATTTTGCCTTCATTTTGCACACAACTTGACACATTAATTAGAGCTTGATACACCATTCGGCCTAATCATCATTTTAGCTCTAAATTGAATTGTCTTGAGTGCATTCTGTCTCACTTAGTATAATTAGGTTTCTTTGTTATTTTCTTGCTTTGTTCGGTAGAATAACTAGGTTCCATATTTGGTTTACTTTGTAGTGAATCAAATTCATACATTTTGTCCAAATTGTCATTTTCTTAATTCTTGTTGCTTATTTCTTTGTTTTGAGCTTGCTTTTGTTCCTTTACACTGTTAGAGTATCTTTGCTTGTTCTAATACTCTAATTTGGATATAATCAAGTGGTATACCAGTCTTGTCCGTGTACCACCTTCATTGTGTCTAGAGTCTTCTTTTCTAGCTTTGAACTTCCTTTTGTTGTTAGTTGCTTATTTCTTTGCTTTCTAAAATGTACTCAAATTCTTGGCTTGTGAATTGAATTATGAAGTGCAATTTTAAAGTTGCAATTAGAGTGGTAAAAGGCAAGAGTGTGTGAGTACATTAAGAGGGTAAAAGCCTTATTGAGTGAAACACGAGAGGAGTGGCATCTTTGAGTGTAAACACGTGAGGGAGTGTGTGAGGTTATTATATAACATCTGTTTTGCAGACTTTAGATCATGTCAAGAAGGGAAGGAAAGGAAACAATGCATGAGGAGGAGGAAGCGATGCCTGATATGAAAATGATGTACAAAGCCTTCATTAATGAGTTCAAGAAGTTAAACGCTAGAATGGACGGGATGGAGGAGAAATTTGAAGTGAGTGCATCTAATAATTCTAGGAGGACAGCTAGGAGAGGTAGATGGACTGATGAAAATGTAAGGGCTGACATAGAAGACTTAGATGAAGAAGAGACAAGTGGGAGATTAGATGGGAATTTAGGTAACATTAAGCTTAAGATTCCTCCATTTAAAGGTAGAAACAGTGCTGAAGAGTACCTAGAATGGGAAAGGAAGGTTGAAATGATCTTTGAGTGTAATAGGTATTCTGAGGAGAAGAAAGTGAAGATAACAGCTGTAGAGTTTACTGACTATGCTTTGTTTTGGTGGGATCAATTGAATATGGGTAGAAGGAAGATGAGAAGATGTCCTATTAGTAGTTGGGAGGATATGAAGGAGGCCATGAGGTAAAGATTTGTGCCTTCACACTACTTTAGGGAGTTACATCAGAGGTTGCATAGGCTAGTGCAAGGAGCTAGATCAGTAGAAGATTATCACAAGGAGATGGAGATGCTATTGATCAAAGCTAACATAGAAGAGGAGGAAGAGGTAATAATGGCTTGGTTTCTAGGAGGTTTGAATAAAGAAATTGCTGATGTAGTTGAATTGCAACATTATGGAAAAATGGAGGACTTAGTGAATATTGCCATTAAGGTGGAGAGGCAACAGAAACAAAGGAGGGTAGCAAGGACATTCTCAAATTCCAACAACAAGAGTTGTTCAAACTGGAGCAAAAATGAAGATTTTAAAAATATGGAATTGCAATTTAAACAACTTTCTGGGCTACTAAGTACGTATATGAAACAAGAGGAAAGAAAGAAAGAAGAGGAAGTTATTGTCGAAGAAATTATTTGCGAAGCTGAAGGGGATACTATAGATTTATATGACAATGTGGTTCTGAGTGAGGAAGGAATAAGTGTAAATGAAGATGTTATTGCCTTGAGTGAAATGGAAAAAGATTGTAAAAAGGAAGATGCTTGTGTAGTTGAGATGGAAGATCAGCATGTTATGATAGATCCTGTAGTGCCTAAGGAGGTTGAGTTGAACATGGAGGAAGAAAAGAACCATGATCAAAACGAAAAGGATGCATTTAATAACCATGTTTTTCCTAATGTTTATGTTAACTTGCAGGAACATGATGAGTTCTTTGCTGAAAAAACATTCATTTTATTTCCACCTGTTCAGAAGATCTTATATGAAGATGAATTTATTCTACAAATGCCAATTCCCAACTTGAACAAGACAAAGATTCGAGGACGAATCTTTTCTAAAGAGGGAGGGAATGATGAGTGCACAGGGGGGTCAACACTACAAGATTATAAACATTGCAAGTTCGGATTCATGGAGATCAAGTTTGAGAAAGTTCACGAAGGCTTGAAGGTGGTTTACTGTAGCAATGAAGAAGCCGAATCAAAAAGAGACTTTGAAGAGAGGCATGTGCAAGTCATGTGACCTTGACATGTGCCATCCATGTGCTTTGACATGTGCTAGACATGTGCCATGTCATGTGCTATGCATGTGCCATATGCATGTGCACATCATGTGACACATTACATGTGCAATGCATCTGCCAATTAATGGACTTAATGGGCTGTTTTGTTTGAGCTTTTAGTTTAGGCTTTTATTTATTATTTTTATTTGATTATTTGTAATATGTTAGGACTTAACTTATTCTTTTGGGCTTATTTAAGTGAGATGGGCTTTAATTAGCTTGGGCTCATTTAATTAGTTCTTTTTAGGCTTTTTGGGCTGTATTTTAAGTTAATTAGTGTGGGCTTTAGTTATCTTGGTGTAAGGCCCATGTTTAAAGGCCTATTTGATTAATTAGGGTTTTTATTAGCTTAAAGGAGTATAAATACTCCTCAAAAACGAATTTGTATAGGAAGATTGGAATTATTAAACATTGGAGGCTATCCTCTTTTCTTGGCTTTGCCAAAATTCTAATAAATTAGATTTGTGAGATTTGCTTGCTTTTCTTTTCTATTGCATGAAGAATTTGATTAACTTATCAATTATTTGATTGTGGCGTTTTTCAGGTTCTTTAATTCCCGATTATTTGCATTTCCATTCACAAGTTGTTTGGGGGTTCAATAGGGAGGGTGTTTATCTGATTTGCTTTGCTATTCGAATCGTATGTGTGGGTTTGTAGCTTGTTAGCTATTGGGTTCCGCATCAGTCCTATTACTATAGGGAGTTGCACCAACAATTACATAGACACACCCAAGGAACCAGTTCAGTAGAGGATTATCACAAGGAGTTGGAGATGCTATTGATCAAAGCAAACATAGAAGAGGAAGAAGAGGTGACAATGGCTCGATTTTTGGGAGGATTGAATAGGGAAATCACTGATGTAGTGGAATTGCAACATTATGTAGAGATGGATGACTTAGTAAACATTGCCATGAAGGTGGAAAAGCAACAAAAACAAAGAAGGGCAGCAAGATCATTCTCAAATTCCAGCAACAAATGGAGTCCAAAATGGAGCAAAAATGAAGATAAAAAAAAGGAGCACCATTCAGATTCCAAGGAGAAAGGCATTGAAACGAATAGGGGCAACAAGAAGAGTACTTCAATCCAAAAAGGTACTCCTGATCCTTCATCCAAACCTTCTAAACATAGGGATGTTAAATGCTTTAAATGTCAAGGGCATGGTCATTATGCATATGAGTGTCCTAATAGAAAGACCATGTTTATTAGGGGTGGTGAAATTGTTTCTGAATCTGATAATGGTGATGATTCTGATGGTACTGATTTCAATATGCCACCTTTAGAGGATTGTTCTGATAATGATAAATGTGTTGAATATGCTGTTAAAGGAGAAGCCTTAGTCACTAGGCGTGCATTGAATATAAATGTAAAGGAAGATAGCCTAGAGCAAAGGGAAAATATTTTTCATACTAGATGCTTGGTAGGTGGGAAAGCTTGTAGTCTGATCATAGATGGGGGTAGTTGCACTAATGTAGCTAGTAATACTTTGGTTGAGAAATTGGGGCTAAAATGTGATAAACACCCAAACCCATATAGGCTACAATGGTTGAATGATAGTGGTGAAGTTAAAGTGACCAAGCAGGTAGTAGTTGCATTTTCCATTGGTAGATATGCTGATGAGGTTATATGTGATGTCATACCAATGCAAGCGGGTCATGTCTTGTTGGGTAGGCCTTGGCAATTTGATAGGCATGTTGTACATGATGGGTATAAGAATAGGTACTCTTTTGTGCATAATGGGCAGAAAATCACCCTAGCACCTTTATCTCCTAAAGAAACTTATCTTGAGCAATTAAAAATGCGCAATCTTCAAGTGGGGATTTGAGTAGTGAGGTGAAAAAGAAAGAAGAGCGAAAAGAGGCCATGAGGGAAAAGAATAAAAATAAAGGCCCAATGGTGAGTGACTGCACAAGTGAGGAAAAGAAAGTGGGATGTGCAGAAGAGAAGAGGTTAGTGAGTACAAAGAAAGAAAAGAATATAAAAAGTGAGCGAAAAGAAATTAAGAGGAGTGAAAAAGTAAAGAAGCAACCGTGTTTTTATGCCAAAGAGAGAGAAGTAAAGAGTGCATACTTAGGCAAGAGAGCTTTAATTTTGATTCGATTTAAGCAAACTTTGTTTACTGAAACTGACCTTAACCTCGAGTTGCCTAGTGTTTTTATGACCTTATTGCAGGAGTATGAAGATGTCTTTCCTGAAGATGTACCACACGGATTACCACCTTTGAGAGGGATTGAGCATCAGATTGACCTTGTACCAAGAGCTCAAATACCTAACCGTCCAGCTTACAGAAGCAATCCAGAGGAGACAAAGGAATTGCAAAGGCAAGTGGATGAATTGCTTCAAAAGGGGTATGTAAGGGAAAGCATGAGTCCTTGTGTTGTACCAGTTCTTTTGGTACCAAAAAAAGATGAAACTTGGAGGATGTGTGTGGATTGTAGAGCGGTCAACAAAATCACTGTAAAGTATCGCCATCCAATTCCTAGATTAGATGATATGCTTGATGAGTTGCATGGTGCTTGTTTATTCACTAAAATTGATCTTAAAAATGGCTATCATCAAATTAGGATGAAAGAAGGGGATGAGTGGAAAACTGCGTTTAAGACTAAATATGGATTGTATAAGTAGTTAGTGATACCTTTTGGGTTACCTAATGCACCTAGTACTTTTATGCGCTTAATGAACTATGTCTTCCGTGATTTTCTTGGTAAATTTGTGGTTGTGTACTTTGATGACATTTTAGTTTACAGCAAGTGTTTAAATGATCATATCATGCATGTTAAAGCTGTTTTAGATCTGCTTAGGAAAGAGAAGCTATATGCAAACCTTAAGAAGTGTTCGTTTTGCATTGATAAAGTTGTCTTCTTAGGTTTTGTAGTGAGCTCTAAAGGAGTGGAGGTAGATTCTGAAAAGGTGAAGGCTATCCAAGAATGGCCAACACCTAAGACTGCGAGTGAGGTAAGAAGTTTTCATGGGTTAACTAGCTTTTATAGACAATTTGTTAAAGATTTCTCGACTATTGCTGCACCACTGAATGAGATTGTCAAAAAGAATGTCGGGTTTAAATGGGAAAAAGAGCAAGAAAATGCATTTTGCACTTTAAAAGAGAAATTATGTACTGCTCCTGTTTTGCGTTTGCCTGATTTTTCTAAAACTTTTGAGATTGAATGTGATGCTTTTGGGATTGGTATAGGTGCTGTTTTGATGCAGGAAAATCATCCCATAGCATATTTCAGTGAGAAGCTGAGCGGGCCATTGTTGAATTGTTCCACCTATGACAAGGAGCTATATGCATTGGTGAGGGCTCTTGAAGTCTGGGAGCATTACTTATTGCCTAAGGAGTTTGTGATTCATAGTGATCATCAATCTCTTAAGTACTTAAAGGGACAAGGGAAGTTGAGCAAGAGGCATGCAAGTTGGGTGGAATTTCTGGAAACATTCCCATATGTGATCAAGTACAAGCAAGGTAAGGAAAACGTTGTGGCCGATGCACTATCTAGAAGGTATGCTTTGATTTCTATGCTTACTTCTAAGTTACTTGGATTTGAGCATTTGAAAGAGCTGTATATCGATGATGCTGATTTTTCCAATGTGTATCAAGCTTGTGAATGTGCTGCATTTGATAAGTTTTATAGGCATGAAGGCTATCTTTTTAGGGGTAAACAACTTTGTATCCCTACATGTTCAGTTAGAGAATTGCTTGTGAGGGAATCACATAGTGGAGGGTTAATGGGGCATTTTGGTGTGCAAAAGACCATGGATATGCTTAGTGAACATTTTTATTGGCCAAATATGAGAAGAGATGTGGAAAGAGTTTGTGCCAGGTGTATTACATGCAAACAAGCTAAATCTAGGTCTATGCCTCATGGTTTATATACACCCTTACCTGTGCCTAGTGAGCCTTGGACTGACATATCAATGGACTTTGTTTTGGGATTGCCTAGGACTAGGAAAGGTAAGGATAGCATATTTGTTGTTGTGGATAGATTTAGTAAAATGGCTCATTTCATTGCTTGTCATAAAACAGATGATGCAACAAATATTGCTGATCTTTTCTTTAGGGAGGTGGTTCGACTTCATGGTGTACCAAGAACCATTGTGTCAGATAGGGATGTTAAGTTCCTAAGTCATTTTTGGAGAGTCTTGTGGGGAAAGTTAGGCACTAAACTTCTATTTTCTACTACATGTCACCCACAAACTGATGGGCAAACTGAGGTAGTTAATAGGACTTTAGGAACCATGTTGCGTGCAATTGTAGGAAAGAATTTGAAAACTTGGGAAGATTGTTTGCCATTCATTGAGTTTGCATATAATCGTTCTACACATTCTTCTACAGGTTATTCTCCATTTGAAATTGTGTATGGTTTTAATCCATTAACTGTGTTGGATTTGATGCCTTTACCTCTGAATAAGCTTGCTAGCTTGGATGGCAAAAAGAAGGCTGATTTGGTTAAAACAATACATGAGAAAGCACGTGAACAAATTGAGAAAAAGAATCGCATGTATGCACAAAAGGCTAATAAAGGGCGAAAACAAGTTATTTTTGAACCAGGTGACTGGGTTTGGGTGCACATGCGAAAAGAGAGGTTTCCACAACAAAGGAAGTCAAAACTTGATGCAAGCGGAGATGGACCATTTCAAGTTTTGGAACGCATCAATGAAAATGCATATAAAATTGACTTACCAGGTGAGTATAATGTTAGTGCTACTTTTAATGTTTCTGACTTATCTTCTTTTGATCTAGATTCAGATTCGAGAACGAATCCTTTTGAAGAGGGAGGGGATGATGCGAGCACGACCAAGGAACATCAAAAGCAGATTAAGTTCAAGGAAGAGCTAGCATTGCCGGATGGACCGGTGACAAGATCAAGAGCCAAGAAGTTCAAAAAAGCACTAAACGCATATGTGGACCGAATTGTGGAAACTATGCATAGTCAAGAGAGATTGGAACCGAATGACACTATGACCAATCTAATAAAGCCGAATGGATATGAGGAGAATCAAATGGGCTTGATGAACTATTTTAAGCTAGTAGAGTAGCTTTAGGTGGCCCAAGGAGCTTATTTTATTATGTTGGACTTGTTTTGTTTTAATTTGTTTAGTTGGACCCTTATATAGCTTAATAAGGTTATTTTAAGTGAGTTGGGCTTATTTTAGCTTGGGACTCATTTAATTTAATTATTTTAGGCTTGTGGACTGTATTTTAGAGTTAATAAGTTTGGGCTTTAGTTATTTGGTGGGAGGCCCATGTGTTAGGTGGCCTTTTGACTTATTTAAGGTTTGGTGGGAGGCCCATGTGTTAGGTGGCCTTTTGACTTATTTAGGGTTTAGTGGGAGGCCCATGTGTTAGTTGGCCTTTTGACTTATTTAGGGTTACCTACCTTTTGGAGGCTATAAATACCTCATTATAAGTTGTAAAAGGCAGATTTTAAACACTTTTGAATACCATCATTTGGCTTGGCCGAATTTTCTTCATTGGAGAGGAAAGCTTGTCTTCTTCTTTTGCATCAAGAACTTAAATTCTTATCAAGGTATTTACTTTGTGGCGAATTCTGTTCTTGTGTTTTTAAATCAATCTATTATAAGCGTTTCCATTCACATGTTGTTTGGGGGTTCTTTAGATTTGGAGTTTCTTCTTGTTCATGTTCATGCCATATTGTGTGTTTAAGGGGTTTCGGGTTCTCTAGCCTTGGGGTTCCGCATCACTTAGCCTTTGTTTTATTTACTTTTTTTTTGCCTTGAGATTCTGATTTTTGCCTTGAACCGAAACATTGATTACCCTTGGCTTGAAATCTGAATTTTGGGAGTAGAAGTTATAGTTTGTTTGCTGAAATTATAAAAAAGAAGGAGAAGAAAAAAAAAGAAGTAGAACATCTTTGGGTTTAGAAATTCGAACCTTGTAGGAGTTTGTTTTGATTTGATTGCTGAAATTTATTAAAAAAAATAAATAGCAAGAAGAAAAGAAAGAAAAACATACAAAAGAAAAGAATAGAAGAAATAGAGAAAAGAAGAGAAAAAAAAAATGTGAAAGAAAGGAATATAGGAGGAGAAAAGGGTAGGGAGCAATTCGGCCAAGGAGGGTTTATATAGCAAAGGGCAAATCCAAATCCTATAATAGGTGGAAGAAAATTAATCCATATTGCTTGGGGAATTAGGAATCCTTTAGGAGCTAGTAAAATTAATCCTTATCCCTTTGGGGTTAGGTTTTCAAAATCCTAATCCATATCAGAATTTGAATTATAATCCTAATCCTACTTAACCAAGGATTTACTTTGCAATCATCGATCCACCATTTGTGTTATCCATTTCTTATCCATTTGTGTTATGCATTTCTTATGCATTTCTTATCCATTTGAGTTGCCATTTTTGATATCATTTCTTATCCATTTGAGCTGCCATTTTTGTTTCATTTCTTATCCATTTGAGCTGCCATTTTATCATATCTTATCCATTTGTTCCACCATTTTTGGGATCATTTTTTATCATTTGTGCCATCATTTTTCTACCATTTTGTCATCATTTTTCTACCATTTTGCTATCATTTTGCCATCATTTTGCGCACAACTTGACACATTAATTAGAGCTTGATACACCATTCGGCCTATTCATTATTCTGGCTCTAAATTGAATTGTCTTGCATGGAAACTACTTTATTTAGTTCAGTTTTGTCTTTTTGTTGATTTCTTGCTTTGCTGGGTAGAATATCTAGGTTCTATATTTGGTTTACTTTGTAGTGAATCAAATTCATATATTTTGTCCAAAATTGTCATTTTTCTTAATTCTTGTTGCTTATTTCTTTGTTTAAGCTTGCTTTTGTTCCTTTACATTATTAGAGTATCTTTGATTGTTCTAATACTCTAATTTGGATATAATCAAGTGGTACACCACTCTTGACCGTGTATCACCTCCATTGTGTCTAGTGTCTTCTTTTCTAGTTTTGAGCTATTTTTTTATTGTTAGTGCTTATTTTCTTTGCCTTCTTAAACGTGCTCAAGATTCTTGATTTGTGGATTGAATTCTGAAGTGCAATTTTAAAGTTGCAAGCTTGAGTGGTAAAAGGCAAGAGAGTGTGAGGACATTAAGAGGGTAAAAGCCTTAATTGTGTGAAACACGAGAGGAGTGACATTATTTGAGTGTAAACACATGAGGGAGTGCTTGTGAGGTTTTTATCTAACAATTTTGCAGGTAATACACCATGACTGAAGAAACTAGTGGAAAGGGAATATCCCAAGGTGAAATCATGTACCAGATAACAAGATGCTCTATCAAGCTTTCATTAGTGAGATGCGAAAGTTGTCTCTTAGAATGGATGGAATGGAAGAGAGGCTTGAAGGGAGTATATCTAATGCACCTAGAAGGGCAGCAAGGAGAGGCCGAATTATTCAAGGACATGTAGAGCATGATTTTGATGATGAAGAGGAGGAGGAAACTAGTGCAAAGATAGATGGAAATTTGGGCAACATCAAGCTCAAGATTCCTCCATTTAAAGGCCAAAACAATACTGAAGAGTATTTGGAGTGGGAAAGAAAGGTTGAGATGATTTTTGATTGTAACAGGTACTCAAAGGAAAAGAAAGTGAGGATTGCAGCTGTAGAATTCACCGACTATGCTTCGTTTTGGTGGGATCAATTGAATATGGGCAGAAGGAAGATGAAGAGACGTCCTATTATGATGCGAGCACTATCAAGGAACACCAAAAGGATGAGCTAGCATTACCAAATGGTCCAATGACAAGATTTCAGGCTAAGAAGTTCAAAGAGGCAGTAAAAGCTTATATGGGCCGAATTGTGGAAGCTTTGGATAGCCAAGAGGAGCTTGGGCCGTATGGCGTCAATACCAACTCAATGGGGCAGAATTGTGAAGGCCAAATGTGCATGATAAATTTGACATGTGCAAGTCATGTGCCACTTGACATGTGCAATGCATGTGACACTTGACATGTGCACATCATGTGACACAATACATGTGCAATGCATGTGTTGCTTAATGGACTTATGGGCTGATTTGTTTGGGCTCTTAGTTTAGGCTTTTATTTGTTATTTTTATTTGATTGTTTGTAATATGCTAGGCCTTAACTTATTCTTTTGGGCTTAGTTAAGTGAGATGGGCTTTAATTAGCTTGGGCTCATTTAATTAGTTCTTTTTAGGCCTTTTGGGCTGAATTTTAAGTTAATTAGTGTGGGCTTTAGTTATCTTGATGTAAGGCCCATGTTTTAAGGCCTATTTGATTAATTAGGGTTTTTTCTAGCTTAAGGGAGTATATATACTCCACAAAAACAAGATTGGAGGCAGATTTGACTAATTTGATACATTTCTTTTGGCTTGGCCGAATTCGTCTTTGGAGAGGATAGCTTGTCTTCTTCTTTTGCATTAAGAACATAAATTCTTATCAAGGTAATTACTTGCGGCGAATTCTGTTCTTGTGTTTAAATCAACCTAATTATTTGCGTTTCCTTTCACTTTATTGATTGGGGGTTCAATAGGGTTGGGGATTTACTCTTATTCATATCTATGCCATATTGTATGTTCAAGGGGTTTCGGGTTCTTTAGCCTTGGGGTTCCGCATCATATTAGTAGTTGGGAGTATATGAAGGAGGCCATGAGGAAAAGATTTGTGCCTTCACACTACTTCAGGGAGTTACATCAGAGGTTGCATAGGCTAGTGCAAGGAGCTAGATCAGTAGAAGATTATCACAAGGAGATGGAGATGCTATTGATCAAAGCTAACATAGAAGAGGAGGAAGAGGTAATCATGGGTTCTTTAGCCTTGGGGTTCCGCATCATTTGGTATCAGAGCCAGGTTGTGTTGAATAATCAGGTTGTATTGATATATACTCCCTTAAGCTAGAAAAAACCCTAATTAATCAAATAGGCCTTAAAATATGGGCTTTACACCAAGGTGATGCGTGCACAGGGGGGTCAACATTGCAAGATTATAAACATTGCAAGTTCGGATTCATGGAGATCAAATTTGAGAAAGTTCAAGAAGGCTTGAAGGTGGTTTACTGTAGCTATGAAGAAGCCGAATCAAAAAGAGACTTTGAAGAGAGGCATGTGCAAGTCATGTGACCTTGACATGTGCCATCCGTGTGCTTTGACATGTGCTAGACATGTGCCATGTCATGTGCTATGTATGTGCTATATGCATGTGCACATCATGTGACACATTACATGTGCAATGCATGTGCCAATTAATGGACTTAATGGGCTATTTTGTTTGGGCTTTTAGTTTAGGCTTTTATTTGATTATTTGTAATATATTAGGCCTTAACTTATTCTTTTGGATTTATTTACGTGAGATGGGCTTTAATTTGCTTGGGCTAATTTAATTAGTTCTTTTTAGGCTTTTTGGGCTGTATTTTAAGTTAATTAGTGTGGGCTTTAGTTATCTTGGTGTAAGGGCCCATGTTTAAAGGCCTATTTGATTAATTAGGATTTTTATTAGCTTAAAGGAGTATAAATACTCCTCAAAAACGAATTTGTATAGAGAGAGATTGGAATTATTAAACATTGGAGGCTATCCTCTTTTCTTGGCTTTGCCAAAATTCTAATAGATTAGATTTGTGAGATTTGCTTGCTTTTCTTTTCTATTGCATGAAGAATTTGATTAACTTATCAATTGTTTGATTGTGGCGTTTTTCAAGTTCTTTAATTCCCGATTATTTGCGTTTCCATTCACAAGTTGTTTGGGGGTTCAATAGGGAGGGTGTTTATCTGATTTTGCTCTGCTATTCGAATCGTATGTGTGGGTTTGTAGCTCGTTAGCTATTGGGTTCCGCATCATTTGGTATCAGAGCCAAAGTAAGGTAAATTCCTATTTATCTTTGTGTTAGGGTTGTGTTTTCTTTTTCTTGATTCTTTTATGTTTTTGCCGAATTTGGTCTCATCAAGTTTCTAATTTTTGTGTTTTTCTTGTGTGTTAAATTAGCCTTTTCTTAGCCTTTGTTTTATTTATTTATTTATTTTGCCTTGAGATTCTGATTTTTTGCCTTGAACCGAAACATTGATTATCCTTGGCTTGAAATCTGAATTTTGGGAGTAGAAGTTATAGTTTGTTTGCTGAAATTATAAAAAAAAGGAGAAGAAAAAAAAAAGAAGTAGAACATCTTTGGGTTTAGAAATCCGAACCTTGTAGGATTTTGTTTTAATTTGATTGCTGAAATTTATTAAAAAAAAATAAACAGCAAGAAGAAAAGAAAGAAAAACATACAAAAGAAAAGAATAGAAGAAATAGAGAGAAGAAGAAAAAAAAAAGTGAAAGAAAGGAATAAGAGGAGAAAAGGGTAGGGAGCAATTCGGTCAAGTAGGGTTTATATAGAAAAGGGCAAATCCAAATCCTATAATAGGTGGAAGAAAATTAATCCATATTGCTTGGGGAATTAGGAATCCTTTAAGAGCTAGTAAAATTAATCCTTATCCCTTTGGGTTTAGGTTTTCAAAAATCCTAATCCATATCAGAATTGCAATTATAATCCTAATCCTACTTAACCAAGAATTTACTTTGCAATCATTGACCCATCATTTGTGTTATCCATTTCTTATCCATTTGTGTTATCCATTTCTTATCTATTTGTGTTATCCATTTTTTATCCATTTGAGTTGCCATTTTTTATATCATTTATTATCCATTTGAGTTGCCATTTTTGTTTCATTTCTCATCCATTTGAGCTGCCATTTTATCATATCTTATCCCTTTGTTCCACCATTTTTGGAATCATTTTTTATCATTTGTGTCACCATTTTGGTATCATTTTGCCATCATTTTTCTACCATTTTGCTATCATTTTCATATCATTTTGCCATTATTTTGCACACAACTTGACACATTAATTAGAGCTTGTTACACCATTCGGCCTATTCATTATTTTGGCTCTAAATTGAATTGTCTTGCATGCAAACTACTTTATTTAGTTTAATTTTTTCTTTTTGTTGATTTCTTGCTTTGCTGGGTAGAATATCTAGGTTCTATATTTGGTTTACTTTGTACTGAATCAAATTCATACATTTTGTCCAAATTGTCATTTTTCTTAATTCTTGTTGCTTATTTCTTTGTTTTAAGCTTGCTTTTGTTCCTTTACATTGTTAGAGTATCTTTGCTTGTTCTAATACTCTAATTTGGATATAATCAAGTGGTACACCACTCTTGACCGTGTATCACCTCCATTATGTCTAGTGTCTTCTTTTCTAGTTTTGAGCTTTCTTTTTATTGCTAGTATTTGTTTTCTTTGCTTTCTTAAACGCACTCAAGATTGTTGATTTGTGGATTGATTTCTGAAGTGCAATTTTAAAGTTGCAAGCTTGAGTGGAAAAAGGCAAGAGAGTGTGAGGACATTAAGAGGGTAAAAGCCTTAATTGTGTGAAACACGAGAGGAGTGACATTCTTTGAGTGTAAACACATGAGGGAGTGCTTGTGAGGTTTTTATCTAACAATTTTTGCAGGTAATACATCATGACTGAAGAAACTAGTGGGAAGGGAATATCCCAAGGTGAAGATCATGTACTAGATAACAAGATGCTATATCAAGCTTTCATTAGTGAGATCCGGAAGTTGTCTCTTAGAATGGATGGAATGGAAGAGAGACTTGAAGGACGTATATCTAATGCACCTAGAAGGGCAGCAAGGAGAGGAAGGATTATTCAAGGACATGTGGAGAATGATTTTGATGATGAAGAGGAGGAGGAAACTAGTGCAAGGATAGATGGGAACTTGGGCAACATCAAACTCAAGATTCCTCCATTCAAAGGCAGAAATAGTGCAGAAGAGTACTTGGAGTGGGAAAGAAAGGTTGAGATGATTTTTTATTGTAACAGGTACTCAGAGGAAAAGAAACTGAAGAATGCAGCTGTAGAATTCACTGACTATGCTTTATTTTGGTGGGATCAATTGAATATGGGCAGAAGGAAGATGAGGAGACGTCCTATTAGTAGTTGGGAGGATATAAAGGAGGCCATGAGGAAAAGATTTGTTCCTTCACGCTACTTTAGGGGGAGTTACATCAGAGGTTGCATAGGCTAGTGCAAGGAGCTAGATCAGTAGAAGATTATCACAAGGAGATGGAGATGCTATTGATCAAAGCTAACATAAAAGAGGAGGAAGAGGTAATAATGGCTTGGTTTCTAGGAGGTTTGAATAAAGAAATTGCGGATGTAGTTGAATTGCAACATTATGGAAAAATGGAGGACTTAGTAAACATTGCCATTAAGGTGGAGAGGCAACAGAAACAAAGGAGGGTAGCAAGGTCATTCTCAAATTCCAACAACAAGAGTTGTTCAAACTGGAGCAAAAATGAAGATTTTAAAAATATGGAATTGCAGTTTAAACAACTTTCTGGACTACTAAGTACATGTATGAAACAAGAGGAAAGAAAGAAAGAAGAGGAAGTTATTGTCAAAGAAATTATTTGTGAAGCTGAAAGAGATGCTTTAGATTTATATGTTGATAAGGTTGTAAATGAGGAGGATATAAGTGAAAGTAATGATGTTGTTGACTGTTTGAGTAAAAAGGAAGAAGATTGTAAAAAGGAAGAAGATAGTGTAATTGAGATTGGAGATCAATATGTTATGACTGATCCTGTAGTGCTTGAGGAGGCTGAATTGAACATGGAGGAAGAAAAGAACCATGATCAGAATGAAAATGATGCATTGAATAACCATATTTTTCCTAATATTTATGTCAACTTGCAGGAACATGATGAGTTCTTTGCTGAAAAAGCATTCATTTTATTTCCACCTGTTCAAAAGATCTTATATGAAGATGAATTTATTCTACAAATGCCAATTCCCAACTTGAACAAGACGAAGATTCGAGGACGAATCTTTTCTAAAGAGTGATACGGATCAGCCACCTATCAAAGACCCTTTGAAGATGCCAAGTGGTCCAATTACAAGGGGAAGAGCTAAAAAGCTAAAGATGGCCATGGCAGCCTTTGTACAAGAGCTAATGACACAAGAGCTAAATGAAGAGGCTTTTGAAAATTGTCAAGTTGGGCTTAAAGACAAACATAAGCTACTTAGCTTATTGGAGACTTGTCATGAAGATGGGCTTCACATCTAGTCCATTCGGATTTGTATTCTTTATCTTAGTTAGTTGGGTTAATTATTTAACTATTTTGGATTTTAATTAGTCTTTTCTGTTGGGCTTGTATTTCGGCCATTTAATCTTATGTTATTTGGGCTTATTTTAAGTTAGTTTAGTTATTAGTTAAGTGGGCTTATTTAGCTTGTGAAGCCCATGCTTAATTCGGCTACATTAGGGTTAGGTCAGCCTTGAAGGCTATAAATACATCATTGTAAACCTTTGAGAGGGGATTTTTGATGAAAATTGAAAAGAACTCCTTTTGGCTTAGCCGAATTTGTGTGATAGAGAGAGTGAGATTGCTTTCTTTATTATTGCATAAAGAACTCGAATTAACTTATCAATCTTTGTGGATTGTGGCGTTTTTCTTGTTCTAAATTCCCAATTATTTGCGTTTCCATACACAGGTTGTGTGGGGGTTCAATAGGGAGGGTTTTTGTCTATTTGTTCTTTGCTAACCATCTCGTATGTGTGGGTTTGTAGCTTGATAGCTATTGGGTTCCGCATCATTTGGTATCAGAGCTCGGATTAAGGTAAATTCCTATTTATCTTAGAATTAGGTTTTGAGTTTTCTCTTATTGTTTCTTGTGTTTTATGTTTGCCGAATTGTTCAAGTTTTGATTTTTTTTTGTTTTAATTGTGTGATTAAACTTGTTTTGGCCATAACTTTTGACTCGGGTGTCCGTTTTCGTATTATAAGATATTTTCGGAAAGGGAATTTCGAGATCTACAGCTGTCACCTGTGCGAAACACTACGTGATTGCATTTTCCAGTCCAAAAAAACAACGTTTAGGGCTCCGTTTTTCACTTTGAAATTTCGTATTTTTGTTTGAAAAAAAAAAAAGTTTGAGAAAATCCGAAGTGTAGTAGAGTTTGAGTTGAATTTCAGTTATTGAGATTAATTAAAAAAAAAAAAAAAAGGAAGTTGAGCAAAGATGGAAAGTGGCGTGAAGGGTATATATAGGAAGAGAAATCCGAATCCTATTTAGGAAGAAATCACAATCCTAGTGGGAAAGAAATCACAATCCTAGTTGGGAAACAATCTTAGTTGGGAAACAATCCGAAATCCTATTGGGGAAACAATCCGAAATCCTAGTTAGGTAAAGAAATCTGAATCCTATTCTAGGTAGGAAAAATTAACCCTTATTGTTTCAGTTTACAATCTCTATTTCGTTTTTGAATTAGGATTATAACCTATCATACATTATCCATTTATTATCCATACATTATCCATTTCTTATCCATTCATTATCCATTTTTCTATCCATATATTATCCATTTCTTATCCATTTCCAATCATTTTCTTACCATTTTTACCATCATTTGTCTACTGTTTTGCCATCTTTTCTTACCATCTTGTTACTGTTTTGCCATCCTTTTATCATCACTTTGCCACCAATTTCGCACACAATTAATACACTAATCAAGCTTGTGTACATTTCGGCCTAGTGTCATCTTTAGCAACTCAAATTTCTTTGTTGCATGCAAACTGATTTCTTATTGTCTGAATTGAGTCTTTTAATGTTTTCTTGCTTTGCTGGGTAGATTAAATAGGTTCTATATTTGATTTACTCTGTAGTGGATCAAATTCATACATCTTGTCCAGAATTGTCATTTTTTTGCTTCTTGTTGCCTAGTTTCTTGTTTTATGCTAGCTGTTGCTTCTTTTACATTGTTAGAGTATAATTGCTTGTTCTAGTACTCTAATTTGTTTTGTATCAAGTGGTATACCACCCTTGTCCGTGTGCCACCTCCTTTCTGTTTTAGTGTCTTCTTTTCTAGTTTTGAGCTTTCTTTTATTGTTAGTTACTTATTTCTTTGTTTCCTTAAAACGTACTCACGATTTTGATTTGTTACTTGAATTCTGAAGTGCAATTCTGAAGCAGCAATCAGAGTGGTAAAAGGCTTGAGTGAGTGAGCATATTAAGAGGGTAAAAGCCTTGTTGGTGTGAAACACGAGAGGAGTGACTGTCTTTGAGTGTAAACACGTGAGGGAGTGCTTGTGAGGATTATATAACTTCTGTTTTGCAGCATTTACAATGACAGAACAAACTAGCGGGAAAGGAAGTTTCCAAGAGAAAGATGCACACGTACCAGATAATAAGCTGATGTACGAAGCCTTTATCAGTGAGATTCGGAAGCTGAATATTCGACTGGATGGAATGGAAGAAAGGATTGAAGGAAGTACAACCAACACACCTCGAAGAGAAGCAAGGAGGGGACGATTTGTTGAAAGGTATGTAGAAAATGATTTTGGAGATGTAGATGAGGAAGAGGCAAGGGAAAAAGTGGATGGGAATTTAGGAAATATCAAGCTTAAGATTCCTTCTTTTAAGGGCAGAAATCACGCTGAAGAATATCTAGAGTGGGAAAGGAAGATTGAAATGATTTTTGAGTGCAATAGGTATTCCGAGGAGAAAAAGGTTAAGTTAGCAGCTGTTGAGTTTACAGATTATGCACTATTCTGGTGGGATCAGCTGAACATGGGTAGAAGGAAAGTGGGTAGGCGACCTATTAGTAGTTGGGAGGATATGAAGGAGGCAATGAGGAAGAGGTTTGTGCCCTCACATTACTTTAGGGAGTTACATCAGAAATTGCATCGGTTAGTGCAAGGGGGTAGGACGGTGGAGGAGTATCACAAGGAAATGGAAATGTGCATGGTTCGAGCCAATATTGTGGAAGATGAAGAGATAACCATGGCTAGGTTTCTAGGTGGGTTAAATGCTGAGATTGCTGATGTCTTAGAACTTCATAGGTATGACTCCATGGAGGAAATGTTAGGCATAGCAATGAAAATAGAGAAGCAGAAGAGGAGTAGGAGTTTCAGCTGAACCAGCAACACTTCAAGGGATAAATTGGGATCTAGATGGACCAAAGGGGAGGATAGGAAAGAATTTAGGGGATCCAAACCTTATGGGGCAGATTCGGGTTCCAAAGAAGTAAGGGCTGTCCAATCACAATCCAAAGCTGTAAAAGGTAACTCTAATACCCAAACTCCTAGTAGAGAAATTAAATGTTTTAAATGCTTAGGAAAAGGACATATGGCACGTGATTGTCCTAACAGAAGGGTTATAATTGCTAGGGATAATGGGGAAATTACTTCTGAATCCGAGAAGAGTGAGGATGAGATGCCACCTTTAGAGGATTGTAGTGATTGTGATAGTGAGGGGGAGTTACTGGTTGCTGAAAGTGGGAGATCTTTAGTTGCTAGGAGGGCTTTAAACTTGAATGTTAAAGAGGATAGCCTAGAACAAAGAGAAAACATATTTCACACTAAGTGTTTAATTAATGGGAGAGTGTGCACGGTCATTGTTGATGGGGGCAGTTGCACAAATGTAGCTAGTGTGAGTATGGTTGAGAAGTTAAATTTGGTATGTGAAAAACACCCTAGACCTTATAAGTTGCAATGGTTAAATGATAGTGGAGAGGTCAAGGTCACAAGGCAAGTGAGAGTGCCATTTTCCATCGGGAAATATAAGGATGAGGTAATGTGTGATGTAGTACCTATGCAGGCAGGCCATTTACTCTTGGGAAGACCGTGGCAATTTGATAGAAAAGTAACACATAATGGGTACACTAACCGTTATTCTTTTTCTTATGAAGGTTCAAAGGTTTCATTAGCTCCATTATCACCTCAAGAAGTGTTTGAAGACCAAAAGAAATTAGCTGAAAAAGGGAAAGAGGTTTCGGCCAAGAGAGAAGAGGGGAGTGGGGCTACTGCCCAAAGTGCGCTTAAGAGAGAAAAGGAAAGAAAAGGGGAGAAAGAGGCCAGAAAAGAATCCAAACAAATAAATGGCCCATTAGTGAGTGAAAACAAGAAAGGTGGGAGGCAAAAACAAAATTTTTATGTAAGGGCAAGAGAGATTAGGAGTGCTTTAGCAATAGGCCAGCCACTGATCCTTGTAACTTATAAAAAGGTTTTGTTTTCAGATACTGACATTGACCATGCTTCTTTGCCTTCTAGTTTTATGTCTTTATTGCAGGACTATTCAGATGTTTTTCCTGAGGAGCTACCAAATGGATTGCCACCTTTGAGAGGGATAGAACATCAAATAGATTTCGTGCCTGGATCAACCCTTCCCAACCGACCAGCCTATAGGAGCAACCCTTTGGAGACTAAGGAAATGCAAAGGCAAGTCGAGGAACTCTTGGAGAAGGGGCTGGTTAGAGAGAGCATGAGCCCGTGTGCAGTACCCGTACTTCTGGTGCCTAAGAAGGATGGAACTTGGAGAATGTGTGTTGATTGCCGTGGAGTCAACAAAATAACGGTAAAGTATAGACATCCTATTCCTAGGCTTGATGATATGTTAGATGAGCTATGTGGTGCTGTTTATTTTACTAAGATTGATTTAATGAGTGGTTATCATCAAATAAGAATGAAATCTGGTGATGAATGGAAAACAGCTTTTAAAACTAAGTATGGATTGTATGAATGGTTAGTCATGCCTTTTGGGCTATCTAATGCCCCTAGTACTTTTATGAGACTTATGAACCATGTTTTGCGTGCATACTTAGGGAAGTTTGTAGTTGTTTATTTTGATGATATACTCATTTACAGCAAGTCATATGATGAACATTTGGAGCATGTTAAGTTAGTATTACAAACTTTGAGGCATGAGCAGTTGTATGCTAAACTTAAGAAATGCACATTTTGTATAGATAGACTTGTGTTTCTTGGTTTTGTGGTGAGCGCGCAGGGAATTGAAGTGGATGAGGAGAAAGTGAAAGCAATAAAGGAATGGCCAACGCCTAAGACCATTTCGGATGTGCGGAGCTTTCATGGCTTAGCAAGCTTCTATAGGAGGTTTGTGCAAGATTTCTCTACCATTGCTGCACCACTTACAGAAATAATCAAGAAGGAGATTGGGTTTAAGTGGGGAGAGGCACAGCAAAAGGCTTTTGAGAATTTGAAAGGGAAGTTGTGTTCTGCCCCTATTTTATCTTTGCCTAATTTTGATAAAACTTTTGAAATTGAATGTGATGCTTCTGGTGTAGGTATTGGAGCTGTTCTATTGCAAGAGAAGAAACCAGTAGCATACTTCAGTGAGAAGCTTCATGGAGCCCAGCTCAATTATTCAACCTATGACAAGGAGGTTTATGCCTTGGTGAGAGCATTGGACGTATGGCAGCATTATCTCCTACCTAGGGAGTTTGTCATCCATACTGATCATGAATCCCTCAAACATTTGAAGAGACAAGGTAAGTTGAACAAAAGGCATGCTAAATGGGTTGAATTTATTGAAACATTTCCCTACGTCATTCAATATAAGCATGGAAAGGAAAATATTGTTGCTGATGCATTATCTAGAAGATATGTTTTAATTTCTACACTTAGTTCTAAGTTGTTAGGGTTTGAACATATTAAGGAATTATATGATGGTGATTCTGATTTTGGTAATGTATATAGTGCATGTGAACATAAAGCCTTAGATAAATTCTATAGACATGATGGATTTTTATTTAAGGGCAGCAAATTTTGTTTACCTAAATGTTCTATGCGTGATTTGCTTGTGTTGGAATCTCATTGTGGGGGATTGATGGGACATTTTGGGGTATATAAGACCTATGACATGTTGAATGAGCATTTCTTTTGGCCTCGCATGCGAAAAGATGTTGAAAAAGTGTGTAATGCATGTGTTGCATGTAAACAAGCTAAGTCTAAATCTATGCCTCATGGATTGTATATGCCTTTACCCGTACCTACGTCACCTTGGACTGACATTTCTATGGATTTCGTGCTTGGTTTGCCTAGGACAAAACGTGGTAGGGATAGTATCTTTGTTGTGGTAGATAGATTTAGTAAGATGGCTCATTTTATTGCATGTCATAAATGTGATGATGTTGTTCATATTGCTGATTTATTCTTTAAGGAAGTTGTCCGTTTGCATGGTATTCCACACACCATAATTTCAGATAGGGATACTAAGTTCCTTTCACATTTTTGGCGTGTTTTATGGGGTAAGTTAGGCACAAAGTTGTTATTTTCTACTACTTGTCACCCTCAAACTGATGGCCAAACAGAAGTTGTGAATAGAACTTTGGGGACTTTATTACGTGCTATAGTGGGTAAAAATCTCAAAACATGGGAGGATTGTTTACCTTTCATTGAATTCGCTTATAATAGAAGTATTCATTCTTCTACTGGTTTTTCACCATTTGAACTTGTTTATGGTTTTAATCCACTAACTGTACTTGATCTTTGTCCTTTGCCTTTACATGAGCTTTCAAGTTTGGATGGTAGTAGGAAGGCAGATTTGGTGAAAACCTTGCATGAGAAAGCACGGGCGAATATAGAGACGAAAAATAAGCAATATGCTGACCGAGCAAATAAGGGAAGGAAACAAGTGGTGTTTGTCCCGGGGGATTGGGTTTGGGTGCATTTCCGAAAGGAAAGGTTTCCCAACCAAAGGAAAAGCAAATTGGATGCTCGGGGTGATGGTCCATTTCAAGTCTTGGAGCGCATCAATGACAATGCTTACAAGATTGATTTACCTGGTGAGTATGGCGTTTCTGCTACATTTAATGTTTCTGACCTTTCTCCTTTTAATATGGATGCAGATTTGAGGACAAATCTTTTTGAGGAGGGAGGGAATGATACGGATCAGCCACCTATCAAAGACCCTTTGAAGATGCCAAGTGGTCCAATTACAAGGGGAAGAGCTAAAAAGCTAAAGATGGCCATGGCAGCCTTTGTACAAGAGCTAATGACACAAGAGCTAAATGAAGAGGCTTTTGAAAATTGTCAAGTTGGGCTTAAAGACAAACATAAGCTACTTAGCTTATTGGAGACTTGTCATGAAGATGGGCTTCACATCTAGTCCATTCGGATTTGTATTCTTTATCTTAGTTAGTTGGGTTAATTATTTAACTCTTTTGGGTTTTAATTAGTCTTTTCTGTTGGGCTTGTATTTCGGCCATTTAATCTTATGTTATTTGGGCTTATTTTAAGTTAGTTTAGTTATTAGTTAAGTGGGCTTATTTAGCTTGTGAAGCCCATGCTTAATTCGGCTACATTAGGGTTAGGTCAGCCTTGAAGGCTATAAATACATCATTGTAAACCTTTGAGAGGGGATTTTTGATGAAAATTGAAAAGAACTCCTTTTGGCTTAGCCGAATTTGTGTGATAGAGAGAGTGAGATTGCTTTCTTTATTATTGCATAAAGAACTCGAATTAACTTATCAATCTTTGTGGATTATGGCGTTTTTCTTGTTCTAAATTCCCAATTATTTGCGTTTCCATACACAGGTTGTGTGGGGGTTCAATAGGGAGGGTTTTTGTCTATTTGTTCTTTGTTAACCATCTCGTATGTGTGGGTTTGTAGCTTGATAGCTATTGGTTTCCGCATCAAAGAGGGAGGGAATGATACGTGCATAGGGGGGTCAACATTGCAAGATTATAAACATTGCAAGTTCGGATTCATGGAGATCAAATTTGGGAAAGTTCAAGAAGGCTTGAAGGTGGTTTACTGTAGCTATGAAGAAGCCGAATCAAAAAGAGACTTTGAAGAGAGGCATGTGCAAGTCATGTGACCTTGACATGTGCCATCCATGTGCTTTGACATGTGCTAGACATGTGCCATGTCATGTGCTATGTATGTGCTATATGCATGTGCACATCATGTGACACATTACATGTGCAATGCATGTGCCAATTAATGGACTTAATGGGTTATTTTGTTTGGGCTTTTAGTTTAGGCTTTTATTTGATTATTTGTAATATATTAGGCCTTAACTTATTCTTTTGGGTTTATTTACGTGAGATGGGATTTAATTAGCTTGGGCTCATTTAATTAGTTTTGTTTAGGCTTTTTGGGCTGTATTTTAAGTTAATTAGTGTGGGCTTTAGTTATCTTGGTGTAAGGGCCCATGTTTAAAGGCCTATTTGATTAATTAGGATTTTTATTAGCTTAAAAGAGTATAAATACTCCTCAAAAACGAATTTGTATAGAGAGAGATTGGAATTATTAAACATTGGAGGCTATCCTCTTTTCTTGGCTTTGCCAAAATTCTAATAGATTAGATTTGTGAGATTTGCTTGCTTTTCTTTTCTATTGCATGAAGAATTTGATTAACTTATCAATTGTTTGATTGTGGCGTTTTTCAGGTTCTTTAATTCCCGATTATTTGCGTTTCCATTCACAAGTTGTTTGGGGGTTCAATAGGGAGGGTGTTTTTTTCTGATTTTGCTTTGCTATTCGAATCGTATGTGTGGGTTTGTAGCTCGTTAGCTATTGGGTTCCGCATCACAAGGTAACTAAAGCCCACACTAATTAACTTAAAATACAGCCCAAAAAACCTAAAAATAACTAATTAAATGAGCCCAAGCTAATTAAAGCTCATCTCACTTAAAGAAGTCCAAAAGAATAAGTTAAGGCCTAACATATTACAAATAATCAAATAAAAATAATAAATAAAGCCCTAATTAAAAGCCCAAACCAAAACAGCCCCTTAAGTCCATTAATAAGCACATGCAATGCACATGTAATATGTCACATGATGTGCACATGCATATGACACATGCATAGCACATGACATGGTACATGTCTAGCATATGGATGGCACATGTCAAGATCACATGACTTGCACATGCCTCTCTTCAAAGTCTCTTTTTGATTCGGCTTCTTTATAGCTTCAGTAAACCACCTTCAAGCCTTCTTGAACTTCCCCAAATTTGATCTCCATGAATCCGAACTTGCAATGTTTATAATCTTGCAATGTTGACCCCCCTGTGCACGCATCACTCTTCCTCTCCTCTTCTCCTTGAAGATAGATAAGGGTATGTGTAACTTTGAGTTTTGGTTATTTTGTTTGGAGGGAACAAGAGAAGCTAAAGAGGGAGTAAGAGAGCAAAGGGGATTAAGCAGTCATTTGAGCAATTTTGGAGCAAAGGAAAAGAGGTTTGGAAACTCTTTAGTTATATACGTGAATTTGACTATGTTTATGTGTTATATGAGTTATTTGAATGTTTTGATAATGTTATATGATGATGGTAGTGAGTGTTGCTTTAGATTGTTAAGCTGTGCATGTGAATAGGATTTTTGGGTGAAAACTGTGTTAGAAAGCACTTGACCCTTCTTCAGTTATTAGGCTGTATGTGGAGTTTTATAACTCCAAATTGTATGAAACTAGTACTGTTTGAAATATAAGACATATTTTGACAAATGTTGTAGAAATAGGCTTGAGCTAATTTTAGCTCTAAGTGTCCCAAAAGTGGTCATGAAGTAGAGGTATCTTCTCTGGCCGGGTTCAGTGGAGCAGTATAGATTATTTTGATCCTATCTGATTATTTAGGTGTCCAAACGACATGAGACTTGCTCTATATTAAATCTAACATCCCAAGGATCATTTTTTAAGGGACACTTGGCCTAAAAATGAGGTTTAGAGGTCGGTTTAGTCGGTTGAAGTTTGAAGCGAAAAGCAGTCTTGTGACTTGTCTTGATGAGGAACCTGAAGCGAGCTTCTGTCGCGAGCGCGACAGAATCTGCTTGGCAAGTGTTTTTCTCCTTCTTTTGAACCTTTTGGTTGGTAGGAACCCTTGCCTACCTTTACCGTCTTCTAGTTTGTATATTTTATGATGTTTTCTCTCCCGGAATACACCCGAACTTCATCGGAACTTCATGAGACATATTTGTCATATGTTTAAGTAGATATCACTTAGGAATGTAAGAGACTAAGGTTGTAAATAAGAATAATGACTAAGGTATTTCAAAGTCTAATGAGTCGAACACCTTTGAATTCGTTCAACATTAACCTGATCTAAATTCTATTAAGAAATTGGAAGCGAAACACTATAAACTGTACCTTGATCTTGTAGAACTATGGGATTCTGATTCCCAACTCTTTGGGATACGTAGGAAGCTTGGGATATTCTTCCAAGTCCGAACTAAAGCACCGGGACGTATCCAGACATAAAAGAAAGTGTTTCAATTGAATTCTATTAGTCGCCTGGATACTCGTTAAAAATAAATGTGATAAGTATGTGTTGATTTATAAAAGTTTATAGAACTATTAATGATTCAAGTCTTGAATAGGATAATCTATAGTTTAAAATTTGCATGTGATATTAAGATGGAATTAAATGAATGTTTATGTTTGTCTTAACTTAAGTGAAACGAATATTTCGTATTTCAAATATCAAATGGTTTTATATGATTGACTAAGTAATAAATAATCCTTAATAAATTGAATAGTACGAGTTCCTTGTGTTGAAATTCTTGAGGTTAACGCATGTGGTTGAAGAAGTAATGTTTATAAAATTGGTTATGGACATTATAAGAATAAATGTGTTTTTATGTAAAGTTCATTTAATTAAGAATAACAAGAGTGGAATGCTTGACTCTGTTGCGAACGCGACGGGTGTTGCGATCGCGACCGAGGCTATTTAGTTTTCTGTCGCGAGCGCGACTCTCCCCTATGTTATAAATGCATGTTGTTGAGCTTTTGAACATGAGTTTGGACTTGTGATTTACATATGACATATGGTATAAACTAGGATATGATATACCATGTGAAATAAATTGTTAAGCCGTTAATAAATTAAATTATGATTGTAATTAAAGTTTATGGTTGGTTATATTTCATATGAGCCATTGCTTTAGCTTATGTATGAATGACGCGTAGGATTGTTATATGACTATAATAAGTGTATGTATTTATGAAAAGTATGAAAATATAATATGTACATCATTAAAAGAAACAAGTATGTGTTAGCCTGCATTAGTCGAGTCGTGGATAGTTAGGCATGCCTAATAGAGTTACTGTTGTTGTAGCTACCGAATGATTTGGACCCTGATCAGGTCCCCCGACTGGATCTTCGTGATCCCTTTGTACCGAATCTACGTGAAAATGTTTTTGGAACAAAATTAAAAGATTGTTTTGATACCTTCGGGTATCTATGAGTTATGAGAATAGTGTTAATACCTTCGGGTATCTGTGTGTTACTCGTTATCCACCTCTTTGACTTAGCAGGCATTAAATGAATAAGAATATGTGAATCATACAATAAGTTATGAATTGATGAATACATGTGTGAAAACTTGTATGAAAGTATGTATTTTGTTATTGCAATCTAAATGCCTTGTTGATTGAATAATTACATATTAAGGCATCTGTTAAGCAAGATGTGTGAAATATGTTTTGCAAACCAAATGGAATGTGAATAAGTGCACAAAGTGACATGTATAAGAGGTGAAAAAGGTGTGTTTTTGTATAATTGATTTGTTAACGCTGATATGCAAAGTAAGTGACTATTTTGATATTCTCCTTGAAAGTATCTAATTTGTTATAATCGATATAACTATATTTTCTACATTATGGTTTTCTTTGAACTTATTTGATGGCCCTTATTAGTGGTCATCCATATTTATATGTGTTTCCCACTAAGCTTTAAGCTTAGCATGGATTTTCTCTTAATCCGTGTAGGTACTATTGATCGGATCATTCGAGAGTTTTCCGCAGCAGTCCAGGCCAATACAAGAACTATGAAGAGGTTTTAGGATAGGATTTATATAGTCTTCAGAATGTATGCAAGATTTGTAGTTTTAAATTATAAGTTTTGTAAAAGTGATATTGGTTATGTAAAAGATCCATCTATAGTAAATTCTGAAGAAGTTTACTTTATAATGTGAATGTGTAATGAATTTATGGTTAACAATAATGTGTTGTTGAAAATGAAAGAAATTTTAACTCATATTTCAGCTTAAAGATTTATAAGTTTTACATGTTTGCTTCGGTAATGCCCTTTACCGTCGTCGTGGACCACCGGTTCACGGTATGGTTTACTACGTGCGAGTAAGGGGTGTTACACAACCCTTTCCCAAACTCTTAAAAGATGTCTTCTTCTCTTTGTGTCTTCTTCTTCAAAAGATCAAAACTAACTTAAAAACTTTAACTACTGAAAATTGTTCTTCTAAAACTTACAAAAAATCCTTAGTTAAAATTCCACCATATATTTCATTTACAACTGAATTTAATATATATAATATTCCAAAGTTCATGTCCCTTGATTTGCCTCTTCAAAAGGTTGCAAAGCTTAGCAAAAAGACTTGAATTTTCACATGGCTTTTCAAAATAACTGCCCCAATGGATCTCTCTGTCGCGCTCGCGACAGGACATGAACCCCTCTTCCTTTGTCTTTCTTCAGCTATGTTGACTACATTGTCTTTTCCTTGCTTTGTCGTGCCCGTGACAGTGCGCAGCATTCCTCTTTTACTCTTTCTTCTTCTCTTCTCTTCGTTGAAATTAGGCACCTTCTGTCGTGATTGCGACAGAACCATCTTTTCTTACTCGATTATGCTCCTTTCTCCACATTTTCTCCCTTTTCTCCTACAAACACAAAACCTAACACAAAAATATAAAAACACACCTAATTCTAACACAATTAATCATAACTAAACATAACTTTTATCACAAAACATCAACTAAATATGAGCTATTTAGGCTCATATCAATCTTTTAATCATCATCTAACTGCCGTTACTTTATTTTGTAACTAAAATCTATGAGTTTATCTAATTTGCACAACACTTGCTCTTTTAAAATTCCCTATTCAACTTATTACCATAATATATTTCACAAATCTATACTAAAGTTTTTATGTTATTTAACCATTATATATATATATATATATGTGTGTGTGTGTATGTATGTATGTATGTATATACAAATGTATAACTAATTTAATCCTAACAGTAATTTAACTACATAATGGCTTTAAACATCCACCCATTGTTCAAAACATACACTAACCAAATCCTAATATAATCACATCACATGCCTTTAACCTAATTTAATGAACTATCATTAATTCAAACTTTAAATAAACATAATTGCATTTCCCATTTAACATTCAATTTTCCACCAATTCTTCACGTATTAACAATTTCAATATCATTATCTATATATGTATATTATGATACCAATTCATATATTAAAATTTAACTATCATTAAATTAATTATTAATTAATTACTGGAAATTAATACATGTGTTTTCAATTTTATATATCAAAATATAACTATTATTCAAATTGTATACAATTTGAATCCTAACTTACAAATTAACCTATATTTCTTCTGCTTTACAAATCCAGTACCACTTTATCAAAATCAGGATACCTTACAATTTTCCAATTCTTTTCATTCAACCTGAAATCTGTATATCTTAATTAAATTACTAATCAGCCAAGCCAATACATGTAACAACACAGCCAACAAATCAATAGAACCAACAAACATATTTTTCACATACTATAATTTGTAAAATAACACCCTAATAGATTTAATTTATGGAAAAATCACTTGGAAAAGCAAGTTCGGTAGTCACTTACAATTTTTGTGTCATTTTAGTCCCTTTTGCTGATCACCGGAGACTCGCCGGAGCTCCATCGGAGGCACCACTACTGCTGAAGGGAACTCAAAGCGTCGGGAGTGCTTTTTCGGTAGTCACGCACCTTGACTCCCCGTTATTTCATCGGAATCGATGTTGGAAGAATTAGGTGCACCAGATGTCGATCTGCTAATCGCCGGCGAGTGAGGAGGCGGGAGTTACACCGAAAGACTCACCTCACTGCCAGGAGTCATTAGCCGCTTTGCATGTCGCCACCAGCTGCCGGAAGTGGCCAGAGCAAGCGAAGAAGATTCAGCCTTCTCTCTCCAAATCGAGTCTGTCTTCATGAATGGGAGACCCAATCTGTTAGGCTGGCCGGCTTTGCAAAGAAGGGCGGTCCAATCGCCATCGTCGTCGCCGCCGGTTGCTCCTCTACCATGAGCTCTCTCTCTCTCCTTTCGGTTTTCTCTCCCCCTCCCCTGTTCCATTCTCCTATTTGTTCCCTTTCTCAATCTTTTTTCTTCTTTTCTAAAATTAGTCCCGATAATTCTAGACTTATGGAATTTTATGTAGTATTATTATTTTTTTCCTTATTTTTCTGCATTTTCTTATTTATTTGACTATAATTATTTCTACATTTAATTACATAGATTCCAAGAAAAATTTGAAACTCTTCGAGTCAAAAGTTGACTTCCCATAAATTCTTGACCTGCTGAGTTACTATTCAGGATGCCAAAATTTTCGAGGTGTTACATAACCTTTTCTTCTTAGCTTCGATTATTCATACCTTATACTTTTATTAACAAACACTTTACTCTTTATCAATATGCCCCTTTTTAACACCAAACACTCGATGTACACCCCGTCTGCTTTCTCTCTAAATGAGACATATACATAAATGTTTTTCACATATGATCAAGGGATGTGAATGAAAAGAGTGTATGATGATTTATGTATGCAAAGTGATGCAAAATTCAGTTTATGCGATATCAATGAACTCTTCCCATCCCCATGTTTCGACATGCTCATGTTCAAATAATTCCAATGAGATAGCTGACAGGCGTACGGAGTGTCACCACATTCTCTTATATTCCACATTATTCTTAATTCCAAAATCATCCATGCCTTGTATAACATACTATTCCTGACGTATCACACATGAATCTGGATAGAAAGAAATTCGACGGGTGTGACGCCCTTTTCCCACGTCAGACTAGCTTAGCTAATCTGAGTTAGAGAAGGCCGTACACACACACACAGAACACATGCATAACCTTATGAAAATCCAAACCAAAAAGTTTCCATCGCATACGGTCATACATCATACACACTTATAATATTGTTTCATTACCATTCTTAGTTATCTCATTATTACATGCCTTTACATATCCGATATACATATTAATTATACAAAAAGCTTAAACAAAATTCCCAAGTAACAGATTCCCAAAACCTACACCAACTACTCTCTCTTGTTGACCGTTGATATGCGGGTGCGTCCTTCGGTCACCTCTTTTCCGTACCTGCACGGATCAGAGTAAACCCGTGCTAAGCGATAACGCTTAGTGGGGAACACATATAACAAGTAATTTCACACACCGATATAATCACCACACATTACATGCCAACAATCATGCTTAATTAAGAATCACTTCATCAAATTCCATTTTATGCATAACATGGTTTAATACTATATTCAATCATAAAGCAACATTCACATATTCACGTATTCACATCGCATATTATATTGTACCACATTCATTTCCACTTATTAATTAGTTGATTAGCCTGCAATCCAACGACGCGGATAACGGGTATCGCATTGGTACCACTCAGGTACTAGAATCTCATCGAGATTGCATTTACACATTGGTACCCTCAGGTACTTAACATCAATCCACTTATAATAAAATCTAGCAAGGATTATTTGCATTGTTTTCGCATTGTGATTCCCATGGAATCAGACACATTAAACGCATGGGGCTGCAGCACTTGACCCTATAGGCATGCCTAACTATCCACTACTTAACTCGTAGGCTTAAGTTGTTAAACATATTATTCAGTTCACATTGATCACTTTTCACATCACATATGTAGATAGCTAACATCACATTCATTTTACACATTTGCATTAGCACATAGCTATTCATTTCACTTGCATGCTCAATTTGTTTCCAAACTCATTCTTCATAGTTAATAATCACATATTTGATTGCATTCAAGAATCAACATGTAGTATGCAAATGTACATTACCTAATACACATAATGTCCTTCATTTCAGCTCAAAGCCTTGCCATTTGAAAGGCCAAACACATTAGGGGTATATTGCCAAAACAGGGTAGGTCACGGTCACAATCAATTGATTGTCACCGTGACATGTTAAAGTCCAAAACAGAATGCACATTGGGGACAGGTCACGGTCACAATCAATTTGATTGTCACCGTGACATGTTTCCAATTCTCGGCAGAATGCTACTTGAGGGTATGTCACGGTCACAATCAATTTGATTGTCACCGTGACATATCAGATTCTGCAAGGCAGAATGCTTCCTTGGATACCTTACGGTGACAACCATCTTGGTTGTCACCGTGACATACCCAATTCAGCTAGGCAGAATAAAAACCCAGCATACCTCACGGTCACAATCAATTTGATTGTCACCGTGACCCATGCAAGATTCCAATTCCACATTCTATTCCCATTTCCTTACAAGGACTTCCAACCCATTTTCCTTTTTAACAAATTAACCCAATTCATCAACCACATACCCAATTGGCACATACCTGATTTCCATCTTGACATTGGCATTCACTCATAGCATAAATCATAAGTATATTCATTGTACACATAGCATACCTATTCTCAAACAACATTTTCACAAAGCATATCTCCACATCCAATATTTAAGCTAGGCATACAATTTCATGCTCAAGGCCAATACTTCTCACATATGCATGATTCATACCAAATTCACATTCAAGCAACACAATTTCCATAGATATACAACTAGGGTTTGTTCCCAAACCTTGTCGCCTTAGCTCCTAATCTCAACGAATGCTCGGTTCTCCGACTACTGCTTTCCCTTTATCCTTCTTCACCTCTTCAGCTAGCAAAATCAGTTCAATTCCAGAATTGAACATAATCCATCAATTCTCATTCCAATACCAAATCAAAAACCAAGAAGAAGAGTAGAAGATGAGAATAAGCATTCATAATCTCTTACCTCTAAAGTTCAACAACTTAATTCTTGAGCAACTTAACACTTGACCTTCTTACAAGTATGCTACTAAATTAGGAACCTAAAACTATTCTCACGACCAAAAGGAAAAAGAAACACAGAAAGTAACTCCATTCTCACAAATGGATCAATACCTTCCTCAAGAGACTTATGCATGCAAAAGTGGAGGTGGCTTACTCTCAAGAAGACACACGGACTCCACTCACAAAACCTGCCTCCAACAACATATTTCTTACCTTATTTTATTCCTAATTAATCCATCATTAAATATACTAATCAACCATTAACTTAATATTATCTAATTACCAATTAGTCACTTAACAATCCTTTATATTTCAGTTAGGTCCTTCCAAACTTTCAATTGAGTCCCAACTGTACATTCAATACTCACACATGCCAAATTAGGTCAATACTATTAGGGTACATGTCCGGCCATGACAACTCTCCCCTCCTTAAAGAATTTCGTCCTCAAAATTCATACCTGTGATAAACAACTGCAGGTGTTGCTCTCGCATAGCAGCCTCTGGTTCCCAAGTTGCCTCTTCTAAACCATGATGCTGCCAAAGCACTTTCACAAGTGGTATCTGCTTATTCCGAAGCTGTCTCACCTCCCATGCTAATATTGCTTTTGGCTTCTTATCATATGTGAAGTCTGGCTGAACTTCCGCCTCTTGTACAGGCAACACATGAGATTCATCTGACCTGTATTTTCTCAGCATAGACACATGAAACACATCATGAAGCTTAAGTAACACCGGAGGCAAAGCCAATCGATATGCTACAGAGCCCACTCTTTCCAGTACTTCATATGGTCCAATGAACCTCGGACTCAGTTTTCCTTTCTTGCCAAATCGCAGTACCTTCCTCCAAGGAGATACTTTCAAAAACACTTTGTCACCCACTTCAAATTCAACATCTCTTCGCTTCAAATCCGCATAGGACTTCTGTCTATCGCTAGCTGCCTTTAATCTTTGCTGAATAAGTCTTGCTTTCTCTTCGGTATCATGAACCAAATCTGGCCCTACTATTCTATGCTCATTGAACTCCATCCAGCAAGTTGGTGTGCGACATTTCCTTCCGTACAAAGCTTCATATGGTGCCATGCCAATACTAGTCTGATAGCTGTTGTTATAAGCAAATTCCATAAGTGGAAGATACTTATCCCAACTCTTAGAGAAATCCAATACACACGCTCGCATCAGATCTTCCAGAACCTGGATAATTCTTTCCGATTGTCCATCGGTTTGCGGATGGAAAGCAGTACTGAAGTTCAATTTCGTACCCAAGCCAACCTGCAGACTCTTCCAAAACTTAGAAGTAAATCTGAGATCCCTATTAGAAACAATAGATAAGGGTACTCCATGCAACCGAACACTCTCTCTCACATACAATTCTGCCAACCTTTCCATGGAGTAATTCATCCGAACTGGTATAAAATGGGCCGATTTCGAGAACCTGTCCACAATAACCCATACTGCATCTTGCTGTCTTGAGGTCAGAGGCAATCCAGAAACAAAATCCATTGTGATGTTATCCCATTTCCATTGTGGAATAGGGAGTGGATTCAACATTCCTTGTGGAACTTGATGTTCCGCCTTAACTTGCTGACATACCAAGCACTTGGACACGTACTCCACTATGTCTTTCTTCATATCAGGCCACCAATACAACTGTTTCTGATACATCTTGTTCCCCCCTGGGTGCATAGTAAAAACTGTATTATGGGCTTCATACATCAATCGTCTCTTCAATTCTTTATCATCTGCCACACATATCCTATTCTTATGTAACAACACTCCATCCTCATTCACTGAATAATCAGTCTTGTCACCAGTACCGACGGACTGCAAATTCTGCTGTAACCTTGCATCATTCCTCTGTGCAGTTATTAATTCATCTCTCATGATCGGTCTTGCTTTCAACTGTGCTAGCAATGCTCCATCTGCAGAGATTCTCCATCTAATCTGCTTCAACTGTAATGCTGAAACATATTTCCTGCTCAATGCATCTGCCACAACATTAGCTTTTCCCGGGTGATAATCCACAATACAATCATAATCTTTAAACAGCTCGAGCCATCTTCGCTATCTCAGATTCAATTCTTTCTGAGTAAGCAGATATTTCAAACTCTTTTGATCGGTGTAAATTCTACACTTCTCACCATACAAGTAATGTCGCCAAATCTTTAAAGCGAACACTACTGCCGCCAATTCCAAGTCATGAGTTGGATAATTCTGCTCATGCGGTTTCAATTGCCTTGATGCATACACTACCACCTTTCCATCTTGCATCAACACACAACCCAATCCTATACCTGAAGCATCAGTGTATAGCACATACTCTTTACCAATCATAGGCTGTGTAAGAATCGGTGCTTCAACTAGCATCCTCTTTAACTGGTCAAAACTCTGCTGACACTTTTCTGACCATTCATACCTAACTCCCTTTCGCAGTAACCTTGTCAGTGGAGAAGCTAACACTGAGAACCCTTTCACAAACCTCCTATAGTACCCAGCCAGCCCCAAGAAACTACGAATTTCAAGCACATTCTTAGGTGGCTTCCAATTCACAATCGCTTCTATTTTAGCCGGATCCACTTTAATACCTTCGGAAGATATCACATGACCCAGAAAAGATACCTCTCGCAACCAAAACTCGCATTTACTCAATTTGGCATATAGCTGATGCTCCTGCAACGTCTGAAGCACAATTCTCATATGCTGCTCATGCTCCGGCCTCATTCCTTGAATAAACCAGAATATCATCTATAAACACTACCACAAATTGATCCAAATACAGTCTAAACACCCGATTCATCAAATCCATAAATGCAGCAGGCGCATTAGTTAACCCAAAAGGCATCACCAGAAACTCATAATGCCCATATCGGGTTCTAAATGCAGTTTTAGGTATATCTTCTTTCTTTACTTGCAATTGATAGTACCCAGAACGCAAATCAATCTTTGAGAACACACCTGCTCCTCTTAACTGATCTAACAAGTCCTCAATTCCCGGTACAGGATACCGGTTCCTTACTGTCACTTTGTTCAGCTGCCGATAGTCAATACACATTCGCATGGTACCAACCTTCTTCTTTACAAATAAGACCGGTGCTCCCCAAGGAGAGACACTAGGTCTAATGAACCCTCTATCTAATAATTCTTGCAACTTTACTTTAACTCCTTCAATTTAGTCGGACCCATCCTGTAGGGCGCTTTAGACACCGGCGCTGATCTAGATACAACCTCGATGGACAATTCCACCTCCCTTACTGGTGGTACACCACTCAATTCTTCAGGAAACACATCCGAGAACTCTCTTACCACAGGTATATCCTGTACTTTCACATGTTCCCTCTTGCTGTCCAACACCAAAGCCAGGTATGCCTCACACCCTTTCCTCATGCATCGATACGCTTGCATTGCTGAAACCACATTCACAAGGGAATTCGCACCGACTCCCTTTACTATCACTTTATTACTCTTACCATTACTGATCACAATCTTTCTTTTACACTTAACCACTGCATTATACTTAGTCAACCAATCCATACCCAGGATTATATCAAATTCATCAAAAGGCAGCTCAATTAAATCCACTGGGAACACACTACCCTGAACTTCTAGTGCACAATCCCTATACACCTTATTCACATTCACACTATTTCCCAAAGGACTAGATACACATATATCATATTTTAAACATTCCACTTTAGGCATCCTTTCACATAACTTTTTAGCACACACATAAGAATGAGTTGAGCCAGGGTCTATAAGTGCAAACATTTCCACATCATAAAGTAGAAAAGTACCGCTATCACCTCAGGCGCATCTTGATCCTCTCGTGCCTTCATTGCATAAGCCCGCACTGGTGCCGCATTAGGCCTATCCACAATCTCAGAATCTGCTGCACCTCTGGACTGGCTACCTCTGCCATGTCCTCTTCCTCTTCCTCTATTAACAGAAGGCAAATTTGAACCACCCCTACTTTGTTCTTGCTGATTCCCTGCTATTTCATAAGCGTTCGGGCAGTTAGCAAGGAAATGCTCAGTGCTTCCACATCTAAAACAAGCACCCGTCACTCTCCAGCATTCTCCTCTATGCCTCTTACCACAATGAGGACACTCATGTACCTCACTTCTGTTACTAGATACTCCTCTCCCAGAACCAGATGTTGTAGGAGCGCCACGCTTCTTACCTCTCGCTGCAGAACTGAATACTGATTCCGCAGGTGGTGCCATAGGAGAATCTCTTGATCTTTTACCCCCATGAGACCCAACTCTATGCGCATTTCTTCTTTGTAACCTGTCTCGTTGAGCTCCCAAGGATCTCTTAGCTCTCATTGCCGCCTGAACTATCCGGTAATAACTCACATTCTGCTCAGTAGTCAATGAAACCAACAATGCCTTGATTTCCTCATTCAATCCCTCTTCAAATTGCTGACATCAAAACTCCACAGTCAAAACACCTTTCGGCGCATACTTGCTCAAACGACAGAATTCCTTCTCATAATCCCTACTGTCATAGCTCTCTATCTTAAATTCAAGAACTGCTTCCAGTTGGCCTCTTTGTGAGCTTTCGCCACAAACTTGTTCCTAAACTCCTTTTCAAAGAACTCCCAAGTAATAGGATCAGGGAGCATCGGATTCTGCAGAACTAGCTTCCTGAAGTAGCGACACCACACACTCCACTTGCTGCCCCAAAGGACCTCTGATCTCTCCCAAAATCCTCTATACCTTTTCCAACCAGTACTCTGCTTTTTCAGACTCATCCATGCTAGTACCGTGAAATTCTTCTGCCCCATGTTTCCTCAGAGTTTCCAATGGTGCCTGCGGTGCGGTCATGCGTTCCATAACCCTTGCCATATCTAGCGACATTTTCATTAGGGTTTCCATAGGACCCTCTGGAATAGCATTACCAAAGCTAGCTGGCCCAGATAGACCAGACTCCGTGATACGGATCAGCCAGATACTCAGGATTCTTTGAAGATTCCAAGTGAACCAATTACAAGGGGGCGAGCTAAGAAGCTGAAAATGGCTATGACAACTTATGTACAAGGCTTTGTTACTCAAGAGCTAAATGAAGATGTCTTTGAGAAGTGTCAAAAAGAGCTTGAAGGAGGTTTTCACAAAGTACTTAGCCTTTTGGAAGCTTCTAGTGAAATTGGGCCAACTTAAGCCATTTTTGGGCCAATTTAAGTCATTTTTGGGTTTATACTACTTTGGGCTTTATTTGTATAAGTCATGTGCTTCATTTAAAAGTCACATGACTAATTTATTTAATGACTTAATGGGCTAAACGAATTGGGCTTTTAGTTTGGGTTTAGTTTAGTTATTTTGGGTTTTTAATTAGTCTTTCTTTTGGGCTTATTTTAAGTGTGTTTAATTCTTTAGTTTGGGCTTAATTTATCTTGTAAAGCCCATGGACAATTCGGCCTAGCTTAGTTTAAGGCCTCATTAGGGTTTTCTTTATGTTATTTTGCTAGCTAGGGTTAGCCACCATATAAATAGGCTATTATAGATTGTAAACGGCAGATTTTGAATGATATTCTTGGCATAGCCGAATTTATTTGCTTAGATTAAGAGAGTGAATTGCTTTCTTTTCTATTGCATGAAGAATTTGATTAACTTATCAATCGTTTGATTGTGGCGTTTTTCAGTTCTTTGTTTCCCGATTATTTGCGTTTTCAGTCACAGGTTGATTGGGGGTTCAATAGGGAGGGTGTTTGTCTGATTTTGGTTTGCTATTCAAATCGTATGTGTGGGTTTGTAGCTCGTTAGCTATTGGGTTCCGCATCATTCGCCCCCTTGTAATTGGTTCACTTGGAATCTTCAAAGAATCCTGAGTATCTGGCTGATCCGTATCATTCCCTCCCTCCTCAAAAAGATTTGTCCTCAAATCTGCATCCACATCAAAAGGAGAAAGGTCAGAAACATTAAATGTAGCAGAAACACCATACTCACCTGGCAAGTCTATTTTATAGGCATTATCGTTGATGCGCTCCAAAACTTGAAAAGGACCATCACCGCGTGCATCCAGCTTTCCTTTCCTTTGGTTTGGAAATCTTTCCTTCCGAAAATGCACCCAAACCCAATCTCCAGGGGTGAACACCATGTGTTTCCTTCCCTTATTCGCCTTATCAGCATATTGCCTGTTTTTCTTTTCAATGTTTGCCCGTGCTTTCTCATGTAAGGTTTTCACCAAATCTGCCTTCCTACTACCATCCAAACTTGAAAGCTCATGTAAAGGCAAAGGACAAAGATCAAGTACAGTTAGTGGATTAAAACCATAAACAAGTTCAAATGGTGAAAAACCAGTAGAAGAATGAATACTTCTATTATAAGCGAATTCAATGAAAGGTAAACAATCCTCCCATGTTTTGAGATTTTTACCCACTATAGCACGTAATAAAGTCCCCAAAGTTCTATTCACAACTTCTGTTTGGCCATCAGTTTGAGGGTGACAAGTAGTAGAAAATAACAACTTTGTGCCTAACTTACCCCATAAAACACGCCAAAAATGTGAAAGGAACTTAGTATCCCTATCTGAAATTATGGTGTGTGGAATACCATGCAAACGGACAACTTCCTTAAAGAATAAATCAGCAATATGAACAGCATCATCACATTTATGACATGCAATAAAATGAGCCATCTTACTAAATCTATCTACCACAACAAAGATACTATCCCTACCACGTTTTGTCCTAGGCAAACCAAGCACGAAATCCATAGAAATGTCAGTCCAAGGTGACGTAGGTACGGGTAAAGGCATATACAATCCATGAGGCATAGATTTAGACTTAGCTTGTTTACATGCAACACATGCATTACACACTGATGCGGAACCCCAAGGCTAAAGAACCCGAAACCCCTTGAACATACAATATGGCATGAACATGAATAAGAGTAAATCCCCAACCCTATTGAACCCCCAATCAATAAAGTGAAAGGAAACGCAAATAATTAGGTTGATTTAAAAACAAGAACAGAATTCGCCACAAAGTAAATACCTTGATAAGAATTAAAGTTCTTGATGCAAAAGAAGAAGACAAACAATCCTCTCCAATGAAGAATTCGGCCAAGCCAAAAGAAATTTATCAAATTAATCAAATCTGCCTCCAATCTCGTTTTTAAGGAGTATGTATACTCCTTTAGGCTAATAAAAACCCTAATTAATCAAATAGGCCTTAAAACATGGGCCTTACACCAATATAACTAAAGCCCACTCTAATTAACTTAAAATACAGCCCAAAAAGCCTAAAAATAGCTAATTAAATGAGCCCAAGCTAATTAAAGCCCATCTCACTTAAATAAGCCCAAAAGAATAAGTTAAGGCCTAGCATATTACAAATAATCAAATAAAAATAATAAATAAAAGCCTAAACTAAGAGCCCAAACAAATCAGCCCATAAGTCCACTAAGCAACACATGCATTGCACATGTATTGTGTCACATGATGTGCACATGTCAAGTGTCACATGCATGGCACATGTCAAGTGGCACATGACTTGCACATGTCAAATTTATCATGCACATTTGGCCTTCACAATTCTGCCCCATTGAGTTGGTATTGATGCCATACGGCCCAAGCTCCTCTTGGCTATCCAAAGCTTCCACAATTCGGCCCATATAACCATTTAGTGCCTCTTTGAACTTCTTAGCCCGAAATCTTGTCATTGGACCATTTGGTAATGCTAGCTCATCCTTTAGTTGTTCCTTGATAGTGCTCATGCTCACATCATCCCCTCCCTCTTCAAAAGGATTCGTCCTCGAATCTAAATCAAAGTCAAAAGGAGACAAATCAGAAACATTAAAAGTAGCACTAACATTATACTCACCAGGTAAGTCAAGCTTATATGCATTTTCATTGATTCTTTCCAACACTTGGAATGGTCCATCACCCCTTGCATCAAGTTTTGACTTCCTTTGCTGTGGAAACCGCTCTTTTCGCATATGCACCCAAACCCAGTCACCTGGTTCAAAAATGACTCGTTTTCTTCCTTTATTAGCTTTCTGTGCATACATGCGATTCTTCTTCTCAATCTGTTCCCGTGCTTTCTCATGCATTGTTTTAACCAAATCAGCCTTCTTTTTACCGTCTAAACTAGCAAGCTTATTCACAGGTAAAGGCATTAAATCCAAAACAGTCAATGGGTTAAAACCATACACAATTTCAAATGGAGAAAAACCTGTAGAAGAATGTACAGCACGATTATATGCAAATTCAATGAATGGCAAACAATCTTCCCAAGTTTTCAAATTTTTCCTAACAATAGCACGCAACATGGTTCCTAAAGTCCTATTTACTACTTCTGTTTGTCCATCAGTTTGTGGATGACATGTAGTAGAAAATAAAAGCTTAGTACCCAACTTTCCCCACAAAACTCTCCAAAAATGACTCAGGAACTTAGTATCCCTATCTGACACAATGGTTCGTGGCACTCCATGAAGCCGAACCACCTCCCTAAAGAATAAATCAGCAATGTTTGTTGCATCATCTATTTTATGGCAAGCAATAAAATGAGCCATCTTACTAAATCTGTCCACAACAACAAATATGCTATCTCTTCCCTTCCGAGTCCTAGGTAAACCCAAAACAAAGTCCATAGATATATCAGTCCACGGTTCACTAGGTACAGGCAATGGTGTATACAGTCCATGAGGCATAGACCTAGATTTAGCCTGTTTACATGCAATGCATTTGGAACAAACCCTTTCTACATCTCTCCTCATATTCGGCCAATAGAAATGTTCACTAAGCATATTTAATGTCTTGTGCACACCAAAATGCCCCATTAAACCCCCACTATGTGATTCCCTAACAAGCAACTCCCTAATAGAACATGTAGGAATGCAAAGTTGTTTTCCTTTAAAAAGATATCCCTCATGTCTATAGTACTTGTCAATTGCAGTATTTTCACAAGCATGATACACAGTGGCAAAATCAGCATCATTAACATACAAATCTTTCAAATGCTCAAATCCAAGCAACTTAGAAGTAAGCATAGAAATCAAAGCATACCTTCTAGATAGTGCATCAGCCACAACGTTTTCCTTACCTTGCTTGTATTTGATCACATATGGAAATGTTTCCAAAAACTCAACCCAATTTGCATGCCTCTTACTCAATTTACCTTGTCCCTTCAAATACTTGAGAGACTGGTGATCACTATGTATCACGAATTCCTTTGGCAGCAAGTAGTGCTCCCACACTTCAAGAGCTCTCACCAATGCATATAGCTCCTTGTCATAGGTGGAATAGTTCAATACTGGACCACTTAACTTCTCACTGAAATAAGCTATGGGACGATTTTCCTGCATCAAGACAGCACCTATACCAATCCCAGAAGCATCACATTCAATCTCAAAAGTTTTAGAAAAATCAGGTAAACACAAGATAGGAGCAGTACATAATTTCTCTTTTAAAGTGCAAAATGCATTCTCTTGCTCTTTTTCCCATCTAAACCCAACATTCTTTTTAACAATTTCATTCAGTGGTGCAGCAATAGTAGAGAAATCTCTAACAAACCGCCTATAAAAGCTAGCTAATCCATGGAAACTCCTTACCTCAGTCACAGACTTAGGCGTTGGCCATTCTTGAATAGCCCTCACCTTTTCAGAGTCAACCTCAACTCCTTTAGAGCTCACTACAAAACCTAAGAAGACAACTTTATCCAAGCAGAAAGAACACTTCTTAAGGTTTGCATACAACTTTTCCTTTCTCAACACATCCAAAACAGCTTTTACATGCATAATATGTTCATCTAAATACTTGCTGTAAACTAGAATGTCATCAAAGTAAACAACCACAAATTTTCCAAGAAAATCACGCAAGACATGGTTCATTAATCGCATGAAAGTACTAGGTGCATTAGATAACCCAAAAGGCATTACTAACCACTCATACAATCCATATTTAGTCTTAAACGCAGTTTTCCATTCATCTCCCTCTTTCATCCTAATTTGATGATAGCCACTTTTTAAATCAATTTTAGTGAACATACATGCACCATGCAACTCATCTAGCATATCATCTAATCTAGGAATAGGGTGGCGATACTTTACAGTGATTTTGTTGACCGCTCTGCAATCGACACACATCCTCCATGTTCCATCTTTCTTGGGTACCAATAGGACCGGTACAGCACAAGGACTCATGCTTTCCCTCACATATCCCTTTTGAAGCAGTTCATCCACTTGCCTTTGCAACTCCTTTGTCTCCTCTGGATTGCTTCGGTAAGCTGGACGGTTAGGTATTTGAGCTCCGGGTACAAAATCAATTTGGTGCTCAATCCCTCTTAAGGGTGGTAATCCATGTGGAACTTCTTCTGGGAAGACGTCCTCATATTCCTGCAATAAAGTCACAAAAACACTAGGCAACTCGGGGTTAAGATCAGTTTCAGTAAACAAGGTTTCCTTAAACCGAATCAAGACTAGAGCTCTCTTGCCTAAGTATGCACTTTTAACTTCTCTCTGTTTTGCATAAAAACATGATTGTTTCTTAACTTTTTCACTCCTCTCAATTTCTTTTTTCTCAATTCTCACATCATTCTTTTTCTTTTCAATCACTAACTTTTTTTCTCCTGCACATCCCACTTTCTTTTGCTCACTTGTGCAGTCACTCACCATTGGGCCTTTATTCATATTCTTTTCTCTCATGGCCTCTTTTCTCTCTTCTTTCTTTTTCACCTCACTACCCGAACTCCCACTTGAAGCTTGCTGATTTTTCAATTGCTCAAGGTAAGTTTCTTTAGGTGACAAAGGTGCAAGGGTAATTTTCTGTCCGTTATGCACAAAAGAATACCTATTCTTATACCCATCATGCACAACACGCCTATCAAATTGCCAAGGCCTACCCAACAAAATATGACCAGCTTGCATTGGTACTACATCACATACAATCTCATCTGTGTACCTGCCAATGGAAAATGCAACTACCACTTGCTTGGTCACTTTAACTTCACCACTATCATTTAACCATTGCAGCCTATATGGGTTAGGATGCTTTTCACATTTCAAGTTCAATTTTTCTACCAAAGTAGTACTAGCTACATTAGTGCAACTACCCCCATCTATGATTAGACTACAGGCCTTCCCACTTATCAAGCACCTAGTGTGAAATATATGCTCCCTTTGTTCTAGGCCATCTTCCTTCACATTCATATTCAAAACACGCCTAGTAACTAAAGCCTCCCCTTTTACAGCATATTCAACACACTCATCATTATCTGAACAATCTTCTAAAGGTGGCATACTCAATTCACTTCCATCAGACTCATCCCCATTATCAGACTCAGAAACAATTTCTTCCCCCTTAATAAACATAGTTTTTCTATTTGGACATTCAGATGCATAATGACCACGCCCCTGACACTTAAAACACTTTATATCCCTATGTTTAGAAAGTTTAGGTGAAGGATCAGTAGTACCTTTTTGGAATGAAGTACTCTTTTCCTTGCCTTTGTTTGTTTCATAGTCTTTCTCTTTAGAAGCCGAATGGTGCTCCTTCTTCTTCTCTTCATTTTTACTCCATTTCGGATTCCATTTATTGCTGGAATTCGAAAATAACCTTGCTGCCCTCCTTTGCTTTTGTTGCCTTTCCACTTTCATGGCAATGTTTACCAAGTCCTCCATGACCCCATAATGTTGCAAGTCCACCACATCAGCAATTTCCCTATTCAAACCTCCCATGAACCGAGCCATTGTAACCTCTTCTTCCTCTTCTATGTTGGCTTTAATCATGAGCATCTCCATTTCCTTGTGATAATCCTCTACCGATCTAGCTCCTTGGGTGAGCCTATGTAGTTGCTGATGCAATTCCCTATAGTAGTAGGATGGTACAAACCTCCTCTTCATCACCCTTTTCATTTCTTCCCAAGTAGAGATAGGTGGATCTCCATTCCTCCTTCTACTCTTAACTAATTCATTCCACCAAACCAGCGCATAATCACTAAACTCCACTGCTGCTATCCTTACTTTCTTATCTTCGGAGTAATTATGACAAGCAAAAATCATGTCCACCTTCCTTTCCCACTCTAAATACACCTCAGCATCATTCCTACCTTTGAAGGATGGAATGTTCATCTTAATGGCATTGATGTTGCTGTCCACTTTATCTTCTCTTCTCACTCTACCCCTCACGGATTGAACTTCATCATCTTCATCCCAATCGCCTTGATCAACCTCTTCTCGCTCATTAATCCATCTTCCCCTCCTAGCTGTTCTCCTTGAGTTATTGGATGTTCCCCCTTCTAACTTATCCAACCTCTCTTTAACATCCACTCTTTCCCTCAACAAATTCTCAATGGTACTTTGCATTGCTTGTATAGCAAACACAACCTGTTCTGTAGACATATCCTTCTTACTGGATTCGTCAGTCATGGTACCTTACCTGCAAAAGATGTTAAATAAACAGCCTCTCAACTCTCACTCACGTGTTTACACTCAAAGAGGTGACACTCCACTCGTGTTTCGCTCAAATTTGGCTTTTACCCTCTTTTACGCTCACACTCTCAAGCCTTTTACCACTCAAGCTTGTTGTCTTCAGTTGCACTTCAGAACTCAAACTCAAGTCAAAATAGTTCACAAGCAGCAAATTTTAGTAAAAGAATGCAATGAAAATACTTAACAAGAAGATAGGCACAAAACTAGAAGCAAAAGACCAAAATGAAGAACGTTGAAATGAGCATACATGGTGAAGATATGTATGCTGTCCGAATTGTATAAATTTAACTAACAAGAATCAAATTGTTAATTATAGTGTAATCGGAAGCAAAAACACAAAGACACCAAAAATGGAAACTTAAGAATGAAAGAAATGACAAAACTAATGCAAGATTGCGGAAATTGAAATCTCCCAAATGGAAAATTCAATTTGATACAATATGGGTTAACACACTAAGACAAAATGAAAAGGAAGCAACAATATGTCCAAACTGAATCAAGATTAGGAAACCCAAATGATTGTCCAAAGTAAGACAAAGATTAATCCAATATGTCTTAATAAGATCAAATAAGGAAACTCAAGTGTCTAGACTAAGACAAAAATGATTTATCCGCTATGTCTTAATGTTAAAGATATGGAAACCCAAATGTCTAGACTAAGACAAGAAATGACTTATCCACTTATGTCTTAAAGTTAAGGAAACCGAATTCAGCCCAATAGGTTTAAGTCAACCCAATTAATTACCCAACTCCAAATCTGGCCCAATAGGTTTAAATCAATGTGATTCACGCCCAAACCAAATCAACAAACCCTAATTTGTATTCTTTTCTTTTCTAGCCGCCACCAATCTTTTACTTCTTTTTTTTTTTCTTTTTTTTTTTTTTTTTTTTTTATATTTTGATTTTTAACAACTAGAACAGCAAACAACCTAAACTTCAAGATCAAATAACAAAGAATTCAGCCTAAAACAAGGCTCCTAAATTTTCGGCCCCTATGATGAACAAGGGTTCCTAAATTTTAGGAATCACATAAACTGAAAATTAATGAATAAAAACAGCAAACAAACATGGATAAATAAGAATTTAATCCAAATCCAAGCTCTGATACCAAATGATGCGGAACCCCAAGGCTAAAGAACCCGAAACCCCTTGAACATACAATATGGCATGAACATGAATAAGAGTAAATCCCCAACCCTATTGAACCCCCAATCAATAAAGTGAAAGGAAACGCAAATAATTAGGTTGATTTAAAAACAAGAACAGAATTCGCCACAAAGTAAATACCTTGATAAGAATTAAAGTTCTTGATGCAAAAGAAGAAGACAAACAATCCTCTCCAATGAAGAATTCGGCCAAGCCAAAAGAAATTTATCAAATTAATCAAATCTGCCTCCAATCTCGTTTTTAAGGAGTATATATACTCCTTTAGGCTAATAAAAACCCTAATTAATCAAATAGGCCTTAAAACATGGGCCTTACACCAATATAACTAAAGCCCACTCTAATTAACTTAAAATACAGCCCAAAAAGCCTAAAAATAGCTAATTAAATGAGCCCAAGCTAATTAAAGCCCATCTCACTTAAATAAGCCCAAAAGAATAAGTTAAGGCCTAGCATATTACAAATAATCAAATAAAAATAATAAATAAAAGCCTAAACTAAGAGCCCAAACAAATCAGCCCATAAGTCCACTAAGCAACACATGCATTGCACATGTATTGTGTCACATGATGTGCACATGTCAAGTGTCACATGCATGGCACATGTCAAGTGGCACATGACTTGCACATGTCAAATTTATCATGCACATTTGGCCTTCACAATTCTGCCCCATTGAGTTGGTATTGATGCCATACGGCCCAAGCTCCTCTTGGCTATCCAAAGCTTCCACAATTCGGCCCATATAACCATTTAGTGCCTCTTTGAACTTCTTAGCCCGAAATCTTGTCATTGGACCATTTGGTAATGCTAGCTCATCCTTTAGTTGTTCCTTGATAGTGCTCATGCTCACATCACACACTTTTTCAACATCTTTTCGCATGCGAGGCCAAAAGAAATGCTCATTCAACATGTCATAGGTCTTATGTACCCCAAAATGTCCCATCAATCCCCCACAGTGAGATTCCAACACAAGCAAATCACGCATAGAACATTTAGGTAAACAAAGTTTGCTGCCCTTAAATAAAAATCCATCATGTCTATAGAATTTATCTAAGGCTTTATGTTCACATGCACTATATACATTACCAAAATCAGAATCACCATCATATAATTCCTTAATATGTTCAAACCCTAACAACTTAGAACTAAGTGTAGAAATTAAAACATATCTTCTAGATAATGCATCAGCAACAATATTTTCCTTTCCATGCTTATATTGAATGACGTAGGGAAATGTTTCAATAAATTCAACCCATTTAGCATGCCTTTTGTTCAACTTACCTTGTCCCTTCAAATGTTTGAGGGATTCATGATCAGTATGGATGACAAACTCCCTAGGTAGGAGATAATGCTGCCATATGTCCAATGCTCTCACCAAGGCATAAAGCTCCTTGTCATAGGTTGAATAATTGAGCTGGGCTCCATGAAGCTTCTCACTGAAGTATGCTACTGGTTTCTTCTCTTGCAATAGAACAGCTCCAATACCTACACCAGAAGCATCACATTCAATTTCAAAAGTTTTATCAAAATTAGGCAAAGATAAAATAGGGGCAGAACACAACTTCCCTTTCAAATTCTCAAAAGCCTTTTGCTGTGCCTCTCCCCACTTAAACCCAATCTCCTTCTTGATTATTTCTGTAAGTGGTGCAGCAATGGTAGAGAAATCTTGCACAAACCTCCTATAGAAGCTTGCTAAGCCATGAAAGCTCCGCACATCCGAAATGGTCTTAGGCGTTGGCCATTCCTTTATTGCTTTCACTTTCTCCTCATCCACTTCAATTCCCTGCGCGCTCACCACAAAACCAAGAAACACAAGTCTATCTATACAAAATGTGCATTTCTTAAGTTTAGCATACAACTGCTCATGCCTCAAAGTTTGTAATACTAACTTAACATGCTCCAAATGTTCATCATATGACTTGCTGTAAATGAGTATATCATCAAAATAAACAACTACAAACTTCCCTAAGTATGCACGCAAAACATGGTTCATAAGTCTCATAAAAGTACTAGGGGCATTAGATAGCCCAAAAGGCATGACTAACCATTCATACAATCCATACTTAGTTTTAAAAGCTGTTTTCCATTCATCACCAGATTTCATTCTTATTTGATGATAACCACTCATTAAATCAATCTTAGTAAAATAAACAGCACCACATAGCTCATCTAACATATCATCAAGCCTAGGAATAGGATGTCTATACTTTACCGTTATTTTGTTGACTCCACGGCAATCAACACACATTCTCCAAGTTCCATCCTTCTTAGGCACCAGAAGTACGGGTACTGCACACGGGCTCATGCTCTCTCTAACCAGCCCCTTCTCCAAGAGTTCCTCCACTTGCCTTTGCATTTCCTTAGTCTCCAAAGGGTTGCTCCTATAGGCTGGTCGGTTGGGAAGGGTTGATCCAGGCACGAAATCTATTTGATGTTCTATCCCTCTCAAAGGTGGCAATCCATTTGGTAGCTCCTCAGGAAAAACATCTGAATAGTCCTGCAATAAAGACATAAAACTAGAAGGCAAAGAAGCATTGTCAATGTCAGTATCTGAAAACAAAACCTCTTTATAAGTTACAAGGATCAGTGGCTGGCCTATTGCTAAAGCACTCCTAATCTCTCTTGCCCTTACATAAAAATTTTGTTTTTGCCTCCCACCTTTCTTGTTTTCACTCACTAATGGGCCATTTATTTGTTTGGATTCTTTTCTGGCCTCTTTCTCCCCTTTTCTTTCCTTTTCTCTCTTAAGCGCACTTTGGGCAGTAGCCCCACTCCCCTCTTCTCTCTTGGCCGAAACCTCTTTCCCTTTTTCAGCTAATTTCTTTTGGTCTTCAAACACTTCTTGAGGTGATAATGGAGCTAATGAAACCTTTGAACCTTCATAAGAAAAAGAATAACGGTTAGTGTACCCATTATGTGTTACTTTTCTATCAAATTGCCACGGTCTTCCCAAGAGTAAATGGCCTGCCTGCATAGGTACTACGTCACACATTACCTCATCCTTATATTTCCCGATGGAAAATGGCACTCTCACTTGCCTTGTGACCTTGACCTCTCCACTATCATTTAACCATTGCAACTTATAAGGTCTAGGGTGTTTTTCACATACCAAATTTAACTTCTCAACCATACTCACACTAGCTACATTTGTGCAACTGCCCCCATCAACAATGACCGTGCACACTCTCCCATTAATTAAACACTTAGTGTGAAATATGTTTTCTCTTTGTTCTAGGCTATCCTCTTTAACATTCAAGTTTAAAGCCCTCCTAGCAACTAAAGATCTCCCACTTTCAGCAACCAGTAACTCCCCCTCACTATCACAATCACTACAATCCTCTAAAGGTGGCATCTCATCCTCACTCTTCTCGGATTCAGAAGTAATTTCCCCATTATCCCTAGCAATTATAACCCTTCTGTTAGGACAATCACGTGCCATATGTCCTTTTCCTAAGCATTTAAAACATTTAATTTCTCTACTAGGAGTTTGGGTATTAGAGTTACCTTTTACAGCTTTGGATTGTGATTGGACAGCCCTTACTTCTTTGGAACCCGAATCTGCCCCATAAGGTTTGGATCCCCTAAATTCTTTCCTATCCTCCCCTTTGGTCCATCTAGATCCCAATTTATCCCTTGAAGTGTTGCTGGTTCGGCTGAAACTCCTACTCCTCTTCTGCTTCTCTATTTTCATTGCTATGCCTAACATTTCCTCCATGGAGTCATACCTATGAAGTTCTAAGACATCAGCAATCTCAGCATTTAACCCACCTAGAAACCTAGCCATGGTTATCTCTTCATCTTCCACAATATTGGCTCGAACCATGCACATTTCCATTTCCTTGTGATACTCCTCCACCGTCCTACTCCCTTGCACTAACCGATGCAATTTCTGATGTAACTCCCTAAAGTAATGTGAGGGCACAAACCTCTTCCTCATTGCCTCCTTCATATCCTCCCAACTACTAATAGGTCGCCTACCCACTTTCCTTCTACCCATGTTCAGCTGATCCCACCAGAATAGTGCATAATCTGTAAACTCAACAGCTGCTAACTTAACCTTTTTCTCCTCGGAATACCTATTGCACTCAAAAATCATTTCAACCTTCCTTTCCCACTCTAGATATTCTTCAGCGTGATTTCTGCCCTTAAAAGAAGGAATCTTAAGCTTGATATTTCCTAAATTCCCATCCACTTTTTCCCTTGCCTCTTCCTCATCTACATCTCCAAAATCATTTTCTACATACCTTTCAACAAATCGTCCCCTCCTTGCTTCTCTTCGAGGTGCGTTGGTTGTACTTCCTTCAATCCTTTCTTCCATTCCATTCAGTCGAATATTCAGCTTCCGAATCTCACTGATAAAGGCTTCGTACATCAGCTTATTATCTGGTACGTGTGCAACTTCCTCTTGAAAACTTCCTTTCCCGCTAGTTTGTTCTGTCATTGTAAATGCTGCAAAACAGAAGTTATATAATCCTCACAAGCACTCCCTCACGTGTTTACACTCAAAGACAGTCACTCCTCTCGTGTTTCACACCAACAAGGCTTTTACCCTCTTAATATGCTCACTCACTCAAGCCTTTTACCACTCTGATTGCTGCTTCAGAATTGCACTTCAGAATTCAAGTAACAAATCAAAATCGTGAGTACGTTTTAAGGAAACAAAGAAATAAGTAACTAACAATAAAAGAAAGCTCAAAACTAGAAAAGAAGACACTAAAACAGAAAGGAGGTGGCACACGGACAAGACTGGTATACCACTTGATTATATCAAAATTAGAGTATTAGAACAAGCAAAGATACTCTAACAGTGTAATGGAACAAAAGCAAGCTCAAATAAAGAACTACGCAACAAGAATATAAAAAAAATGACAATTCTGGACAAAATGTATGAATCTGACTCACTACAAAGTAAATCAAATATAGATCCTAGTTATTCTACCCAACAAAGCAAGAAAATAACAAAAAAAAATCCTAATTATACTAATTAAGATAGAATGCACTCAAGACAATTCAATTTAAAGCTAAAATGATGATTATGCCGAATGGTGTATTAAGCTTTAATTAATGTGTCAAGTTGTGTGCAATATGATGGCAAAATGGTGTAAAAATGATGGCAAAATGGTAGGCAAATGATGGTAAAATGGTGCAAAAATGATAGGCAAATGATGGCAAAAAATGATTCCAAAATGGTAGGCAAATGATGGTAAAATGGTGCAAAAAATGATAGGCAAATGATGGCAAAAATGATACCAAAATGGTGCAAAAATGACAGCAAAATGGTACTAAAATGTTACCAAAATTGGATAGCAAATGATAGGAAAATGTTACCAAAAATGATAAGCAAATGGTAGCACAAATGAATCCTTATCCGAAGTGGATAATAATAATAATCAAAGGTGGTTTAAGATTAAGTTTTCCTATTCCCAAAACAGATAGGATTAAGTTTTCCTATTCCCAAAATAGATAGGATTAATTTTCCTATTCCCAAAATAGATAGGATTAAGTTTTCCTATCTCTATTATGAAAAGGATTAATTGCTGCCCCTAATCCTCAAGCACTTAGGATTAAGTTTTCCCACCCCTTAAAGGATTTGGATCTTCCCTTATTACTATATAAACTCCCTTGACCGAATTGCTCCTCTACACTTTTCTCCACACGCAAGATTCTTCTTTATTTCTCTTCTTTCACGTTTTTTTTTTTTCTTTTATTTTTTTTTTTTTTTTTTTTTTTATATGAAATAGATAACAACAGTCTACAACTACCAAACTTCACAAGCCCAAAGTGATCAGAAATCAAATTCGGTTTTCCACCATTTATTTATTTATTTATTTTTTTTTTTTCAAACGCAAAACTGCAAGGTGGAAAATGGAGGCTTAAACGTCGTTTTTAAGGGCCGAAAATTGCAGTTACGTAGGGCAAAGCCCAAGTAACGTTTGTAGAGCTCGAAATTCCCTTTCCAGAATGATATTATAATAACAAATCGGACTCCTATATCAAAAGTTATGGCCTTTCGAAGTTTTCTGAATTTTTTTATTTTTTTTTTTCAAAAACAGCAACTAATCTCTAATTTTCTCCTACAAGGATTTGGATTCAAGCTAAAGATGTTCAAGATTTCAGTTCAAGGCTATCTCACGAATTCAAGATAAAGGTAAGAAAAGAAAAAGCTAATTTAAACACACAAAGAAACACAATTAACTAAGAAACTTAATGCAACCTAATTCGGCATAAACAAAAAGAATTCAAGGAAAAGAAAACGCAAACCTAACACTAAGATAAATAGGAATTACCTTAACTTTGGCTCTGATACCAAATGATGCGGAACCCAATAGCTAACGAGCTACAAACCCACACATACGATTTGAATAGCAAACCAAAATCAGACAAACACCCTCCCTATTGAACCCCCAATCAACCTGTGACTGAAAACGCAAATAATCGGGAAACAAAGAACTGAAAAACGCCACAATCAAACGATTGATAAGTTAATCAAATTCTTCATGCAATAGAAAAGAAAGCAATTCACTCTCTTAATCTAAGCAAATAAATTCGGCTATGCCAAGAATATCATTCAAAATCTGCCGTTTACAATCTATAATAGCCTATTTATATGGTGGCTAACCCTAGCTAGCAAAATAACATAAAGAAAACCCTAATGAGGCCTTAAACTAAGCTAGGCCGAATTGTCCATGGGCTTTACAAGATAAATTAAGCCCAAACTAAAGAATTAAACACACTTAAAATAAGCCCAAAAGAAAGACTAATTAAAAACCCAAAATAACTAAACTAAACCCAAACTAAAAGCCCAATTCGTTTAGCCCATTAAGTCATTAAATAAATTAGTCATGTGACTTTTAAATGAAGCACATGACTTATACAAATAAAGCCCAAAGTAGTATAAACCCAAAAATGACTTAAATTGGCCCAAAAATGGCTTAAGTTGGCCCAATTTCACTAGAAGCTTCCAAAAGGCTAAGTACTTTGTGAAAACCTCCTTCAAGCTCTTTTTGACACTTCTCAAAGACATCTTCATTTAGCTCTTGAGTAACAAAGCCTTGTACATAAGTTGTCATAGCCATTTTCAGCTTCTTAGCTCGCCCCCTTGTAATTGGTTCACTTGGAATCTTCAAAGAATCCTGAGTATCTGGCTGATCCGTATCACTCCGTTACTTCTACTTCTCGAGGATTCACACTTTCAGCTGTCTCCTCTCTAGTATTGCGATCAGGATCCATCGTTAAACCAACTACACAGAACAAACAAGGACGTCCGCATTAGGTCAACAATACTAGACACAATCTAACTATCCAATCTCCCAGAAAAGACTAAACCTAAAGCTCTGATACCACAACTTGTGACGCCCTTTTCCCACGTCAGACTAGCTTAGCTAATCTGAGTTAGAGAAGGCCGTACACACACACACAGAACACATGCATAACCTTATGAAAATCCAAACCAAAAAGTTTCCATCGCATATGGTCATACATCATACACACTTATACTATTGTTTCATTACCATTCTTAGTTATCTCATTATTACATGCCTTTACATATCCGATATACATATTAATTATACACAAAGCTTAAACAAAATTCCCAAGTAACAGATTCCCAAAACCTACACCAATTACTCTCTGTTGTTGACCGTTGATATGCGGGTGCGTCCTTCGGTCACCTCTTGTCCGTACCTGCACGGATCAGAGTAAACCCGTGCTAAGCGATAACTCTTAGTGGGGAACACATATAACAAGTAATTTCACACACCGATATAATCACCACACATTACATGCCAACAATCATGCTTAATTAAGAATCACTTCATCAAATTCCATTTTATGCATAACATGGTTTAATACTATATTCAATCATAAAGCAACATTCACATATTCACGTATTCACATCGCATATTATTGTAACACCCCTTACCCATACGTAGGCGATCCCATCCGATATGGAGTAAGGCGCCGTAGGAGTAAAGGTGTCACCACATAGATACAGAATATACATACATAAACATACATACCAAAATACAGGGTAAATTAAAACTTTACAAAATCATTCATGGAAGCTGATCATGCATTAATATAATGAAAGCATTACATTACTGTTCTGATCAACTGAGAGAAACAACAGATAATTACATATCCCAAAATTACAATTACAAAAGCTATTACAGAATCATAAGAGAGTTCTTATACAAAAGAATCATGGAACTACAAAAATAAGCCCTACACTAAGACCCTGCTGTGTTGGCTTTGATGGCGACGACTCTCCCAAAATCAACTCCTTCCGCACCTGCACGGGTAAACACACCGTGCTAAGCGATAAACGCTTAGTGGGGAAAATACACATAGCATAAAGACAACCATTCACAATGGTCGTCAAGGCAATTCACATGCATAAGTACATATAATCATTCACCATAAGATTCATATCAATAATCGCATTATCTTTACAGATTGTACTTTTCATCATTGCATCCATAAGGATAAAACATGTATTTGCTCATATAACAATCCATACAAGTACTTTAAACATTGAAACACCTGCTGACTCAAGGTAGCGGATAACGAGTGAACAGAAAGTACTTTACGAGTACCAATCGAATACGAAAAACCATTTTAACTTTTCATTCACAAACATTTCCAGAAGGACCTTAAACAAGATCCAAACACATTACAGAAGTTCGCGAGGAACGAACAGGGACCTGATCGGGGTCCAAACAGATATAACAGAAGCTGCAGCAAAGACTCTATTAGGCATGCCTAACTATCCACTGACTAGACTCTAGCAGGTCATACACAAACCGTTCAATCCATTTCGTGATTCCAATTAATCATCATCAATTAAGCATAGTCATATCATAATTATACTTGCATAACATTTAGAGGATATCATGCATAAATCTCATAACTTGCTAAAGTAAACTGAAGTTCAAGGAACAGGCGAAGAGAGAAAACTCATTTAGCATACAAGGGACTGTCGCGCTCACGACGTCTGTCGCGCTCGCGACAGAGACCAGAGTCTCTTCGCTGCGCGCGCGCGACAGATCTCGCGACCGCGGGGAGGACGGAAGAGCCAGGCTCTGTCGCGCTCGCGACGGATGTCGCGATCGCGACAGAAGGCAAAAGGTGCTGTCGCGATCTCGCGACGGATCGCGTGGTCGCGATAACACCTGGCAACAATACTCTCTGTCGCGATCGCGACTGTTGTCGCGCTCGCGACAGAAGGTATACAACACTTCGGCTGTCGCGTGCTCGCGACAGCGAAGCTCCCACTACCGATCTCTGTCGCGACCTCGCGACAGTCGTCGCGATCGCGACAGAGTCGGGATTTTGAAAATCTGCAGAAATTCTGCAGATTTTCCTCTTCCAATTCTTCCTCCAACCACATAAATCTCAATCAAAGGTTACTTACCTCAAATCCAGCCATCCAAAGCATAAACAACCATGTCATAACATTTATTCACAATAAACTTCATCCAATCCATCAATTTGAACATTTAATTTCAATAATCATTCACAAACTCCATTTATGCATCAAATTACTTCAAATCCGAATTCATCATGATTAATTCATAATCTTGCAAGTTCCACATTCTAGAACAAAAACCCATAGCATAAATATCAAAATAAAGGACATCTAACAACCTAATTCCAAGAAAACATCAAGAACACACTCATGAACATTTTCACATAAAAAGGAAGAAATTCCCAAACCTCAAAATCCTTAGCTCCTAGTGTTTAGTTCCACTTGATCCAGCAACTTCCTTGCCTTTAGGATCCCGGGGAGGCTCAACTAGGAACCCAACCAAAAACAAGCAAACAAAACAAGAATCCACACTTCAAACCCATTTCGAAAATAAGAAAGAGAAGAAGATGGAAAAACTTAAACAAAGGCAAAATGGATGCATATAACTCACCAATGAACACTAAGAGATGATCAAACCCCACTAGCAAACCTTGAATCTCAACCAAAGTCCAAGAGAAGAAGGAAAGAAGAAGAAAAGAAGAGGGGCGGCGTGAGGAACGGGAAACACAAGTGAGGAAAAATCTGATTTTCCCCTTTCCCTTCTTTTCCTTTTCTCTTCTTAACCTAGACACATGTCAAGATCCTAGTGGAGGGATTTGGTCACTCACACCCTACATGCCTATATCACACATACACCAGATCCTCCCAACTAAAGCACACCCTACACTTGTATGCACAACACACACAATGAAACTCTCATGAACACACACACTACAATGGTGCATTTACACACACCCAAAACCAACCCAACTAATACACACCATAGTACCATACATGCATTCACATGCTAACAAAGCTCTTAAAACATGTAGAAATTACCAAAATGCCCTTATTATACAAAAATTATGCAAATGCACACACATACAAATATGGCTCATTCAACTAGGGGGCAAACGGGGTGTGACAACTCTCCCCTACTAACAAGAATTTCGTCCTCGAAATTCTCACCTGAACAGAACAATTGCGGATACTGCAATCTCATCGATTCCTCCGGTTCCCAAGTTGCTTCCTCAACCCCGTGGTGATTCCACAAAACCTTGACCAAAGGAATCTGCTTATTCCTCAGCTGTCGCACTTCCCGCTCTAGGATAGCTCTAGGCTCCTCATCGTAGGAAAAATCTGATTGCACTAGAACCTCTTGAACCGACAACACATGGGAAGGATCCGATCTATACCGACGGAGCATAGAAACGTGAAACACATCGTGAAGCTTCGACAATTCCATCGGCAAAGCTAGTCTGTATGCCACTGGACCCACTCTTGCCAACACCTCATACGGACCAATAAAGCGAGGACTAAGCTTCCCTTTCTTTCCAAATCGAAGCACTTTTCTCCAAGGAGACACTTTAAGAAAAACCTTGTCCCCAACTTCAAACTGTACATCCTTTCTCTTCAGGTTAGCATAAGACTTTTGTCGATCCTTGGCCACTTTCAGATTCCGCTGCACAACTCTAATCTTTTCCTCGGTATCTCTAACCAGATCTGGCCCAATCATTGACCTCTCAGACAACTCTGTCCAACAAACAGGAGTTCTACACTGACGTCCATACAGAGCCTCATAAGGTGACATACCAATACTCGACTGGAAACTGTTGTTGTAGGCAAATTCCATCAATGATACGTACTTGTCCCAGCTACCCGGAAAGTCCAAAACATAAGCCCTCATCATATCTTCTAAGATCTGAATCACACGCTCGGACTGACCATCTGTCTGCGGATGAAATGCTGTACTGAACTTCAACTTGGTACCCAAAGCTCGCTGCAACTCTTTCCAGAACTTAGATGTAAACCTTGGGTCCCTATCAGAAACTATGGACAGAGGTACCCCATGCAATCCCACTATCTCATCCACGTACATACTGGCCAATCTACTCATCGAATAATCCATTCTAACCGGCAAAAAGTGAGCAGACTTCGTGAGTCGATCGACAACAACCCAAACAGAATCATGCTTTCTTTGAGACAAAGGTAAACCGGAGACAAAATCCATGGCGATGTCGTCCCACTTCCATTCGGGAATAGACAAAGGCGTGAGCAAACCAGAAGGAACCTGGTGCTCAGCCTTGACTTGCTGACAAGTCAGGCACTTGGATACAAAGTCCACTATGTCCCTCTTCATACCCGACCACCAAAAGAACTGCTTCAAATCCCGATACATCTTCACACTGCCAGGATGCATGGTGAAAACTGAACTATGGGCCTCCTCAAAAATCTGTCTTCTTAACTCTGCACAATCCGGCACACACAAACGGTTCCCAAACAGAAGAACCCCATCCTGAACCGAAAACTCTGACTGCTTACCTGAACCGACTTCTTGAACAATCCGCTGAAGTTTCTCATCAACCTTCTGAGCATCAACTATCTGCTGTCTCAAAGTAGGCTTGACCCTCAACTGAGCTATCAAAGCCCCATCTGGACCAAACCTCCATCTAAACCTTCTCAAAAACAAGGCAGAAACTGACTTTCTACTCAACGCATCCGCGACTACATTGGCCTTACCCGGATGGTAATCCACAATGCAATCGTAGTCCTTAAACAGTTCAAGCCAACGACGTTGCCTCATATTCAATTCCTTCTGAGTCAGAAAATACTTCAAACTTTTGTGGTCCGAAAAGATCCTACACTTCTCACCGTAGAGATAATGACGCCAAATCTTCAAAGCGAAGACAACTGCAGCTAATTCAAGATCATGCGTAGGATAATTCCTCTCGTGCGGCTTCAACTGTCGAGAAGCATAAGCCACCACCTTACCTTCCTGCATCAGAACACATCCCAAACCAACACCTGAAGCATCACTATATATAACAAACTCTTTACCCGAGGTGGGTTGAGTTAATATAGGAGCTTCAACTAACAACTGTTTCAACTTCTCAAAACAAACTTGGCACTTATCCGACCACTCGAACTTAATTCCTTTCCTCAATAACCTGGTCATCGGAGCAGCAATCACTGAAAAACCCTTAACGAACCGACGGTAATAACCCGCCAGACCAAGGAAACTCCTCACTTCCTGGACATTCCTAGGCGCTTTCCAATCCACTATCGCCTCAATCTTAGCTGGATCCACTTGGATACCCTTCGCTGAAACTATATGACCCAAAAACGACACTTCCTTAAGCCAAAAGTCACTCTTACTCAACTTAGCAAACAACCGATGCTCTCTCAAAATCTGCAAAACTAACCGAAGATGCTCTTCATGCTCGGCTTCATCCTTGGAAAATACCAAAATATCATCAATAAAAACTACTACAAACCGGTCTAAGTATGGCCTGAATACCCTATTCATCAAATCCATGAATGCCGCTGGAGCGTTAGTCAAACCAAATGGCATAACCAGGAACTCATAGTGGCCATACCGAGTCCGGAATGCAGTCTTAACCACATCCTCGTCCTTAACACGAAGCTGATAATACCCAGACCGAAGGTCAATCTTAGAAAACACACCAGCACCTCGCAGCTGATCAAACAAATCTTCAACCCTGGGCAACTGATACTTATTCTTCACTGTGACCTTATTAATCTGCCTGTAGTCAATACACATCCTCAAGGATCCATCCTTCTTCTTAACAAACAGGACCGGAGCTCCCCAAGGAGATATGCTGGGTCGAATGTATCCCTTATCCAATAGCTCTTGCAGTTGAGTTTTAAGTTCTCTCAACTCTACAGGAGCCATCCGATAAGGTGCCTTCGACACCGGTGTGGTACCCGGCATAATCTCTATGGCTAGCTCAACCTCCCTCTCCGGAGGCAAACCAGGCAAGTCACTCGGAAAAACATCACTGAACTCTCGAACAATAGGGATGTTCTCAATCCTAACTTGATCCCTCCTGGAATCCAAAACCACAGCCAGAAAAGCTTCACAACCTTTTCTCATAAACCTCTTAGCTTGAATAGCATAAATCACATTGTGTACGGAACTCGCACCCAAACCTCTGACAAACACGGGAACTCGATTCCTATCTCGAAGCACGAAAGTCTTCCTATGACAATCAACCACGGCTCTATGCTTACTCAACCAGTCCATACCCAGAATCAAGTCATACTCTCTGAAGGGCAACTCTATCAAATCCACAGGAAACTCAACATTCTCAACCATCAACGGACAATTCCTATACACTCTACTCACACTGACACTATGCCCTAACGGATTGGTCACACATATCTCATAGTCTAACTGTTCTACCACATGCAACTTATCAATAAACTTATGTGTGCACAAATATGAGTGTGTGGAACCAGGATCTATTAGAGCATATAATTCAGTGTCATGGAGTAGGAACTTACCAGCAATCACATCAGGCGCATCTTGCTCATCTCTGGCTCTAACTGCATAAGCTCTAACGGCCATAGGAGGAGGACGCTCCACAGTCTCAGAACCAGCTACATCTCTGGGTCGACCGCCTCGACCTCTTCCTCTACCTCTACCTCTAGAGGCCTGCGGAGCATTCGATCCAACTCTGCTAGCTCCACCCTGAGGACCCGAGTCTTCACTCATCTGAGGACAATAAGCCACCCGGTGTTCAGTGCTCCCACACCTGAAACACCCACCAGTAAGCCACCTACACTCACCCCAGTGAGCCTTACTGCAGTTCGAACAAACTGGAGCAGCATCAGACCGACCACCCCTACCAGAACCAGACACTGCAGCAGAACCTTGCCTTCTCCCCCTTGAAGCCGAACCAGCCGCAGGATCATCTTGCGGGTTCCTAGACCTCTTACCCGAAGATGAGGAAACACCACCTCTAGCTGAACTCCGGCGCTGAGCTCTCTCTCTAATCAAAGTTTCCGCTTTCTCTGCCCTCAACGCAGCTTCAGCAATCTGATAATACTGTACCCCCGGCATACACATCAAAGAAACTAAAGCAATCTTCAAAGAATCATTCAACCCGGCCTCGAAGTGCTTGCATCTAAAATCATCCGTCATGACCCCACGCGGAGCATAACGGGACAACCGGTTAAACTCCTTCTCATAATCTGCCACAGACAAGGCCCTTTGCCTCAAACTCAGAAACTGCGCCCATCTTGCGTCCCTATACGCCTGAGTCACATACTTCTTAGAAAATTGCTCATCAAAGAAATCCCATGTCAAAGGGTCAGGCATCTGAGGCTGCCTACACACCAACTCCCACCATTCATAAGCTGAACCCTGAAGCAAGGCTACAGCACACTCGGCTTGCTGATCAGGAGGGCACCTGATTTCCCTCAAGGCTCTCTTAACTTTATCTAGCCACTTCTCGGCTAACTCAGACTCATCAAGCCCAGTTCCATAAAAATCCTCGACACCCGCTCTTCTCAGACTCACTATCGGGGCTTTCGGGGCAGTCACCCTATCCAAAACCCGAGCCATGTCTTGATGCAATCTAAGCATCGCCTCAAAAGGCATGGCAGCGGCCTCAGGTTGGACCCTAGCATGTTGAGCCGACACCAAAACAGAGACAGACGGATCTACCGCTGGAGGGTTCACACTTTCAGCGGACTCCTCGAGCGGACCGTGAGCAGAATCAGAATTCATCTAACAAACAAGAGGACAACCACATCAGCCAACACAGCCCTAAACATAGACATATACACACATAGCATCATATAAGCAATCACCCAGAAACGCCTAAACCGGAGCTCTGATACCACAACTTGTAACACCCCTTACCCATACGTAGGCTATCCCATCCGATATGCAGTAAGGCGCCGTAGGAGTAAAGGTGTCACCACATAGATACAGAATATACATACATAAACATACATACCAAAATACAGGGTAAATTAAAACTTTACAAAATCATTCATGGAAGCTGATCATGCATTAATATAATGAAAGCATTACATTACTGTTCTGATCAACTGAGAGAAACAACAGATAATTACATATCCCAAAATTACAATTACAAAAGCTATTACAGAATCATAAGAGAGTTCTTATACAAAAGAATCATGGAACTACAAAAATAAGCCCTACACTAAGACCCTGCTGTGTTGGCTTTGATGGCGACGACTCTCCCAAAATCAACTCCTTCCGCACCTGCACGGGTAAACACACCGTGCTAAGCGATAAACGCTTAGTGGGGAAAACACACATAGCATAAAGACAACCATTCACAATGGTCGTCAAGGCAATTCACATGCATAAGTACATATAATCATTCACCATAAGATTCATATCAATAATCGCATTATCTTTACAGATTGTACTTTTCATCATTGCATCCATAAGGATAAAACATGTATTTGCTCATATAACAATCCATACAAGTACTTTAAACATTGAAACACCTGCTGACTCAAGGTAGCGGATAACGAGTGAACAGAAAGTACTTTACGAGTACCAATCGAATACGAAAAACCATTTTAACTTTTCATTCACAAACATTTCCAGAAGGACCTTAAACAAGATCCAAACACATTACAGAAGTTCGCGAGGAACGAACAGGGACCTGATCGGGGTCCAAACAGATATAACAGAAGCTGCAGCAAAGACTCTATTAGGCATGCCTAACTATCCACTGACTAGACTCTAGCAGGTCATACACAAACCGTTCAATCCATTTCGTGATTCCAATTAATCATCATCAATTAAGCATAGTCATATCATAATTATACTTGCATAACATTTAGAGGATATCATGCATAAATCTCATAACTTGCTAAAGTAAACTGAAGTTCAAGGAACAGGCGAAGAGAGAAAACTCATTTAGCATACAAGGGACTGTCGCGCTCGCGACGTCTGTCGCGCTCGCGACGTCTGTCGCGCTCGCGACAGAGACCAGAGTCTCTTCGCTGCGCGTGCGCGACAGATCTCGCGACCGCGGGGAGGACGGAAGAGCCAGGCTCTGTCGCGCTCGCAACGGATGTCGCGATCGCGACAGAAGGCAAAAGGTGCTGTCGCGATCTCGCGACGGATCGCGTGGTCGCGATAACACCTGGCAACAATACTCTCTGTCGCGATCGCGACTGTTGTCGCGCTCGCGACAGAAGGTATACAACACTTCGGCTGTCGCGGGCTCGCGACGGATGTCGCGTGCTCGCGACAGCGAAGCTCCCACTACCGATCTCTGTCGCGACCTCGCGACAGTCGTCGCGATCGCGACAGAGTCGGGATTTTGAAAATCTGCAGAAATTCTGCAGATTTTCCTCTTCCAATTCTTCCTCCAACCACACAAATCTCAATCAAAGGTTACTTACCTCAAATCCAGCCATCCAAAGCATAAACAACCATGTCATAACATTTATTCACAATAAACTTCATCCAATCCATCAATTTGAACATTTAATTTCAATAATCATTCACAAACTCCATTTATGCATCAAATTACTTCAAATCCGAATTCATCATGATTAATTCATAATCTTGCAAGTTCCACATTCTAGAACAAAAACCCATAGCATAAATATCAAAATAAAGGACATCTAACAACCTAATTCCAAGAAAACATCAAGAATACACTCATGAACATTTTCACATAAAAAGGAAGAAATTCCCAAACCTCAAAATCCTTAGCTCCTAGTGTTTAGTTCCACTTGATCCAGCAACTTCCTTGCCTTTAGGATCCCGGGGAGGCTCAACTAGGAACCCAACCAAAAACAAGCAAACAAAACAAGAATCCACACTTCAAACCCATTTCGAAAATAAGAAAGAGAAGAAGATGGAAAAACTTAAACAAAGGCAAAATGGATGCATATAACTCACCAATGAACACTAAGAGATGATCAAACCCCACTAGCAAACCTTGAATCTCAACCAAAGTCCAAGAGAAGAAGGAAAGAAGAAGAAAAGAAGAGGGGCGGCGTGAGGAACGGGAAACACAAGTGAGGAAAAATCTGATTTTCCCCTTTCCCTTCTTTTCCTTTTCTCTTCTTAACCTAGACACATGTCAAGATCCTAGTGGAGGGATTTGGTCACTCACACCCTACATGCCTATATCACACATACACCAGATCCTCCCAACTAAAGCACACCCTACACTTGTATGCACAACACACACAATGAAACTCTCATGAACACACACACTACAATGGTGCATTTACACACACCCAAAACCAACCCAACTAATACACACCATAGTACCATACATGCATTCACATGCTAACAAAGCTCTTAAAACATGTAGAAATTACCAAAATGCCCTTATTATACAAAAATTATGCAAATGCACACACATACAAATATGGCTCATTCAACTAGGGGGCAAACGGGGTGTGACAATTATATTGTACCACATTCATTTCCACTTATTAATTAGTTGATTAGCCTGCAATCCAACGACGCGGATAACGGGTATCGCATTGGTACCACTCAGGTACTAAAATCTCATCGAGATTGCATTTACGCATTGGTACCCTCAGGTACTTAACATCAATCCACTTATAATAAAATCCAGCAAGGATTATTCGCATTGTTTTCGCATTGTGATTCCCATGGAATCAGACACATTAAACGCATGGGGCTGCAGCACTTGACCCTATAGGCATGCCTAACTATCCACTACTTGACTCGCAGGCTTAAGTTGTTAAACATATTATTCAGTTCACATTGATCACTTTTCACATCACATATGTAGATAGCTAACATCACATTCATTTTACACATTCGCATTAGCACATAGCTATTCATTTCACTTGCATGCTCAATTTGTTTCCAAACTCATTCTTCATAGTTAATAATCACATATTTGATTGCATTCAAGAATCAACATGTAGTATGCAAATGTACATTACTAATACACATAATGTCCTTCATTTCAGCTCAAAGCCTTGCCATTTGAAAGGCCAAACACATTAGGGGTATATTGCAAAAACAAGGTAGGTCACGGTCACAATCAATTCATTGTCACCGTGACATGTTAAAGTCCAAAATAGAATGCACATTGAGGACAGGTCACGGTCACAATCAATTTGATTGTCACCGTGACATGTTCCTAATTCTCGGCAGAATGCTACTTGAGGGTATGTCACGGTCACAATCAATTTGATTGTCACCGTGACATATCAGATTCTGCAAGGCAGAATGCTTCCTTGGGTACCTCACGGTGACAACCATCTTGGTTGTCACCGTGACATACCCAATTCAGCTAGGCAGAATAAAAACCCAGCATACCTCACGGTCACAATCAATTTGATTGTCACCGTGACCCATGCAAGATTCCAATTCCACATTCTATTCCCATTTCCTTACAAGGACTTCCAACCCATTTTCCTTTTTAACAAATTAACCCAATTCATCAACCACATACCCAATTGGCACATACCTGATTTCCATCTTGATATTGGCATTCACTCATAGCATAAATCATAATCATATTCATTGTACACATAGCATACCTATTCTCAAACAACATTTTCACAAAGCATATCTCCACATCCAATATTTAAGCTAGGCATACAATTTCATGCTCAAGGCCAATACTTCTCACATACGCATGATTCATACCAAATTCACATTCAAGCAACACAATTTCCATAGATATACAACTAGGGTTTGTTCCCAAACCTTGTCGCCTTAGCTCCTAATCTCGACGAATGCTCGGTTCTCCGACTACTGCTTTCCCTTTATCCTTCTTCACCTCTTCAGCTAGCAAAATCAGTTCAATTCCAGAATTGAACATAATCCATCAATTCTCATTCCAATACCAAATCAAAAACCAAGAAGAAGAGTAGAAGATGAGAATAAGCATTCATAATCTCTTACCTCTAAAGTTCAACAACTTAATTCTTGAGCAACTTAACACTTGACCTTCTTACAAGTATGCTACTGAATTAGGAACCTAAAACTATTCTCACGACCAAAAGGAAAAAGAAACACAGAAAGTAACTCCATTCTCACAAATGGATAAATACCTTCCTCAAGAGACTTATGCATGCAAGAGTGGAGGTGGCTTACTCTCAAGAAGCCACACGGCCTCCACTCACAAAACCTGCCTCCAACAACATATTTCTTACCTTATTTTATTCCTAATTAATCCATCATTAAATATACTAATCAACCATTAACTTAATATTATCTAATTACCAATTAGTCACTTAACAATCCTTTATATTTCATTTAGGTCCTTCCAAACTTTCAATTGAGTCCCAACTGTACATTCAATACTCACACATGCCAAATTAGGTCAATACTATTAGGGTACATGTCCGGCCATGACAACGGGCATCTCTGTAACACCCTATACCCGTATGTGATATGGATACCGGATGCCACAGAATTGATGTAACACTCTAATACCTTACTATCCGATTAATTAACTATTCATTTTAATCCGGTTAACCTAATTGAACTAATCAGGTTATTAAATAGACAATTAATTAAGATCGATAATTTTTGTTATTTTTTTGTACCGTATGAATAGTACCGTATGAATAGATAATTTACTTAAGTCTATTAATAATTATTAATTAATCATCAAACTTAACATTCCTATTTTAATTCATTATCAGTTATGTCGATTGACCTATAACTGTCTAAATTACTATTCATTTGGTCAGTTTTCTTTTAAGTTGGAAGTCTACATTTTTACTTTACCAATGGTACTAAATTTCTACCAATTATTAGGCATGCCAAACACACATAAACTATTGATAGTTTTAGCAATCTATTACAGACCAAAACCCAAAAATAATATTATAAGACATATACATGCCGGTCTTAACATACTTAATATTCCAAATAATTCTTTCAATACCACTTCCAAAATGTGAGGTATGCATTGCTCCAAAATTCTACAGAGTACCAACATGCAGTCAAATAAAACTACGTGCTCAGTATTAAATATGTCCAATGGTGATTGCAATTCCAAAAATTTTCACTAAACTAATTTTTCATGCATAAATGATTTTCCACAAATAATATCATTTAATATTCATAAATAAACATATTTAATTTAATTCCCAACTAGGCATGCAATATTACATGTTATTATTTTTCAATTACATAATTAGGGCAATTACACAATTAATTCATATAAATAATCTTATTTACCATTTTATCCTTAACTTATGGTAATATTTCATTTATACCCTTAAACTTTTTCAAAATGACGAAAATACCCTTTGTTCATTTATATTTCACCAAAATTACATTTATGCCATTAGTTCATTTTAAATTCACTAATATTACCATTATGCCACTAGTTTTATTATTTCCACTAATATTACAATTTTACCATTATTTACATGCCAATTTACGGTTTTACCCTCCAATTATCATTTTTATGCTAAATTACATATTTACCCCTAAAAAGTGACAAATTTTCATATTTAATCATTTATTTACATTTTTACCCTTGTTAACCATCCTTAACACACATATGCACAAAATTACCATTTTGCCCTCAGACTTTTTATATAATTCCATTTATGCCGTTTTTTCAAATAAATATTATTTTAATCACATTTTAACTATTTTAATCTTATTTTTACCATTATGCCCATGTAACACACTGGCAGACTCTGAATGCAGGATAAACGAGATGTGAACTCCAGAAATTCACATAAATACCAGAGGAGTTCGGTGGGACCACCACTGTCTTTAAATATAGTACAATACAATTTCAATACAGTGAAATAAGACCATCTTTGGCCTATTAAAAAGTGAGACGTCATGCTCACACCCGCGATCTTATGTCCCTATGGCATTCCAACATATCCTAAACTAGACTTGACTACCAGATCACTACATAGGGCAATATTATTTTATTTTCCATATTAATAATATGGTATACATATATTTCATGGCATATCATCATAATATCTCATTCTTTTTCATATCATTTCATCATTACACATGTGATTATCATCATTACACCATCACATGCCACGTAAACTCATTATTTCATCATGATACGCATGCATACATGTATTCGGCCCGCATACTAATTTTTCTCCATTAATTCTTTTTATTAACTTTATCATTTATTTACGCCAATTATATGTTGTATAACATCACCATACCATTAATTTCCATAAAACACATCAAAATCATGACTTTACACATGACATACATTCGGCCATACATACATCACATACCTCATGATGTTTTCACATGCTCTAACCCATACCATTCATTAGTTCACATGCCAAATACCATAGATCCATCATAAACATGCATAAGAAATCATTAAAACACATGAAAATTCCATGGTTTCCATTTGGCCAAAGAAGTAACTTTTCACACAAAATTTATTTCTTCATTTTAATCATTTATACGATCATTTTTAGCATCCCTAAGCATGAATATCATGTTATTTTCAATTAAACATGCATAAATCACATACTTTCTTAACAAATATAACCTAAATCCATACTTTTACCATGGAAATAAATGGAATTTGCAATCACATACCTCAAATTCTTGCAATAAACCTTTCAAATATCCTTTTCCTTGCATTTAGCTTGGCTAGAAGTTCCTTCACCTAGTTGACATAATTATGTCCAAGCACAAAAATGAAGATTTCTTCAAAATCAAGCTTCCTTTCAATAATTAAACTTCATAAACATAACCAAATTTAAAACACCTAAATCACTTACCTCGATTTTACACCAAAACTTTCAAGTCTAGGTTTCACCCACTTTCACTCCTTCAAACGAAATTCTAAACCACCAATGGATTCTAGATGAGTTGAATTATGTTATAGAGGCTTGATTTTGAGGTAAAATGGAGGAAAGATGAAAGAAAAATGGTGAAGAAGTGAGGGAGAGCAATTCGGCCAAGAGAGAGGAAGAGGGAGGGTGGCTGCGAAAAGGGAATCCAAGGGATTTCCAGAAAATATGATGTATTTATATGGGTTCAATTGGACCCAACCAGGTCCAACCAAAGTGGTCGAGCCGGTTTAGTCCGATTTTCAGTTTTCGGGTCATTTTTCACTGTTTTGATATAAATGAATGTTCCTGAACTCATTTTCACTCCCAACTAATTCCATCATTCTTAAAATATCAAAAATAGTCTCCCTGCAAAAGTTTAGCTCAATCGGAGTCCGTTTGGGGTCCGGTTCACTTAAATCGGTCTGATTCGATTCAGTTCGGTTTTGCTGTAAAATACAATTCTAATGCTATCAAAAATTTCTAAAATCATTCTAAACCTTTACACTTCCCCCAATAGACCTTTGTAATCCACTCTAACCATTTATGAAAGTTCGGTCAAAGCTCGGTCAAACTTCAGTTCAACCGAACCGAACTAGAGGCAACTTCAAACTGACTTTTCGGGAGCCTATTTGACCTCATTTTTACATCACATTATACCATTATTCTCCATTTAACATCCTCTTTCTAATGGAGAAATAAAATATTTTTGGGTACTGTTCACCCTAAGGTCACTATTTGTGGGACCCACAGTTACTATTCACAGGACCCATAGTTACTATTTATGGGACCCAGTCAATGATGTTGTCACTATTCATTGTCCCACATTTATTATTCATGGGACCCAGTCAATGGTGAAGTTACTATTCATGGGACCCAATCATTGATGATGTTACTATTCATGGGCCCACTTTTACTATTCATAAAAGTAATTATTTTTGGGCCATTACAATCTCTACCAAAAGGACGACAGTCTATCAACAAAACTTAGAAATTCGTCCAGTATACTTCTTCTATAAATCTTTACCATATTGAAGAGAATTCATAGGGGAATCTCTTATAACTCAGCTGGTATATACATTTCCGATCTTACACATACAAAAGAACTCAGAACAGTCAAATCATGATCCATCGCGTTACCATTATAATTAACCGCTTTATCCCTTTCAGAAGACTTCTATTTCTATCTCTTACATGAAGAACAAGGGCATCCGCTTTGGCCAATACAAAACTATACAGACACATTTTTAAATTCCTAGACGGCCAGAACCGACTAAACCTATGCTCATATACCACTAAATGTAACACCCCTTACCCGTAGGTAGCAACCATATGATAATATAGACGGCATACGACGCCAAGTGAAGGATGTCACCAAATAAAATACAAAAGGAATAGTAACAAATAATGGAAAACCAAATTATAATATTTTTTTAAATACAAAACACTTTCACATACATAACTCGTGTAATACTTTTCACTTTAATCATATTACATACAAATCACTTATTATTTAAATAGTAGATAATTACATTACAAATAACAATTACAAAATCTATTTGAAGTACTCCTACAGACTCGTTGGCCTTGACTGCTATGGAATGTCCCTAGCGACACTTCTATCTCCAAACCTGCATGGGCGAAACACCCATACTAAGCTTAAAGCTTAGTTGGGAATACAAATGAGATTGGCAACCCTTCACAGCAGTCATCAACAACACATACAAAGGTATGCAGTTATTGAAATCATACAAAAATATATATTTAATTGCTCATAAACAAATATTTCATGTAAGATCAAGCTTCCATGTCGCAATTACAATTATCTATCATTTATACATTTTTATATGACATGCAAATTAATTTCTCAATCAATTCATAATTCATACACTTAAGACATTAACATAGACGTTTATAATATTACGCTTATCATTTATCGTATTCTACACCTATGTAATTGACATTTCATTATATCTAGATCAAGGAGACATAAGTGGTACAATCATTCAAAGATTATTTATGCACATAAATTTCATAGTAAAATCCAAGTCAGTTCCCTATAATTATCTTAATTAACTTTTTATAAGCTGGGCACTTTAAAGTCAATACTCAAATCATTTGCCAATATTAATAAATCTCAGTACTTACTTAATTCTCAAATAAATTCCAACTAATTAAAGATACATCAATACATATGTAAGGATTCATCCGTATAAACATATTCATATATCAAAAATATTCATATTATTCATTTAGTACTTGTTCATTCAATTATTGCCTGCATTCTAAGGAGGTGGATAACGGGTTAAAACACAAAGGTACCCAAGGGTACAATTACACATAGGGATCCAAATAGGATCCAGAACACATAGGGATCCAATCGGGGTATAGGGACTGTAGACATTGGGTCCCGAGGCGGTCCAAGATGAGGATTACCTAATGATGAAAATGATGCTTGTTCAAAAATATTAGGACCAAGGATTTCCTTGTCGAAACCCTTCTTTTTAAGTAAAAAATTTTATTTTGGCTTTTTGGGGTTTTCTCGGTGGCCCGCCGCAGAAGTGGACTATGCGGCGCAGCACCTGTGGGAAGCATGTGCGAGGCACAACGCCTGCGTGCAGGATCGCGAGGCACCGCACGGGCATGCGAGGCGCGGCCTCCTGCGCAAGGCCACACCTCGTGAATGGAGGGGCGGCCTCTCGCGTGAGGCTATACCTCGCACATGCGATGCGCTGCCTCCTATGCAAGGCTGCACCTCGCGCATGGAGGCGCAGCCTCCCGGTCGAGGCTGCACCTCGCGCATGTGAGGTGCGGCCTCTTGTGCGAGGCTGCGCTTCCTGCAGTGCAGGGCGCGGCCTCCAGAATGAGGCCGCATCTCGCGTAGCGCGAGGCATGGCCTCCAGCACAAGGCTGCACCTGGGCGCGAGAGGTGAGGCCGCCTTCTCACGAGCAGCCTCCCTCCTGTCCCTTTCCCACCTACGAAACTCTAATTTTGATAGATTTTGGGATGGTCAAAATGAGTTTTCTTTCAGGTTCAAGGGTTTTGGGGGGAAGCGGAATGGAAAGGGGCTTTTGTCCTTTCCCTTTTTGAGAAGAACAAGGAAAATAAAGAAGGGAAAAAGGGGCTAGAGAAAAAAATAAAAACGAGGGGAGAGGGTGTGTTTTAGAGAAAAGAGAAAACCATCTTTCTAAAAGGTTTTCTTCCTTTGATTTTCCAAAACCCAGAAAAAAAGTTTCTGAGTTTGAGCTTAGCTTGAGATAGGGAAATCAATTCCCTTACCTTGAGTTTATTATCAAACAAAACTCAAAAATCTTTTGGTTTTCGTTTTAGTTTTTTTGAGTCTTTGAATTATTTTGAATCTGTCTTGAACTTTGACAAGGGGAGTTGGATTCAAACATCTTGCTTCCATATCATCAAATCTGAGGGTAAAGATTCTTGGACTCATTTTCATCATTTCATTTCATTTTGTTGGTCATTATTATTGTTAGTATTGTTGTCTTTACTGTTAACGTTAACTCTATTTTTGCTACTATTATTATTATTATGATTATCATTTATTCTTATTATTATTTGATGCGAGCATGACCAAGGAACATCAAAAGCAGATTAAGTTCAAGGAAGAGCTAGCATTGCCGGATGGACCGGTGACAAGATTAAGAGCCAAGAAGTTCAAGGAAGCACTAAATGCATATGTGGACCGAATTGTTGAAACTATCCATGGTCAAGAGAGATTGGAGCCGAATGAACATGAGAAGAATCAAATGGGCTTAATTAACTATTTTAAGATAGAAGAGTAGCTTTAGGCTGCCCAAGGGGCTTATTTTATTATGTTAAACTTGCTTTGTTTTAATTATTTAGTTGGACCCTCATATAGCTTAATAGGCTTATTTTAAGTGAGTTGGGCTTACTTTAGCTTGGGCTCATTTAAATTAATTATTTTAGGCTTGTGGGTTGTTGTATTTTAGAGTTAATAAATTTGGGCTTTAGTTATTTGGTGGGAGGCCCATGTGTTAGGTGGCCATGTGTTAGGTGGCCATGTGTTAGGTGGCTATGTGTTAGGTGGCCTTTTAACTTATTTGGGGTTTGGTGGGAGGCCCATGTGTTAGGTGGCCATGTGTTAGGTGGACTTTTGACTTATTTAAGGTTACCTACCTTTTGGAGGCTATAAATACCTCATTATAAGTTGTAAAAGACACATCTAAAACACTTTTGAATATCATTATTTGGCTTGGCCGAATTTTCTTCATTGGAGAGGAAAGCTTGTCTTCTTCTTTTGCATCAAGAACTTAAATTCTTATCAAGGTATTTACTTTGTGGCGAATTCTGTTCTTATGTTTTTAAATCAATCTATTATAAGCGTTTCCATTCACATGTTGTTTGGGGGTTCTTTAGATTGGGAGTTTCTTCTTGTTCATGTTCATGCCATATTGTGTGTTTAAGGGGTTTCGGGTTCTTTAGCCTTGGGGTTCCGCATCATTTGGTATCAGAGCTTGGATTAGGATAAATTCTTATTTATCTTGTGTTAGTTTGCTTTTCTATTGTTTTATTTCCATTAATTGTGTTCTTCTTTGTTCCTATATCAGATCTTTGTGTTTGATGTTTTAAGTTCTAAAAAAAAAAAAAAAAAAAAAAAATATCGTTGGTACTGTTCAAGTTACTGCTCATAGTACTATTCACAACACTGTTCATCCGAATTTTTAAAAAAAAAAAAAAAAGAAAAGTCAACATTGAGATAAAGTTAGGAAAGAAAAATCACAAAGAAACAAAAATTTAGATTTGGTCATACTTTGAATTTGGAGACTAATTTGAAAAGTCAAAGTGAATATTTATGGGTAGTCGTCATTTTTGACTTCTTTGATTTCTTGTCTTTACATTCATTATATCAAAATTGACTTTTCCATTAGGGGGATATCAATTTCTGCATTTATGCATTAGTTGTCTTTTTCTTTCACTCTAAGTTGCTATTTTTATTGTCTTTTGTAATTTTGCTTCTATTACACCATAATTAACAAATTGATTCTTGTTAATTAAAATCTGTAATTTTGGATAGCATACATATCTTCTTCTTGTGTGCTCTTTCATTTTATTCCTTTTGGTATTTTGCTTCTAGTTTTGAACCCATCTTATTTGTTAAGTATTTTCATTGTATTCCTTTTATATTTGCTGCTTGTGAATTATTTTGGTTGGAAATTAAATTCTGAAGTGCAACTGAGGACAACAAGCTTGAGTGGGAAAAGGCTTGAGTGTGTAAGCTTAAAAGAGGGTAAAAGCCAAGTTGAGTGAAACACGAGTGGAGGGCTATCTTTTGAGTGAAACACGTGAGGGAGTGAATTGTGAGGTCTTTTTATTCCCTACTAACATTTGTTGGCAGCTTATAATATACAATGTCAAGAAGGGACGGAAAGGGCGTAATGAGTGAGGAAGAGGAGGAAAATGTGCCGGATTTGAAATTGATGTACAAGGCATTCATGGGTGAATTCAAAAAGTTAACTACTAGGATGGATGGGATGGAAGAGAAAATTAATGAAAGTTCTAGATCCCAAAACCGAAGTAGGTCAATTGAAAGCCATAGGAATAGAGAGGAAGAAGTGAATAGATTATATGAAGACTATGATGAAGAAGTACAATTTGTAAGGGGCAGAGAAGGGAGAGAAGAAAGAATGGAGAGGAGAGATAACAACCTTAGTGCCATAAAGATGAATATTCCATCCTTTAGGGGTAGGAATGATGCTGAAGTGTATTTAGAATGGGAAAGAAAGGTAGATATGATTTTTGCTTGTCATAATTACTCAGAAGAAAAGAAGGTGAAGTTGGCAGCAGTGGAGTTTACTGATTATGCATTAGTCTGGTGGAATGAGTTGGTAAAAAGTAGAAGGCGGAATAGGGAACCAACCATTGGCACTTGGGAAGAGATGAAAAGAGTGTTGAAGAAGAGATTTGTACCATCCTATTACTATAGGGAGTTGCACCAACAATTACATAGACTCACCCAAGGAACCAGTTCAGTAGAGGATTATCACAAGGAGTTGGAGATGCTATTGATCAAAGCAAACATAGAAGAGGAAGAAGAGGTGACAATGGCTCGATTTTTGGGAGGTTTGAATAGGGAAATCGCTGATGTAGTGGAATTACAACATTATGTAGAGATGGATGACTTGGTAAACATTGCCATGAAGGTGGAAAAGCAACAAAAACAAAGAAGGACAGCAAGATCATTCTCAAATTCCAGCAACAAATGGAGTCCAAAATGGAGCAAAAATGAAGACAAGAAAAAGGAGCACCATTCAGATTCCAAGGAGAAAGGCATTGAGACGAATAGGAGCAAGGAGAAGAGTACTTCAATCCAGAAAGGTACTCCTGATCCTTCATCCAAACCTTCTAAACATAGGGATGTTAAATGCTTTAAATGTCAAGGGCGTGGTCATTATGCATCTGAGTGTCCTAATAGAAAGACCATGTTTATTAGGGGTGGTGAAATTGTTTCTGAGTCTGATAATGGTGATGATTCTGATGGTAGTGATTTAAGTATGCCACCTTTAGAGGATTGTTCTGATAATGATGAATGTGTTGAATATGCTGTTAAAGGAGAAGCCTTAGTCACTAGGCGTGCATTGAATATAAATGTAAAGGAAGAAAGCCTAGAGCAAAGGGAAAATATTTTTCACACTAGATGCTTGGTAGGTGGGAAAGCTTGTAGTCTGATCATAGATGGGGGTAGTTGCACTAATGTAGCTAGTAATACTTTGGTTGAGAAATTGGGGCTGAAATGTGATAAACACCCCAACCCATATAGGCTACAATGGTTGAATGATAGTGGTGAAGTTAAAGTGACCAAGCAGGTAGTAGTTGCATTTTCCATTGGTAGATATGCTGATGAGGTTGTATGTGATGTTGTACCAATGCAAGCGGGTCATGTTTTGTTGGGTAGGCCTTGGCAATTTGATAGGCATGTTGTGCATGATGGGCATAAGAATAGGTACTCTTTTGTGCATAATGGGCAGAAAATCACCCTTGCACCTTTATCACCCAAAGAGACTTATCTTGAGCAATTAAAAATTCAGCAATCTTCAAGTGGGGATTCGAGTAGTGAGGTGAAAAAGAAAGAAGAGAGAAAAGAGGCCATGAGAGAAAAGAATAAAAATAAAGGCCCAATGGTGAGTGACTGCACAAGTGAGAAAAAGAAAGTGGGATGTGCAGAAGAGAAGAAGTTAGTGAGTGAAAAGAAAGAAAAGAATATAAAAAGTGAGCGAAAAGAAATTGAGAGGAGTGAAAAAGTAAAGAAACAACCATGTTTTTATGCCAAAGAGAGAGAAGTAAAGAGTGCATACTTAGGCAAGAGAGCTTTAATTTTGATTCGATTTAAGCAAACTTTGTTTACTGAAACTGACCTTAACCCCGAGTTGCCTAGTGTTTTTATGACCTTATTGCAGGAGTATGAAGATGTCTTTCCTGAAGATGTACCGCACGGATTACCACCTTTGAGAGGGATTGAGCATCAGATTGACTTTGTACCAGGTGCTCAAATACCTAACCGTCCAGCTTACAGAAGCAATCCAGAGGAGACGAAGGAATTGCAAAGGCAAGTGGATGAATTGCTTCAAAAGGGGTATGTAAGGGAAAGCATGAGTCCTTGTGCTGTACCAGTTCTTTTGGTGCCAAAGAAAGATGGGACTTGGAGGATGTGTGTGGATTGTAGAGCGGTCAACAAAATCACTGTAAAGTATCGCCATCCTATTCCTAGATTAGATGATATGCTTGATGAGTTGCATGGTGCTTGTTTATTCACCAAAATTGATCTTAAAAGTGGCTATCATCAAATTAGGATGAAAGAAGGGGATGAGTGGAAAACTGCATTTAAGACTAAATATGGATTGTATGAGTGGTTAGTGATGCCTTTTGGCTTATCTAATGCACCTAGTACTTTCATGCGCTTAATGAACTATGTCTTGCGTGATTTTCTTGGTAAATTTGTGGTTGTGTACTTTGATGACATTTTAGTTTACAGCAAGTGCTTAAATGATCATATTATGCATGTTAAAACTGTTTTGGATCTGCTTAGGGAAGAGAAGCTATATGCAAATCTCAAGAAGTGTTCATTTTGCATGGATAAAGTTGTCTTCTTAGGTTTTGTAGTGAGCTCTAAAGGAGTGGAGGTAGATTCTGAAAAGGTGAAGGCTATCCAAGAATGGCCAACGCCTAAGACTACGAGTGAGGTAAGGAGTTTTCATGGTTTAGCTAGCTTTTATAGACGATTTGTTAAGGATTTCTCAACTATTGCTGCACCATTGAATGAGGTTGTCAAAAAGAATGTCGGGTTTAAATGGGAAAAAGAGCAAGAAAATGCATTTTGCACTTTAAAAGAAAAATTATGTACTGCTCCTGTTTTGCGTTTGCCTGATTTTTCTAAGACTTTTGAGGTTGAATGTGATGCTTCTGGGATTGGTATAGGTGCTGTTTTGATGCAGGAAAATCGTCCCATAGCATATTTCAGTGAGAAGCTGAGTGGGGCAGTGTTGAATTATTCCACCTATGATAAGGAGCTATATGCATTGGTGAGGGCTCTTGAAGTCTGGGAGCATTACTTATTGCCTAAGGAGTTTGTGATTCATAGTGACCATCAATCTCTTAAGTACTTAAAAGGACAAGGGAAGTTGAGCAAGAGGCATGCAAGTTGGGTGGAATTTCTAGAAACATTCCCATATGTGATCAAGTACAAGCAAGGTAAGGAAAATGTTGTGGCCGATGCACTATCTCGAAGGTACGCTTTGATTTCTATGCTTACTTCTAAATTACTTGGATTTGAGCATTTGAAAGAGCTGTATATCGATGATACTGATTTTTCCAATGTGTATCAAGCTTGTGAATGTGCTGCATTTGATAAGTTTTATAGGCATGAAGGCTATCTTTTTAGGGGTAAACAACTTTGTATCCCTACATGTTCAGTTAGGGAATTGCTTGTGAGGGAATCACATAGTGGAGGGTTAATGGGGCATTTTGGTGTGCAAAAGACCACAGATATGCTTAGTGAACATTTTTATTGGCCAAATATGAGAAGAGATGTGGAAAGAGTTTGTGCCAGGTGTATTACATGCAAACAAGCTAAATCTAGGTCTATGCCTCATGGTTTATATACACCCTTACCTGTGCCTAGTGAGCCTTGGACTGACATATCAATGGACTTTGTTTTGGGATTGCCTAGGACTAGGAAAGGTAAGGATAGCATATTTGTTGTTGTGGATAGATTTAGTAAAATGGCTCATTTCATTGCTTGTCATAAAACAGATGATGCAACAAATATTGCTGATCTTTTCTTTAGGGAGGTGGTTCGACTTCATGGTGTACCAAGAACCATTGTGTCAGATAGGGATGTTAAGTTCCTAAGTCATTTTTGGAGAGTCTTGTGGGGAAAGTTAGGCACTAAACTTCTATTTTCTACTACATGTCACCCACAAACTGATGGGCAAACTGAGGTAGTTAATAGGACTTTAGGAACCATGTTGCGTGCAATTGTAGGAAAGAATTTGAAAACTTGGGAAGATTGTTTGCCATTCATTGAGTTTGCATATAATCGTTCTACACATTCTTCTACAGGTTATTCTCCATTTGAAATTGTGTATGGTTTTAATCCATTAACTGTGTTGGATTTGATGCCTTTACCTCTGAATAAGCTTGCTAGCTTGGATGGCAAAAAGAAGGCTGATTTGGTTAAAACAATACATGAGAAAGCACGTGAACAAATTGAGAAAAAGAATCGCATGTATGCACAAAAGGCTAATAAAGGGCGAAAACAAGTTATTTTTGAACCAGGTGACTGGGTTTGGGTGCACTTGCGAAAAGAGAGGTTTCCACAACAAAGGAAGTCAAAACTTGATGCAAGGGGAGATGGACCATTTCAAGTTTTGGAACGCATCAATGAAAATGCATATAAAATTGACTTACCAGGTGAGTATAATGTTAGTGCTACTTTCAATGTTTCTGACTTATCTTCTTTTGATCTAGATTCAGATTCGAGGACGAATCCTTTTGAAGAGGGAGGGGATGATGCGAGCATGACCAAGGAACATCAAAAGCAGATTAAGTTCAAGGAAGAGCTAGCATTGCCGGATGGACCGGTGACAAGATTAAGAGCCAAGAAGTTCAAGGAAGCACTAAATGCATATGTGGACCGAATTGTTGAAACTATCCATGGTCAAGAGAGATTGGAGCCGAATGAACATGAGAAGAATCAAATGGGCTTAATTAACTATTTTAAGATAGAAGAGTAGCTTTAGGCTGCCCAAGGGGCTTATTTTATTATGTTAAACTTGCTTTGTTTTAATTATTTAGTTGGACCCTCATATAGCTTAATAGGCTTATTTTAAGTGAGTTGGGCTTACTTTAGCTTGGGCTCATTTAAATTAATTATTTTAGGCTTGTGGGTTGTTGTATTTTAGAGTTAATAAATTTGGGCTTTAGTTATTTGGTGGGAGGCCCATGTGTTAGGTGGCCATGTGTTAGGTGGCCATGTGTTAGGTGGCTATGTGTTAGGTGGCCTTTTAACTTATTTGGGGTTTGGTGGGAGGCCCATGTGTTAGGTGGCCATGTGTTAGGTGGACTTTTGACTTATTTAAGGTTACCTACCTTTTGGAGGCTATAAATACCTCATTATAAGTTGTAAAAGACACATCTAAAACACTTTTGAATATCATTATTTGGCTTGGCCGAATTTTCTTCATTGGAGAGGAAAGCTTGTCTTCTTCTTTTGCATCAAGAACTTAAATTCTTATCAAGGTATTTACTTTGTGGCGAATTCTGTTCTTATGTTTTTAAATCAATCTATTATAAGCGTTTCCATTCACATGTTGTTTGGGGGTTCTTTAGATTGGGAGTTTCTTCTTGTTCATGTTCATGCCATATTGTGTGTTTAAGGGGTTTCGGGTTCTTTAGCCTTGGGGTTCCGCATCATTATTCTTCTTAATATTATTATCATTACTGTTAATGTTATCTTTATTGTTTTGACATGATTATTATTATTATTATTATTATTATTGTTAACGTTATTGTTTCTACTGTTAATATTATTATTATTGTTATTATTACTTGTATTATTCTTATCGTTGTGATCTTTATTATCATTATTATTATTACTATTATTATTATTATCAACGTTTTTATTATCATTATCACCATTACTATTACTATGTCGTTTGTATGGTTAGTTTTGTATAATTCATTAAATCTTTTTGCACGTGTATGATTTGTACTTTAAACTCACACGTCTAATTTAGCCCATTTCATTTCCTACATGTATATTAAGCATCTCTTGTATTTATCTTGTCTTCATGTTTATATGGTTAATTTTAGAATTATTACTAACATTTTTTATTGTTATTTTTCTTGTTTTAGGTTAAAATGTGATCTTGTTTGTGTGAGCACCTTCGTGACCAAACGATGGGGTCACGACGCATAGGAGGATACATCATTTGGGTGAGACCTTACCTACCCCTTTGTTTATGTGATTATATTTATTTGCAAATCAAATAGTTCTATTTCATGTGCGTGTCAGTTAAAAAAATCACAAAAATATTTTTACAACTAAGTTGGGATTTTATTAATAATTTAGGACCAATGTCCTCGATTTTAGCCAAGGAATGCAAAACGTCATAAACTAAAGCGAAGAGTTGAACTTTTTAAAAATGGGATCACTCATCACGATTTTCAAGACAATAACTGAAATAACTCTTTGATCCCTCTTTAAATGAGCATGAAGCAACCAATATTCCTAAACCGAATAAACATCCCGACTTATGCATGTCTCCTCTTTTGTTTAATTTTGCTTAATTGTTTAGATTTATGTGATATGAGCACAACCAAGCATAATGGCACAAAATCAAGGTCAAAGAAGCTTAAAAAAGTCCTACAAGCATTCATAAGGCCTTATGTGGAGAAGATGCAAGATCAAGAGGGGAAAGAAGCTAAATTGGGCTATGAAGACAAGTTGGGGCCGAATGGTGTGTTGGGCCTTCAAGCTACTTTGTTTAGTTTCTATTCTTGTAATGACATATAATTAAATGTATTTGGGCAGCCTAGTACCTTAGAAAATATTTTGGGCTTATTTAATTTGGTTTGTTTTATTTTTGGGCTTATTTGAGTATTTTGGGTAGTTTAAGTGGGTAGACTAAAGTTGGGCTTATCTCTTCTAAAGAGTTGGGCCCAAATAACTAATTGAGGCTTAGAAAACATGAGGGGGCCGGATTTTAAAGGGGAGAGCTGAAATTGGATGGGTTTGAGTCAAATTTAGCTTTATGCCTACATTGGTGAACTTGGGGTCCTAAATTTTAGGAATGGGTTTTCCTTGATAAATACTTATTATTTTGGGATATTATTGAATAGAGTTTGATGGAGAAACAATAGGATGAATTTATCTTGAGTGAGTTAGCCAAATTCCACTTATAGCCAAAATTGAGTCTACATTCATTTTCCTTAGGATAATCACTAGCTTTTAGGATTATTTTCAGATTATATTTATCTTTATTTATTCATGTACTTAGTCCATATTACGGCCAAATACATGTAGATAAAGGTTAGGAATTATCTTTGTTATTTATTTTATTAATTATCTCTTAGAGTTAGTGTTTGATTATAACCCCTCTAGGGAGGGGTGGCTGCCTAGCCTATATAAAGGGCTGAACTTCTTCATTTGTACTTTACATTTTGCATATCTTATGATTAATGAATTTTCAATGACTGAATTGGTGAGAGTTAATTTTTATTGATTCTTGCTATTGTATGAAGAATTAGACTTAGGCAAATTGCATGATTAATGTATGCTTGATTCTTATTCTTCTTACTTTCTAAATCAATCTATTATAAGCGTTTCCATTCAATCTTGTTTGGGGGTTCTTTAGATTTGGGGTTTATTCACTTGTTTATGATCAATATTCATGGTATGTTGGCGTTCTAGTTTGCATATAGGCTGGGGCTCCGCATCAATTGGTATCAGAGCTTAGGCTAAGTGATAAATTCTTAACTATCCTTTAATTTTGTCTTCTTGAAATTCTTTCTTTTTTTTGGCCGAATAGGACCTTGCATCTAGTTCCTTATTTGGTTGTTGCTCAATTGTGTTAAATTACCTATCTCAAGTATTTGATCATTAGTTGTGTGATTTACATTTTGAAAAAAAAAAAAAGAAGAAAAGAAAGCTTATATACATATAAAAAAAAAATCTGAAAATTACCTTGTGTTCAATTCAGGTCCTATTATCTTGTTAAGTTCAAATTTGATCAATTAAGCTAGAACTTCCATAATTTGTTTGATTTCTTCAAAGGGCAGGTTAAGTACTCGTTGCTTTTAGATTTTGGGTTATATTATTGCATGCTTTCTTTGATTTTATTTTTGTTGAGTCTATATAAAATCTGTTTAAACTAATCATTAGGTTTAGTTAAACATCGCATTTAAGTGCATCCGTCTTATCTATTCTTTTCATTCTAAGTTATCAATTTGTGTGTCTAAACTGTTTTTGGTTCCAACTACGCTAGTTTAACATATTGCACATTGTTGAACATCTTTTTATACTAAAGCGCACGAAATTTATCTCTTGTGTGCTATTTCCAAGTTTGTTCAATTTTAGCCAATTTGCCTCTAGAATTAGTACTCGTTGTTGTTCTTGTTAAGTATTCATTGTTTCCAAATCAAACTACTTAATTGTGCATATTTGTTTGAGTTTGTTTCTGAAGTACAATTGTGAGAAATCAATTTGTGAGTTGAGAGACAAACACGTGAGGGAGTGAATTGTGAGGTTTCTTTTTTCCTTCTAATGTTTATTTGCAGCTTATAAATCATGTCAAGAAGGGAAAAAACAAAGACAATGCATGAGGAGGAGGATGGAAGTGTGCCTGATGTGAAAACAATGTATAAAATATTCCTGAGTGAGGTTAAGAAGTTGAATTCTAGGATGGATCGGGTGGAGGAGATAATTGACAAGTCTACTAGAATTCAAAACCGACGTAGATCAATTAACACTCATAGTAAAAATGAAGATTCTAAAGATATGGAATTGCATTTTAAACAACTTTCTAGACTACTAAGTACGTATATGTGACAAGAGAAAAGAAAGAAAGAAGAGGAAGTTGTAGTAGCAGAAATTATTTGTGAAGCTGAAAGAGATGCTATAGATTTATGTGAAGATGAGGTGGTGAATGATGAAGAGACAATTGAAAACGAAGATGTTGGCACTTGTTTAGGTGAAAAGGAAGATGTTTGTGTAATTGAGTTAGAAGATCAGCATTTTATGATTGCTCCTTTATTAATTGAGGAGGCTGAATTGCACGTGAAAAATGAAGAGAATAATGATCAGAACAAAAAGATTGTATTAAGAACTAACCATGTTTTGTCCAGTGTTTTTGTTGACTTGCAGGAACATGAGTTATTTTCTGAAGAAGCATTCATTTTATTTTCACCTATTCACAAGATCATCTATGAAGATCAATTTATTACACAAGTTTCCATTCCCAATTTGAACAAGACGAAGATTCGAGGACGAATCTTTTCTAAAGAGGGAGGGGATGATATGAGCACAACCAAGCATAATGGCACAAAATCAAGGTCAAAGAAGCTTAAAGAAGTCCTACAAGCATTCATAAGGCCTTATGTGGAGAAGATGCAAGATCAAGAGAGGAAAGAAGCTAAATTGGGCTATGAAGACAAGTTGGGGCCGAATGGTGTGTTGGGCCTTCAAGCTACTTTGTTTAGTTTCCATTCTTGTAATGACATATAATTAAATGTATTTGGGCAGCCTAGTACCTTAGAAAATGTTTTGGGCTTATTTAATTTGGTTTGTTTTATTTTTGGGCTTATTTGAGTATTTTGGGTAGTTTAAGTGGGTAGGCTAAAGTTGGGCTTATCTCTTCTAAAGAGTTGGGCCTAAATAACTAATTGAGGCTTAGAAAACATGAGGGGGCCGGATTTTAAAGGGGAGAGCTGAATTTGGATGGGTTTGAGTTAAATTTAGCTTTATGCCTACATTGGTGAACTTGGGGTCCTAAATTTTAGGAATGGGTTTTCCTTGATAAATACTTATTATTTTGGGATATTATTGAATAGAGTTTGATGGAGAAACAATAGGATGAATTTATCTTGAGTGAGTTAGCCAAATTCCACTTATAGCCAAAATTGAGTCTACATTCATTTTCCTTAGGATAATCACTAGCTTTTGGGATTATTTTCAGATTGTATTTATCTTTATTTATTCATGTACTTAGTCCATATTATGGCCAAATACATGTAGATAAAGGTTAGGAATTATCTTTGTTATTTATTTTATTAATTATCTCTTAGAGTTAGTGTTTGATTATAACTCCTCTAGGGAGAGGTGGCTGCCTAGCCTATATAAAGGGCTGAACTTCTTCATTTGTACTTTACATTTTGCATATCTTATGATTAATGAATTTTCATTGATTGAATTGGTGAGAGTTAATTTTTATTGATTCTTGCTATTGTATGAAGAATTAGACTTAGGCAAATTGCATGATTAATGTATGCTTGATTCTTATTCTTCTTACTTTCTAAATCAATCTATTATAAGCGTTTCCATTCAATCTTGTTTGGGGGTTCTTTAGATTGGGGGTTTATTCACTTGTTTATGATCAATATTCATGGTATGTTGGCGTTCTAGTTTGCATATAGGCTGGGGTTCCGCATCATTATGTTATATATCTTGTGGGCCCTTGTAATTAATTATTTTTTGGGCAATTTTATTTATCTTTCCTTTTCATTTGGGGGATTGTATTTGTCCCAATTTCTATTTTGTAATGATGTGTTTTGTGTGTTTATCTCTTTGCTTTATAGCTTTCATTTTCCGCTTTTCTTGATGATTGAATTGCGCCTTTAAATAAATTACATTAATCGCGTGAGAAGAGAGATGGAATTTTCTAATCTAAAAACTCATTTGTAATTAACCAAGGCATAAATAAGAGTGGAGTTTCGAACCACTCTCTTGTTTAGACCATAGAGGTAGATGACCTTTAGCAAATATCTTGTAAATTGGGTGGCGACTCCAAAATACCTCAAAAGTGCGTAAAGGTTTCATGAGGCTAGATGAACTTCCCCAATGTTCTATTGGGTGGGGATTCGAAAATATCTCATGTTACCCAAGATCAAATGACGCGAACCAATCCCTCGAGCCCTAAAAGCGGGTTTTAAGAGGGCATTTCCGAGTCCGTGGGCGTTACAGTGGCAACTCTGCTGGGGACTTTGTGACTTTACTCTGAACTTATCTTGGTTAAAATGTATAATTGAGTTTTTAAAAACTAAAATTCCATCTCTCTCCTAAAATTGCATTGCATCATTTTAGAGCCTTAAAATTATGCTAGTTTGGACCCCTATCTTACCCCGATGCATTCTCAAAGCACGACCCTATGTTCACTCAATGTGGGGAAGTGTTAAGGATAATCACCAGCCCAAGCCTAGTACCTTTTGGTATATCAAATGGAAACCCGATCGGTCGTTATGCTCGTGATGAGCTAGACCTATTGGCAGGGACCATGCTTGGGTAGCCCTAAAGTAACATTACCCTAGCCAAAGCTCATGTAATAGTGTGATATGAGCACAACCAAGCATAATGGCAACAAGAGAGATGAACTAGCACTTCCTCAAGGACCAATCACAAGAGCAAGGTCAAAGAAGCTTAAAGAAGTCCTACAAGCATTCATGAGGCCTTATGTAGAGAAGATACAAGTTCAAGAGGGGAAAGAAGCTGAATTGGGCTATGAAGACAAGTTGGGGCCGAATGGTCAAATGGGCCTTCAAGCTATTTTGTTTAGCTTCTATTCTTGTAATGACATAATTAAATGTATTTGGGCAGCCTAGTACCTTAGAAAACGTTTTGGGCTTATTTAATTAGGTTTGTTTTATTTTTGGGCTTATTTGAGTATTTTGGGTAGTTTAAGTGGGTAGAACGTTTTGGGCTTATTTAATTAGGTTTGTTTTATTTTTGGGCTTATTTGAGTATTTTGGGTAGTTTAAGTGGGTAGAACGTTTTGGGCTTATTTAATTAGGTTTGTTTTATTTTTGGGCTTATTTGAGTATTTTGGGTAGTTTAAGTGGGTAGGCTAAAGTTGGGCTTATCTCTTCTAAAGAGTTGGGCCTAAATAACTAATTGAGGCTTAGAAAACATGAGGGGGCCGGATTTTAAAGGGGAGAGCTGAATTTGGATGGGTTTGAGTCAAATTTAGCTTTATGACTACATTGGTGAACTTGGGGTCCTAAATTTTAGGAATGGCTTTTCTTTGATAAATACTTATTATTTTGGGATATTATTGAATAGAGTTTGATGGAGAAACAATAGGATGAATTTATCTTGAGTGAGTTAGCCAAATTCCACTTTTAGCCAAAATTGAGTCTACATTCATTTTCCTTAGGATAATCAATAGCTTTTAGGATTTTTTTCAAATTGTATTTATCTTTATTTATTCATGTACTTAGTCCATATTATGGCCAAATACATGTAGATAAAGGTTAGAAATTATCTTTGTTATTTATTTTATTAATTATCTCTTAGAGTTAGTGTTTGATTATAACTCATCTAGGGAGGGGTGGCTGCCTAGCCTATATAAAGGGCTGAACTTCTTCATTTGTACTTTACATTTTGCATATCTTATGATTAATGAATTTTCATTGACTGAATTTGTGAGAGTTAATTTCTATTGATTCTTGCTATTGTATGAAGAATTAGACTTAGGCAATTTGCATGATTAATGTGGGCTTGATTCTTATTCGTCTTACTTTCTAAATCAATCTATTATAAGCGTTTCCATTCAATCTTGTTTGGGAGTTCTTTAGATTAGGGGTTTATTCACTTGTTTATGATCAATATTCATGGTATGTTGGCGTTCTAGTTTGCATATAGGCTGGGGTTCCGCATCAATTGGTATCAGAGCTTAGGCTAAGTGATAAATTCTTAACTATCCTTTAATTTTGTCTTCTTGAAATTCTTTCTTTGTTTTGGCCGAATAGGACTTTACATCTAGTTCCTTATTTGGTTATTGCTCAATTGTGTTAAATTACCTATCTCAAGTATTTGATCATTAGTTGCATGATTTACGTTTTGAAAAAAAAAAGAAGAAGAAAAGAAAGCTTATATACATTCAAAAAAAAAATCTGAAAATTACCTTGTGTTCAATTCAGATCCTATTATCTTGTTAAGTTCAAATTTGATCAATTAAGCTAGAACTTCCATAATTTGTTTGATTTCTTCAAAGGGCAGGTTAAGTACTCATTGCTTTTAGATTTGGGTTATATTATTGCATGCTTTCTTTGATTTTATTTTTGTTGAGTCTATATAAAATCTGTTTAAACTAATCATTAGGTTTAGTTAAACATCGCATTTAAGTGCATCCGTCTTGTCTATTGTTTTCATTCTAAGTTATCAATTTGTGTGTCTATACTGTTTTTGGTTCCAACTACACTAGTTTAACATATTGCACATTGTTGAATATCTTTATACACTAAAGCGCACGAAATTTATCTCTTGTGTGCTAATTTCTAAGTTTGTTCAATTTGGTCAATTTGCCTCTAGAATTGGTACTTTTTGCTGTTCTTGTTAAGTACTCATTGTTTCCAAATCAAACTACTTAATTGTGCATATTTGTTTGAGTTTTTTTTCTGAAGTACAATTATGAGAAATCAATTTGTGAGTTGAGAGACAAACACGTGAGGTTGAGTGAATTCTTTTCTTTACTTGTTTACTTGAGTTTAACGATGTCTGGAAACAATAGTAAAGATGAGACTGAGATTCCCCATGATGCTAAACTTATGATTAAAGCTTTTATGGATAGTTTGCAAAAGCTAAATCTCAGGATGGATAGCATGGAGAGTGACCTTAAAGCTTCCAAGGGCAAATATACAAGGGAGGAAGAAGTAGACCAATTATACAATGATGATGGAGAAGAGGAGGCTCATTCCTTCCCAATGAGAGCAAGGAGGTATGACAATCGAATGGAAAGTAAAGACAATAATTTGAGTGCTATCAAGATGAAGATTCCACCATTCAAAGGCAAAAATGATGTGGATGCCTATCTCGATTGGGAAAGAAAGGTAGAGATGATCTTTTCATGCCACCACTATTCAGATGAGAAAAAGGTAAAACTCGCAGCCATTGAATTTTCTGATTATGCACTAATTTGGTGGGATGAGTTATTGAAAAGTAGGAAGAGAAATGGGGAACTCCCTATCACTTCTTGGGAGGAAATGAAAAGAATCATGAGAAAGAAGTATGTGCCTAGTTACTATCATAAGGAACTCCACAATCAGTTACAAAGACTTACACAAGGATCTGGTTCAGTGGAGGATTACTACAAGGAGATGGAGATGCTCATGATTAAAGCAAGCATTGTGGAGGATGAATATCAAACGATGTCTCGCTTTTTGGGAGGTATGAATAGAGAACTTGCTGATATTGTTGAATTGCAGCATTATGTGGATATGGATGATTTGGTGAACATTGCAATTAAAGTGGAGAGACAAAGAAGTAGACGTGGGACAACCAAATCCTATGCAATTCCAATAACAATAAATGGAATTCAAAGTGGAACAAGGGTGACACAAAGAAAGAATCCACTTCCAAGTACCATTCAAATTCCAAAGAGAAAACAGTTACTGCACAAAAAGGTACTTCTGAAATAACCCCTAAACCTAATAGACATAGGGACATTCAGTGTTTCAAATGTAAGGGTCATGGTCATTACGCTAATGAATGTGGGGATAAAAAGACCATGATAATAAGGGGGGATGAAATTGTTTTCGATTTTGAATCTGATAATGACTGTGATGTTATGCCACCTTTGGAGGATTGTTCTGATGTAGATGAAAATGTAGAGTATCCTGTTCAGGGAGAGTCCTTAGTGGTGTTGCGTGCATTGAATGTAAATGTAAAAGAAGAAGGACTAGAACAGAGGGAAAACATATTTCATACTAGATGCCTAATAGGTGGGAAAGTCTGTAGCATGATAATTGATGGGGGTAGTTGCGTTAATGTTGTTAGTACAGTCTTAGTTGATAAATTAGGACTTAAAACTAAGAAACACCCTAACCCATATAGACTTTAGTGGTTGAATGATAGTGGGGAAGTTAAGGTGACCAAACGTGTAACTATATTATTTTCCATTGGTAAATATGAAGTCACTTGTGATGTTGTACCTATGCATGCTGGTCATATTTTGCTAGGAAGGCCTTGGCAATTTGATAGGCGCGTATTACATGATGGATTTAGAAATAGGTACACTTTTGAATTTAAAGGATGTAAACACACACTTGCCCCTTTGGCACCTAAAGATGTATATGCAGATCAAGTGAAGATACATCAATCTACAAAAGAGGTAAAGGGAAGTGAGAAAGAAAAGAAAAATGAGAGAAAAGAGGCCAGTAGTGAAAAGAATAAAAGTAAAGCCCCAATGGTGAGTGACTGCACTAGTGAGAGAAAGAATGAGAGAAGTGCAGGAGAGAAGAAGTTAATGTGTGTTGAGGTAAAAGGAGAGCAGAGTGAGTTGAGTGAAAAATTCAGCAAATATTCTTTTTATGTAAAAGAGAGAGAGTTGAAGAGTGCTTACTTAGGCATGAGAACTTTAGTACTTTTGAGGTTTAAGGACAATTATTTTTCTGAAACTAACCTTAACCCAAATTTGCCTAGTTCTTTTTCTGACTTATTGTAGGATTATAAAGATGTCTTCCCTGAGGAGATACCACCTGGGTTGCCACCAATTAGAGGGATTGAACATCAAATTGATTTTGTTCCTGGTGCACAAATTCCAAACCGTCCAGCTTATCGAATCAATCCGGAAGAAACAAAGGAGTTGCAAAGACAAGTGGAGCAACTTTTAGCAAAGGGACACGTGAGAGAAAGCCTAAGTCCTTGTGCCGTACCTGTTCTTTTTGTACCTAAAAAGGATGGAACCATGCGCATGTGTGTTGATTGTCGAGCAGTTAACAAAATCACTGTAAAGTATCGCCATCCTATTCCTAGGTTAGATGATATGATTGAAGAGTTAAATGGTGCTGTAATATTCACTAAAATTGACTTAAAAAGTGGTTATCATCAAATCAGGATGAAGTTAGGTGATGAATGGAAAACTGCCTTTAAAACAAAATATGGTTTTTATATGAATGGTTGGTTATGCCTTTTGGTTTAACTAATGCGCCTAGCACATTTATGAGACTCATGAACCATGTTTTGCGTGAATTTTTAGGTAAATTTTTGTTGTATACTTTGATGATATCTTAATTTACAGCAAAAACCTAGAAGAACATTTAAGGCATGTTGCACTTGTGTTAGATGTTTTGAGAGAACAACAATTGTATGCTAATTTGAAGAAATGCACTTTTTGTGTTGATAGTGTTGTTTTCCTAGGATTTATTGTTAGTGCACGTGGTGTTGAAGTTGATAATGAAAAGGTTAAGGCTATCCAAGAATGGCCAACACCTAAGAATGCAAGTGAGGTAAGGAGCTTTCATGGTTTAGCAAGTTTCTATAGAAGATTTGTTAAAGATTTTTCCACCATTGCTGCACCTTTAAATGAAATCATTAAAAAGTCTGTTGGTTTTAAATGGGGTAAAGAACAGGAAGATGCTTTTAATGCTTTGAAAGATAAATTGTGTACTGCTCCTGTTTTGAAATTACCTGATTTTTCTAAGACTTTTGAGATTGAATGTGATGCTTTTGGGATTGGTATAGGTGCTGTTTTGATGCAAGAAAATCGCCCAATAGCATACTTTAGTGAGAAGTTGAGTGGAGCACAGCTGAATTACTCTACCTATGATAAAGAATTTTATGCGTTTGGGAACACTACCTTTTGCCTAAAGAATTCGTGATACACACAGATCACCAGTCTCTCAAATATCTAAAGGGACAAGGTAAGTTGAATAGAAGGCATGGTAAGTGGGTAGAGTACCTTGATACTTTTCCATATGTGATTAAATATAAGCAAGGTAAAGAGAATGTTGTTGCTGATGCACTTTCTAGGAGATATGCACTGATTTCTATGCTTAGTTCCAAATTGTTAGGTTTTGAGCATTTGAAAGAAATGTATGAGCATGATTCTGATTTTGGTGAAGTGTATAAGGCATGTGAACATTATGCATTTAATAAGTTCTATAGACATGATGGGTTTCTTTTTAGGGGAAAACAACTGTGTATACCTGCATGTTCTATTAGAGAGTTGCTTGTGAAAGAATCGCATAGCGGGGGATTGATGGGACACTTTGGTGTGCAAAAGACTTTCGACATGCTTAATGAACATTTTTATTGGCCTAATATACGAAAATATGTTGAAAAAGTGTGTGCCCAATGTTTGGCATGTAAACAGGCTAAGTCTAAGTCTTTAAATCAAGGTTTGTATACTCCTTTACATGTTCCTACTGAACCTTGGACTGACATTTCTATGGACTTCATTATAGGTTTACCTAGGACAAAAAGGGGAAGGGATAGTGTGTTTGTTGTAGTGGACCGATTTAGTAAAATGGCGCATTTCATTACTTGTCATAAAATTGATGATGCAACAAATATAGCTGATTTGTTTTTCAGGGAAGTAGTTCGATTGCATGGTATACCTAGAACTATTGTCTCTGATAGAGATTCTAAGTTCCTAAGTCACTTTTGGCGTGTTTTGTGGGGTAAACTTGGTACTAAACTTGTGTTTTCTACTACTTGTCATCCACAAACTGATGGCCAAACTTAGGTTGTTAATAGAACTTTAGGAACTATGTTGCGTGCTATAATTGGTAAGAATCTTAAAACTTGGGAAGAATATTTGCCATTTGTTGAGTTTGCTTATAATCGTGCAATTCATACTTCCACAGGGTTTTCACCTTTTGAAATTGTGTATGGTTTTAATCCATTGACTGTGTTGGATTTGATGCGTTTACCTTTGAATGAACTTTCTAATTTAGATGGCAAGGCTAAGGCTGATTTGGTTAAGACAATACATAATAAAGCACGTGAGCACATTGAGAAGAAAAACAAGATGTATGCAAAGCAGGCTAACAAGGGCCGTAGACAAGCGATATTCAAACCAGGAGATTGGGTTTGGATCCATATGCGTAAAGAGAGGTTTCCTAACCAAAGGAAGTCTAAACTTGATGCAAGAGGAGATGGACCATTTCAAGTGCTGAAACGAATCAATGACAATGCATACAAGATTGATTTGCTAGGTGAGTATGGTGTAAGTGCAACTTTTAATGTTTCTGACTTATCTCCATTTGACTGTGATTCAGATTCGAGTACGAATCCTTTCGAAGGGGGAGGGGATGATATGAGCACAACCAAGCATAATGGCAACAAGAGAGATGAACTAGCACTTCCTCAAGGACCAATCACAAGAGCAAGGTCAAAGAAGCTTAAAGAAGTCCTACAAGCATTCATGAGGCCTTATGTAGAGAAGATACAAGTTCAAGAGGGGAAAGAAGCTGAATTGGGCTATGAAGACAAGTTGGGGCCGAATGGTCAAATGGGCCTTCAAGCTATTTTGTTTAGCTTCTATTCTTATAATGACATAATTAAATGTATTTGGGCAGCCTAGTACCTTAGAAAACGTTTTGGGCTTATTTAATTAGGTTTGTTTTATTTTTGGGCTTCTTTGAGTATTTTGGGTAGTTTAAGTGGGTAGAACGTTTTGGGCTTATTTAATTAGGTTTGTTTTATTTTTGCGCTTATTTGAGTATTTTGGGTAGTTTAAGTGGGTAGGCTAAAGTTGGGCTTATCTCTTCTAAAGAGTTGGGCCTAAATAACTAATTGAGGATTAGAAAACATGAGGGGGCCGGATTTTAAAGGGGAGAGCTGAATTTGGATGGGTTTGAGTCAAATTTAGCTTTATGCCTACATTGGTGAACTTGGGGTCCTAAATTTTAGGAATTGCTTTTCTTTGATAAATACTTATTATTTTGAGATATTATTGAATAGAGTTTGATGGAGAAACAATAGGATGAATTTATCTTGAGTGAGTTAGCCAAATTCCACTTTTAGCCAAAATTGAGTCTACATTCATTTTCCTTAGGATAATCAATAGCTTTTAGGATTATTTTCAAATTGTATTTATCTTTATTTATTCATGTACTTAGTCCATATTATGGACAAATACATGTAGATAAAGGTTAGGAATTATCTTTGTTATTTATTTTATTAATTATCTCTTAGAGTTATTGTTTGATTATAACTCCTCTAGGGAGGGGTGGCTGCCTAGCCTATATAAAGGGCTGAACTTCTTCATTTGTACTTTACATTTTGCATATCTTATGATTAATGAATTTTCATTGACTGAATTTGTGAGAGTTAATTTCTATTGATTCTTGCTATTGTATGAAGAATTAGACTTAGGCAATTTGCATGATTAATGTATGCTTGATTCTTATTCTTCTTACTTTCTAAATCAATCTATTATAAGCGTTTCCATTCAATCTTGTTTGGGGGTTCTTTAGATTGGGGGTTTATTCACTTGTTTATGATCAATATTAATGATATGTTGGCATTCTAGTTTGCATATAGGCTGGGGTTCCGCATCATAGTGATAGATACTTCCCCTAGGTGAAATGAACCGTAATACAATGCTTGTCATGTGGGCCATCATATACTGAACAAGGTCAAATGAATTAAGTGGTTTTCTATCAAAGGCTTTCATGCCTCGATGGGCCCACCTTAGTTTGGTTGAGGTGTTCAAATACATAATGGCCAAAACTCATACGTATGCGCATTCTGAGAGATATTATGCTGCTGGCTTTTGGCCATGCATTGTGTGCATTCATAGGGTCCCCTGTTAACCCATGGATAAATCCCACCTAGGGAGAGATCAATTGACCTCATGTGTAGGAGTTAAAGGTTGGAAGGATCTACTTGCTTGTATGTGGTTGTGAAATGCAGCACGACTAATGATCATGCATCGTATATGTCATTCATGCATCATTCTGACAAGGTGAGCTATGCAGCCGTCATAGATTCATCCGGGTGGTCTAGGGATTCCAGTGGACGACTAATCAGAAATCCATTATTTGAGCTGCCAAAGTTAGTGCCTATATCGGGTTCAGATTGGGACGAAAGTTCAGAATTTCTATTAGAACAATCTCCAAGGTTAGTAATGGTAGACTTACCACAAGAAATGGGTGCTTTAATAGCCCAGGATCTAGACAAAAGACTTGAGGATTTTGAAAGGAGAATACTAGCCATGATGGGAAATATTACTACTCAAACGGCACCAAATGCTAGGCAACCACCTGTAGCTCCTGTTGTAGAGCAAGCCGAACTGCCTGTTGTGGGGGAGGCTCTTATAGCAACCGCTACTATGCAATAACTAGTCATTGAGCCCAGAGTAGCGGTACCAGCTGAGCAGAGAAGAGTGAGGATTCCTGACCCAAAAGATGACTTCATAGTGGAGGAGGAGGATAAATTGGTAATTCCTCAGGCTATGAGAAATAAAGTTCCCAAAGTAGAGGATGATATGGTGAGGAAAATAGAAGAAAAGATAGAAGCAATTACGTATTTGCTGTCAGCAGGGAAAAGGATCAACCCTAAAGATATAGATTTGGGTGATGAAGAGCTGCTACCCTAGAGATTTAAGATGCCTGACATACCAAAATTTAACGGTACTTCGGACCCTTCTGCGCACATTAAGCAATATACCCTGATCATGAAGGGTACAGGGTTGATAAAGAGACAAAAGGTAGAGTATTTTTGCCTTAGTCTAATAGATCCAATAGTTGACTGGTACCACGAGTTAGACAGAAGGTCTAAAGAAGATTGGAATTTGTTGATAGAAGGATTTCTCAAGCAGTACGATTGCAGCATAAGAATGGAGGTCACCCTGAAAGACCTGGAGCTGCTTTAATGGAAGCTAGGGGAATCTTTCCATGAATACCTAACACAGTGAAGGAATAGAGTCATGGAAATAAAGAGAAAGCCGGATATTCCGGACCAGATTAGGGTTTTTATCAGGAATGCTAGCCCATACGTAAGAGAGGCGCTAAAGATGAAGGGGCTAAAGGATTGGGAGTCCCTAAAAGACATAGCCGTAGAATCTAAGGGGGAATACCTAGTAAGGAAGGCTAATGATGACAATCATCCCCGAAGAAATCATGGTAATCAGGGGGCAGGAGGGTCAGCAGGGCTGGAAAACGTGAATCAAACTGCGAATATGGTAGATATAGTGGCTAGCGAAACAAGCTAAAGGAACTATTCCAACCTAGGCAGACCGTTGTCTTTGGTACTTGTAGATACCGGGTCCCGAGTCGATCCAAGATCAGGATTATCCAATGATGATAAATCGCTCTCGCAGGCAAAAATAGTTGAAAGTGACGATTTTCTTGTTAAATTTGTATTTTCGAATAAAAAATAAACGAGTGATAAAAAATATTTTAAAAATCAGTTTTGAAAAAAAAAAATTATTTTTAGTGTTTTTGAGATATTTAAAAAAAAAATTTACGAGCGTCGCGCGCCGCGTGGATCTCTCCTCCTGGGCGAGATTTCTCGCCCCCATCGGTGAGATTTCCCGCCCATCAGCGAGAAATCCCGCCGCAACAGCCCCTAAACCCCAATTTTTGATTTTTTTAATTTTTTAGGTTTAAAAATAATTTTTTCTTGTGATTTTTTCAGATTTTATCAAAATTTGACAAATATTAGTCAAATTGGGTGGGAGTTAAAGGTCAAAAATAACAAAAAAAATAATAAAAATAATAAAAATATTAATCGTCCATATTTGATTTTAGGGATTTAATTTTGAATTTTGGAGTGTTTTTTGTTGAAATTAGGGGAAGGGAATCTTGGAAAAATCTGTAGAGGAGCTGGAAGTGGGAGAGATTGGGGTTTTTTAAGGAAAAAAAAATTTCATTTTGGAAGAGGAGGAAAAATTTGGTTTTTTTTTAGTAAGGAAATTCTCTCTAGAAAAGATATTTTTTCTAAGTCATTTGGGGGAGATATTCTTAGAGGGAGTTAGTGGATTTTGCTGGAAAAATAAAGAGTTCAATGTTCTTGGAGTTCATCTTTTATTATTCTCAAAAATAAAAATCATTTTCCTTAATCTTCTTAATTCTCTTCATTAAATTTACAAGTTTTTCACCTTAAATTTCATTCTAGTTTTTTTCTCATCTCTAAAAATTTTTGATTGATCTTGAAACCTTTGAGAAAGGAAAATCAATTCCTTAACTTGAATTTTCAGATCACATATCAAACAAAAAAAATCAAATCATTTTTGGATATTTGTGTTCTTGAGTTTTCTTTGACATAAACTCAAGATTTATTTGAACATTTTTTTTGAGGTAATTTTTGGATCTTGATAAGAGATTAGATCGGGTTATCTCGCTTCAAATATCACTTAAATCTGAGGGTAAAGATTCTTGGATCCAACTCTTTATTTTATTTTGCTTCATTTTATTCATGTTAAGTTATTTTATGTTATGTTACTTTGTTATTTTTTGAATTAATGCATGTATGTATTTTTTTGGTTTGTGATGTATTATTTAGCATGAGTATTCATTCTTTATTTTGTCATTGGCATAAAAATGGATAGATCTACTTAGTGTTAAGAGATGTAAAATAAGATTTGCATGATTTTCTCTTGTAATATTTATTTTTTATGATTTTTGCATGCTTAGATGTTATTATTTCATATTGCATGTTTGATTGACTTTTCTCTTTTTTGTTCATTCAATCTCTTGGATTCATCATTATCTTTATTTTTGTTGTTATTATTATTATTATTATTATTATTATTATTATTATTATTGTTGTTGTTGTTGTTGTTGTTGTTGTTGTTGTTATTGGCATTATTATCATCATCATTATTATTATTGACTTATGTTTTAATATTGATCTTTTAAAGTGTCAATTTATTTTAATGTGCCATTTAATTTACTAGTATGCATATTTTCAATTAGCTTATTATTTATTGTTATAAATGTTTAATTGATTTTCTTGACTTGATAACTAACATTAATTTTGCTTGTGTTTATTTTTGGTGTCAAATCTTTATTTTCCCTTGTTTGAGCACCCGTGCGAACGAAAGAGGAGATCCAAGGAATTATTATTGTTATTGTATTCATTATTTTTCCTTTATTTATTTGGCAAGTTTTTTTGGCATGTAATAATTAATAAAATCATTTTTTTTGCACGCTTAATAAAAAATCACACAAAAATATTTCTATAAATAAATGGGGTTTTCTTAATAAAATGGACCAATGTCCTATTTTTAGCCAATAAAATTTCACTTTCAAATGGAGAACTAGGTTTTCATAAAATGGGATCATTCATCCCGGTTTTCCTCAATCAATACTCAAAAACGGTTCTCCAACTATTTTAAGTTGATAAAAAGGAACCAATGTTCCTAAAGTTCAATAAATGACCCGATTTATGTATGTTGCATTTTAGTTCTTTTTCTGTGTTTATTTATTTATGTTTTCTTATTTTTAGGGGATTGTTCTGTCCCATTTTATTTATTTTGTAATTATTTATCGCTTTTCAATGTGAATGATGTGCGCTTTAAATTCAATGCATTAATCGCGTGAGATGAGAGATAAAATTTTATAATTTAAAAACTCATTTATAATCAACCAAGACATAAATAAGTGTGAAGTTCCGAACACCATCTCTGGTTTAGACCAATAAGAGGTTAAACTTTCCCAATTTCTTGTAAATTGGGTGGCGACTCCAAAATACCTTAAAAGTGCCTAAAGGTGTTATGGCGATGAATGGTCCTTTTCAATGTTCTATTGTGAAAGGAGGTGCCGAAAATATCTCATAACACCTATGATCGAAAAAGACGTGAACCTATCCCTCGAATCCTAAAGCGGATTCCCGTGAGGGCCCTTGCTGGGTTCGGCGCGCGTTACAGTGGCGACTCTGCTGGGGACTGTTTGTGACTTTGCACTGAAAGTATCTTGGTTAAAATATATAATTGAGCTTTTAAAATTAAAATTTCATCTCTCATCAAAAATTGCATCGCATCTCATTAGAGCCTTAGAATTATGCTAGTTTGGTCCCTTTCTTAACCTCAGTGCGTTCCTAAAGCACAACCTTACGTTCATTCAATGTGGGGAAGTGTTAAGGATAATCACCAGCTAAAGCCTCGTACCATTTTTGGTATATCAAATAGAGACCTGATTGGTCGTTATACTCGATCCATTGGCAGGGACCATGCTTGGGTAGCCCTAAAGTGACACCACCTTGACCAAAGCTCATGTAATGGCAATAGATACTTCCCCTAGGTGGTATGTACCATATAATAATTAAAGTCAATCAAATTAAATGGTCTTTATCACAGGCTGTTATGCCCTAATGGGCCCATTTTGATTTAGTTGAATTATTTAAATATATAATGGCCAAAACCCATATGCATGTGCTTTAAATTAAGAGTGTTATGCTATCGGTTTTTCACCATGCACCATACGCACGTCCATAGGGTCCCCATGGACTAAGCCCACCTAGGAAAGAGATCATATTACCTCGTGTGTGGGAGAAATAAGGTTGGAAGAGCCTATCTGCTTGCATGTGTTTGTCTATGCTGCATCAGCACGGCCATGCATTGCACTTCAGTCATGCATCATCCTAACAAAGTGAGTTATGCAGTCATCATAGATTCATCCGGGTGGTCTAGGGATACTAATGGACGGCTGATCAGGAAATCCTAATCTCCGAGTTATTTAGCGGGGCAATAGTTCGGGAGCCAGATTCAGAAAGTAGCAAGACTTCATCTTCAATAGCATCCAGTATGGCTGATCCTTCTAGAGAGATCGAGGCTACCCGTGCATTGATTGCCAAAGAAGTGGGGAAAAGGATGGAAGAGTTTGAGGCTAGAATGATGGCGATGATAGGCAACCTTGCCACTACCTTAGCCCCACCCACGGGACAACAGGCAACTGCTCCAGCTGGGGGGCGACTTATGGGAAGAGCCGGAGGAACAGACTGTAGCCAAGGGAAAATTGCCTAAGTTAGAGGATGAGATGTGGAGAAAAATGGAAGAAAGGTTTTTGAAGCTATGACCAAAATGTTGAAAGTAGGTGGGGGAATGAATCCTGAGGACCGAGAGCTGGATAGTGATGATTTGATACCTCAAAACTTTAAGATGCCTGATATTCCCAAATTCAATGGCACTTATGATCCCACTGCACATGTCAAGCAGTACTCATTGGTGATGAAGGGTACTACCTTAACAAAGAGGCAAAAGATTGAATATTTTTATCTGAGCTTGATAGGCCCCACGGTAGACTGGTACATGGATTGGACCGAAGAGCAAAAGAAGACTGGGACTTATTGACTGAAGAGTTCCTAAGGCAGTATGACTGTAGTATAAGAATGGAGGTCACTCTAAAAGATCTAGAGCTACTGCAACAAAAGCCGGGGAGTCGTTCCACGAGTATCTGACCCGATGGAGAAATCGAGTTATGGAAATGAAGCATAAACCGGATACTCCCGACCAGATTCGATTGTTTATCAGGAATGCTAGTCCATATTTAAAGGATGGGTTAAAGATGAAGGGGCTAAAAGACTGGGAGTCCTTAAAAGATATAGCCATTGAAGCTGAGGCCAAGCATCTGGATAAGATAGCTAAATCTACAAACCTAGCCTCCAGCAAAAGCAAGGGAAATGGCAGTGGTAATGAGGGCAATACTGGGGTAGCAGAAGTCTCAGCCACAGGAATGACTCCTAAACACTTAACTATCTCAGACAAACCACTATCTTGGCACTTCACCCGTCTCATCAAGGAAGGGAAGTTACAACCCTTGCCAGCTGGGCCTGCCCCAAGTCAAGGAAAGCCTAAGCATAGAACAGACTGGTATTGTGCATATCACCAGTACACAGGGCATAGAACAGACTATTGTCATCCTTTAAGGGATCGAATTCAATACTTGATCGACAATAAACAGACCACTAATCCTAAGTAGAGGGAAGGTAAGAAGATGGCCTGTATTGCCATGGTTGGTACAAACTTACCTAAATGGTATGTACTACAAGACTTGTTTGGAAATGAGTACGCCGCTATTACTCGCCCTGAGACAGATTAAAGAGGGGTTTTCGTGGTGATGATAGGTTGTTGGTCCACTAGCGAAAGCGAAGAAGAAGCTGGGGAAGATAGAGAAGAGGGATCTGACCAGGTACTAAGAGGAGCCAATTCTTCACGGACTGAAGAGACTTGTGCCTTAATTGCCCGGGAGGTGGATAGAAGGTTCGAGGAGCTTGAAAAGAGGTTATGGGCCGAAGTTAAGGAAAGGATGGATGCCATGGCACTAGTTCTCCAATCTCAAATGATGGCTACTACCCTTAATCAGGTTGAGCTGGCCACTATCGAGAAGGCCTATACATTGACGACAGCAACGTCTCCTTGTACTTCCAAGTCCAGAGGCAAGAAGCCACTTGTTTCACCAGTTGGACAGAGGGGTGGTAAGAGGCCTACCCTGGAACGTGACATTATGCTTGAAGGGGATGGGGATCCGTCAAGGATGCATGCCCCGAAAAGTGCAAACTCAAGTATCCACAACGACAATAAGGGCAATACTAAGAAGACGAGAGCGCCAGCTATGAAAATGAATCAAAGGCATTATTCTAATTTGGGTAGATCTCTATCATGGGTTTTCAAGAAGCTAGTGAAAATAGGGATGTTGCAGCCATTGCCCGCTAAGCCAGCCAGAACCCAAGGACAGCCGGGGCATAGAGATAATGAATATTGTGAATTCCACCAGCACACTGGGCATCTGACAGACAACTGTGCAAGACTGAGGCATCATATTCAAGATTTGATTGACAGTAAGCAGATTACTGATCCTGAGAAGAGAGAGAAGAAGAAGAAGGCCGACTATAATATAGTCCCTCCACCAAATATGTGATCGGGCCTGGCCCACCTGAGTGGCTTGTTTCGCTAAAGCTACAAGAAGAAGACTATGCTTTTAAACGCTTTATTCATTTTTAATTTTTATGACAATTTGGTTATTTTAATATGATGAACAATTTCTGCTTATTTGTATGGTATTTCTATGATTTCATTTCTCATGATCATGAGACATTCATTCATTTTGACATTAATCCAATTAATATGACTCCATCTAATCTTGAAACTGTGGAAAGTCCAGAGAAAATCCTGATAGCATCTAATATAACTTCTGAAGGGAGGAAATTCTTGAGAGATATGAAGAAGAGCCTTTGTCTGAATTTAAAAAGACATGCCGACAATTGACAAGGATATTGTGGGGGCAATGCTGCTTTAAAAGCCAACCTTTCCACCTCGACATTCAAGATGAATGCAGTGCAACCAAATAAAATCAAACTTCTCATTGGAACCAGACCATAGAATTTCCTTTCTTTCTAACCATGTGAGATATGTACCCCAGAGCCAATCAAGACCAACTTTTAATCCTATGAGACCAGTGAAGACCTTTACGACCAAACTTAAGAGGACAACTCATTACCAAAAAAAAAATGAAAAATGAAAAAGCGAAAGTCCTATCCTAAACCATAATTTTTTCCCACACCATTCGAAGCCGACATACAATTCCATTTCAACCATCAATGGTAACTTCAGAAATTGAGCTACGCAAAAACCAACAAAGAGAAGACTTTTATGGCCAAAAAAAAAATCACTACCTTAGCCAGTTTGCACAACGCTCAAGACCAAAACTTTAGTAAAGAATCATCGTCAGAAAGAGCGGCTTCCCCAAAAAACGAAGATGAATGCAAGTTCAATAATACTAACGGACTGAAGAAGGTTCATGGCAAAGACTAAAAAAAAAAAAAGAGAGAAAAAATAATGATTGAAAAGAAAAAAAAGAAGAAAAGGCTGAGAGAAAATATTCAATCATGAAAACCCGAGAGGGTTGGTTGATAACAGGAGTTTGATGCTTTCAAGATTTATCCCGAGATTAGCTGAGGCCTTGTATTTTTTGAGATTAACGCCAAATAGTGATCATGTTTAATGAAATCAAATTTAAATACATGCATTTACGCAGTGATGTGATTAGAACAGTTTATTTGGTGTGATCAAAGTCATATATCTGCCTACCCTCTGCTACTCTCATCACGCAAATGCTTCAGCCGACCCATTTTGCTATCAAATGTGCGGAATCAAGCTCACACGACCATGTCCTGAGACTCCTGAAAGATTTTTGGGCAATATACTCAGCCTCATTAGTAAAAAAAAAAAAAGCCGTTAGAGTGAAAACCGTAACTGGCACTCTAAGCAAAAATTAGGCAAAAGGATAGGGTGAAAACCAGAAAACGGGCAGTCTGTCCTTCAAAAAAAAAAAAGTGGCTGGATTGGTTGGGTCCACTCCAGGCAAAAGTTAGGTACAGGGTTATGTGAAAATCCAAAAAAGGACGCATTTCCCGCTGAGAAAAGCTAGTGTGAAAATTCACAAGGGATGCACTATCTTTAATTAATGACTCCCGACACCTGGAGCGATAAGGCAGCATTACTTTGAATAACCTCATTTTAGGCATATGGTGCAGGACACGAATTAAAATCTTGGGGGCAAAATGCTCATTGACCGGGGGGCAAAGATGTGCACGGGTCAGTTCTCTTTAGAAAGATTATGGATCAGAATCCCAAAAGTGAAGACGATACTTTTCTAGATCCTTGGGGGCATCAGACAACGCCAGGCTGTGTCCTGAACGGACCCCTAACCACCTAGGACGTGGTCTATCCATTTTTGCATAAATCTCATATTTGCATACAGCATTTTACACATGCATACACAGTCTTTGGTATATCCCTGTATACACAGCTTTGCAGGAAAAGGCCAAACCAAGAGATAGCTTCGGCAGGACAAGTTTAAGATGAAGCCCGCGCAAGGTTGAAATTGTGTAAACCGTAGAGTTATAACTCCCTTTAAGTCCTTCTTCTAAAGGCATCCACAAAACTTTATCTTCAAGTCCTCGCTCAAAAGGCATTCCCAGTCTCTTCGAAGCATTAACCTTAAGTCCTTGTCCAACAGGCACCCCCAATCTCCTCAAAACTTTATCTTCAAGTCCTTGCTCAAAAGGCATTCCCAGTCTCTTCGGAGCATTACCTTTAAGTCCTTGTCCAACAGGCACCCCCAGTCTCCTCAAAACTTTATCTTCAAGTCCTTGCTCAAAAGGCATTCCCAGTCTCTTCGGAGCATTACCTTTAAGTCCTTATCCAACAGGCACCCCCAGTCTCCTCAAAACTTTATCTTCAAGTCCTTGCTCAAAAGGCATTCCCAATCTCTTCGGAGCATTAACTTTAAGTCCTTGTCCAACAGGCACCCCCAGTCTCCTTAAAAATTTATCTTCAAGTCCTTTGCTCAAAAGGCATTCCCAGTCTCTTCAGAGCATTACCTTTAAGTCCTTGTCCAACAGGCACCCCCAGTCTCCTCAAAACTTTATCTTCAAGCCCTTACTCAAAAGGCATTCCCAGTCTTTTCGGAGTATTACCTTTAAGTCCTTTTTTTTAGAAGGCATCCTTGTCCAACAAGCATCTTCAATCTCTTTAAAAAATTATCTTTAAGTCCTTCTTTAAAGGCATTCTTAGTCTCTTCGGGGCATTATCTTTAAGTCCGTCTCTAAAGGCATTCTCAGTCTCTTCGGAGCATTATCTTTAAGTCCTTCTCTAAAGGCATTCTCAGTCTCTTCGGAGCATTATCTTTAAGTCCTTCTCTAAAGGCACTCTCAGTCTCTTCGGAGCATTATCTTTAAGTCCTTCTTTAAAGGCATTCCTAGTCTCTTCGGAGAATTATCTTTAAGTCCTACTTTAAAGGCATTCTCAGTCTCTTCGGAGCATTATCTTTAAGTCCTTCTTAAAAGGCATTCTCAGTCTCTTCGGAGCATTATCTTTAAGTCCTTCTTTAAAGGCATTCTCAGTCTCTTCGGAGCATTATCTTTAAGTCCTTCTTTAAAGGCATTCCAAGTCTCTTCGGAGTATTATCTTTAAGTCCTTCTTTAAAGGCATTCTCAGTCTCTTCGGAGCATCATCTTTAAGTCCTTCTCTAAAGGCATTCCCAGTCTCTTCTGAGCATCATCTTTAAGTCCTTACTCAAAGGCACTCTCAATCTCTTCAGAGCATTATTTTCAACTCGGTTCAGAAAAACTCCGCGCTCAGAAGAGTTGCTCAAAAAAAAAATGAACTTCGCACTCTGTAGTCTTGTCAGCGACTCAGTGCAGCTCAAGAGAGCACTTCTTGCATTTCGTAAGTCCGGAGCGGACTCTTCAAGTACGGAACCCGCACCTCACAAGACCAAAGTAGGTTTGCAACTCGGGAGATCTTCATAGCGCCGGGAAGGTCGTCACCTCAGGTATGCGCTTCTTTCCTCTTTTCTGAATTTTGGCTCAACTAGGCACCTGTGTGCTAGTTTCCCCAAAATTGGGGGCAACTGTAGATACCGGGTCCCGAGTCGGTCCAAGATCAGGATTATCTAATGATGATAAATCGCTCTCGCAGGCAAAAATAGTTGAAAGTAACGATTTTCTTGTCAAATTTGCATTTTCGAATAAAAAATAAACGAGTGATAAAAAATATTATAAAAATCAGTTTTGAAATTTTTTTTTTAATTTTAGTATTTTTGAGATATTTCAAAAAAATTTACGAGCGTCGCGTGCGGCGGCGCGCACGCACTGCGCTTAGTGCGCAGCGCGGAGCAAAGGCGACGCGCAGCATCACATACGTTGCGCGTCGCTAAAGCGCGCGCCGCGCGGATCTCGCCTCCTGGACGAGATTTATCGCCCATGGGCGAGATTCCTCGCCCCCATCGGCGAGATTTCTCGCCCATCAGCGAGAAATCCTGCCGCAATAGCCCCTAAACCCCAATTTTTGATTTTTTTAATTTTTTAGGTTTAAAAATAATTTTTTCTTGTGATTTTTTCAGATTTTATCAAAATTTGAAAAATATTAGTCAAATTGGGTGGGAGTTAAAGGTCAATCCCTCGAGCCCTAAAAGCGGGTTTTAAGAGGGCCTTTCCAATTCGGTGGGTGTTACAGTGGCAACTCTGCTGGGGACTTTGTGACTTTACTCTGAAAGTGTCTTGGTTAAAATGTATAATTGAGTTTTTAAAAACTAAAATTCCATCTCTCTCCTAAAATTGCATTGCATCATTTTAGAGCCTTAGAATTATGCTAGTTTGGACCCCTATCTTACCCCGATGCATTCTCAAAGCACGACCCTATGTTCACTCAATGTGGGGAAGCGTTAAGGATAATCACCAGCCCAAGCCTAATACCTTTTGGTATATCAAATGGAAAGCCGATCGGTCGTTATGCTCGTGATGAGCTAGACCCATTGGCAGGGACCATGCTTGGGTAGCCCTAAAGTAACATTACCCTGGCCAAAGCTCATGTAATAGTGATAGATACTTCCCCTAGGTGAAATGAACCGTAATACAATGCTTGTCATGTGGCCCACCTTAGTTTGGTTGAGGTGTTCAAATACATAATGACCAAAACTCATACGTATGCGCATTCTGAGAGACATTATGCTGCTGGCTTTTTGCCATGCATTGTGTGCATTCATAGGGTCCCCTGTTAACCCATGGATTAAGCCCACCTAGGGAGAGATCAATTGACCTCGTGTGTAGGAGTTAAAGGTTGGAAGGATCTACTTGCTTGTATGTGGTTGTGAAATGCAGCACGACTAATGATCATGCATCGTATATGTCATTCATGCATCATTCTGACAAGGTGAGCTATGCAGCCGTCATAGATTCATCCGGGTGGTCTAGGGATTCCAGTGGACGACTAATCAGAAATCCATTATTTGAGCTGCCAAAGTTAGTGCCTATATCGGGTTCAGATTGGGACGAAAGTTCAGAATTTCTATTAGAACAATCTCCAAGGTTAGTAATGGTAGACTTACCACAAGAAATGGGTGCTTTAACAGCCCAGGATCTAGACAAAAGACTTGAGGATTTTGAAAGGAGAATACTAGCCATGATGGGAAATATTACTACTCAAACGGCACCAAATGCTAGGCAACCACCTGTAGCTCCTGTTGTAGAGCAAGCCGAACTGCCTGTTGTGGGGGAGGCTCTTATAGCAACCACTACTATGCAATAACTAGTCATTGAGCCCAGAGTAGCGGCACCAGCTGAGCAGAGAAGAGTGAGGATTCCTGACCCAAAAGATGACTTCATAGTGGAGGAGGAGGATAAATTGGTAATTCCTCAGGCTATGAGAAATAAAGTTCCCAAAGTAGAGGATGATATGGTGAGGAAAATAGAAGAAAAGATCGAAGAAATTACGTATTTGCTGTCAGCAGGGAAAAGGATCAACCCTAAAGATATAGATTTGGGTGATGAAGAGCTGCTACCCTAGAGATTTAAGATGCCAGACATACCAAAATTTAACGGTACTTCGGACCCTTCTGCGCACATTAAGCAATATACCCTGATCATGAAGGGTACAGGGTTGATAAAGAGACAAAAGGTAGAGTATTTTTGCCTTAGTCTGATAGATCCAATAGTTGACTGGTACCACGAGTTAGACAGAAGGTCTAAAGAAGATTGGAATTTGTTGATAGAAGGATTTCTCAAGCAGTACGATTGAAGCATAAGAATGGAGGTCACCCTGAAAGACCTAAAGTGTGCGCCGCGTGGATCTCGCCTCCTGGGCGAGATTTCTCGCCCCCATCGGCGAGATTTCTCGCCCATCAGCGAGAAATCCCGCCGCAACAGCCCCTAAACCCCAATTTTTGATTTTTTTAATTTTTTAGGTTTAAAAATAATTTTTTCTTGTGATTTTTTCAGAATTTATCAAAATTTGACAAATATTAGTCAAATTGGGTGGGAGTTAAAGGTCAAAAATAACAAAAAAAATAATAAAAATATTAATTGTCCATATTTGACTTTAGGGATTTAATTTTGAATTTTGGAGTGTTTTTTGTTGAAATTAGGGGAAGGGGATCTTGGAAAAATCTGTAGAGGAGCTGGAAGTGGGAGAGATTGGGGTTTTTACGGGAAAAAAAATTCATTTTGGAATAGGAGGAAAATTTTGGTTTTTTTTGAGTAAGGAAATTCTCTTTAGAAAAGATATTTTTTCTAAGTCATTTGGGGGAGATATTCTTGGGGGGAGTTAGTGGATTTTGCTGGAAAAATAAAGAGTTCAATGTTCTTGGAGTTCATCTTTTATTATTCTCAAAAATAAAAATCATTTTCCTTAATCTTCTTAATTCTCTTCATTAAATTTACAAGTTTTTCACCTTAAATTTCATTCTAGTTTTTTTCTCATCTCTAAAAATTTTTGATTGATCTTGAAACCTTTGAGAAAGGAAAATCAATTCCTTAACTTGAATTTTCAGATCATATATCAAACAAAAAAAATCAAATCATTTTTGGGTATTTGTGTTCTTGAGTTTTCTTTGACATAAACTCAAGCTTTATTTGAACTTTTTTTTGAGGTAATTTTCGGATCTTGACAAGAGATTAGATCGGGTTATCTCGCTTCAAATATCACTTAAATCTGAGGGTAAAGATTCTTGGATCCAACTCTTTATTTTATTTTGCTTCATTTTATTCATGTTAAGTTATTTTATGTTATGTTACTTTGTTATTTTTTGAATTAATGCATGTATGTATTTTTTTGGTTTGTGATGTATTATTTAGCATGAGTATTCATTCTTTATTTTGTCATTGGCATAAAAATGGATAGATCTACATAAGAGATGTAAAATAAGATTTGCATGATTTTCTCTTGTAATATTTATTTTTTATGATTTTTGCATGCTTAGATGTTATTATTTCATATTGCATGTTTGATTGACTTTTCTCTTTTTTGTTCATTCAATCTCTTGGATTCATCATTATCTTTATTTTTGTTGTTATTATTATTATTATTATTATTATTATTATTATTATTATCATTATTATTTTTGTTGTTGTGCTTCTAGTAGATGTGCTTTGTATATTTGAACTTTTTCAATCTTCATGTATGTAGTACTATTTATGTTAATTATATTAATGACCTTTTGTTTATGTTTCTCATGATTTCATTATGCATGATCACAACCACAAGTTATTTACATTTGATATTAACTTAACGAATTGTAACACCCCCTACCCACACGTAGGCGAACCCATCCGGATCGGATTGAGATGCCGTAGGAGCAGGGGTGTCACACCAAACAGATCGATACACAGCAACATTCAAACATCATAAACATACGGAAATACAGTGAAAATTAAAACTTTTGAGAAACATCATCATGATCATGCATTAATATAATAACATTCATTACAATAATGTTCTGATCAATCGCCAATACAAAATAACTTCATATCCAAAATATACAAAGCTGCAGCTTTACAAAAAAATGTTGATACAATGAGAGTTAATTATAAAAGAATATCAACAGACTACAAAAATAAGCCCTAACACTAATCCCTCTGTGTTGGCTTGACTGGCGGCAACTCTCCCAAAGCAAAAATGCCTTCCGCACCTGCACGGATAAAACACCGTGCTACGTGATAACGCTTAGTGGGGAAACACACAACAAAAGAGTGGATGGCCATTCACAATGGTCGCCAAGGCAAAACATATACACCATGCCATATGTGGATAATCGTATCACATATATAATCATGCTCGAGTCACATATATATATATATATATAACATTCGGAAGCTCATATACACATTCATATACATATACATACATATATATATATATATATATATATATATATATATATATATATATATATATATATATATATATATATATATATATATATATATATATATATATATATATATATATATATATATATATATATATATATATATATATATATATATATATATATATACATATACACGTTAGCTGATTTCCCAAACTTATCATCATACTCATTCGGATATCACATTCTTATATCGTATCAAAGCAAAGCAAAATAAACGAACACCTACTAACTCACAATAGTGGATAACGAGTAAACAGTTATGGTACCTTATAGGTACGAATCGAACAATGACGGTACCTTATGGGTACGAATCGAAAACCATTTTAATTTATCACATTCAAACCATTTTTACAGAGGGGACCTTAAACAAGATTTACTTTTCATGGATCGCGAGGATCAAAACGGGGATCTGATCGGGGTCCAAATGGAACGGAGGGCTGCAGGTAAGAGACTCTATTAGGCATGCCTAACTATCCACTAGACTGACTCTTGCAGGTCATTCATAAACCATCAAATCGTATTCATACAATTCATAAAGAGATCCAGGCATAATTCTAGAAGCATCACAGATTCGAAAATTAAACATCGAGAGTGCAAAAGAAAACTCAATTTGAAACCAGGAACTGTCCGCTCGCTACAGAGGCAAACTTGCCACAGGTCGCGATCGCGGCAATCTTCGCGATCTCGCAGAGAAACATACACATCTCACTGTCGCGCTCGCGACAGTGAGCTGCCAACCCGATCTATCGCACTCGCGCTCGCGACAGAGGATCGCCCGAAATAGCTTGGCAACCGAGCGCTCTGTCGCGCTCGTGACATATGTTACACTCGCGACAGAGGCTCTACTGCTCGGCAGAGGGCTCGAACGCGTGCGAGAGCTGCTTTCACCGGGCTCTGTCGCGAGCTCGTGACAATGTCGCGCTCACGACAGAGTCGTGATTTCCAGCTCTTGCACGGGAAAATCTGCAGAAAATTCACTTCCACAATACCCAAACCTCCAAATGGCTTCAAAACTCAACACCACTGATGCGGAACCCCAGCCTATATGCAAACTAGAACGTTAAGATTGAATGGAAACGCTTATAATAGATTGATTTAGAAAGTAAGAAGAATAAGAATCAAGCATACATTAACCATGCAAATTGCCTAAGTCTAATTCTTCATACAATAGCAAGAATCAATAGAAATTAACTCTCACAAATTCAGTCAATGAAAATTCATTAATCATAAGATATGCAAAATGTAAAGTACAAATGAAGAAGTTCAGCCCCTTTATATAGGCTAGGCAGCCACCCCTCCCTAGAGGAGTTATAATCAAACACTAACTCTAAGAGATAATTAATAAAATAAATAACAAAGATAATTCATAACCTTTATCTACATGTATTTGGCCACAATATGGAATAAGTACATGAATAAATAAAGATAAATACAATCTGAAAATAATCCTAAAAGCTAATGAATATCCTAAGGAAAATGAATGTAGACTCAATTTTGGCTATAAGTGGAATTTGGCTAACTCACTCAAGATAAATTCATCCTATTGTTTCTCCATCAAACTCTATTCAATAATATCCCAAAATAATAAGTATTTATCAAGGAAAACCCATTCCTAAAATTTAGGACCCCAAGTTCACCAATGTAGGCATAAAGCTAAATTTGACTCAAACCCATCCAAATTCAGCTCTCCCCTTTAAAATCCGGCCCCCTCATGTTTTCTAAGCCTCAATTAGTTGTTTAGGCCCAACTCTTTAGAAGAGATAAGCCCAACTTTAGCCTACCCACTTAAGCTACCCAAAATACTCAAATAAGCCCAAAAATAAAACAAACCTGATTAAATAAGCCCAAAACGTTTTCTAAGGTACTAGGCTGCCCAAATACATTTAATTATATGTCATTACAAGAATAGAAGCTAAACAAAATAGCTTGAAGGCCCATTTGACCATTCGGCCCCAACTTGTCTTCATAGCCCAATTCAGCTTCTTTCCCCTCTTGAACTTGTATCTTCTCTACAGAAGGCCTCATGAATGCTTGTAGGACTTCTTTAAGCTTCTTTAACCTTGCTCTTGTGATTGGTCCTTGAGGAAGTGCTAGTTCATCTCTCTTGTTGCCATTATGCTTGGTTGTGGTCATATCATCCCCTCCCCCTTCGAAAGGATTCGTCCTCGAATCTGAATCACAATCAAATGGAGATAAGTCAGAAATATTAAAAGTTGCACTTACACCATACTCACTTGGCAAATCAATCTTGTATGCATTGTCATTGATTCGTTCCAGCACTTGAAATGGTCCATCTCCTCTTGCATCAAGTTTAGACTTCCTTTGGTTAGGAAACCTCTCTTTACGCATATGGACCCAAACCCAATCTCCTGGTTCGAATATCACTTGTCTACAGCCCTTGTTAGCCTGCTTTGCATACATCTTGTTCTTCTTCTCAATGTGCTCACGTGCTTTATTATGTATTGTCTTAACCAAATCAGCCTTAGCTTGCCATCTAAATTAGAAAGTTCATTCAAAGGTAAAGGCATCAAATCCAACACAGTCAATGGATTAAAACCATACACAATTTCAAAAGGTGAAAACCCTGTGGAAGTATGAATTGCACGATTATAAGCAAACTCAACAAATGGCAAACATTCTTCCCAATTTTTAAGATTCTTACCAATTATAGCACGCAACATAGTTCCTAAAGTTCTATTAACAACCTCAGTTTGGCCATCAGTTTGTGGATGACAAGTAGTAGAAAACACAAGTTGAGTACCAAGTTTACCACGCAAAACACGCCAAAAGTGACTTAGGAACTTAGAATCTCTATCAGAGACAATAGTTCTAGGTATACCATGCAATCGAACTACTTCCCTGAAAAACAAATCAGCTATGTTTGTTGCATCATCAGTTTTATGACAAGCAATGAAATGCACCATTTTACTAAATCGGTCCACTACAACGAACACACTATCCCTTCCCCTTTTGTCCTAGGTAAACCTACAATGAAGTCCATAGAAATGTCAGTCCAAGGTTCAGTAGGAACAGGCAAAGGAGTATACAAACCTTGATTTAAAGACTTAGACTTAGCCTGTTTACATGCAAAACATTGGGCACACACTTTTTCAACATATTTTTCGCATATTAGGCCAATAAAAATGTTCATTAAGCATGTCGAAAGTCTTTTGCACACCAAAGTGTCCCATCAATCCCCCGCTATGCGATTCTTTCACAAGCAACTCTCTAATAGAACATGCAGGTATACACAGTTGTTTTCCCCTAAAAAGAAACCCATCATGTCTATAGAAATTATTAAATGAATAATGTTCACATGCCTTATACACTTCACCAAAATCAGAATCATGCTCATACATTTCTTTCAAATGCTCAAAACCTAACAATTTGGAACTAAGCATAGAAATCAGTGCATATCTCCTAGAAAGTGCATCAGCAACAACATTCTCTTTACCATGCTTATATTTAATCACATATGGAAAAGTATCAAGGTACTCTACCCACGTACCATGCCTTCTATTCAACTTACCTTGTCCCTTTAGATATTTGAGAGACTGGTGATCTGTGTGTATCACGAATTCTTTAGGCAAAAGGTAGTGTTCCCAAACCTCAAGAGCTCTCACCAACGTATAGAATTCTTTATCATAGGTAGAGTAATTCAGCTATGCTCCACTCAACTTCTCACTAAAGTATGCTATTGGGCGGTTTTCCTGCATCAAAACAGCACCTATACCAATCCCAGAAGCATCACATTCAATCTCAAAAGTCTTAGAAAAATCAGGTAATTTCAAAACAGGAGCAGTACACAATTTATCTTTCAAAGCATTAAAAGCATCTTCCTGTTCTTTACCCCATTTAAAACCAACAGACTTTTTAATGATTTCATTTAAAGGTGCAGCAATGGTGGAAAAATCTTTAACAAATCTCCTATAGAAACTTGCTAAACCATGAAAGCTCCTTACCTCACTTGCATTCTTAGGTGTTGGCCATTCTTGGATAGCCTTAACCTTTTCATTATCAACTTCAACACCACGTGCACTAACAATAAATCCTAGGAAAACAACACTATCAACACAAAAAGTGCATTTCTTCAAATTAGCATACAATTGTTGTTCTCTCAAAACAGCTAACACAAGTGCAACATGCCTTAAATGTTCTTCTAGGTTTTTGCTGTAAATTAAGATATCATCAAAGTATACAACAACAAATTTACCTAAAAATTCACGCAAAACATGGTTCATGAGTCTCATAAATGTGCTAGGCGCATTAGTTAAACCAAAAGGCATAACCAACCATTCATACAAATCATATTTTGTTTTAAAGGCAGTTTTCCATTCATCACCTAACTTCATCCTGATTTGATGATAACCACTTTTTAAGTCAATTTTAGTGAATATTACAGCACCATTTAACTCTTCAAGCATATCATCTAACCTAGGAATGGGATGGCGATACTTTACAGCGATTTTGTTAACTGCTCGACAATCAACACACATGCGCATGGTTCCATCCTTTTTAGGTACCAAAAGAACAGGTACGGCACAAGGACTTAGGCTTTCTCTCACATGTCCCTTTGCTAAAAGTTCCTCCACTTGTCTTTGCAACTCCTTTATTTCTTCTGGATTGCTTCGATAAGCTGGACGGTTTGGAATTTGTGCACCAGGAATAAAATTAATTTGATGTTCAATCCCTCTAATTGGTGGCAACCCAGGTGGTATCTTCTCAAGGAAGACATCTTTATAATCCTGCAATAACTCAGAAAAAGAACTAGGCAATTTTGGGTTAAGGTTAGTTTCAGAAAAATAATTGTCCTTAAATCTCAAAAGTACTAAAGTTCTCATGCCTAAGTAAGCACTCTTCAACTCTCTCTCTTTTGCATAAAAGGAATATTTGCTGAATTTTTCACTCAACTCACTCTGCTCTCCTTTTACCTCAACACACATTAACTTCTTCTCTCCTGCACTTCTCTCATTCTTTCTCTCACTAGTGCAGTCACTCACCATTGGGCCTTTACTTTTATTCTTTTCACTACTGGCCTCTTTTCTCTCATTTTTCTTTTCTTTCTCACTTCCCTTTACCTCTTTTGCAGATTGATGTATCTTCACTTGATCTGCATATACATCTTTAGGTGCCAAAGGGGCAAGTGTGTGTTTACATCCTTTAAATTTAAATGTGTACCTATTTTTAAATCCATCATGTAATACGCACCTATCAAATTGCCAAGGCCTTCCTAGCAAAATATGACCAGCATGCATAGGTACAACATCACAAGTGACTTCATCTTCATATTTACCAAGGGAAAATAATATAGTTACACGTTTGGTCACCTTAACTTCCCCACTATCATTCAACCACTGAAGTATGTATGGGTTAGGGTGTTTCTCAGTTTTAAGTCCTAATTTATCAACTAAGACTGTACTAGCAACATTAACACAACTACCCCCATCAATTATTATGCTACAGACTTTCCCACCTATTAGGCATCTAGTATGAAATATGTTTTCCCTCTGTTTTAGTCCTTCTTTTACATTTAAATTCAATGCACGCAACACCACTAAGGATTCTCCCTGAACAGGATACTCTACATTTTCATCTACATCAGAACAATTCTCTAAAGGTGGCATACCATCATAGTCATCATCAGATTCAGAATCAGAAATAATTTCATCCCCCCTTATTCTCATGGTCTTTTTATTCCCACATTCATTAGCATAATGACCACGACCCTTACATTTAAAACATTGAATGTCCCTATGTCTATTAGTTTTAGGGGTTATTTCAGAAGTACCTTTTTGTGCAGTAACCGTTTTCTCTTTGGAATTTGATTGGTACTTGGGAGTGGATTCTTTCTTTGAGTCACCCTTGCTCCACTTTGAATTCCATCTATTGTTATTGGAATTTGCATAGGACTTGGTTGTCCCATGTCTACTTCTTTGTCTCTCCACTTTAATTGCAATGTTCACCAAATCATCCATATCCACATAATGCTGCAATTCAACAATATCAGTAAGTTCTCTATTCATACCTCCCAAAAAGCGAGACATCGTTTGATATTCATCCTCCACAATGCTTACTTTAATCATGAGCATCTCCATCTCCTTGTAGTAATCCTCCACTGAACTAGATCCTTGTGTAAGCCTTTGTAACTGATTGGGGAGTTCCTTATGATAGTAACTAGGCACATACTTCTTTCTCATGATTCTTTTTATTTCCTCCCAAGAAGTGATAGGGAGTTCCCCATTTCTCCTCGTACTTTTCAATAACTCATCCCACCAATTTAGTGCATAATCAGAAAATTCAATGGCTGCGAGTTTTACCTTTTTCTCATCTGAATAGTGGTGGCATGAAAAGATCATCTCTACCTTTCTTTCCCAATCAAGATAGGCATCCACATCATTTTTACCTTTGAATGGTGAATCTTCATTTTGATAGCACTCAAATTATTGTCTTTACTTTCCATTCGATTATCATATGATGCGGAACCCCAAGGCTAAAGAACCCGAAACCCCTTGAACATACAATATGGCATGAACATGAACAAGAATAAACCCCCAATCTAAAGAACCCCCAAACAACTATGTGAATGGAAACGCTTATAATAGATTGATTTAAAACACAAGAACAGAATTCGCCACAAAGTAAATACCTTGATAAGAATTAAAGTTCTTGATGCAAAAGAAGAAGACAAACAATCCTCTTTAATGAAGAATTTGGCCAAGCCAAATAAAAGTCTCAAAATATCATAATCTCCAAGTCTGAATTACAAATTCGTTTTTGAGGAGTATTTATACTCACTTAAGCTAATAAAAACCCTAATTAATCAAATAGGCCTTAAAACATGGGCCTTACACTAAGATAACTAAAGCCCACACTAATTAACTTAAAATTTAGCCCAAAAAGCCTAAAAAGAACTAATTAAATGAGCCCAAGCTAATTAAAGCCCATCTCACTTAAATAAGCCCAAAAGAATAAATTAAGGCCTAACATATTACAAATAATCAAATAAAAATAATAAATAAAAGCATAAACTAAAAGCCCAAATAAATCAGCCCCTTAATCCACCAATTAGCACATGCATTGCACATGCTCTGGCTCACATGCATAGCACATGTCAAGGTCACATGATCGGCACATGTCAAGTGTCACATGACCTGCACATGTTAAGTCGCCACATGACTAGCACATGTCCATCTTCAATTTGGCTTCTTCATAAATTTGGCCCACGGACTTCCTTCAAGCCTTCTTTAACTTCTCCAAATTTGATCTCCATGAATATGAACTTCCATTGTTTATAATCTTGAAATGTTGAGCCCCCTGTGCACGCATCATTCCCTCCCTCTTTAGAAAAGATTCGTCCTCGAATCTTCGTCTTGTTCAAGTTGGGAATTGACACTTGTAGAATAAATTCATCTTCATATAAGATCTTCTGAATAGGTGGAAATAAAATGAATGCTTCTTCAGCTGAGGACTCATCATATTCCTGCAATTTAACATGAAAACTAGGCAAAACATGGTTAGTCTTTAATATAATCTTTTCATTCTGATCATTATTATCTTCACTTTCCACGTTCAATTCAACCTCCTTAAGAACAGTAGGGTTAATTATAACATGCTGATCTTCTATCTCAATTACACAAACATCCTTCTGTTCACTCAAAGCAACATCTTCTCTTTCAATTATGTTTTCCTTTTCACTCAAAACAACATCTTCATCACATCCACTTATTTCTTCCTCATTTACAACTTCATCAGCATATAAGTCTATACCATCTCTTTCAGCTTCACAAACAATTTCGTTGACAATAACTTCCTCTTCTTTCTTTCTTTCCTCCTGTCTTATATATGTGCTTACTAGTCTAGAAAGTTGTTTAAACTGTAACTCAAAATCTTTAAGATTTTTATCCAACAACTTAGCATCCTTCTTCAACTCATTCAATGCTTCTTGATCTAAATGTCGTCTTGACTTGTAATAGTACATCCTCACAATCACTCCCTCACGTGTTTCACTCAAAATATGACACTCCACTTGTATTTCGCTCAATTTGGCTTTTACCCACCTTTAAGCTCACACTCTCAAGCCTTTTACCACTCAAACTTGTTATCTTCAGTTGCACTTCAGAACTCAAACTCAAGTCAAAATAGTTCACAAGCAGCAAATTATGGTAAAGAATGCAATGAAAATACTTAACAAAGAAGATAGGCACTAAACTAGAAGCAAAAGACCAAAATGAAGAACGTTGAAATGAGCATACAAGGTGAAGATATGTATGATGTACGAATTGTATAAATTTAACTAACAAGAATCAAATTGTTAATTATAGTGTAATCGGAAGCAAAAACACAAAGACACCAAAAATGGAAACTTAAGAATGAAAGAAATGACAAAACTAATGCAATAATGCAGAAATTGAAATCTCCCTAATGGAAAATTCAATTTGATACAATATGGGTTATTACACTAAGACAAAATGAAAAGGAGACACAAGATGTCCAAACTAAAACAAGATTAGGAAACCCAAATGTTTGTCCAAAATAAGACAAAGATTAATCCAATATGTCTTAATAAGATCAAATAAGGAAACCCAAATGTCAAAACTAAGACAAAATGACTTATCCACTATGTCTTAATTAGTTCAAGATATGGAAACCCAAATGTCTAGACTTAAGACAAAATGACTTATCCACTATGTCTTAATTAGTTTAAGCTTAGGAAACCCAATTCAGCCCAATAGGTTCAAGTTAAACCCAAATAATTATCCAACTCCAAATCTGGCCCAATAGGTTTAAATCAAACCCAAATAATTATCCAACTCCAAATCTGGCCCAATAGGTTTAAATCAAAGTAATTCACGCCCAAACTAATTCAACAACCCTAATTTGTATACTTTTCTTTTCTAGCCGCCAACAACTTTTTCTTTTCTTTTTTTTCTTTTTTTTATATTTTGATTTTTAACAACTAGAATAGCAAACAACCTAAACTTTAAGATCAACTAACAAAGAATTCAGCCTAAAAACAAGGCTCCTAAATTTTCGGCCCCTATGATGAACAAGGGTTCCTAAATTTTAGGAATCACATAAACAGAAAATTAATGAATAAAAACAGCAAACAAACATGGATAAATAAGAATTTAATCCAAATCCAAGCTCTGATACCAAATGATGCGGAACCCCAAGGCTAAAGAACCCGAAACCCCTTGAACATACAATATGGAATGAACATGAACAAGAATAAACCCCCAATCTAAAGAACCCCCAAACAACTATGTGAATGGAAACGCTTATAATAGATTGATTTAAAACACAAGAACAGAATTCGCCACAAAGTAAATACCTTGATAAGAATTAAAGTTCTTGATGCAAAAGAAGAAGACAAACAATCCTCTCTAATGAAGAATTTGGCCAAGCCAAATAAAAGTCTCAAAATATCATAATCTCCAAGTCTGAATTACAAATTCGTTTTTGAGGAGTATTTATACTCACTTGATGCGGAACCCCAGCCTATATGCAAACTAGAACGCCAACATACCATGAATATTGATCATAAACAAGTGAATAAATCCCCAATCTAAAGAACCCCCAAACAAGATTGAATGGAAACGCTTATAATAGATTGATTTAGAAAGTAAGAAGAATAAGAATCAAGCATACATTAACCATGCAAATTGCCTAAGTCTAATTCTTCATACAATAGCAAGAATCAATAGAAATTAACTCTCACAAATTCAGTCAATGAAAATTCATTAATCATAAGATATGTAAAATGTAAAGTACAAATGAAGAAGTTCAGCCCTTTATATAGGCTAGGCAGCCACCCCTCCCTAGAGAAGTTATAATCAAACACTAACTCTAAGAGATAATTAATAAAATAAATAACAAAGATAATTCCTAACCTTTATCTACATGTATTTGGCCATAATATGGACTAAGTACATGAATAAATAAAGATAAATACAATCTGAAAATAATCCTAAAAGCTAGTGATTATCCTAAGGAAAATGAATGTAGACTCAATTTTGGCTATAAGTGGAATTTGGCTAACTCACTCAAGATAAATTCATCTTATTGTTTCTCCATCAAACTCTATTCAATAATATCCCAAAATAATAAGTATTTATCAAAGAAAAGCCATTCCTAAAATTTAGGACCCCAAGTTCACTAATGTAGGCATAAAGCTAAATTTGACTCAAACCCATCCAAATTCAGCTCTCCCCTTTAAAATCCGGCCCCCTCATGTTTTCTAAGCCTCAATTAGTTATTTAGGCCCAACTCTTTAGAAGAGATAAGCCCAACTTTAGCCTACCCACTTAAACTACCCAAAATACTCAAATAAACCCAAAAATAAAACAAACCTAATTAAATAAGCCCAAAACGTTTTCTAAGGTACTAGGCTGCCCAAATACATTTATTTATATGTCATTACAAGAATAGAAGCTAAACAAAATAGCTTGAAGGCCCATTTGACCATTCGGCCCCAACTTGTCTTCATAGCCCAATTCAGCTTCTTTCCCCTCTTGAACTTGTATCTTCTCTACATAAGGCCTCATGAATGCTTGTAGGACTTCTTTAAGCTTCTTTGACCTTGCTCTTGTGATTGGTCCTTGAGGAAGTGCTAGTTCATCTCTCTTGTTGCCATTATGCTTGGTTGTGCTCATATCATCCCCTCCCCCTTCGAAAGGATTCGTCCTCGAATCTGAATCACAGTCAAATGGAGATAAGTCAGAAACATTAAAAGTTGCACTTACACCATACTCACCTGGCAAATCAATATTGTATGCATTGTCATTGATTCGTTTTAGCACTTGAAATGGTCCATCTCCTCTTGCATCAAGTTTAGACTTCCTTTGGTTAGGAAACCTCTCTTTACGCATATGGATCCAAACCCAATCTCCTGGTTCGAATATCACTTGTCTACGGCCCTTGTTAGCCTACTTTGCATACATCTTGTTCTTCTTCTCAATGTGCTCACGTGCTTTATTATGTATTGTCTTAACCAAATCAGCCTTAGCCTTGCCATCTAAATTAGAAAGTTCATTCAAAGGTAAAGGCATCAAATCCAACACAGTCAATGGATTAAAACCATACACAATTTCAAAAGGTGAAAACCCTGTGGAAGTATGAATTGCACGATTATAAGCAAACTCAACAAATGGCAAACATTCTTCCCAAGTTTTAAGATTCTTACCAACTATAGCACGCAACATAGTTCCTAAAGTTCTATTAACAACCTCAGTTTGGCCATCAGTTTGTGGATGACAAGTAGTCGAAAACACAAGTTTAGTACCAAGTTTACCCCACAAAACACGCCAAAAGTGACTTAGGAACTTAGAATCTCTATCAGAGACAATAGTTCTAGGTATACCATGCAATCGAACTACTTCCCTAAAAAACAAATCAGCTATGTTTGTTGCATCATCAGTTTTATGACAAGCAATGAAATGCGCCATTTTACTAAATCGGTCCACTACAACAAACACACTATCCCTTCCCCTTTTTGTCCTAGGTAAACCTACAATGAAGTCCATGGAAATGTCAGTCCAAGGTTCAGTGGGAACAGGCAAAGGAGTATACAAACCTTGATTTAAAGACTTAGACTTAGCCTGTTTACATGCAAAACATTGGGCACACACTTTTTCAACATATTTTCGCATATTAGGCCAATAAAAATGTTCATTAAGCATGTCTAAAGTCTTTTGCACACCAAAGTGTCCCATCAATCCCCCGCTATGCGATTCTTTCACAAGCAACTCTCTAATAGAACATGCAGGTATACACAGTTGTTTTCCCCTAAAAAGAAACCCATCATGTCTATAGAACTTATTAAATGCATAATGTTCACATGCCTTATACACTTCACCAAAATCAGAATCATGCTCATACATTTCTTTCAAATGCTCAAAACCTAACAATTTGGAACTAAGCATAGAAATCAATGCATATCTCCTAGAAAGCGCATCGGCAACAACATTCTCTTTACCTTGCTTGTATTTAATTACATATGGAAAAGTATCAAGGTACTCTACCCACTTACCATGCCTTCTATTCAACTTACCTTGTCCCTTTAGATATTTGAGAGACTGGTGATCTGTGTGTATCACGAATTCTTTAGGCAAAAGGTAGTGTTCCCAAACCTCAAGAGCTCTCACCAACGCATAGAACTCTTTATCATAGGTAGAGTAATTCAGCTGTGCTCCACTCAACTTCTCACTAAAGTATGCTATTGGGCGGTTTTCCTGCATCAAAACAGCACCTATACCAATCCCAGAAGCATCACATTCAATCTCAAAAGTCTTAGAAAAATCAGGTAATTTCAAAACAGGAGCAGTACACAATTTATCTTTCAAAGCATTAAAAGCATCTTCCTGTTCTTTACCCCATTTAAAACCAACAGACTTTTTAATGATTTCATTTAAAGGTGCAGCAATGGTGGAAAAATCTTTAACAAATCTCCTATAGAAACTTGCTAAACCATGAAAGCTCCTTACCTCACTTGCATTCTTAGGTGTTGGCCATTCTTGGATAGCCTTAACCTTTTCATTATCAACTTCAACACCACGTGCACTAACAATAAATCCTAGGAAAACAACATTATCAACATAAAATTTGCATACAATTGTTGTTCTCTCAAAACAGCTAACACAAGTGCAACATGCCTTAAATGTTCTTCTAGGTTTTTGCTGTAAATTAAGATATCATCAAAGTATACAACAACAAATTTACCTAAAAATTCACGCAAAACATGGTTCATGAGTCTCATAAATGTGCTAGGCGCATTAGTTAAACCAAAAGGCATAACCAACCATTCATACAAACCATATTTTGTTTTAAAGGCAGTTTTCCATTCATCACCTAACTTCATCCTGATTTGATGATAACCAGTTTTTAAGTCAATTTTAGTGAATATTACAGCACCATTTAACTCTTCAAGCATATCATCTAACCTAGGAATGGGATGGCGATACTTTACAGTGATTTTGTTAACTGCTCGACAATCAACACACATGCGCATGGTTCCATCCTTTTTAGGTACCAAAAGAACAGGTACGGCACAAGGACTTAGGCTTTCTCTCACGTGTCCCTTTGCTAAAAGTTCCTCCACTTGTCTTTGCAACTCCTTTGTTTCTTCCGGATTGCTTCGATAAGCTGGACGGTTTGGAATTTGTGCACCAGGAACAAAATCAATTTGATGTTCAATCCCTCTAATTGGTGGCAACCCAGGTGGTATCTCCTCAGGGAAGACATCTTTATAATCCTGCAATAAGTCAGAAAAAGAACTAGGCAAATTTGGGTTAAGGTTAGTTTCAGAAAAATAATTGTCCTTAAACCTCAAAAGTACTAAAGTTCTCATGCCTAAGTAAGCACTCTTCAACTCTCTCTCTTTTGCATAAAAGGAATATTTGCTGAATTTTTCACTCAACTCACTCTGCTCTCCTTTTACCTCAACACACATTAACTTCTTCTCTCCTGCACTTCTCTCATTCTTTCTCTCACTAGTGCAGTCACTCACCATTGGGCCTTTACTTTTATTCTTTTCACTACTGGCCTCTTCTCTCTCATTTTTCTTTTCTTTCTCACTTCCCTTTACCTCTTTTGCAGATTGATGTATCTTCACTTGATCTGCATATACATCTTTAGGTGCCAAAGGGGCAAGTGTGTGTTTACATCCTTTAAATTCAAAAGTGTACCTATTTCTAAATCCATCATGTAATACGCGCCTATCAAATTGCCAAGGCCTTCCTAGCAAAATATGACCAGCATGCATAGGTACAACATCACAAGTGACTTCATCTTCATATTTACCAATGGAAAATAATATAGTTACACGTTTGGTCACCTTAACTTCCCCACTATCATTCAACCACTGAAGTCTGTATGGGTTAGGGTGTTTCTTAGTTTTAAGTCCTAATTTATCAACTAAGACTGTACTAGCAACATTAACGCAACTACCCCCATCAATTATCATGCTACAGACTTTCCCACCTATTAGGCATCTAGTATGAAATATGTTTTCCCTCTGTTCTAGTCCTTCTTCTTTTACATTTACATTCAATGCATGCAACACCACTAAGGACTCTCCCTGAACAGGATACTCTAAATTTTCATCTACATCAGAACAATCCTCCAAAGGTAGCATATCATCACAATCATTATCAGATTCAGAATCAGAAACAATTTCATCCCCCCTTATTATCATGGTCTTTTTATTCCCACATTCATTAGCGTAATGACCACGACCCTTACATTTGAAACACTGAATGTCCCTATGTCTATTAGGTTTAGGGGTTGTTTCAGAAGTACCTTTTTGTGCAGTAACCGTTTTCTCTTTGGAATTTGACTGGTACTTGGAAGTGGATTCTTTCTTTGTGTCACCCTTGTTCCACTTTGAATTCCATTTATTGTTATTGGAATTTGTATAGGATTTGGTTGTCCCACGTCTACTTCTTTGTCTCTCCACTTTAATTGCAATGTTCACCAAATCATCCATATCCACATAATGATGCAATTCAACAATATCAGCAAGTTCTCTATTCATACCTCCCAAAAAGCGAGACATCGTTTGATATTTATCCTCCACAATGCTTGCTTTAATCATGAGCATCTCCATCTCCTTGTAGTAATCCTCCACTGAACTAGATCCTTGTGTAAGTCTTTGTAACTGATTGTGGAGTTCCTTATGATAATAACTAGGCACATACTTCTTTCTCATGATGCTTTTCATTTCCTCCCAAGAAGTGATAGGGAGTTCCCCATTTCTCCTCCTACTTTTCAATAACTCATCCCACCAAATTAGTGCATAATCAGAAAATTCAATGGCTGCGAGTTTTACCTTTTTCTCATCTGAATAGTGGTGGCATGAAAAGATCATCTCTACCTTTCTTTCCCAATCGAGATAAGCATCCACGTCATTTTTGCCTTTGAATGGGGGAATCTTCATCTTGATAGCACTCAAATTATTGTCTTTACTTTCCATTCGATTGTCATACCTCCTTGCTCTCATTGGGAAGGAATGAGCCTCCTCTTCTCCATCATCATTGTATAATTGGTCTACTTCTTCCTCCCTTGTATATTTGCCCTTGGAAGCTTTAAGGTCACTCTCCATGCTATCCATCCTGAGATTTAGCTTTTGCAAACTATCCATAAAAGCTTTAATCATAAGTTTAGTATCATGGGGAATCTCAGTCTCATCTTTACTATTGTTTCCAGACATCTTTAAACTTAAGTAAACAAGTAAAGAAAAGATCCACTCAACCTCACGTGTTTGTCTCTCAACTCACAAATTGATTTCTCACAATTGTACTTCAGAAACAAACTCAAACAAATATGCACAATTGAGTAGTTTGATTTGGAAACAATGAGTACTTAACAAGAACAGCAAAAAGTACCAATTCTAGAGGCAAATTGACCAAATTGAATAAACTTAGAAATTAGCACACAAGAGATAAATTTCGTGCGCTTTAGTGTATAAAGATGTTCAACAATGTGCAATATGTTAAACTAGTGTAGTTGGAACCAAAAACAGTTTAGACACACAAATTGATAACTTAGAATGAAAAGAATAGACAAGACGGATGCACTTAAATGCGATGTTTAACTAAACCTAATGATTAGTTTAAACAGATTTTATATAGACTCAACAAAAATAAAATCAAAGAAAGCATGCAAGAATATAACCCAAAATCTAAAAGCAACGAGTACTTAACCTGCCCTTTGAAGAAATCAAACAAATTATGGAAGTTCTAGCTTAATTGATCAAATTTGAACTTAACAAGATAATAGGACCTGAATTGAACACAAGGCAATTTTCAGAAATTTTTTTTTTCGATATGTATATAAGCTTTCTTTTTTTCTTCTCTTTTTTTTTTCAAAACATAAATCACACAACTAATGATCAAATACTTGAGATAGGTGATTTAACACAATTGAGCAACAACCAAATAAGGAACTAGATGCAAAGTCCTATTCGGCCAAAACAAAGAAATAATTTCAAGAAGACAAAATTAAAGGATAGTTAAGAATTTATCACTTAGCCTAAGCTCTGATACCAATTGATGCGGAACCCCAGCCTATATGCAAACTAGAACGCCAACATACCATGAATATTGATCATAAACAAGTGAATAAACCCCCAATCTAAAGAACCCCCAAACAAGATTGAATGGAAACGCTTATAATAGATTGATTTAGAAAGTAAGAAGAATAAGAATCAAGCATACATTAACCATGCAAATTGCCTAAGTCTAATTCTTCATACAATAGCAAGAATCAATAGAAATTAACTCTCACAAATTCAGTCAATGAAAATTCATTAATCATAAGATATGCAAAATGTAAAGTACAAATGAAGAAGTTCAGCCCTTTATATAGGCTAGGCAGCCACCCCTCCCTAGAGAAGTTATAATCAAACACTAACTCTAAGAGAGAATTAATAAAATAAATAACAAAGATAATTCCTAACCTTTATCTACATGTATTTGGCCATAATATGGACTAAGTACATGAATAAATAAAGATAAATACAATCTGAAAATAATCCTAAAAGCTAGTGATTATCCTAAGGAAAATGAATGTAGACTCAATTTTGGCTATAAGTGGAATTTGGCTAACTCACTCAAGATAAATTCATCTTATTGTTTCTCCATCAAACTCTATTCAATAATATCCCAAAATAATAAGTATTTATCAAAGAAAAGCCATTCCTAAAATTTAGGACCCCAAGTTCACTAATGTAGGCATAAAGCTAAATTTGACTCAAACCCATCCAAATTCAGCTCTCCCCTTTAAAATCCGGCCCCCTCATGTTTTCTAAGCCTCAATTAGTTATTTAGGCCCAACTCTTTAGAAGAGATAAGCCCAACTTTAGCCTACCCACTTAAACTACCCAAAATACTCAAATAAACCCAAAAATAAAACAAACCTAATTAAATAAGCCCAAAACGTTTTCTAAGGTACTAGGCTGCCCAAATACATTTATTTATATGTCATTACAAGAATAGAAGCTAAACAAAATAGCTTGAAGGCCCATTTGACCATTCGGCCCCAACTTGTCTTCATAGCCCAATTCAGCTTCTTTCCCCTCTTGAACTTGTATCTTCTCTACATAAGGCCTCATGAATGCTTGTAGGACTTCTTTAAGCTTCTTTGACCTTGCTCTTGTGATTGGTCCTTGAGGAAGTGCTAGTTCATCTCTCTTGTTGCCATTATGCTTGGTTGTGCTCATATCATTCTCATCTGAATAGTGGTGGCATGAAAAGATCATCTCTACCTTTCTTTCCCAATCAAATTGTTAATTATAGTGTAATCGAAAGCAAAAACACAAAGACACCAAAAATGGAAACTTAAGAATGAAAGAAATGACAAAACTAATGCAAGATTGCGGAAATTAAAATCTCCCAAATGGAAAATTCAATTTGATACAATATGGGTTAACACACTAAGACAAAATGAAAGGGAAGCAACAATATGTCCAAACTGAATCAAGATTAGGAAACCCAAATGATTGTCCAAAATAAGACAAAGTTTAAACCAATATGTCTTAATAAGATCAAATAAGGAAGCCTAAATGTATAGACTAAGACAAAATAACTTATCCACTATGTCTTAATTAGTTCAAGATATGGAAATCCAAATGTCTAGACTTAAGACAAAATGACTTATCCACTATGTCTTAATTAGTTTAAGCTTAGGAAACCCAATTCAGCCCAATAGGTTCAAGTTAAACCCAAATAATTATCCAACTCCAAATCTGGCCCAATAGGGTTAAATCAAACCCAAATAATTATCCAACTCCAAATCTGGCCCAATAGGTTTAATTCAATATAATTCACGCCCAAACTAATTCAACAACCCTAATTTGTATACTTTTCTTTTCTAGCCGCCAACAACTTTTTCTTTTCTTTTCTTTTTTTTATATATATTTTGATTTTTAACAACTAGAATAGCAAACAACCTAAACTTTTTAACAATTAGTTCTTTTTAGGCTTTTTGGACTAAATTTTAAGTTAATTAGTGTGGGCTTTAGTTATCTTAGTGTAAGGCCCATGTTTTAAGGCCTATTTGATTAATTAGGGTTTTTATTAGCTTAAGTGAGTATAAATACTCCTCAAAAACGAATTTGTAATTCAGACTTGGAGATTATGATATTTTGAGACTTTTATTTGGCTTGGCCAAATTCTTCATTGGAGAGGATTGTTTGTCTTCTTCTTTTGCATCAAGAACTTTAATTCTTATCAAGGTATTTACTTTGTGGTGAATTCTGTTCTTGTGTTTTTAAATCAATCTATTATAAGCGTTTCCATTCACATAGTTGTTTGGGGGTTCTTTAGATTGGGGGTTTATTCTTGTTCATGTCTATGCCATATTGTATGTTCAAGGGGTTTCGGGTTCTTTAGCCTTGGGGTTCCGCATCACAAGGTGAAACCTTAAGGAAAACTTTGTCCCCGACCTCAAATTGAACATCTTTCCTCTTCAGGTTAGCATAGAATTTTTGTCGATCCTTAGCCGCTTTCAGATTCTGTTGCACAACTCTGATCTTCTCCTCGGTATCCCTGACCAACTTTGGCCCAATAACCGAACGCTCGGATAACTCTGTCCAACAAACCGGAGTCCTACACTGTCGACCATACAAAGCCTCATACGGTGACATACCGATGCTCAACTGATAACTGTTGTTGTAGGCAAACTCCATAAGCTGCACATATCTATCCCAACTACCCGAAAAATCCAATGCACAAGCCTGTAACATATCCTCCAGAATCTGTATGACCCGCTCTGACTGACCATCTGTCTGAGGATGAAATGCTGTACTGAAATTCAACTTGGTACCCAAAGCTCTCTGCATTTCTTTCCAAAACTTAGATGTAAACCTTGGATCTCGGTCTGACACTATAGACAGCGGCACTCCATGCAATCTGACTACCTCATCCACATAGATACCGGCTAGCTTATCCATGAATAGTCCACTCTACCTGGCAGAAAATGAGCCGACGTCGTAAGCCGATCCACAATCACCCAAACCGAGTCATGCTTCCTCTGAGTCAATAGCAAACCAAACACAAAATCCATGGCAATATCATCCCATTTCCACTCAGGAACGGATAAAGGTGTGAGCAATCCCAAAGGGACTTGATGCTCAGCCTTTACCTGCTGACAAGTCAAGCACTTTGCCACATAATCCACAATATCTCTCTTCATACCAGACCACCAATAGAACCGTTTCATGTCCCGATACATCTTCTCGCTACCGAGATGCCTAGTGAAAATCGTAGAGTGTGCCTCACTCAAAAGCTGCTTCCTTAACTCACCATGCTCCAGCACACATAAACGATTCCTATACATAAGCACCCCATCCAAAATCGAGAACTCTGATTGTTTACCCGATCTGACCTCTTGCAAAACCCACTGTAATCTCCCATCTTCCTTTTAAGCATCCACTATCGACTGTCTCAAAGTAGGCCTCACTCTTAACTGGGCAACCAAAGCCCCATCCGAATCGGATCTCCACCTGAATTGCCTCAAGAACAAAGCTGAAACCGATTTCCGACTCAAAGCATCTGCCACTACATTGGCCTTACCAGGATGGTAATCCACTATAAAATCATAGTCCTTGAACAACTCTAGCCATCGACGCTGTCTCATGTTCAACTCTTTCTGCGTGAGGAGATACTTTAAGCTCTTATGATCCGTGAAGATCCTACACTTCTCCCCATATAGATAGTGATGCCAAATCTTCAAAGCAAAGATCACGACCGCCAACTCCAAATCGTGAGTCGAATAGTTCCTCTCATGCAGCTTCAACTGACGGGAAGCATAAGCCACAACTTTCCCCTCTTGCATCAACACGCAACCAAGCCCGACACCCGAAGCATCGCTGTACATCACAAACTCTTTACCTGAGATGGGTTGAGTAAGTACAGGAGCTTCAACTAACAACCTCTTCAACTTCTTGAAACAAGCTTGATACTTATACGACCACTCATATTTGACCCCTTTCCTCAGTAACCTCGTCATCGGAGCAGCAATGACAGAAAAACCCTTCACAAACCGACGATAGTAGCTTGCCAAACCGAGAAAACTTCTCACTTATGGAACATTCCTAGGCGCCTTCCAATTAACAATCGCCTCAATCTTAGACGGATCAACTTGAATACCCTTAGCCGAAACAATATGACCCAAGAATAACACTTCTCAAAGCCAGAAGTCACACTTACTAAGCTTCGCAAACAACTGATGCTCTCTCAACACTTGCAGAACCAACCGGAGGTGCTCCTCATGCTCACTTTCATCCTTAGAATAAACCAAGATATCATCTATGAACACCACTACAAATCGGTCAAAATATGGCCTAAACACTCGGTTCATCAAATCCATAAAAGCCGCCAGTGCATTGGTCAAACCAAACAGCATCACTAAGAACTCATAGTGGCCATACCGAGTCCAAAATGTAGTCTTAACTACATCCTCATCCTTAACTCGCAACTGATAATACCCCGACCGAAGATTAATCTTCGAAAAGACTCCAGCACCTCTAAGCTGATCAAACAAATCCCCGACTCTAGGCAAAGGATACTTGTTCTTCACTGTGACCTTATTAATTTGCCTATAGTCGATACACATCCTCATAGAACCATCCTTCTTTTAAGCAAACAGGACCGGAGCTCCCTATGGAGATATGATGGGTCTGATAAACCCCTTATCCAATAGCTCTTATAGCTGAGTTTTGAGCTCTCTCAACTCTACAGGAGCCATCCGATAAGGTGCCTTCGATATGGAAGTAGTACCCAGCACTATCTCTATGGACAACTCCACCTCTCTGATGCGTGCACGGGGGGGGGGGGGGGGGGGGGGGGGTCAACATTTCAAGATTATAAACAATGGAAGTTCATATTCATGGAGATCAAATTTGGAGAAGTTAAAGAAGGCTTGAAGGAAGTCCATGGGCCAAATTTATGAAGAAGCCAAATTGAAGATGGACATGTGCTAGTCATGTGATGACTTAACATGTGCAGGTCATGTGACACTTGACATGTGCCGATCATGTGACCTTGACATGTGCTATGCATGTGAGTTAGAGCATGTGCAATGCATGTGCTAATTAGTGGATTAAGGGGCTGATTTATTTGGGCTTTTAGTTTAGGATTTTATTTATTATTTTCATTTGATTATTTGTAATATGTTAGGCCTTAATTTATTCTTTTGGGCTTATTTAAGTGAGATGGGCTTTAATTAGCTTGGGCTCATTTAATTAGTTCTTTTTAGGCTTTTTGGGCTAAATTTTAAGTTAATTAGTGTGGGCTTTAGTTATCTTAGTGTAAGGCCCATGTTTTAAGGCCTATTTGATTAATTAGGGTTTTTATTAGCTTAAGTGAGTATAAATACTCCTCAAAAACGAATTTGTAATTCAGACTTGGAGATTATGATATTTTGAGACTTTTATTTGGCTTGGCCAAATTCTTCATTGGAGAGGATTGTTTGTCTTCTTCTTTTGCATCAAGAACTTTAATTCTTATCAAGGTATTTACTTTCTGGCGAATTCTGTTCTTGTGTTTTAAAATCAATCTATTATAAGCATTTCCATTCACATAGTTGTTTGGGGGTTCTTTAGATTGGGGGTTTATTCTTGTTCATGTTCATGCCATATTGTATGTTCAAGGGGTTTCGGGTTCTTTAGCCTTGGGGTTCCGCATCACTCTCTCTCTGGAGGCAAACCAGGCAACTCACTCGAAAAAATATCTCCAAATTCTCAAACAACTGGGATGTCCTCAATTCTAACCTGATCCCGCTTAGAATCCAATACCACTGCTAGAAAAACCTCACAACCCTTCCTAATGAATCTCTTCGCTTGCATGGTGGAGATTACATTACTCAAAGAACTCGAACCCAAACCTTTGACAACCACAGGAGACTGATTTCTATCCCGAAGAACAACCGTCTTCCTATGACAGTCAACCACTGCCCGATGCTTACCCAACTAGTCCATACCCAAAATCAGATCAAACTCTCTAAACGGTAACTCAATCAAATCTGCTGGAAACTCAACTCTCTCAATCAATAGGAGACAATTCCTATACACTCTACTCACATTGACATGCCCTAAACGACTGGTCACACAAATCTCATAATCCAACCGATCTACAACATCCAACTTATTAAATAACTTATCTATGCACAAATATAAGTGTGTGAAACCAGGGTCAATTAGAGCATATAATTTAGTGTCATGGAGTAAAAACTTACCGGCAATCACATCTGGAGCATCCTGCTCCTCCCGAGCTCTCACTGCATAGGCTCTAGCTGGCACTGCTACGGGGCGCTCAACTGACTCTGATGCAACTCCCACTCTAGGTCGACTGCCTCGACCTCTACCTCGGCCTCTACCATGGCCGGCTTACGAAGCATTCGAACCAACCCTACTGGGCTCTCTCTAGTCACCAGGAACATCATTCCCTCTCGGACAATTGGCTAAGAAGTGCTCGGTGCTCCCACAAAGGAAACACCCACCTGTGAGCCACCTACACTCACCCTTGTGACGTTTACTGCAATGAGAACATTTCGGTAACATCTCAGTCCTTCCACCCGAATTACCTCTACCTGAACTAGATACCATAGCTGAACCCTGTCTTGTACCTCTTGTAGTCAGGCCTGCTGATGCGAGCACGACCAAGGAACATCAAAAGCAGATTAAGTTCAAGGAAGAGCTAGCATTGCCGGATGGACCGGTGACAAGATCAAGAGCCAAGAAGTTCAAGGAAGCACTAAATGCATATGTAGACCGTATTGTGGAAACTATGCATAGTCAAGAGAGATTGGAACCGAATGACACCATGACCAATCTAATAAAACCGAATGGACATGAGGAGAATCAAATGGGCTTGATCAACTATTTTAAGCTAGTAGAGTAGCTTTAGGTGGCCCAAAGAGCTTATTTTATTATGTTGGACTTGTTTTGTTTTAATTTGTTTAGTTGGACCCTTATATAGCTTAATAAGCTTATTTTAAGTGAGTTGGGCTTATTTTAGCTTGGGCTCATTTAAATTAATTACTTTAGGCTTGTGGGTTGTTGTATTTTAGAGTTAATAAGTTTGGGCTTTAGTTGTTTGGTGGGAGGCCCATGTGTTAGGTGGCCATATGTTAGGTGGCCATGTATTAGGTAGACTTTTGACTTATTTCCATGTGTTAGGTGGCCATGTGTTAGGTGGACTTTTGACTTATTTAGGGTTACCTACCTTTTGGGGGCTATAAATATCTCATTATAAGTTGTAAAAGATACATCTAAAATATTTTTGAATATCATCATTTGGCTTGGCCGAATTTTCTTCATGGGAGAGGAAAGCTTGTCTTCTTCTTTTGCATCAAGAACTAATTTCTTATCAAGGTATTTACTTTGTGGCGAATTCTGTTCTTGTATTTCTAAATCAATCTATTATAAGCGTTTCCATTCACATGTTGTTTGGGGGTTCTTTAGATTGGGAGTTTCTTCTTGTTCATGTTCATGCCATATTGTATGTTTAAGGGGTTTCGGGTTCTTTAGCCTTGGGGTTCCGCATCATTTGGTATCAGAGCTTGGATTAGGATAAATTCTTATTTATCTTGTGTTAATTTGCTGTTTTATTGTTTTATTTCCATTAGAACAAGATAATTCCGTGTTGTATAATTTACAATCTTATTCTTATCAATTTCGTGTTCTTCTTTATTTTTGAATTTGTTCTTTTGTGTTCTTCTTTATTCCTACATCAGATCTTGTGTTTGATGTTTTAAGTTCTAAAAAAAAAAAATATCGTTGTTACTGTTCAAGTTACTGCTCATAGTACTATTCACAGCACTGTTCATCCGAATTTAAAAAAAAAAAAAAAAGAAAAGTCAACATTGAGATAAAGTTAGGAAAAAAAATCACAAAGAAACAAAAAAAAATAGATCTGGTCATACTTTGAATTTGGAGATTAATTTGAAAAGTCAAAGTGAATATTTATGGGTAGTTGTCATTTTTGACTTTCTTTGATTTCTTGTCTTTACATCCATTGTATCAAAATTGACTTTGCTATTAGTGAAATACCAAAATTCAGATTTGTCATACTTTGAATGTGAAAATTAATTTGAAAAGCCAAAGTGGCAATTTGTTGGTAGGCGTCATTCTTGACTTTCTTTGTTAAGTGTTTCCATTGCATTCTCATTTAAATTTGTTGAATTGTGAATCATCTTGACTTGGGATTGAGTTCTAAAGTGCAATCGAAGACAGCAAGCTTGAATGGTAAAAAGGCTTGAGTGAGTGAGCTTAAAAGAGGGTAAAAGCCAAATAGAGTGATACACGAGTGGAGTGCCATATTTGAGTGAAACACGTGAGGAAGTGATTGTGAGGATGTCCTATTACAAGTCAAGACGACATTTAGATCAAGAAACATTGGATGAGTTAAAAAAGGATACTAAGTTATTAAAGGAAGACCTTAAAAATGCAGAATTGTGGTTTAAACAACTTTTTAAACAACTAGATAAGTGTTTGCAAAAGGAGAAAAGAAAGAAAGAGAAAGTTGTAGTGGAAGAGATTATTTGTGAAGCTGAAAGAGATGCTATAGATTTATATGATGATGATGTTATAAATGAGGAAGACATAAGTGGAAGTGCAGACGATGATTGTTTAAGGGAAAAGGAAGAAGATTGTAAAATGGAAGATGCTTGTTTAGTTGAGTTGGACGATCAGCATGTTACGATTAATCCTGTAGTGTTTCAGGAGGCTGAATTGAACATGGAAAAAGAAGATAATCATGATCAAAATGAAATTCATGTATTGACTAACCATGCTTTTCCTAGTTTTCGTGTTAACTTGCAGGAACATAATGAGTTCTTTTCTGAAGAAGCATTCATATTATTTCCACCTATTCCCAAGATTGTCTATGAAGATCAATTTATTCCACAAGCTTCAATTCCCAACATAAATAAAACGAAGATTCGAGGACGAATCTTTTCTAAAGAGGGAGGGGATGATGCGAGCACGACCAAGGAACATCAAAAGCAGATTAAGTTCAAGGAAGAGCTAGCATTGCCGGATGGACCGGTGACAAGATCAAGAGCCAAGAAGTTCAAGGAAGCACTAAATGCATATGTAGACCGTATTGTGGAAACTATGCATAGTCAAGAGAGATTGGAACCGAATGACACCATGACCAATCTAATAAAACCGAATGGACATGAGGAGAATCAAATGGGCTTGATCAACTATTTTAAGCTAGTAGAGTAGCTTTAGGTGGCCCAAAGAGCTTATTTTATTATGTTGGACTTGTTTTGTTTTAATTTGTTTAGTTGGACCCTTATATAGCTTAATAAGCTTATTTTAAGTGAATTGGGCTTATTTTAGCTTGGGCTCATTTAAATTAATTACTTTAGGCTTGTGGGTTGTTGTATTTTAGAGTTAATAAGTTTGGGCTTTAGTTGTTTGGTGGGAGGCCCATGTGTTAGGTGGCCATATGTTAGGTGGCCATGTGTTAGGTAGACTTTTGACTTATTTCCATGTGTTAGGTGGCCATGTGTTAGGTGGACTTTTGACTTATTTAGGGTTACCTACCTTTTGGGGGCTATAAATATCTCATTATAAGTTGTAAAAGATACATCTAAAATATTTTTGAATATCATCATTTGGCTTGGCCGAATTTTCTTCATGGGAGAGGAAAGCTTGTCTTCTTCTTTTGCATCAAGAACTAATTTCTTATCAAGGTATTTACTTTGTGGCGAATTCTGTTCTTGTATTTCTAAATCAATCTATTATAAGCGTTTCCATTCACATGTTGTTTGGGGGTTCTTTAGATTGGGAGTTTCTTCTTGTTCATGTTCATGCCATATTGTATGTTTAAGGGGTTTCGGGTTCTTTAGCCTTGGGGTTCCGCATCATTTGGTATCAGAGCTTGGATTAGGATAAATTCTTATTTATCTTGTGTTAATTTGCTGTTTTATTGTTTTATTTCCATTAGAACAAGATAATTCCGTGTTGTATAATTTACAATCTTATTCTTATCAATTTCGTGTTCTTCTTTATTTTTGAATTTGTTCTTTTGTGTTCTTCTTTATTCCTACATCAGATCTTGTGTTTGATGTTTTAAGTTCTAAAAAAAAAAAATATCGTTGTTACTGTTCAAGTTACTGCTCATAGTACTATTCACAGCACTGTTCATCCGAATTTTAAAAAAAAAAAAAAAGAAAAGTCAACATTGAGATAAAGTTAGGAAAAAAAATCACAAAGAAACAAAAAAAAATAGATCTGGTCATACTTTGAATTTGGAGATTAATTTGAAAAGTCAAAGTGAATATTTATGGGTAGTTGTCATTTTTGACTTTCTTTGATTTCTTGTCTTTACATCCATTGTATCAAAATTGACTTTGCTATTAGTGAAATACCAAAATTCAGATTTGTCATACTTTGAATGTGAAAATTAATTTGAAAAGCCAAAGTGGCAATTTGTTGGTAGGCGTCATTCTTGACTTTCTTTGTTAAGTGTTTCCATTGCATTCTCATTTAAATTTGTTGAATTGTGAATCATCTTGACTTGGGATTGAGTTCTAAAGTGCAATCGAAGACAGCAAGCTTGAATGGTAAAAAGGCTTGAGTGAGTGAGCTTAAAAGAGGGTAAAAGCCAAATAGAGTGATACACGAGTGGAGTGCCATATTTGAGTGAAACACGTGAGGAAGTGATTGTGAGGATGTCCTATTACAAGTCAAGACGACATTTAGATCAAGAAACATTGGATGAGTTAAAAAAGGATACTAAGTTATTAAAGGAAGACCTTAAAAATGCAGAATTGTGGTTTAAACAACTTTTTAAACAACTAGATAAGTGTTTGCAAAAGGAGAAAAGAAAGAAAGAGAAAGTTGTAGTGGAAGAGATTATTTGTGAAGCTGAAAGAGATGCTATAGATTTATATGATGATGATGTTATAAATGAGGAAGACATAAGTGGAAGTGCAGACGATGATTGTTTAAGGGAAAAGGAAGAAGATTGTAAAATGGAAGATGCTTGTTTAGTTGAGTTGGACGATCAGCATGTTACGATTAATCCTGTAGTGTTTCAGGAGGCTGAATTGAACATGGAAAAAGAAGATAATCATGATCAAAATGAAATTCATGTATTGACTAACCATGCTTTTCCTAGTTTTCGTGTTAACTTGCAGGAACATAATGAGTTCTTTTCTGAAGAAGCATTCATATTATTTCCACCTATTCCCAAGATTGTCTATGAAGATCAATTTATTCCACAAGCTTCAATTCCCAACATAAATAAAACGAAGATTCGAGGACGAATCTTTTCTAAAGAGGGAGGGGATGATGCGAGCACGACCAAGGAACATCAAAAGCAGATTAAGTTCAAGGAAGAGCTAGCATTGCCGGATGGACCGGTGACAAGATCAAGAGCCAAGAAGTTCAAGGAAGCACTAAATGCATATGTAGACCGTATTGTGGAAACTATGCATAGTCAAGAGAGATTGGAACCGAATGACACCATGACCAATCTAATAAAACCGAATGGACATGAGGAGAATCAAATGGGCTTGATCAACTATTTTAAGCTAGTAGAGTAGCTTTAGGTGGCCCAAAGAGCTTATTTTATTATGTTGGACTTGTTTTGTTTTAATTTGTTTAGTTGGACCCTTATATAGCTTAATAAGCTTATTTTAAGTGAGTTGGGCTTATTTTAGCTTGGGCTCATTTAAATTAATTACTTTAGGCTTGTGGGTTGTTGTATTTTAGAGTTAATAAGTTTGGGCTTTAGTTGTTTGGTGGGAGGCCCATGTGTTAGGTGGCCATATGTTAGGTGGCCATGTGTTAGGTAGACTTTTGACTTATTTCCATGTGTTAGGTGGCCATGTGTTAGGTGGACTTTTGACTTATTTAGGGTTACCTACCTTTTGGGGGCTATAAATATCTCATTATAAGTTGTAAAAGATACATCTAAAATATTTTTGAATATCATCATTTGGCTTGGCCGAATTTTCTTCATGGGAGAGGAAAGCTTGTCTTCTTCTTTTGCATCAAGAACTAATTTCTTATCAAGGTATTTACTTTGTGGCGAATTCTGTTCTTGTATTTCTAAATCAATCTATTATAAGCGTTTCCATTCACATGTTGTTTGGGGGTTCTTTAGATTGGGAGTTTCTTCATGTTCATGTTCATGCCATATTGTATGTTTAAGGGGTTTCGGGTTCTTTAGCCTTGGGGTTCCGCATCACCTGCAAATGACTCATCCTACGGGTTCCTTGACCTCTTACCCGAGGATGGAGAAGATTAACCTCCACGAGAGGGATTCCTCCTCAAAGCCCTCTCTCTCAAAACCGATTTGGACCTCTCAGTCTGCACTGCAGGTTGCACAATCTGGTAGTACCCAACTCCTGGAGTACTCATCAGAGAAATTAGCATCGCCCTCAGTGATTCATTCAACCTGGTCTCAAAATGCCTACACCTAAACTCCTCTATCAAAATACCTTCTGGGGCATACTTCGCCAAACGATTAAACTCTTTCTCAAATTCAGATACTATCATGGCTCGCTGCTTCAAACTCAAGAATTGTGCCCACTTCGCATCCCTGTAGGTCTGAGTCACATACTTATTTGTGAAATCCCTCTCAAAGAACTCCCATAGAACCGGATCAGGCAACTGGGGATGCCTACAGACCAACTCCCACTAGTCAAAAGCAGACCCTTGAAGCAATGCCAATGCACACTCCACTTGCTGATCAGGAGGACACCGAACCTCCCTCAGAGTATGCTTTACCTTATCTAACCACTTCTCAGTATATTCCGACTCATCCAAACCGGTCTGTAGACAAGGGGTCCTGAGTCGGGTTTAATACATAAAAAAAAGGGCATTTGACTCCTTGATAATTTCCTCTAAAAAATATATATGTATGTATGTATGATTAAAAATTAATTATTTAATATTATTAGTTAATTAATTAGTTAATACTATTGGGTAATTAAAATGTATGTAAAATTAAGTATTATTAGTTAATTTACAAATTAGTATTGTAGTATAATTAAAATTGAAAAAAGAAAATAAATATAGGATAATTTAAGTAGATTAGTTAAATTAAATATGTAGGGTTTAATTAGTAGTGTTTAATTAATTAATATGTGTGTTTGTGTAAATTAATTAATTTAAATTAATTAAATTAAGAAAAGTAAAAAGAGGAGGGAATTATTGGAGGGGAGCTAGTGACCTAACCTACCTAAAATGATGGGAATAAAAAGAGAAAGAAGACCAAGAGAGAGGGGGCTCGGCTGGGAAAACAAAAGAAAGAGAAAGAAAAAGAAAGAAAAGAGGAGAGAGCAAGAACAGGTCGGCAGAGCAAAGACCAAGAAGAAAGAAAGAAATAGAAAGGAAAAGAGAGCAAGAAAAAGAAAATAAAAGAGAGAGTAAGAGAGATCAAAGGCCAAGAAAAACCAAAATCAAAGGAAAAGAGAAGAAATAAGAGGAGGAGGACCAGCAGCCAACGGGACCAACGGAAAGCACCAGACGCCAGAAAAAGGAAGAAAAAAAGAAGAAAAAGGAGATGAGGTGGCGGGGGCTCCGTCGGCCAACCACCGCCGCACACGGCGACATGCGCCCCACCGGAAGAGCCAGCACGTACAGACGCTTCCAACAACGGCCGCCGTCCCTCTGTCGGTTGTCGGCAGCGTGGCGCGTGAGGGAGAAGAACTGAGATGTTGTGGCACATTTTTCGGCGACGGCGGACCTCCGATCGGCACGTGACCGGCTCCGGTGAGCTCCTCGGGCGCCGATCTACCTTCCGGCATGAGTGGTGTCAGCCACAGCCGTTCCGGCGAGCCTCCGGTGACCGGTAAACTTCCTTCCTCCCTTTTTATTTATTTTATTATTATTATTATTATTTATTTAAGTTTTGTATTATTATTATTATTATTATATGGTTATTATTAATTAATTGTTATTTTTATTATTATATTTATTTATTTATTATTTATTTTTCTGTTTTTATATATTATTATTATTATTTGTTATTATTATTATTATTATTATTATTATTATTATTATTATTATTATTAATTGTTAATATTATGGTTATTATGATATTATTATTATTGTTGTTTATTTGTTAATATTTGTGTTATTTATTTTATATTGTGCTAATATTATTATTATTGTGATATCATTTATGTCATTGTTATTTTAGTAATTGTTTATATTATTATTGTTATTGCTTGTTTATTATTATTGTTATGTTAATATTAATATCATTAATCATTTTTAATATTATTTTATGTTTGATGTATTTTATAAATATTATTGTTATTGGTATTTTATTATTATTGTTATTATTATTATTATTATTATTATTATTATTATTATTATTATTATTATTATTGTGTAATTATTATTATTATTATTATTATTATTTGGTTAAGGTGATCATTATTATATTGCATTATTGCTATTATTATTATTATTATCCATTTATATTATTAATACTATCATCTTATGTTTAATTCATGTTATAATTGTTAATATTAGCACATTATTATTATTCCTATTATTATAATTATTTGTCTTATTATTATCATTATTATTTTTATTGCATTTGATTATTACAATTATTATTATATTTTCCATCCATCAATTCTTTTAATTTAATTCATTCAATTATTTATCCAATTATTTAACTATTTATTCATTTGTTCTTCGCTTAATTTAATTTAGTCCATTTTTTTAATTTTAATTACTTCTCTCAATTTGCTTTATTCAAATTATTTGTTTATTTATTTATCCAATTATTCATTTATTCATTACTAACCAATATTATTTTCCCGTCATGACTATAACTGCGAGTATCACCGGGCCTGTCCAAGAAGCACGGTCGAGGCGAGTAGATTAGGTTTTATTTATTATTTATTATTTGAAAATATGTAATTATTTTATTTATTTTATTCATTTGTGGTTTGTAATAATAAATGATTTTTCGACCGCGCTTAAAAAGAACCACCACACAAATGTTTTATACTAAATGAAATTTGTTAATAAAACTGGACCAATGTCCTGGTTTTCATCCCAAAGCAAACGTTTAAATTGATTTGAGAACTCAAAACTTTTCATAAAATAAGTAATTGGGAACCAATGTTCCCGCCTAAATGAATAGCTCAATTTATGTACGAATTTTTATCATTCTTTTATGATTTTATATTTATTTTTGGATAACTGTAAATATATTTTATTTATCGCTTTATTTATTATTTTTTTCGTGCTTGTAATGCACTTTTATTTATCGCATAACTCGTGTGGGGAGAGAGATAAAATAATTGACCCCAAAAGCCCATGCACATAATATTAACCAAGAGTATGAATAAGAGTGAGGTCCCGAACCTTCTCTGGTTTTGGGCCTCATAAGGTTAGAATTACTTTCCCGATGTTTTATCGGGTGGCGACTCCATGATCCTGCCTTATGGTAGCCCGATAGACGGTGAGGTCGTCTACACGGTCCCATAGAAATCTTCTGCCCCAGCTCTTCTGACACTCTCAACCGAGGCTCTAGGGGCAGTTACCCTCTCCAAGACTGGAGCCATGTCCTGGGAAATCTTGAGCATCGCCTCGAAGGGCATGGCTACGGCCTTGGGCCGGACACTAGGATCTTGAGCCGACACAGAAATTGAAGGATCAATAGCTTGAGGATTCACGCTTTCGGCTGATCCCTCAAGTGACCCTCGAACTGAATCATAGTCCATCTAAAACAAATAAGGACAACCACATCAGCCAAACCCACAAATCACACAAACAGCAAACCCTAAATTAAACTCTAAACCCAGAAATGGGAAAAGAAGAAGAAAAAGAAGATGAAGAAGATGAAGAAAATGCAGCAACTTACCAAATAACTCCTTAAAATTACCAAGATCCACCAATAATCCAACCAAAAAGGAGGAAACCAAGGTGAGCAAGAGAAAGAGGAAGAAGAAGAGGATGTAAAAGAGAGATGAAGGGAAAAACGGGAGAGCAGCAATTTCAATTTCTGCTCTCTCTTTCTCTTTCCTCCCTAATACATTCTCCACTATTCTCCTTTCCACATGGCAGCCTTTGATTGGTGGGTCTTAATAATTCACAGCCTACACCCAAACACCACAATACACACAAGGCTATCCTCTAAAAAGCACACATTACTACCATGTATGCACTCACACACTAGCACCACTCACTCACTCACATCTTACAAACATGTGAGCAAACACACACTAATGTAACTCAACACATGCACACCCTGATATCATATATGCACTCACATAATAACAAAACCCTGAAAACATGCATTTTGCCCAAAATACCCTCATCACATACAAAACACACTCAATGCATGCACACACAACTGGCTCAAACTTCTAGGGGGCAAATGGGGTGTTATACGAATACTACCTCATTTAATCTCGAGATCCTGTCGGCATTGATACCACTCCTGAAGTGAGATGAATTTGAGAAAATAAAAAAAAAGAGTATAAAAAAGTCTTTCCCTAGACCTATGAAGACGTGCCGGGAGATGATCGTGAAAGTCGCTGAACACGCTAGGCCGACATATCCCAATCATTGACCAATCTAGCAGAAATTCAGAAGACTTAGGCCAGGATGGGCACAAAAGGTTAAAAGAAGAGATCCACAAGCAGGAATGAAGCCAAAATTCTTATCGAAGCTAAAAATCCGATTTGGTTTGTCAATGTTGCCCCCAACAGTTAAGAAGAGAAGTACATGTATGCGTAAGCTATCAAGATTTGAATAAAGCTTGTCCATAAAAAAAGGAGCACAAAAAAATAAAAAAAAGAGAGAGAAAAGGGAAGGAAAAGAATCGATATGTGGATATGGCCAAGTTCATTGAGAAGAATTTGACACGGTCTTCCGCATCACGTTGATGCGTGCACAGGGGGGTCAACATTGCAACGTTATAAACATTGCAAGTTCATATTCATGGAGATCAAATTTAAGAAGTGTTATAAAGAGCTTGAAGGAGGCTTTCACAAAATACTTAGCCTTTTGGAAGCTTCTAGTGAAATTGGGCCAACTTAAGCCATTTTTGGGCCAATTTAAGTCATTTTTGGGTTTATACTACTTTGGGCTTTATTTGTACAAGTCATGTGCTTCATTTAAAAGTCACATGACTCATTTATTTAATGACTTAATGGGCTAAACGAATTGGGCTTTTAGTTTGGGTTTAGTTTAGTTATTTTGGGTTTTTAATTAGTCTTTCTTTTGGGCTTATTTTAAGTGTGTTTAATTCTTTAGTTTGGGCTTAATTTATCTTGTAAAGCCCATGGACAATTCGGCCTAGCTTAGTTTAAGGCCTCATTAGGGTTTTCTTTATGTTATTTTGCTAGCTAGGGTTAGCCACCATATAAATAGGCTATTATAGACTGTAAAGGGCAGATTTTTGAATGATATTCTTGGCATAGCCGAATTTATTTGCTTAGATTAAGAGAGTGAATTGCTTTCTTTTCTATTGCATGAAGAATTTGATTAACTTATCAATCGTTTGATTGTGGCGTTTTTCAGTTCTTTGTTTCCCGATTATTTGCGTTTTCAGTCACAGGTTGATTGGGGGTTCAATAGGGAGGGTGTTTGTCTGATTTTGGTTTGCTATTTCGAATTGTATGTGTGGGTTTGTAGCTCGTTAGCTATTGGGTTCCGCATCACATGTTGTGTCCAAGGATAGGTGGCATGTTTATGGCTGAAACTAGGAAGTGGCTTTAGAAGTATGGTATCAAGCATCACAAGCCCTCTCCGTATCACCCTCAAGCCAATAGGGCGATAGAGGCTGCTAACAAAAATGTCAAGAGGATCTTGGCCAAGATGGTTCAAAACTATAGAGATTGGGCAGAGAAATGGCCTTTTGAAATTTAGGGCCAGAGAACCATCGTCAAAGCCTCTACAGGAGCCATGCCTTATTCCTTGGTATATGGGGCAGAGGCAGTACTGCCGATTGAGGTAGACCTCAAATCTTTAAGGGTAGTCATGGAAGCCCAGATTCTAGAAGCCGACTAGGCATAGCAACGGTTGCAGTAGTTGAAAATGTTAGATGAGGATAGGTTGCGAGCTTATTATCACAGCCAGATCCATCAGAGAAGACTTGCTCGATCATTAGGGAAGAAAGTCAAAAAGCATCCACTGAAAGAGGGAGATTTAGTCTTTAAGCAAGCGAGTCCTAGTGTTCCAGGCATACAAGGTAAATTCAGACCAACATGGGGAGGCCCATTTATTCTTGAGGAGTTATTGCCCAAGGGAGCAGTGATTCCGACAGACAGTGATGGAAACAAGTTCGAAAAACCAGTCAGCATCAATAGGCTCAAGAGGTTCCATGGCTGAAGACCAAAGATCAAAAGAAGAGAATAAAAGCCCTGCGGGTCGAAAATCGAAAAAAGGTGGCCGTGCAAAAATTGAGCGCCCCATCAAGGTAAAAACCGAAAAAAGGAGCCTTGGGTAAAAATTAGGAGCAGAGAGAAAATGTTCAATCCTGAAAACCTGAGAGGGCTGATTGATAACAGGAGTTCAATGTCTTTAGGATCCATCTCGAGTTTAGATAGGGTCTTGTATTTTTTATATTAATGCCAAATAACAATCATGTGTGTTGAAATCGGACTGGAATATATACATTTACGCAGTAATATGTTAATATAAGCAGAGCATTTCATCTCGCATACTCAAAATGGTTTAAGGTCCAGCATAAAAAGTGGCGCATTGCTCATTCTTCGCATATGCATAATTTACTATGCATGGCCTCCCTTCCTATCATCTTGACACTTCAGCAAATTCGCCTTGCCATCGGCTTTGATCTAGTCATTGGCACATTCATGAGGAAATTTGAAATCTATACAGCCACAATTTAAAAAGCGAAAGGATTTTAGCCTCTTTAAAAAAAGAGGCCGTTAGGGATGAAAACCGTGACTGGCTCTCTAAGCAAAAGTTAGGCCAAAGGGTAGGTTGAAAACCTGGAAATAGGCAGTCTATCCTATAAAAATTAAAATGAATAAAGCCACTGGAGCGGGTTGGGTCCATTCCAGGGAAAAGTTAGGCGAAGGGTTATGTGAAAATCCCTAAAAGGGATGCATTTCCCGCAAAGAAAAGCTAGTGTGAAAATCCACAAGGGATGCACTACCTTTAAAACAATGACTTTCGATGTTTGGAGCGATAAGGAGGCATTACTTCGGATGATCTCCCTTCGGGCAGATGGTGTATAATGCAAAGTACGAGCCAGAATCATGGGGGCAAAGATGTTGTGCAGCTCATAACAAAAGGGCGTATGCTCATTGATCGGGGGATAGAGATGTACACCGAACGGTTCTCTCTAGAAAGATCTTGGGTCAGGGTTCCTAAGCCAAGATGATACTCTTCTAGATCCTTGGGGGCATCAGACAGTATAAACAAAATTCTCAACGGACCCTTGACCACCCGAGACATGGTCTATCAATTTTTGCATGCATCTCATTTCATACAATTCCTTAACAAACATCTACATATGGCTTTTTACACATGCATGCACAATTCCTTGTATATATGCCTATGCGCACAGCGTTGCAGGAAGAATCCAAATGAAGACCACACGCATGAAAGCAGGTCAATGACGGCTTCGGCTCAATATTAACACTCACCCGTACTGGACAACCAAGCTAAGATGAAGTCTACTCAAGTTCAAATTTCCAAGTACTCTGAGGAGGCCAATTCCTAAAGTCCTCTGAGGAGGCAAACCCCAAAGTCCTCTGAGGAGGCCAATTTCCAAGTCCCGCACTTTATAAGTCTGGAGCAGACTCGGTGCAATTCAGGAGGACATTTCTCGCATTTTGTAAGTCTGGAGCAGACTCGGTGCATCACCATTTTAGGATAGCCCCCGTACTTTATAAGTCTAGAGCAGACTCGGTGCAGTCCAGGAGGACATTTCCCACGTTTTGTAAGTCTGAAGCAGACTCGGCGCATCACCATCTGAGGATGGCCCCCGCACTTTGTAAGTCTGGAGCAGACTCGGTGCAGTCCAGGAGAATATTTCTCGCATTTTGTAAGTTTAGAGCAGACTTGGTGCGTCGCCATTTGAGGATAGCACTCGCACTTTGTAAGTCTGGAGCAGACTCGGTGCAGTTCAGAAGAACAACCCTGGCGCTTTGTATGTTTGGAGCGAACTCGGTGCCTTACCATTTGAGGATGGTACCCGCCCTTCAGAAATCTTAAAAAACACTCGGCGCAACCCAGAAGGATGACGATCACTCCACGGTCTAGATGGTGACTTAAAGAGATGATTCCCTTCTCATAGCAGCAGGAAGGTCGCCGTCTCAGGTACGTGCTTCATTTCTTTTTCTGAATTTTGGCTCATCCAAGCACCTACATCCTAGTTTCCCAAAAATGGGGGGCAACTGTAGACACCGAGTCCCGAGGCGGTCCAAGATGACGATTACCCAATGATGAAAATGATGCTTGATCAAAAAGATTAGAACTGATGATTTCCTTGTTGAAACCCTTCTTTTTAAGTAAAAAATTTTATTTTGGGTTTTTGGAGTTTTCTTAGTAGACCGAAGCCGAAGCAACTTGCGAGGCGCACGTGAGGCACATCACCTGCGGGAAGCGAGTGCGAGGCACAATGCCTACGTGCAGGCTAGCGAGGCACCGTGCGAGCAAAGCGTCACCTCGCGCAGCGCGCGGCCTGCAGGGCCACACCTCGCACAGCGCAGGGCGCGGCCTCGAGTGCGAGGCCGTACCTCATGTAGCACGAGGCACGGCCTCCAGAGCAACGCCATACCTGGGCACGCGAGGCGCGACCACCTCCTCGCAGGCAGCCTCCCTCGTGTCCCTTTCCCACCTACAAAAGTCTGATTTTGACAGATTTTGGGACTGTCGAAAATGGTTTTCTTTCAGGTTTTAGGGGTTTTTGGGGGAAGAGGAATGTAAAGGGGCTTTTGTCCTTTCCCTTTTTGAGAAGAACAGGGAAAATAAAGAAGGGAAAAAGGGGCTGGAAAAAAAAAAAGAAAAACGAGGGGAGAGGATGTGTTCTGGAGAAAAGAAAAAACCATCTTTCTAAAAGGTTTTCTTCCTTCGATTTTCCAAAACCCGGAAAAAAACTTTTTGAGTTTGAGCTTAGCTTGAGATAGGGAAATCAATTCCCTTACCTTGTATTTGTTATCAAACAAAAGTAAAAAATCTTTTGGTTTTGTTTTAGTTTTTTTGAGTCTTTGAATTATTTTGAATCTATCTTGAACTTTGACAAGGGGAGTTGGATTCAAATATCTTGCTTCCATATCATCAAATTTGAGAGTAAAGATTTTTGGACTCATTTTCATCATTTCATTTCATTTTGTTGGTCATTATTATTGTTAATATTATTTTCTTTATTGTTAACATTAACTCTATTTTTGCTACTATTATTATTATTATTATTATTATTATTATTATTATTATTATTATTATTATTCTTAATATTATTATCATTATTGTTAATGTTATCTTTATTGTTTTGACTTGATTATTATTATTATTATTATTATTATTATTATTATTATGGCTAACGTCATTGTTTCTACTGTTAATATTATTATTATTGTTATTATTACTTGTATTATTCTTATCGTTGTGATCTTTATTATCATTATTATTATTACTATTATTATTATCAACGTTGTTATTATCATTATCATCATTACTATTATTATGTCATTTGTATGGTTAGTTTTGTATAATTCATTAAATCTTTTTGCATGTGTATGATTTGTACTTTAAACTCACACGTCTAATTTAGCCCATTTCATTTCCTACATGTATATTAAGCATCTCTTGTATTTATCTTGTTTTCATGTTTATATGGTTAATTTTAGAATTATTACTAACATTTTTTATTGTTGTTTTTCTTGTTTGGGGTTAAAATGTGATCTTGTTTGTGTGAGCACCTTCATGGCCAAATGAAGGGGTCATGACGCGTAGGATGATACATCACTTGGGTGAGACCTTACCTACCCCTTGTTTATGTGATTGTATTTATTTGCAAATCAAATAGTTCTATTTCACACGTGTGTCAGTTAAAAAAATCACAAAAATATTTTTACGACTAAATTGGGATTTTATTAATAAATTAGGACCAATGTCCTCGATTTTAACCAAGAAATGCAAAATGTCATGAGCTAAAATGAAGAGTTGAACTTTTTAAAAATGGGACCACTCATCCCGGTTTTCAAGTCAATAGCCAAAATAACTCTTCGATCCCTCTTTAAGTGAGCATGAAAGAACCAATGTTCCTAAACTGAATAAATATCCCGACTTATGCGTGTCTCCTCTTTTGTTTAATTTTGCTTAATTATTTAGATTTATGTTATATATCTTGTGGGCTCTTGTAATTAATTAATTTTGGGACAATTTTATTTATCTTTCCTTTTCATTTGGGGGATTGTATTTGTCCCAATTTATATTTTGTAATGATGTGTTTTGTGTGTTTATCGCTTTTATTTATAGTTTTCATTTACTGCTTTTCTCGATAATTGAATTGTTCCTTAAATAAATTGCATTAATCGCGTGAGAAGAAAGGTGGAATTTCTAATCTAAAAACTCATTTATAATTAACCAAGGCATAAATAAGAGTGGAGTTCCGAACCACTCTCTGGTTTAGACCAGAGAAGTTAGATGACCTTTCCCAATTTCTTATAAATTGGGTGGCGACTCCAAAAGGTGCCTAAAGATTTCATGAGGCTATGAATTGGGTACGGATTCCAAAATGTCTCATGTTGCTCAAGATCAAATGACATGAACCAATCTTTCGAGCCCTAAAAACGGGCTTTAAGAGGGCCTTTCCGGTTTAGCGCACATCACAAGGACCCAATCGGGGTCCAACGCATAGGCTGCAGCAATAAGAGACCCTATAGGCATGCCTATCCGTCTACGACTCAGCTGATGCAGGCTATACACATATTTGTTTCATTTTATGATACCCATATTACTTTTACATTTTCTTATATGCACATACTCTTATTGTGATAATATAATGATCACACACTTATTTTATTCGCATAATATTCATATTCATTATACTTATCGTATTCAGAAACAATTATTATAACCATACACTGATTATATATACTTGTACACTTATATATAAGCTTCATATATTGCATCACACTGTCATGCCCATCATATTCTCATATATGTACGGACCACATACACACTTATAAAGATTAATTGAATCCATAAATGCATACTAATACACTTAGCCACCCTGAAATTTCACACCCATATACTCATGCTAATTATCAAATTTATTTAATACTCATTTTATCATTCATGACAATCTCATAGTCACATTATCATCTGTCTAAAAATTCACCATATAAATTCATTTCAAAATTTCACATTAATTACTTACTTTTAATTAGATTCCATATAATAATCATTTAAATACCCATTATATTGCTTTAAATACACATTAAATGAAACCTAAAAGGTTTCGAAAAAATTTTGGTCAGATTCGGAATGAAAATAAACACATATCAAAATAGGGGATGACCGACGACCGTCGCTCACTCAGACATGCCCGTCCCTAGCGACATCAAGCTAGAGGGACGACCGTGGCTCAATACTGACGGGCACCCCTAGATGACCGGCGGGCGTCCAAAGACAGACAGACGTAACGGACGGTAATCACGCATGACCGACGAGCTTGACTCTCTACCAATAAGTGTCACCCATCACGGACGGCCACCCTGGGCATATTGCCTACCAAAGCAACTTTACTCCAAACCAACCAGAATTCCATCCTATTTTGTCCAGTCCAAAACCCTATGCAAACACCATTTTTAGCCAAAATGGTCTTCTTACCAAATGATCCCCAAGATGTTAAATTTCTAATTGCACAAATTTCTAGTCATTTGGAGCTATATCCTAAGAGATATAACATCAGAAACATAGACTGCTCTAAAAAGCCATGTTCTAAGAAAAAAGCTACTGTTTTGGACATTTTTGGAGATACTAAATCCTAAAATAAATTATGGCAATTTTTAAGACATTTGTAGAAACAACAATTACGGTTTGAATGCCTTTAGAATCACCCAATTTGGAGATTCCTAACTCAATTTATAGCCTAAAAACCGGACTGAGGTCTGTTTAGACCCAGACAGAATCAGTCCCAATCACCCGGCCAAAATAGAAACACTTCTCTTTTGGCAACTTTTGAGGGTCTTAGAGCCAAAATAACCTTAAGGTCATTTCCAGGACATTTGTAGGTATGGAAGTCATAGTTCCAAACGCACTAGAATCATTAAATTTTAAGTTCTCAAACTCTACATATGCCCAACAGAGTCCCCAAAGGTCAGACAAAATCAAAACAGAATTTTGCCTTGTCGTTATCTCTATCCAAACTCAATATTTCCATAACAATACTTAACGTAAATGAACTCAAATTCACATATATCATCCATACACATATACCATTATGCAAATTAACAATAATTACACAAAAAAAAAACTTAAAATTCCCAAACCTCATTTGATAGCTTCTTTATCTTTACTTTTGCTCCTCTTTGCTCCACCTTACTTTGAACGCCACTAGAATCACCTAATTTAGAGATTCCTAACTCAATTTATAGCCTAAAAATCGGACTGAGGTCAGTTTAGACCCTAGACAGAATCAATCCCAATCACCCGGTCAAAATAAAACCCTTCTATTTCGTCTACTTTTGAGGGTCTTAGGGCCAAAATTAGCTCAAGGTAATTTCTAGGACATTTATAGGTATGGTAGTCACAGTTCTAATGACACTGGAATCATTAAATTTGGAGTTCTCAAACTCCACTTATACCCAACATAGTCCCCAAAAGTCAGACAAAATCAAAACAGAATTTTGCCTTTTTGTCATCTCTATCCAAACTCAACATTTCCACGACAATACTCAACACAAATCAACTCAAATTCACATATATCATCCATACACATATACCATTATGCAAATTAACAATAATTACACAAAAAAAAAACCTAAAATTCCCAGACCTTATTTGATTGCTCCTTCATCTTTACTTTTGCTCCACTTTACTCTCTTTCTTCTTCTTCTCTTACTTATGCCCCCATTGGTTTTTCCTCATACCATCCATACCATAAACTCATATTAAAACATATATAGAAACATAATCTTAACTTTAAAACATTTAAGATGGAGAGAATTTAAACCCAATTATCTTCCTTACCTTGCACAAATTACACTAGACTTGAACTCTTCCTTTTCTTATTGATTTTCCAGGCATAAAAGAGAGGAATTTTGGTGGATAAATGGAGGAGAATTGTTGCCCTCCTTCCTCTCCTAATGGCCAGCCAAATGGGTTTCAAAAATGGCCAAAATGGATTAACTCAAGTATGGTCAAACTTTATCTCATTTCATCCATATCCATTACTAACACTTGTTAACATTTGATTGGTTTTTTCTTGATTTTTATGCCAAATCTCTTATTTGATTCATCCACTTTTGTTCCTTCACCAATTCACCTATTAATTAATCCCTCCTCATACATTAGCCCACATACTTAATTAATTCCTTCAACTTAGTCCATAAATGTAAAATAACCAATTTACCCTTAACCTTTTTACTTAATACCGATCACCTCATTTACTACACTTAACTATTTTAATTATCATTATAATACACTTTCAGTCACTAAATTATTTCTTTCGATATAATACAAATCATACTTATCAATTTTCATGTAACACCCTTATTGCTTCCATACAATACATACATTGTATTGCTTATACTATTTCTTTGATTGTTTAATCGAACTTATAGTAATTGCGATAAAAAAGTTTTTTCAACTTATTCTTTTAAACTATCATGTCACTAACAAGTCACACTTTAGCTCAATTCAATATCACATTTATCACATCATGTCATACACGAATAATCTATAACATTCACTATAGTCATAATACATATTACATAATCAATCCTAAACAATTACATATACATGCCAAAACAATATACATACTATTCTTCTCTTTAATTCGGAGATCCAATCTGAGCTTAAAGCTGATAGCACGCCTACTCCTCAGACGTCCTACATGGTACTTGTAAGCAGTCAGATAAAGTACGTGTTGTGCATTAAAAATGCCCAGTGGTGATTACGAATCTAAAGATTTCCAACTCTAGCTAAACATAGAGATACATACACACACCCACATACATATTACTTTAGTTCTCCCTTTTTGACTAATCACTGTCATATTACAATCTAGCCTTTCATTTTACTTCACTTACAATTTTACACTATTTTTCTATTTTTCACTCTTAACTTATGATTTTACCTGTAACTATTCACTTGGCCCTTTTAACTTACTCTTTGGCTATTTACTCCTTCAATCCTCGCTTTAAGATCTGTCACTGATTTTATCATCTAACTTTTCTGCTTTTAATTAACTTTAACCTCATTTCTTCTAACTAATCATTCTACTCTTTTAACTCTATGTGTTTCTATTCTTTTACTTACTTTACTATAACTAATACATTTTACACTATAATACATTTCTCGTAATACACTCACTTTATTCACTTCATTTCACTTCCTATACTTCTATAATGCATTTTACTCTAATTAATTCCTTAATTTCCTTTAAATCACTCACATTCTTACATTCATGTACATTTTAACCCTTACCTCATTGGTTCTCGTTTGACAGGTAATTTACATTTTAGTCTCTAAATTATTACTTTTATGTTCATTTTACATATTAATCCCTATTAGGCTTTTACATTACAATTAAATCAATTACTCATTCATTTGATTATTTTCATTCATTAATCCTATTAATTAACTTAATTACTCCTTTTTACATCTTATTTATAATTTTGCCCTTTCACTAGTCATTTAATTACTATTGTGGCGCTAATTCATTTGTTTCACTTAATTCAACACTATTATCATTTCACTTTTCGTTTTATTCTATGAGGTACCATCAATATGGTAAACTTTTGCTTTAGTCCCAAATCTTTCAATTAATTACAATTTTGCCATTTTACAAAATAATTACACTTTTGCCACTAGTTCATTTCTCTTTTCACTTTAAATCATTATTTGGCTTACAAATTACATATTAGTCCTAATATTAATATTTTCATGTCAAATTACAGTTTAGTCCTTAAACTTTGCATTCTTTATGTAATGGTCATTTCAATTCACTTTTCACTCGCATGCTACTTCTTAACTTACATTTACATTCAATTTCTGTTTTGCCCCTATACTTTTATCAAATTACACTATTGTCCTTCTTTTAACGATTCCTTTCAATTTTTTTCATTTAGATACTACATTTTCACGTTTATCCACTTCTTAGCTTATGATATATCCATTAGTCTTTCAACTAATTATTTTTACAGCAAATTACATTTTAGTCCTTGAACTTTTATTCTTTTTCATATGAGTCCTTTTTCACTTAATTTGTCATTTTCACTTCAATTTTTACATCTTTAAGTCATTTTACTATTATTACCCACTTAACTTATTATTTGGATAAATTATGTTTTTCCACTCTAAACTTTTTATTTCTTTCAATTAAATCCTTTTTCTTTTCAATTCTGGTTTCATTTTACTTTTCACATTTTCATACCACTTTAACATTATAATGTGCTCCCTAGTACAATCCCGACAGAAAATCTACAGACTGGATATACGGGACATGGACCCAAAAGCCCACTACAGTACAGTAGGGAATGACCCCAAAAGACCATTCTAACAGTATCACAGAACAGTACACTGAATATTGAATATATCTATGCACTATGTGAGACCATCGCGAATCTGCCATGGTAAAGCAAGTCGTCATGACTTGCACCGCGATATGGGTGTCCCTATGGCTAGCCACACATATCCTGAACTAGATTTAGACCGTCAGACACTATTAAGGGCAATACTATTTCGAATGACTTTCAAATCCACTTTTTACTTTCATTCACATTTCAATATCATTTCATCTCACTAATTACACAACATTTTAGTCGATGTTGCAAATTTCATATTATGTACTTATTTTACATAATAAGTATACTCTAATAATTTAAATGGCTATGAAATCATTTCAAAGCTGCTATCATTCTTTTCTTATCAATTATGCTTCAATTATTCACTTAATCAAAAACGATTTCAATATACATATAATTTCAATTATTTCAATGATTTCTAATACTTCCCACCATGGACATAATGGGAAAGTATTCTTAAAAGTACTTAATTAATTTCTTACAATTTTAATTAAATTTATACACTTTCAAATCATATGCATATTCATGTTATGGTCTTATTAACATTAATTGGACTAATTACATTTTTGATTCATTAAATCAATTACTCGATTCTTATGCAATTCTTTTCATCAAATTTTCGTTTTCACTTCTAATTCATTCATTTGTCTAACTTATCACTCACTTATCATATATACCATACAATCTATCACATTTTCCTTACTAGTTCATTCGGCCACCTTAAGCGTTTTTCTTTATCACTATATTTTTCATTCATTCAATACTTATTCCACTAAATTAAACTTCAATTCACATGTATATACCTTTTTATCACTCTAAATCACAAGGTATACTAAACATATATCTATGGATACCATTATATTTCACTATGATCAAGCCTTACACTTAGTTTTCCTTCAAATTAACCGTGCTAATTAACTTAGTTACCCTCCTTAACTTCAATTCTAATTATACATACATTTTACACATAATCACTATTCAAACATAAAACACAACCCTAGTTTTCACATGAAAATACTTAGATTTAGCAATCACAAACCTCATATCCATGCTCTAGCCTCCATAACCTCTACAATCCTTGTCCTTGACCCTTGAAATAGCTTTTCCCCTTGATTTACTCATCCATGACCGAATATACAAGTCAAAGAAACACTCATCAATTCTCTTCTTTTATGCAATATAATCTTATAAACGCTCTTATTACACCCTAATCTATTATCTAAAACCAAGAAATCAAATTAACTCAACTTAATCCTCTTACCTCCTTTTAAAGACATAATCTTGAATCCTTATTTTTCCTTGCCTTTAATCCATCCAATGGATACTAGAGGCTGCTATACACTCATAGAGGGGCTGAATTAACTTTAGAACGCTTGAATTTAGAGAGAAATTGAGCAAGGATTGAAGAAATTTAAGAGAGGAGAAAGGTGAGGCACTTCGGCCAACTAAGGGAAGGAGAAGGGCTGAGGAGATAGCTTATGCATCTACCAATCTACCATTTAGTGTCTTTTATAATGGCCCAAATTGGTTCAACCTTGGTCCAACCAATGGTCCAACCTATAAAGCCCAATTAGCCATTTTAAGCCCATTTAGCAACTTTCTATGGGTCTCTCACTTTCTAACTCCAAATCATTTCAAATTCGATTCTATAATTGATATCATGTGAAAACTAGACTGTACACCAAATTTTACCTCAATCAGAGTTTGTTTCCGGTCCGATTCAATCAAACCAGTCCAATTAGTAAATTTTCGGTGTCCTCAAAAAATTTCCTTTTCACTACCAAAAATTCCTAAATATCATTTAGAGTCCATCTAGAACTTTGCATCGATTTTGAAAATCATTTGCTATTTTTAAAACCTCGGTCAAAGCCCTGGTCAACTTGAGTACTATTTAAACCGAAATCATATCTTTTTCTTACTTTCTAAGTGTAACTCCTTATAAAAATGACTTCATAATGCTTAAAATATATTAATTAGACTCCATTAATATTTTTGGACCAATCGAAAACCATTTATCAATTCGATAATTAATTATCAGTCCGATAACCCAATTTTTTTAGTGTCACTAAAATTAAATCTTTCATTATCGTATGATTCTACTTATCAATATGAGTACATCCATATTTTCAAATTATTTTTTTTTGAGATCCGTAACTCAAGATGTCCGGTCAATTTTGGGTCAGAATCGGTCAAACCGAGCTAAAGAAGACCTTCAGATGCCTTTTTCCACTGTTTTGCACTTTTTCGGATCCGTTTGACCTCAAATTTTCGTCTACGGATTCTCGCTGACATGCTCTATCCAATGGTCTAATAAAATATTTTTCGACTCCGAGAAGTACTATTGACCCCAGTGTCACTATTCACTATCGAAAAATACTATTCATGACTAGCCCGATATTGGGGCCATTACATTCCAACTTACCGTATTTACTGAAACTTTCCATTTAATGACGATTAAGCCCTCCATTTCATTTTACTACTTTAATCAACTCATTTTACATTTACCTTTTCATTTACTTTATTATTTTCATTTTCATACCAAGTAGCTATTTTCTTGCCTTAAAATCCATAAATATACAGTTACTAATTTTTCTCCAACTTTTCAATTATTACCGAAAGCATTCTCAACTTCATTTAACCATTTCAACTAATCAATTATACATTTCAATAAATTTTATACTCCAAACACATGCGAATCCTACTGGAGTACATTTCGGGTCATTACAATTCCTAGGCCCATTCAACTTCTTAATTAATGCAATTAAATCCACCTATTTCTGCATTTAAGTCCTACATTAACCTCTTCTATTAGATTAATTCCAATTATGCATTAACTCATAATCACAATTATACCCATTTATCCCAATATACATATATATAGATCCCCCAAACATGTCCAAAACTTCTAGGGTGCAATTTGGGGTTTTACAATTCTCTCTTCTTAAAAGAATTTCATCCTCAAAATTCATACCTGTATTGAATAACTGGGGGGTACTGAGCTCTTATAGCAGTTTCTGGTTCCCAAATTGCTTTTGCTATACCATGATGCTGCCAAAGTTCTTTTGCCATGGTAATTTGTTTATTTCGAAGCTGTCTTACTTTTTGAGCTAGAATAACTTTAGGTTCCTCATCATACGAAAAGTCTAGCTAAACTCGTATATCTTGTACCGAGAGAATATGTGACTCATTCGAACGGTATCTTTGGAGCATAGATATATGAAACACATTATGAAGTTTAGCAAAATTCGGTGGAAGAGCCAAACGGTATGCCACTGGGTCGATTCTTTCCAGGACTTCATACGGACCAATGAACCGTGGGCTAAGTTTTCCTTTCTTTCCAAAACGAAGTACCTTATGCCATGGAGATACTTTTAGGAACACTTTGTCCCTAATTTCATAGTTAATATCCTTTCACTTTAAGTCAGCATATGATTTTTATCGATCACTGGCAGTTTTTAATCATTTTTGGTTGACCCGAACTTTCTCTTCCGTATCTTTCACAATGGCTGGCCCAATTACTTTATGTTCATCTAATTCAGTCCAACATATTGGAGTTCTGCATTTTCGGCCGTATAATGCTTCATATGGAGCCATGCCAATACTTGACTGGAAACTGTTGTTATAGGCAAATTCCATCAATGGAATGTACCTATCCCAACTGCTAGAAAAGTCTAATACATATTCCCATAGCATATCTTCCAAAATTTGGATCACTCTTTCTGACTGGTCATCAGTCTACGGATGGAAGGCTATACTGAAATGAAGTTGATTGCCTAAAGTTGACAGTAATTCTTTACAAAACCTGGATGTAAACAGCAAATCTCAATCGGATAGAGTGGATAACGGAACCCCATGCAATAAAACAATCTCATTCACATATAACTCAGCTAATCGGTCAATAGGATAATCAACTCGCACCAGTAAGAAGTGAGTTGATTTAGTAAGTCTGTCAACTATCACACAAACTAAATCATGCTTCTTCTATGTAAGGGGAAGGCCAGTCACAAAGTCCATGGTAATATTATCCCATTTTCATTGCGGAATTGGGATAGGATTCAATAAACCTGATGGCACTTGATGTTCCGTTTCACCTGCTGACAAGTTAAACATTTTGACACATATTCAACTATGTCCTTCTTCATTCCTGGCCACTAGTAAAATTGCTTCAAATCCTGGTACATCTTGTTACCTCTAGGATGCATAGTATATACTGTATTGTGTGCTTCGTGTAGCAATTTCTTCTTTAACTCATGGTTAGCAGGTACACAACCTGTTCTTGTAATATAGGCTTCCATCATGTTTTACTAAAGAATCAGTCTTATCCCCATTCTGGACTGATTACATGACTTGAAGTAGCCTGGTGTCATTTTTCTGAGCATCAACTATCAACTATCTCTGTAACACCCCGATTCCCACCCTAGTAGTTTTGAGCTTGTCTGTGTGTGTGTCTTAGGGTTTCATTGCATATTTTATTAAGTTTTAAGGGTATAATTGTATGTTATATTTTAATTGTGTGGTAATTGTGTTATTTGGAGAATAAGGAGTATTAGAAGAGGAATTTGCCAAACTCACCAATGATTCAGTGACAAGTGGCAAGAGAGAGAAGGTGAGGAAGAGAGTGGCTTTAAAAGCCTTGGAGAGAGAAATGAGAGAGAGAGCATTTCTGCCCCTCTCTCCCATTTTTCTCAATCTAGCCCTCCTCCTCATTCTTCTTCTTTTTCTTCTTTCTTCTTCCCCTTGCCCACTTTCATTCTTTCTAGCTTTGGTGATTGGTGTTTGGTTTGGCTAATTTTAGAGCTACTCAAGTAAGTATTGCTCTCTTCTTCTTCTTCTTCTTCTTATTTTCTTCTTCCCATTTCTTTTTGTGTCTATGTTTAGGGTTTATGAGTTTTGTGTATTTTGGGTTGTTGTAGCTAAGATTCCTCCTAAGGATCCTAAAGGGAAGGAGATTGTTGGTGGGAGTTCAGCCAATTGATCCCTTGAAGCTTAGGAATTCAAGGTTTGCGAATTTGCTTGTTTTGCATGTTTTCTTTTATCTTGAATTTTCTATTTTAATTTTTGGAATTTGAGAGGGTAAATATATAGATGTGTGCTTAATCGAAGTGCGTGATGTTGATTTGAAGTGAAATTGCAAATTTTGGTAATAGATTTGAGATTGGGTATGATCTTGTATGGTTTTTGGCAAAATTTTTGGGTTTGAAGATCTTTGGTTTGAATTGCTTATTTTAATGTTTTAGTTCATGTTAATTAGCATAAAACTTGGGTTTTATGCTGTATAACATGTTTTGAATGCCTATTAATGATTGTGTTGAGGTTTGGTGGATTGATGCAAGTTGGGGTTGGTTTGGCTTTGAAAAATTTATGCAAATTGGGCGAAGGAGCTGGAAACCCAACTCCATCGCGAGCATGACACTTGTCGCGAGTGCGACAGAGCCCAGTCATCCGAACTCCTAGCAAAGAGTGTCTCCGTCATGGGTGCGACCTCGGTCACGAGCACGATAGAGAGCTCGGTTGATGCGGAACCCCAAGGCTAAAGAACCCGAAACCCCTTGAACATACAATATGGCATGAACATGAACAAGAATAAACCCCCAATCTAAAGAACCCCCAAACAACTATGTAAATGGAAACGCTTATAATAGATTGATTTAAAACACAAGAACAGAATTCGCCACAAAGTAAATACCTTGATAAGAATTAAAGTTCTTGATGCAAAAGAAGAAGACAAACAATCCTCTCCAATGAAGAATTTGGCCAAGCCAAATAAAAGTCTCAAAATATCATAATCTCCAAGTCTGAATTACAAATTCGTTTTTGAGGAGTATTTATACTCACTTAAGCTAATAAAAACCCTAATTAATCAACTAGGCCTTAAAACATGGGCCTTACACTAAGATAACTAAAGCCCACACTAATTAACTTAAAATTCAGCCCAAAAAGCCTAAAAAGAACTAATTAAATGAGCCCAAGCTAATTAAAGCCCATCTCACTTAAATAAGCCCAAAAGAATAAGTTAAGGCCTAACATATTACAAATAATCAAATGAAAATAATAAATAAAAGCCTAAACTAAAAGCCCAAACAAAACAGCCCCATTAAGTACATTAATTGGCACATGCATTGCACATGTAATGTGTCACATGATGTGCACATGCATATGGCACATGCATAGCACATGACATGGCACATGTCTGGCACATGGATGGCACATGTCTAGCACATGTCAAAGCACATGGATGGCACATGTCAAGGTCACATGACTTGCACATGCCTCTCTTCAAAGTCTCTTTTTGATTCGGCTTCTTCATAGCTATAGTAAACCACCTTCAAGCCTTCTTGAACTTCCCCCAAATTTGATCTCCATGAATCCGAACTTGCAATGTTTATAATCTTGCAGTGTTGACCCCCCTGTGCACACATCATCGGTTGCCGAGCAGCTACCGGGCTGATTGTTGTCGTGAGCGTGCCTACACGCGTGAGCGCAATAGTGCCCTTTTCACCCTCTATCACGAGCATGACAGAGGCCTACCAGCCCTTTCTCGCACTAGCGCGAAGGCTATCGAGAGCGCGGCATTGGGCGAATTCGCCTCTATCACGAGCATGACTATCCCCTGCTCTTCTACGTGAATTGTTTTTATGTCATTTTGCATTGTTGCTCCCTTATGTATTGCAATTACCTTTATGTATGAATTATTATACAATTCAATATTCTTCATATATACTCATTTTATTGAAATATGTCTAGCCTGCAAGAGTCAAGTTAGTGAATAGATAGGCATGCCTATAGAGTTCTGTTAGCTGCAGCCCCTTTGTGTTCTAGACCCTGACCAGGTCACCGTATGGGTCCTCGTGATCCTAATGTGTTTGGGTCTTATTCAAGATCCCCAGTGTAAAAATGTTTTCGAATGAAAATGAAAGAAGTTGCTTTTGTTCGTACCCACGGGTACTAATGTGTTCACTTGTTATCTACTACTCTGAGTTTGCATGCATGTCTTTGATTCTCTTATGAATGCAAATTTGTATTATGATGTTATATGATTGTAATTCAGTTAAGTAACATTGGTGAATTTAAGGTATGATATAGGTACTACGTTCTTACATGGATATATGTATATCTCTGTATGTGCCATATGTATGTGTTTTGCTTTGACGGCCACTGTGAGTGGTTACTTTTCCCACTAAGCGTTATCGCTTAGTATGGGTGTTTCATCCATGCAGGTGTGGAAGCTATTAGAGTTTTTGGGAGTCCGATCTGCAGCCATCAGAGCCAACATATTAGAGAAAGGATTTTTGTAACCTTGTATTTTGTATTTTGTACTCTGATGTAAAACCTTTTGCTATGTATATGACATTGTAGTACTTTCAATTATGTAATTTTGGTAATTATATAAGGATGTGTGTTACCTCCTTTTGTAATGAACATTTTGGTTATTTAAATGAATGAGATTTGAGAATTTTTGTTGGCCCTTATTTGAATTATAAAGCTTTTAATTACTCTATTTTAATTTTATATTATGCATGCTTTTGTTATGCTTGTTTGGTGACACCCTTATCTATGCGGGCACTAACTCACCTATGCGGGTGAGATCCCCTACGTATAGATATGGGGTGTTATAATCTCAATCTAGGTTTAGCTTTTAATTGAGCAAACAAGACTCCATTAGGTGCAAATCTCCATCTATTGTGCTGCAATGACAAAGCATAAATTGTCTTTCTGCTTAAGTTATCCGTCACTACATTAGCTTTTCCGGGATGGTAGTCGATGATACAATCATAATCATTGAACAACTCAAGCCATCTTCGCTGCCTCAAGTTAAGTTCTTTCTATGTCAACAAGTACTTGAGGCTCTTGTGATCCGTGTAAATTCTGCATCTCTCACCATACAGGTAATGTTGCCATATTTTTAAAACAAAAACTACCGCAGCAAGTTCCAGATCATGAATGGGATAATTCTGTTCAAGCGATTTCAGTTGTCTTGATGCATATGCCACTACCTTACCATCCTTCATCAGTACACATCCCATACCATTTCTTGAAGCATCACTGAACATCGTATATTCCTTACCCGGAGTAGGTTGTGTCAAAACTGGTGCTTTAACAAGCACTTGTTTCAATTGATCAAAACTGGCTTGGCATCTATCAGTCCATTCAAAATTTACTCCTTTCCAAAGCAATCTAGTAAGGGGAGAAGCTATTATAGAAAACCCCTTTACGAATCGCCAATAATAACCTGCTAGCCCCAAGAAACTTCTTACTTAGGGTACATTTTGAGGTGCTCTCTAGTTCACAATAGCTTTAATCTTCGCAGGATCGACTCTAATACCTTCAGTAAATACAATATGGCCTAGAAATGAAACCTCCCTAAGCTAAAAATAACATTTACTTAACTTAGCATAGAGCTGCTTTTCCCGCAAAATCTGTAACACAATCCGTAGATGTTGTTCATGCTCCTGTTAATTCTTGGAATACACTAGGATATCATTAAAAAACACAACCATGAACTGGTCCAAGTAAGGTTAGAATATTCCATTCATCAAGTCCATAAATGTTGCAGGTGCATTAGTCAACCCAAATGGCATTGCTAAAAACTCGTAATGACCATATAGGGTTCTAAATGCTATTTTCGGAACATCTTCATCTTTTACCCGAAGTTGATAATATCCTGACCTCAAATCAATCTTGGAAAAGACACCTGCTCCCTTTAACTGATAAAAAAGGTCATCAATCCGAGGCAAAGGATACTTGTTCTTTACTATCACCTTGTTAATTTGCCGGTAGTCGATACACATCCGAAGAGTACCATCCTTCTTTTTCACAAATAAGACCCGTGTATTCCAAGGAGAAACACTGGGTCTAATGAATCCTTTATCCAAGAGCTCCTGCAGTTGATCTTTTAATTCTTTTAATTCAGTTGAAGCCAACCTGTAGGGTGCCCTAGAGATAGAAGCTATCCTAGGTAAGATCTCAATCGACAAATCTACTTCCCTTTCTGAAGAAAGTCCAGGTAACTCTTTAGGAAACACATCCGGGAATTCTCTCACTACTAGCATATCCTCTAATTTAACTTTATCCCGTTTAGATTCGAGCACTAATGCCATAAAAGCTTTACATGTAACACCCCAAAATGTACCCTAGATGGATTTGTACATGACTAGGAATAGTGGTGATCGAAATTATGTAAGTTGTGGTGTTGGGTGTGCCGAAAGGACGAGTACGGAATTAATGTAAAAGTTTCGGTAAGTGCGGCCAATTGCAAATTGTGAAGTATGGATTTAGGGACTAAATTGAAGTAATAAAATTGTTTATGTGGCCAATGTTAAGATTTATAAAGTTATTTGTTTAATACAAGAAGAATTAAGAGTTGATGGATTAAAAGGGAAGTTTGACATAAAAATCTAGAGTGGGCCAATAGTAAAGTGACATGTGGCAAGGAGATAGGAATGAAGAGGTATAAAATGAAGAGAGAGAACGTGAAAGAGGGGAGAAATATGCTCTCCTCTCTCCTATTCATCCCGTTCTTCTTCTTCTTCTTCTTCTTCTTCTCTTGTTCCAATTCCATCCTCTAGTTATTGTGCTTTCATTAGTTAGCAAATTCAAGGGTTGATCAAGCAAGTAATTGGTTCCTTTCTTCTCCTTTTCCTCCTCTTTTGCATGATTAAAGGTTATATTTGATTTGTGTTGACCTTTGAATTTTGGGTTGTTTTGTGTGTTTTTGATGAGGAAATTGGATGATTGTGTTTATGAATGAGTATGGGAGCAAGGAAGGGCAGTTAATGAAGCTTTTAGGAGCAGAGGAACTCAGGTTTGGGATTTATGTGTATTGGTATATTTGTGTTTTTGGTCAATTGATGTGAATTCTTGGAAATGTTAGGAATTAAACATGTTTACATGTATATTTGTGTTGGGTTTTGTCCATTTTGAAAGGAATTGGGAAATGGATTTGTGTATGAAATGTTGAATGTAATTTGGGGATATTTCCATTTATTTTGAGGGTTTGAGGTTTGATTGTGTATATTGTTTAATTTTGTCAAATTAGTTACTTGTAATTGGTGTAAAACCTTGATTGAATGTTTAGAAACATGTTTGAATGATTTGTGGTAAGTGGGTTGAGGTTATTTGGTTAATTGTATGGGTTTTGGTTGAATTTGGCATTTTAGGAGCTATTCAGCTTGGAACCAGAGTGCAAAATGAGATTCTATCACGAGCGTAACTTTCATCGCGAGTACGACAGAATGCGTAGCACCCGAGCTCCAGCCGAGGTGATCTCTGTCGCGAGCATGACCTATGTCGCGAGCATGATAGAGAGCTCGATAATCTAAGTTTCTGCCAGGCCGTCAGTTCTTCCTTACGAGTGTGGATGTCTGTCGTGAGCACGACCCTCCCTTTGTAATGGCCCGAATATCGGGTCAGTAGTAATCGGTGAAATTTGTAGAGTATGTAGTGTGAATTTTAGGTGAAAATATCAGTATTTGAGTACTGAAAGACAGAAGAGGAGAAAGGTTAAACGTGCTCAGGTCAGGGAAGCCCCTGATGGGTGACTTCTCGGGAACTCAGAGGTGAAAAATATTTTATTGGACTATTGGAAAGTACAAGTTATAAGGAGTCTGGTGGTATAATTTGGAGTGAAAATGAGGCCAAATAAGTCCTCGAAAGTTAAATTGAAGAAAAACCTCTGGTTCGATTCAAATAGTAACTAAGTTTGACTGAGGTTTGATCGGGACTTTAAAAATAGTAAACGACCTCCGAAAAGTTATCTGAAGGTATAAATGGACTCAGAATATTGTGTAGAACAGTTTGGTAGTGAAAAAGTAATTTTATGATGGCACTGAAAAATGAGTGAATCAGACCGGTTTAATTAAATCGGACCAGATAAGGACCCTGATTAAGGTGGAACAAAAGTCAAATGAGCTATTAAGAGTAAAATGGAAGTTAATGATGAAAAGTGAACCGAACCAGTTCAACCAGTGAACTGGACCGGTCGGACTAGTAGACTTTAGTTTGACTAGTTTGACCAGACTCTTAATAGAGTTATAGACCTCGAAAAAATTATCTGAAAGCATGAACTTGCTTGAAATATTATGGAGAATTAAATGGTAATGAAAAATAAATTTTACGGTGAGATAGAAAAATGAGTTATTGGACTAGTAAGAAATTATCAGATTAGGAAACAGCCTCCGATTGAGCTAAAATTTTATGTGGAGGGTAAATTATATATTTTAAGAATTATGGAATTTATTTTGGGAGAAATTTAGCTTGGGAAGTAAGAGAAATTATTTTGGATTGCTTATTGGGCCTAATTTCTTAAATGGGCTTAGAATTAGGTTGGCCCAATCGGTTGGACCAAGCCTGATATGGATCCACCATCAATGCCAACAACCACCAAAGACCTTTTGAAGATGCCTAGTGGTCCAATTATAATAGGGCGTGCCAAGAAGCTAACGATGGCTATATCATCTTATGTTCAAGGCTTTGTTACTCAACAACTTCATGAAGAGTCCTTTGAGAAATGTTATGGAGAACTTGAAGGCCAAAATAAAGTACTGAGCCTTTTGGAAGCAAGTGAAGGAATTGGGCCAACTTAAGTCATCAAGGGCTTATGCAACTTTGGGCTTTATTTGTACAAGTCATGTGATTCGTTTAAAATGTCACATGACTCATTTAAGTTGTAAGTTAATGGGCTAGGCGTGTAGGCCTTATTTAAGTTGGGTTTATTTTAGCTAGTTAGGTTTTTATTTAAGTGAGACATGCAACTTCATTAAAAGTCATGTGACTTAAGTAGCTTAATTAAGGCTTGTTTTCTTAAGTAAGATACTTGGGCCTATTTAAAACAAGCCCAATTCGTCACTTTACTTTAGTTGGGCTTTAAGTAGTTGTTTTAGCCTATTTTACATAGGATTTGGTCTTTTAAACCTATTGGGCTTATGTATACCCATTCCTTTAGGGTTTAGGACTAGTTAAGAGTATAAATACTCTCTTTTAGCCATGTAAAATTCAGATTTTGATTAATTAAAACATTGAGAGGTTTCTCTTTCTAGGCTTGGCCGAATTCTTTAGAGGAATTGTGAGGTTGCTTGCTTTTCTTTTCTGTTGCATGAAGAACTTGATTACTTATCAATTATTTTGATTGTGGCGTTTTCATCTTCTTCTTTATCCCAATTATTTGCGTTTCCATTCACTTCTTGTTTAGGGGTTCAATAGGGAGGGTGTTTATCTAATTTGTCTTTGCCATCAAAGTGTATGTTCAAGGGGCTTCGGGTTCTTTAACCTTGGGGTTCCGCATCAAAGCCCAACCCATCAAAACCACTTATATAAACCCCTAAAGATCAGAAAACCCTAGAACTCTCTCCACCTCTCTTCCACCTCCTCTTGGCCAAATTGTAAGTTTCTCTCTCTCCTATGGTTTTTTTATTTTCTCTTTCATAGATTCCACCAAACCAAAGCTTCCTAAGTAAATTCTAGCCTCTCGTTTCAATGATAATAGCCTCCAAAGCTCATTTGAAGTGAAAGAAGTTGGAGAAAGTTAGTGATAAAGGTTATGTGCTAAAAATGAGGTAAGTGATTTAGGATTCTATAATTTTATTTAAAGGTTCCTAAGGGTACTTTTAGATGTGTAAAGTATGTTTATGAAATTATTTTGTAAAAAGAAAGCAAATTTTTGGTGATTTATTTGGATTGTATATTAGGCCACTTAAGGATTTAAAAGGAGATGGTGTTGTTTCTTGGAGTTAAGGCATGGAAAGCATACTTATGATGTGGAGAACTAGAAAATAAGGTTAGTGGTTACAATATCCTCCTTTTTTTATGTTAAAAGTATGATTTTTAGTAATGTTTAAACATAAAGTATGTGAAATATGCATGTTTAATTGAATTAAACCAAATAGACATGTTTAGGAAGTTAAAAATGATGATATGAATGTTTAAAATGAGAAAACAAAGTTGGCATGATGAATCTCTACTTAGGCCGAATGGTATATCACATGATTTTGATGTGTTTTGATGATGTTTAGGGCATGTTTATGATGTATACATGGTATTTGGCATGTGATCTATCTAATGGTATTTGTTAGAGCATGTGAAAATGTCATGATGTATGATGTATGTAAGTGGTCGAATGGTTATCATGTGTAAAGGTATGATTTTGATGAGTTTTAATGAAAAATAATGCCATAGCTATATTATTCAACATGTAAATGACGTAAATAAATGTTAAAGTCGATGAAAAGAATCAAGAGTGAAAGTTTAGTATGCAGGCTGAATGGTATACATGGATTTTTCATGATGTATTATGATGTTTATGACATATTTATGGTGTATACATGGTATTTGGCATGTGAACTAACTAATGGCATGTGTTAGAACATGAAAAGGTTGCATGATGTATGATGTACATGTGAGGCCGAATGGGTTATGTATGTAAAGGTATGATTTTGATGTGTTTCAATGTGAAATAATGGCATGTCTATGTTACTCAACATGTGAATAGCCTAAATAAATGTTAAAGTTGATAAAAAGAATTAATGGTGAAAAGTTAGTATGTTGGCTGAATGTGTGCATGTATGTATACACGTGTACCATGATGGAATAATGAGCTTTTATGGCATGTGATGGTATGATGATGATAATCACATGAATAATGATTGAATTGTATGAAAAAAGAATGGAATAATATGATAAAATTCCATAAAATGTATGAATGGTAACTTAAAGATGAGAGAAATGGATTATTGGTGCCCTTTGTAGTATTCTGGTAGTCAAGTCTAGTTCAGGATGTGTTGGATAGCCATAGAGACATAAGATCGCGGGTGTGAGCATGACGTTTCACTTTTCTGTAGGCCGATGACGGTCCTACCGCACTGTATTTAAAACTTAAAATGTTTTGAAAAGTATTTAAAGACAGGGTGGTCCCTCGGGATTCCTCTAGTATGTATTAAAGACTGAAATCATCTTTCGGGGTCCTTCAGGTTATTCGAGCCTTTAGGGGTTCGTGTCTCGTTTATCCTGGTCATAGATGTATGCCAGTACTGTATAGGGGGCAATTTGGTAAAAATAAGTTTAAAATGTTTAAATTGTGATTAAAGTGATATTTGTGTGAAATAGGGACATAATTGGAATTTTTGAAAAAGTTTGAGTGCATAATGGTAATTATGACCATAAGTATGTTAATAAGGGTAAAAATGTAATTAAATGATTAAATATGAAAATTGGTCACTTTATAAGGACTAAAATATAATTCGGCATGAAATTGGTAACTGGAGGGTAAAATCGTAATTTGCACGTTAAATAATGTAAAATGGTAAAATAAAATGAACTAGTGGCATTTTGGTAATTTTGGTAAAGTTTAAGGACCTAATTATAATTTTGCCATATTTAGGGACAAAATGGAGAATATGGACTTTTATGCGTGTTAGATGTGTAAATGCCCTTAATTAAGTGATTTAATGGTAATTTGCTTGTTAATTAATGAAATAAATAAATTGATAAATTAATTTGGTGGCATATTTGTAAATATGAAAAAGTTAGGGGTAAAATTATAATTTAATAATTACTAAAGGACCTAGACGTAAATACGATATAATATAAGGACTTAAATACAAATATGCACTATATATGTTTATTTCCTTAAATAAGTGATTTAATTGACATTAAGAATATTTTTGCATGTATAGAAATTAAAAGAATTAAATATTGGGATAATTGATATTAAATGTATTGTTTATATTCATGTGGCATGCATGTGAATTTAGTTTAGTAAATTAAATAAATAAAGATTATAAAGATTATTACATATAAATAACTGAATAAGAAAATAATTATTCAAGGGCAAAATTGTAATTTTAGTAATGTTTAAAGGATCTAAGTGTAAAATAGTAAAAGAATAATAATTTTATAAGGACTAAGTGGCAATTACATAATAGATAATAAATAAAGATGATAATAAGTAAATTAATGGCATTATCATAAATAAGATGGAACAATAGGTAATACTGTAAATTAGTGAAAAGTTTAGAGATTAAATTGCAATTGATGATAGTAATGTAAATTTAGGGATTAAAATGTAATTGATAAGTATTATGAAGGATAACTGTATTATTGAAAATAAATGAAGAAATTCATGATTTAATAATAGGAATAATTATAATGATAGAATTAATGTTGATATTATAGTTTATGTCAATATTAGATTAATGTAATTATACATGTATATAACTGTTAATGTTAATAATAATTATGACAATAGTCAAAATAATACTAATTGTAATAATGAGTAATGGCAATGCTAGTAAAAAGATGAAATAGGTTAATATATGTAAGGTAAATGAATTATCAGAAATAAATAAAAGATAGTGTAAGATAATTAACAAGTAGCATAATTATGAGCCAGTAATGTTGATGCGGAACCCAATAGCTAACAAGCTACAAACCCACACATACAAGATGGTTAGCAAAGAAACAAAGAGATAAAATCCCTCCCTATTGAACCCCCAAACAACACGTGAATGGAAACGCAAATAATTGGGAAATCGAAGAAGATGAAAACGCCACAATCAAGACAATTGATAAGTAATCAAATTCTTCATGCAATAGAAAAGATAAGCAAGCATTCCTCACTAATCTCTCTAAAGAATTTTGGCAAAGCCAAGAAAAGAGGATAGCCTCCAATGTTTAATAATTCCAATGTCCCTTACAAATTCGTTTTTGAGGAGTATTTATACTCCTTTAAGCTAATAAAAACCCTAATTAATCAAATAGACCTTTAAACATGGGCCTTACACCAAGATAACTAAAGCTCACACTAATTAACTTAAAATACAGCCCAAAAAGCCTAAAAAGAACTAATTAAATGAGACCAAGCTAATTAAAACCCATCTCACTTAAATAAGCCCAAAAGAATAAGTTAAGGCCTAACATATTACAAATAATCAAATAAAAGCCTAAACTACAAGCCCAAACAAAACAGCTCATTAAGTCCATTAATTGGCACATGCATTGCACATGTAATGTGTCACATGATGTGCACATGCATATGGCACATACATAGCACATGACATGGCACATGTCTAGCTCATGTCAAAGCACATGGATGGCACATGTCAAGGTCAAATGACTTGCACATGCCTCTCTTCAAAGTCTCTTTTTGATTCGGCTTCTTCATAGCTACAGTAAACCACCTTCAAGCCTTCTTGAACTTTTCCAAATTTGATCTCCATGAATCCGAACTTGCAATGTTTATAATCTTGCAATGTTGACCCCCCTATGCACGCATCATTCCCTCCCTCTTTAGAAAAGATTCATCCTCGAATCTTCGTCTTGTTCAAGTTGGGAATGGAAACTTGTAGAATGAATTCATCTTCATATACGATCTTTTGAACAGGTGGAAATAAAATGAATGCTTCTTCAGCTGAGGACTCATCATGTTCCTGCAATTTAACAAAAACACTAGGAAAAACATGATTATTCAATACAACCATTTCATTCTGATCATGGTCTTTTCCTTTCTCCATGTTCAACTTAGCCTCCTTAAGCACTACAAGATCAATCATAACATGCTGATCTTCCATCTCAACTAAACAAACATCTTCCTTCTCACTTAAAACAACAACTACTTCACTTCCACTGATTTCTTCTTCACTCACAACCTCATTGTCATACAAATCTATAGCATCTCTTTCAGTTTCACACATAATCTCTTCCATTGCAACTTCCTCTTTCTTTCTTTTCTCCTTTTTCAAACACTTATCTAGCTGTCTAAAGAGTTGTTTAAACCTCAATTCCATATCTTCAGAATCTTTATTTTTCCTATGACGGTCAATTGATTTACTTCGATTTTTGATTTTAGTAGATTCATTTATTCTCTCCTCCATGCTATCCATCCTAGTATTTAACTTCTTGAACTCATTAATGAAGGCTTTGTACATCATTTTCATATCAGACATCGCTTCCTCCTCCTCATGCATTGTTTCCTTTCCTTCCCTTCTTGACATGATCTAAAGTCTGCAAAACAGATGTTAGATAATAGCCTCACACACTCCCTCACGTGTTTACACTCAAAGGATGCCACTCCTCTCGTGTGTCACTCAACAAGGCTTTTACCCTCTTTTAAGCTCACACACTCAAGCCTTTTACCACTCTAATTGCAACTCTTAAATTGTACTTCAGAATTCAATTCACAAACCAAGAATTTGAGCACATTTTAGAAAGCAAAGAATAAGTAAGCACTAACAATAAAAAAATAGCTCAAAACTAGAAAAAAAGACACTAGACACAATGAAGGTGGTACACGGACAAGACTGTTATACCACTTGATTATATCCAAATTAGAGTATTAGAACAACCAAAGATACTCTAACAATGTAAATGGAACAAAAGCAAGCTTAAAACAAAGAAACAAGTAACAAGAATTATGGAAAATGACAATTTGGACAAAATTTATGAATTTGATTCACTACAAAGTAAACCAAATGTAGAACCTAGTTATTCTACCCAACAAAGCAAGAAAAAAATAACAAAGAAACCTAATTATACTAAGAAAGACAGAATGCACTCAAAACAATTCAATTTAGAGCCAAAAAATTATGAATAGGCCGAATGGTGTATCAAGCTCTAATTAATGTGTCAAGTTGTGTGCAAAATGATGGCAAAATGATAAGAAAATGATGTCAAAATGGTGTAAAAATGATGGCAAAATGGTGACAAAATGGTAGGCAAATGATGGCAAAAATGATACCAAAATGGTGTAAAAATGACAGCAAAAAATGGTACCAAAATGTTACCAAAAATGGATAGCAAATCATAGGAAAAAATGTTACCAAAAATGTAGCACAAATAATTCCTTATCCGAATTGGATAATAATAATAATCAAAGGTGGTTTAGGATTAAGTTTTCCTATTCCCAAAACAGATAGGATTAAGTTTTCCTATTCCCAAAACAGATAGGATTAAGTTTTCCTATTCCCAAAACAGATAGGATTAATTTTTCCTATCTCTATTATGAAAAGGATTAATTGCTGCCCCTAATCTTCAAGCACTTAGGATTAAGTTTTCCCACCTATTAAAGGATTTGGATTTTCCCTTATTGCTATATAAATACCCCTTGGCCGAATTTACTCCCTACCATTTTCTCCACACGCAAAGTTCTTCTTTATTTCTCTTCTTTCACATTTTTTTTTTCTGTTTTTTTTATATGAAATAGAGAACAACTAGACTACAAACCACCAAACTTCTCAAGCCCACAAGATCAGAACTCAAATTCGGTTTTCTAACCCTTTTTTTTTTCAAAAACGCAAAAACTTCAAAGTGAAGAATGGAGGCTTAAGGTCGTTTTTAAGGTCCGAAAAAGTCAGTTACGTAGGGCTTCGCTCATGTAACGATTGTAGAGCACGAAATTCCCTTTCCGTAATGATATTATAATAACAAATCGGACTCCTATATCAAAAGTTATGGCCTTTCGAAGTTTTCTGATTTTTTTTTTCAAAACAGCAAACTAATCTCTAATCTCCTCCTACAAGGATTCGGATTCAAGCTAAGGATGTTCAAGATTTCGGTTCAAGGCTATTTCACAAATTCAAGGTAAAGGTAAGAAAAGAAAAAGGCTAATTTAAACACACAAAACACAATTAACTAAGAAACTTAATGCAACCTAATTCGGCATAAACAAAAAGAAATCAAAGAAAAGAAAACGCAAACCCTAACACTAAGATAAATAGGAATTTACCTTACTTTGGCTCTGATACCAAATGATGCGGAACCCAATAGCTAACAAGCTACAAACCCACACATACAAGATGGTTAGCAAAGAAACAAAGAGATAAAATCCCTCCCTATTGAACCCCCAAACAACACGTGAATGGAAACGCAAATAATTGGGAAATCGAAGAAGATGAAAACGCCACAATCAAGACAATTGATAAGTAATCAAATTCTTCATGCAATAGAAAAGATAAGCAAGCATTCCTCACTAATCTCTCTAAAGAATTTTGGCAAAGCCAAGAAAAGAGGATAGCCTCCAATGTTTAATAATTCCAATGTCCCTTACAAATTCGTTTTTGAGGAGTATTTATACTCCTTTAAGCTAATAAAAACCCTAATTAATCAAAGAGGCCTTTAAACATGGGCCTTACACCAAGATAACTAAAGCCCACACTAATTAACTTAAAATACAGCCCAAAAAGCCTAAAAAGAACTAATTAAATGAGACCAAGCTAATTAAAACCCATCTCACTTAAATAAACCCAAAAGAATAAGTTAAGGCCTAACATATTACAAATAATCAAATAAAAGCCTAAACTACAAGCCCAAACAAAACAGCTCATTAAGTCCATTAATTGGCACATACATGTAATGTGTCACATGATGTGCACATGCATATGGCACATACATAGCACATGACATGGCACATGTCTAGCACATGTCAAAGCACATGGATGGCACATGTCAAGGTCACATGACTTGCACATGCCTCTCTTCAAAGTCTCTTTTTGATTCGGCTTCTTCATAGATACAGTAAACCACCTTTCAAGCCTTCTTGAACTTTCCCAAATTTGATCTCCATGAATCCGAACTTGCAATGTTTATAATCTTGCAATGTTGACCCCCCTGTGCACGCATCAAATGTGGAAATAAAATAAATGGAATTTAAAGTCTGTAGTATATAGTATACATGAAAGTAAAAATATTAATAGATAATCGAAAGGCTATTAGAAGGTTAGGGCAGTAATGGGTCATAAAACCTTATAACTGAAGAAATTTAGGACTGTCAGTAAAATGTTAAAAGCTAATGAAGAATCAATGTTAATTGTTACGATGATAATATTAATAAAATGGATAATTCAGATGTTGCTATTAATAACGGTATCATTGATCACAGTAGTACTGAAATAAATTGTGAAATAGTTATTAATAGGAATATTAAATATATAGATAAGTAAGTGTTTTGAGAGACAGTATTGGTAATTTAAAAGTATTATGAATATAACTGGTTGAAATTAAATAGGAAATAATGTAAATGTATTTTGATTACAGTTTTAATCATGGTGCTATAAAAGAAACGATTAAATGAAAAATAGTCACATAATATAAAGCGTAAATGGATTAGTATTAATAGAAAAGAGTAAGGGGCATTTGTGGTGCGCACTGAACCCCGGGAGGCCCCATAAGCTCGTACTGTCTGATGCCCCCAATGATCTAGAAGGATGTCGTCTTGGCTTAGGAATTCTGACCCATAAACTTTTCATAAAAAACTCTCGTGTGCATCTTTGCCCCTCGGTCAACAAGCATCCACCATTTACTATAAGCTGTACAATGTTTTGCCCCCAGTACTCTGACTCGTGTCCGACATTGTGCACTATTTGCCTGAAGGGAGGTTATCCGAAATAATGCCGCCTTATTGCTCTAGGCATCGGAAGTTATTGTTTAAAAGGTAGTACGTCCCTTGTAGGTTTTCACACTAGCTTTTCTTTGCAGGAAATGCGTCTCTTTAAGGATTTTCACAAGACCCTATGCCTAATTTTTGCCTGGAATGGACCCAACCCAATCCAGCGGCTTTTATTCATTTATTTTTTATAGGACAGACTGCCTGTTTCTAGGTTTTTACCCTGCTCTTTGGCCCAATTTTTGCTTAGAGAGCCAGTTACGGTTTTCATCTCTAACGGCCCCTTTTTTCTTTTTTTTTTTCTTTTTAAGGGTATGGCTGCAAGAAATGTTGAAGCTACTATCAGAGCCCACTTCTAGAGTGATCAGTGGTTATTCATTAAGGCACTTTCTTTTCCGACATCGGTTGTATTCATTTGCATCTCTCGACGAAGGTGCTGCTAGATTGGGTGAGGTGTCAGATGAGGATATTAGCTTCATGTGCCCCTGGCTCCCCCTTTCTGCTGTGACTTTGGATGGTTCTTTAGGATGTGTCCCGTTGTATGGGCTTCATGAGGCTACCTCTTATATTACCGCCCGTTGTGCTTGATAGTTCGAAGGGATTAAAGATGTAGTGAGGCATCCCCTATCTTACAAAGGTGGACCTTTATCTTCAGCTTTTACCTCCAGATACCATAGCCTCTAGGCAAGTTGCCGGTGAAGACTATTATACCATCTATCGGGGATTGTTCCTTTACTCCCACTAGTGCATTCAAGAGGTAGGTGCTTAGTCCCGCAGTTGATAACAAGACCTACCGACTTAGGCATCTGGCCAGCGAGAGCAGTAGTAAAGCATAGTTATTTAGATTAGATGCATTCAGTAATGAACGATATTTCTCTTTTTATAAACTAACTAGAAAATAATGATCATATGAGTTGAATTGTTATCGTTTCATGTATTTGCAAAGATTATGTACATTTCAGTATAATTTCGCTATACATGATCATTATCTTACATCGATTCAAAATGCAAAACTACATCTAATCTTAGAGTAGACCTCGTAAGTATCAAACTCCTATTTCCAATCAACCCTCTCGGGTTTTCTTGATTGGACACTCTCGAGCCTCTAATTTTTGCTAGGGTGCCTTTTCTCGGTTTTCACCCTGACGAGGCGCCCATTTTTAACAAGGCCACCTTTTTCGGTTTTCGACCTGCGGGGCTTTTATTCTCTTCTTTTGATTTTTAGGCTTTAGTCATGGAACTTCTTGGGTCTATCAATGTTGATTGGTTCTTTGAAGTCATCTCCATCGCCGTCTGTTGCTGCTCCCTTGGATAACAATCTCTTAAGAACAAAAGGACCTTCCCATGTTGGCTTGAATTTACTCTGTATCTCCTGAATACCTGGTCTCATTTGCTTGAAGACTGAATCTCCCTCTTTCAATGGATGCTTTCTGACCTTCTTTCCAAATGATCGAGTAAGTCTTTTCTGATAGATCTGTTTGCGATAATAAGCCTGCGACCTATTCTCATCTAACACGTTTAACTATTTCAGCCACTGCTGCGCCCAATTAGCTTTCGAAATCTGAGCTTCCATGACTACCCTTAAAGACGAGCTCCATTTTAACAAGCAATACTGCTTCCGTCCCATACACCAAAGAATAAGGCGTGGCTTATGTAGAAGTTCTGATAGTGGTTCTATAGCCCCATAGTGCAAAAGGCAACTTCTCTACCCAATCTCTGTAGTTCTGAACCATCTTGGACAGGATCTTTTTGACGTTGTTGCTAGCCGCCCTAACCGCCCCATTAGCTTGCGGGCGACATGAAGAAGACTTGTGATGCTCAAAGCCATACTTCTAGAGTATCTTCTTGGTTTCAGCCATGAGTTGCACCCCCGTTATCAGACATAACATGATGTGGGAGACCATATAAAATTTTTCTCAATGAACTTGGCCATATCTACATATCAATTTCTTCCTCCTTTTTTTTTCAGAATTTTTGTTTGGATTTTTTTTTTGATAAGTTTTGTTCAAATCTTGATACCTTTTTACTCTTCTTGACTATCGGGACGACGCTGACCAACCAAGTCGGGTGTTGAGCTTCATCAAGAAATTTGGCCTTAATTTTTCTTGTGGATCTCTTCTTTGACCTTTTCTACCCATTCCGGCCTGAGTTTTTTGAGCTTCTGCTTGACTGGTCCATGATCGGGGTATGTTTGGATAGTGTATTCGGTGATTTCACAATTAACTCCTGGCATGTGTTCGTAGGTCCAGGCGAAGACTTTTCATATTTTTTAATATTCTCTTTAATTTTAATCTCTCTTCAGGAGTTATATCAAATGCTATCAAGATTTCCTTTGGGTTTTCCAAAGTTCTGAGATTAAATGGAGTAGCATTAATGTCAAATATGAATGAATCATGATCATGATTATGCATAGTGAAATCATCACAAATATCACACAAGTAAGCAAAAATGTTCTTCTTATTAATGAAACCAGAATTAAAAATGTCATTATTAAATAATTCAAAAATAAAAAGAATATCTAAATAGCTATCATTTTCCATTCTTGCCAACACAGATGTTGTAGTTGATGGCTCATTGTCATCCTTATGAACCATCCTCCCCTTCCCATTTAGGCACTTAATTTATCTTATTCTTTATCTTTCGCTCTTCTGGGTCAGAGATTTGCTTGGAATCGATCAGATCTTGAATGGCATGTCTCAAGGTCTTGTAATCTTCTATGGTATGCCTGGTGTGCTGGTGGAAGGCACAATATTGATCCACCTTATTATTGGGCCGTCCTTGGTTTCTGGCAGGCCTAACCGGCAATGGCTGCAACATCCCCTCCTTCATTAGTCTCTTAAGGACCCAAGACAAGGATCTGCCCAAATTAGAATAGTGCCTTTGATTCATTTTTGTGGTTGGTACTTTTTCTGTCCTTCGAGTATCACTGCTGTTATCATAACAACCCACTCTTAGACTTGCGGGGCTAGTAATAGTCTTGTTGAGAGGCACCCGGGTAGTTGCAAGCTTAGACTTCATAATTTCTTTTTCAAGTTCAACTAGCTCCATTTTTATGCTTGAGGAACTAGGAATGCCTATTGACTGTGGATGCTCTGTCCCTTCTGCCTTTCCTACTTGTTCTTATAATTGCATCAAAGATCCATCCGATGTTTCACCTAAGCGCGGACCTGAGCCTGACCTTAAATCATATTCTGCACTTGACGCTTTACTCTTCAAAGCTTGCATCACTACTGAAACATCTTCCTTTTTAGGAATAAAGTCATACTTTAGAGCAGGCTTCTTGCCTCTTCCTTGTTCAACTGGCAAAATAAAGGGTACATTGAGTTTGGGCTCGGAAGTAAAAGGAGACACTGCGGCTGTCGCTATATGAGTCTTCTTGACAGTGGCCGGCTCAACTTGGTTAAGGGTAGTAGTCGCCATAAGTTGAGCTTGAAGAACAAGCGCCATGGCATCCATTCTTTCCTTAACCATGGCCAATATCCTTTTTCCAAGCTGTAATACCCCGAATACACCCTAGTCGGATTAGGATAAGTTTAGAGTGTAGTAAAAACCGAATGTATTTGAGATAGGGATGGAAGTGTTGAAAAGGACACAACCGTCATTAATTCGAAAGTTTCGGCAAGTTTCGGTAAATTGGACCATTATATCGCCGTGCCTTAAACGACATGAAAATAATTATTTTGGTGATTAAAAATGTGTAATTGGATGATGGAAGTGATTGATTGTAATAAAGGATGTGATCGGTTTTATTTGTCAAAGGTAAGGGTATTTTGGTCATTTTATAATTATGGATTAAATTGAATTAATTAGTTAATTATATGGGCCAATGTATGAAATAGAAAAGTGGTATGTCAATTGAAGAAAAGGAGTTAAGTTAAGGGATAAAAAGATAAGTTTGACATAAAAATCTTTATGGGACCAACAAAATTGTGATATGTGGCAAATGGGGATAAGAATGGATTAATGGCCTTAAGTCAGCCCTTTTGACTGCTCTTAGGAAAATGAGGGAAAAAGAAGAGAGAAAGGACTCCTCTCCTCCAATTCAAGCCCAAGGTGGATTTGTTCAAGTTTCAAGTAATTAGATGGAAGATTTAGATGGGAAAGGTAAGTGGTTGGTTCTTTTCCCTCTTCCTCTCCTCTTCTCCTTAAAGATAAGTAGAGGCATGCGTAACTCTGAATTTTGGTTGTTTTGTTTAGAGGGAACAAGAGAAGCTAAAGGAGTAAGATAGCAAATGGGTTGTGTTGTGCAGTCATTTGAGCAATTAGGGAGCAAAGGAAAAGAGGTTTGGAAACCCTTTATTTATATATAAGTTTGAGTATATTCATGTATTATATAAGTTACTTGAATGTGTTGATGATGATATATGATGATGGTAGTGAGTGTTGGTTTAAATTGTGATGCGGAATCCCAGCCTATATGTAAACTAGAACGCCAACATACCATGAATATTGATCATAAACAAGTGAATAAACCCCCAATCTAAAGAACCCCCAAACAAGATTGAATGGAAACGCTTATAATAGATTGATTTAGAAAGTAAGAAGAATAAGAATCAAGCATATATTAACCATGCAAATTGCCTAAGTCTAATTCTTCATACAATAGCAAGAATCAATAGAAATTAACTCTCACAAATTCAAACAATGAAAATTCATTAATCATAAGATATGCAAAAATGTAAAGTACAAATGAAGAAGTTCAGCCCTTTATATAGGCAAGGCAGCCACCCCTCCCTAGAGGAGTTATAATCAAACACTAACTCTAAGAGATAATTAATAAAATAAATAATAAAGATAATTCCTAACCTTTATCTACATGTATTTGGCCATAATATGGACTAAGTACATGAATAAATAAAGATAAATACAATCTGAAAATAATCCTAAAAGCTAGTGATTATCCTAAGGAAAATGAATGTAGACTCAATTTTGGCTATAAGTGGAATTTGGCTAACTCACTCAAGATAAATTCATCCTATTGTTTCTCCATCAAACTCTATTTAATAATATCCCAAAATAATAAGTATTTATCAAAGAAAAGCCATTCCTAAAATTTAGGACCCTAAGTTCACTAATGTAGGCATAAAGCTAAATTTGACTCAAACCCATCCAAATTCAGCTCTCCCCTTTAAAATCCGGCCCCCTCATGTTTTCTAAGCCTTATTTAGTTATTTTGGCCCAACTCTTTAGAAGAGATAAGCCCAACTTTAGCCTAACCACTTAAACTACCCAAAACACTCAAATAAGCCCAAAAATAAAACAAACCTAATTAAATAAGCCCAAAATGTTTTCTAAGGTACTAGGCTGCCCAAATACATTTAATTATATGTCATTACAAGAATAGAAGATAAACAAAATAGCTTGAAGGCCCATTTGTACCATTCAGCCACAACTTGTCTTTATAGCCCAATTTACCTTCTTTCCCCTCCTGAACTTGCATCTTCTCCACATAAGGTCTCATGAATGCTTGTAGGACTTCTTTAAGCTTCTTGTTGCCATTATGCTTGGTTGTGCTCATATCAAATTGTTAAATTGTGCATGTGAATAGGATTTTGGGTGAAAAATTGTGTTAGAACACACTTGACCACATTTCAGTTATTAGGCTGTTTCTGGAGTTTTAGAACTCAAAATGGTATAAAGCTAGTACCTTTTGAAAGCTAAGACATATTCCTACACATGTTTTAGAAATATGCATGAGCTAATTTTTGCTCTAAGTGTCCCAAAAGTGGTCATGAAGAAGAGGTATCTTCTCTGGCCGGGTTTAGGGGAGCAGTATAGGTTGTTTTGATCATATCTGATTATTTAGGTGTCCAAATAACCTGAAACTTGTTCTATATGAAAGCTATCATCCTAAGCATTATTTGTTGAGAAGGACATTTGCCATAAAAATGAGGTTTATATGTCGGTTTAGGTGGTTAAAGTTTGAAGCGGAAAGTAGTCTTGTGACCTGTCGTCGTGAGAAACCTGAAGGGGGCTTCTGTCGCGAGCATGACCATGGTCGCGAGCACGACAGAACCTGCTTGACAAGTGTTTTTCTTCTCATTTTGAACCTTTTGGTTGGTAGGAACCCTTGCCTACCTTTACCCTCTTCTAGTTTGTATATTTTGTTATGTTTTCCCTTCCGAAATACACCGAACTTCATCGGAACTTTATGAGACATATTCATCACATGTTTAGAGTTTGTAAAAGAGTAAATAAATAGATATCACTTAGGAATGTAAGAGACTAAGGTTATAAATAAGAATATTGACTAAGGTACTTAAAAGTTTAATGAGTCGAACACTTTCAAATTCGTTCAATATTGACCTGATGCAAATTCTGTTAGGAGATTTGAAGTGAAATTCTATGATTTGTATATGATGTTAAGTTTGAAGTAAATGATTCTTTTAGGTGTGTCATAAACTGAAAATGAAATGAATCTTTCGTGTCTCGAATGGTTTTTATATGATTGTCTAGATAATGAATGATGCCTAATAGATTGAATAGTCTGAGATGTGTGTGTTGGAGTTCTTGAATTTAAGGTATGAATTTGAGGAAGTAATGTTTATGAAATTACTTATGGGCATTATAAGAATAAATATATTTTTATGTGAAGTTGTATTTAATTGAGAATGGACATGAGTGTGATCAAGTGTAGCTGCCATTGGAACTTGAATGGCATTGTCAAAGTGTGATGCATGGCTCTGTCTGTCGCGAGCGCGACAAAGGCCGTCTAGTTTTCTGTCGCGATTGCAACTAAGGTCGCGAGTGCGACTCTTTCCTATGCTACAAATGTATGTTGTTTGAGCTCTTGAACATGGGTTTTGACTTGTGATTTATATATGACCTATTGTGTAAATCGGGATATGCTATACCATGTAAGCTATAGTTGAAATGAATTTTTAAGCATGTTTAAGACTAAGATATGATTGTAATTAAAGGTTATGGTTGTTATATTTTATAGGAGCCATTAGTTTATAAATGAATTATGCATATGATTATTATTTGACTACAATAAAAGTATGTGCTTCTGAAAAAGTGTTAAATATAACATGTACATCATTAAAGGAAATAAGTATGCGTTTAGCTTGCGTTAGTCGAGTCGTGGATAGATAGGCATGCCTATAGAGTTCAGTTTGCTGCAGCCATGCGTATGCATTTTGGACCCTGATCAGGTCCTTGAATTGGATCCATGCGATCCCCATTTAACTTGAATCTTACTTAAGATTCCATGCGAAAATGTTTTTGAAACGAAAAGAAAAGAATGATTTTGATACCTTTGGGTATCCATGCGTTAAGAAAGTATTATAGGTACCTTCGGGTATCTATGTATTAGTCGTTATCCACCCCCTTGACTGGCATTAAATGAACAAGAGTGTGTGAATTAAACAATAAGTTATGAATTGATGACTATATGTGAAGACTTGTATGAAAGTATGTATTTTGTTATTGCAATTTAAATGCCTTATTGATTGGATAAATTACATGATAAGGCATCTGCTAAGCAAGATGTGTAAAATGAATCTTGGAAACCGAAAGGAATGTGAATAAGTGAACAAAGTGACATGAATGCAATGTGAAAAAGTGTAATAATGTATAAGTGATTTGTTAAAGTTGATATGCGAAGTAAGTGGTTATGTTGACTCCTTGAAAGTATCTAATTTATTATTATTGATATGATTATATTTTCTATATTATGCTTTTCTTTGAACTTATTTGACGGCCATTCTTAGTGGTCGTCCATATTTATGTGTTTCCCACTAAGCTTTATGCTTAGCACGGATTTTTTTTAATCCGTGTAGGTACTATTAATCGGATCGTTCGAGAGTCTTTTCGCAGCAGTCTAGGCCAATGCAAGATTATGAAGAGATTTTAGGGTAGGATTTGTACAGTCTTCGGAATGTTCAAGATTTGTAATTTTAAATTATAAGTTTTGTAAAAGTGATATTGGTTATGTAAAAGATCTATCTATAGTAAATTCTGAAGAAGTATACTTTATAGGGTGATTGTGTAATGAATTTATAGTTAATTATAATGTGTTTTTGAAAATGAAAGAAATTTTATAACTCATATTTCATCTTAAAGGTTTATAAGTTTTACATGTTTGTTTCGGTAATGCCCTTGACCGTCGTCGTAAACCACCGGTTCACGAAATGGTTTACTACGTACGGGTAAGGGGTGTTACACAAGCTCTCCGAACCTTCTGTCCATCTCTTGGGCAATTAGGGCACGAGTCTCTTCAGTCTGTTGCAAAGGATCAGCCATTTTTAATGCTTGCGAATGTCCTGGTAATGATGTTAGATCTCTGTCCACCAACCCAAACTCTGATTGCTCTTTAGGTAACTGTCAGGATCCCAAAACCAACCAGGCAAATAGTCTACGATGGCTGAAAGGTTGAAGGATTAGAATGATGTATGAATGACACACTATGTATGGTCGTGTTGTGCAACAAATGGTATACAATTGCTAAAAAAATCAAAGAGGTGTTAGAATGATGTATGCAATGATGGAACAAATTTATGCACAGGGTGATATGTTCATGTAAAGATTATATGCATAGAATAAAATGTACACACGCGAAATGAAACGTACATGTTTTTTTTATGCATGAATGACATGTAATGCATGATCGTGCTATGCAAATGGTCATTGATGATTGAAAGATCTAGGGATTACAATGATACATGTGATGCATGAAAAAAAATTATACATGGGATGATATGTACATGTGAAAAATAATATGCAAACAAAAGGATATACAATGCACGAAGGAAATGTATATGTTTTTTTTATTATTATTATTATTTTTAAAATGCATGAATGACACGCGATACATGAGCATGCTGTGCAACATCCACAACCACATGCAAGTAAGTAGATCCTTCCAACCTTATCACTCCCACACACGAGGTCACGCGGCCTCTTTCCTAGGTAGGTTTGATCCATGGGTTAGCAGGGAACCCAATGGATGCGTATGGTGCACGGTGGAAGCCCGGTAGCATAACAACTCTTAACTAATGTGCATACATATTTGACCATTGAGCATTTAGGCAGTCCAAATAAATCGACATGGGGCTATCGAGGCATGAAAGCTTTTGATTAGGTAACCAATCAACTTATTTAGGTTTGACCAATACAAAATGATCCATATAGCAAGCATATTATTATGGTTCATACCACCTAGGGGAAGTATCTACTTTCATTACATTAGCTTTTGCCAGGGTGATGATAATTTAGGTCTACCCAAGCATGATCCCTGCCAACGGGTCTAGCTCATCACGAGCACAATGATCAATTGGGTCTCCATTTAATATACCATGATCGTACGAGACTTGGGCTGGTGATTATCCTTAACACTTCCCTACATTGAGTGGATGTAGGGTCATGGTTTGGGAATGCACCGGGGCTGAGAGAGGGTACAAACTAGCGTAGATCTAAGGCTCTAGTGATATGCAATGCAATTTTGAAAAGGGACAAAATTTTAAATTAGAACTCAATTATATGTTTTAACCAAGGTACTTTCGAAGTGAAGTCTCCTTTAAGTCCCCAGCAGAGTTGCCACTGTGATGCGTGCCGAACCCCGAGTCACCCCGAAAACCTACTTTCAGGGTGTTCGGGAGAAGGTTCAAAAGACTTGCAAAAGATTTGAAAGGGCGTCTATTTTGGGCAATAAGGAGGTGTTTTGAAGTCGCCACCCAATAAAATATTGGGAAAGGTCGTCTAGCCTCACTGAACCTAAGACAGCGCATGTGTGTCTATTTTGGGCAATTAGAGATATTTTGGAATCCTCCTTCCAATAGAACATTTGAAAGATTCATCTAATGTCGTGAAGCCTAAGACGATGCATATACGTCTATTTTGGGAAAATTAGAGATATTTTGGAGTCCCCACCCCAATAGAACATTGGGACAGTTCGTCTAACCTCATGGAGCCTAAGACAATGCAACTTGGGCCTATTTTGGGCAACAAGAGATATTTTGGAATTTTCTTTCCAATAAAACATTGGAAAGGTTCATTTAACCTCGTTGAGCCTAAGACCAGAGATGCTTCGAGACTTCCTATTTATTCATACCATGATTAGATTTATGATTGAGTTTTGAATTTAAGATTTCATTCCTTTTCTCATACAATTTAATGCATTAATTAAAGCGCAGATCATTCACGTAATAAAAGCGATAAATGAAAGCAAGATTAACATAAGGTAAATGAAAATGCAATAAATTACAACAAAACTAGGGGCAGAATACAACTCCCATTGTAAATGAAATGTAAATCATACATAAAACAGGATATTTATTAAGGATGAGGACATTGGTCCTCGCATGCATACTTAAAGGAAAATGTGTTAAAGGTAATATTTTATTTGGATGGAAAAATTAGGACATTGGTCCCATTTTTATTAGAAAAAAAAATTCCAAGTTAGTTAATATAAATATTTTTGTGATTTTCTTTTAAACGTGCATAAAATAAATAATTTTATCAAAAATTACATGGTAAAATAAATGAAAAAGCCAAATAAAGAAAATAATACAAATAATAAAATGAAAGTTCAAACCAAATGAGCCTCCTGGATCTCCCCATGTGCTCGCGGGAATTTCCAAACAAAGAAAATAAGTGTTGGAATAAAAAACAAACACAAATAAAATTAATGTTAGTGATGTAATCAAGAAAATCAATTAAACACATGAAATAATAATAAATAAAAAATGCTTTGTGAAAGTCAAATAAAATAAATGACATGATGAAATAAATAAAACAACATGTTAACGGATTAATACATAAAAACATAAACATGATGATGATAATAATAATGATAATAAACAAACACATTTGAGATCACTGTTAGTAATTAAATCAAGAAAAATCAATTAAATGCATATAAAAAGATGAATAAAATGAAATGGAATAAAATACATCATAAATGAAAAAAATTAAATGAAATGATGAAACAAATAAAACAACATATTAATGAATTAATACATGAAAACATGAAATAATAATAATAATAATAATAATAATAATAATAATAATAATAATAATAATAATAATAATAATAATAAACGGTAACAAATAATAATAATAATAATAATAATAATAATAATAATAAACGATAACAAAATAATAATAATAATAATAATAATAATAATAATAATAATAATAATAATAATAATAATAATAATAATAATAATAATAATAACAAACGTATTAAATAAAACAAATATATAAATAATTGAATAAATAAATAAATGAAAACAATAAAAAATTACATATTAATCAATTAATTGTGAACAAGAGATAAAAATAATACAATAAAAAATAAACAAACAAAACAATGAGATCGGGCCCAGAATGTTTACCCTCAGAATTCAAATTCGATGGAGGGAAAAATGATGATTGATTTTCTTGCTTTGTTTTGCAAAATAGAAATAAAAATAAGAAAAATTGAAATTTTATTCCATGAAAGAAAATTGTTAAAAACAAATAATGGAAGAAATTAAAAATTCTCAAGAACAAAGAATCATCTTCTTTGTCTCAAGAATAAAAAATGGAAGAAAAATAAAAAAAAATTCTCTAAAACTATTCTCTTTAAAAAAATAATTGTAAAAATCTCGTTTTTTAGAAAACCAAATGAAAAATTGGATTTTAAGAACAAAAAAATTATGTTCTTTGCCCCAAAATCAATTTTTCATCAAAAAAAGATTCAATGTAAAATCTTTGAAAAAGCTAAATTAAAAAAATAAAATAAAAGAAAGTGAGAAAATTAGATTTTAAGAGCAAACAATTATGTTATTTGTCTCAAAATCAATTTTCCATCAATAAAATTCCATCTAAAAATCCTTAGAAGAAATTTTTTGAAGTCAAAAGAAGAAGAAGAGGAATTGGAGAAGAAGAGAATTTTTTTTTAAGAATAAAGAATAAAAAAATCTGAATTCTTGGTTGCGTCCTCTTTTATTTTCATCTTTTTCTATTTATATGCCTTAATAAAAAAAACCCTAACTAATTAAGAAAAGAAAATAAATTTAAATCAAAATATTTGTTATCTTAATTTTAAAAATCGAAAAAATCATGAAAATCCTTAAAAAATGGGATGAAAAATCAATTTTGGGGAACAAATCCCAAAAAAAGGCAAAAAATCACATTTTTTGCAGATCTGGGCGGATTCGGCGACCGACGGGCATGCGGAGCGCCCACTGAGCGAGCGCCAGGCACGCTGCGCGTAGGGGCTGCGCACTGGCGCTCTGTGCGCATAGACGAGCGCCGTACGCTACGCCCGCGTGCACGTGTAGGCGAGGCATGCTGCTCCCGTGTGCCAGCACAGGGACACGCGCCTGCGTACTGCCGTTGCGAGCTTGTGTGCTGCTGTGGCGCGCCGTCGATGCGGCCGATGTCCGAAATTTTTGTTTTTTTAGTTTCAAATTTGAATAAAACACTATAATTTCCAATATCTTTTTTTATTTTTAATTTTAATTTTAATCTTTAAAATTTTTTATTTTTGGTTCTAAAAAGCAATCTTGACAAGGAAATCATCACTTCCAACCTTTTTGCCTGTGAAGAGGCGTCTAATCATCATTGGGTAACTCTGATCTGAGCTGCCTCAGGACCTGGTGTCTACAGTATTATCAAGGAACGATAACTATTCTAACAAATGATTCAGTAATTGATGTTGTACCTAAATATGACTGAATATTAATAGTGGACTGAACATAAAAGTATTATTATTAAGGATAATAGTGCAGTCAAAAGTAATACTAATGACTGAAATGGAAATGTTAAGGTATAATTACAAAATGATACAAAAGATACAACGATAAACAACTGAAGTAAAGGATTGAATAAGACACTGTTGTAAGACATAAATTAAGTAAATTTAAAGATTGCAATGTTATATAGTCTAAATAAAGAAAAATATTTGTGTGTTCATGTATATTATTTTAGTCTTGGAAAATTTAGGATATGTATCCACCACTAGATATTTTAAATGCTCAGTGCGTAGTGTTGTTACTACGTGCAGGTTACGAAGATAGGAAGTTTTTAAGTGGCCGGATTTTCAATGACATACAAGAAGAGAAGTGAATGCAGAAATGAAAGAATAGGTATGGCATGTATACGACTTCGGTGGACTATATAGTTTATGATTTATATAGAGGTTATGTATGAAAAATTTAAACAGTGTTATGTAAGGGTTGCTCTATTATTATGGATATTTGAATGTGAAAAATTTTTATTGAACTGTTTATTGTTGCATTATTCTATTATGCTAGGTTTGACAATATAATTAAGGTCTTCAATTGCTGTAAGTTTAGTATAGAATATCATAAAAGTATTACACCCTTGTTCTTCAATGTTGACTATTTTATGTTATTTTGCATGGTTTCTCACTTATGGTATATATATATATATATATATATATATATATATATATATATGATTTAACACAGGAATTATAATATGTTTTACCATGTGATTAATAATTGAATTATAAGAATTAACATGTAGTCGTTAATTTGCGAATATATATATATATATATATATATATATATGAAAGAGCGTAAACCTGTTTGATAAGTTTAAATGTGTGCAGGATATCTAAGGGTATGAAGTTATTTGATATGCTTATATGACCACATAGACTTATGAAAAAGTACATGATCAATATTGAGAAAGATAAGTATGGTTGTTATGAATAACATGTAAATAATTTAGTGTATGATCTTATTAATGATACATATTGTAAAGAAAAAGGTGTAACTGTGATATGAGTATTATATGATGAATTTAATATGTGTAGCCTGCGTTAGTCGGTTGTGGATAAATAGGCATGCCTATATAGTTTTGTTAGCTACAGCCAATGCGTTCTGGACCCCGATCAGGTCCCCGTTTGGGTCATCGCGATCCTTATTAATTTGGGTCTTGTTTAAGATCCCCAATGTGAAAATGTTTTTGAATGAAAAAGAAAGAAACTATTTTTGTTGTACCTACGGGTACCAATGTGTTCACTCGTTATCCACCCCCTTGACTTAGCAGGCAAATAAATAAACACAAGAATGTGAATGGCTGTGACGCGCCCGAACCCCGCTCGCGATCCAGATGGCCCTCGAAAGTTCGCTTTTAGGACCCGAGGCCGGATGGAGGTTCATTAAAATCGTGAAAGCTGGTCGCTTCGCAATGGACAGGAATTTATCCAAATCCATTGTTGGCAGTCAACCTACGAGAGCGTCTATTGAGTATCATAAGGCAGGTATCACGAAGTCGCCACTCAATAAAACATTGGAAAATAAAATCTAACCTTATGAGGCAAAAACCAGAGAGAGTTCGGGACCTCACTCTTATTCATACTTTTGGTTAATATTATGTGAACAGGCCTTTAGAGTCAATTATTTTATCTCTCTTCTCACCCGAGTTATGCAATAAAATTAAAGCGCATTCAAGCATGTATAAAAAGCAGTAAATAAAGCAATAAATAAAATATAATTACAATTATCTAAAAATAAATGGAAAACCCTAAATAGCTCAAATACATACACAAATCGGGCTATTCATTTGGGCGGAAACATTGGTTCCCAACTATCTATTTTATAAAAAAAGTATAAAATTCTTAAATCGGTTTAAATCTTTTGGTTTGGGATGAAAACGAGGACATTGGTCCAGTTTTATTAACAAATCTTCATTTTAGTAGAAGACATTTTTGTGGTGGTTTTTTTTAAGTGCGGTCGAAAATCTTTTATTATTACAGACCACAAGCGAATAAAGAGAATAAAATAATAATTACATATTTCCAAATAATAAATAATAAATAAATCTTAATCTACCTGTTCCGACCATGCTTCTCAGACGAGCCACATGCCTCCCGCATTGCGGTCAAGACAGAAAATGATATTGGTTAATAATGAATAAATAAATAATTGAATAAATAAATAAGCAAATAAATGATTGAATAAAGTAAATTGAGAAAAATGAACAAGATTGATAATGGATCAAATTAAATTAAACGATAAATAAATAAACAATTGAATGAAATAAATTGAGAATTAATGAATATAAAAAGACAAATGACAATTATAATAATCAAATGCAATAAAAATGATGATGCTAATAATAATACCGTAAGATGATAATGAATAATAAATTGATAGATGGAAAATAAATAAATAATAATACTAATGATAATAACAAAAATAATTGTAAAGATAATAATAAATATAATAACAATAATCAAATCAAATAATACTAATAATAAATAAGCAATTGAATAATAATAATAATAATAACAATAATAATAATCAAATATAAAAATACAGAATAATAATAATAATAATAATAATAATAATAATAATAATAATAATAATAATAATAATAATAATAATAATAATAAATATATATATATAAAATAAATAATATCAATAACAAAAATATTAACCTAATACAACAACATCAATAATAAATCAAATAATAATAATAATAATAATAATAATAATAATAATAATAATAATAATAATAAAAATAATAATATAAAAAACAGAATAATAAATAACAAATAAATAAATATAGTAATAATAATAATTAATTAATAATAAACATAAAATACATAAATATATAATAATAATAATAATAATAATAATAATAATAATAACAGAAAATAAATAATTATATAATAATAATAATAATTAATTAATAATAATTCAGAATATTAAATAATAATAATAATAAATAAATATGAAAAAGGGGAAAGTGACTCGCCGGGGCTTCGCCGGAGGGGAGGTGGTCGACACCACCCATGCCGGAAGGTAGATTGGAGTTCCCAGAGTCCACCGTCGACGGCCACGCGACGAAAACAGACGCCAGAGTGCCGGTAACGGCACTGGAACGTGCGGGCTCCTCCTCGCCGTTCTCCTCCACAGCGGCCTCCGTCGGGCAGCTGCCGGTGGCCGGTGGATCGTCCCGCCACCAGGGTCACAGCGCCGCCGCGCGTGGTGACCTCCTCCGCCGGAGGTGGCCGGCGCCACCCCCTTTTCCTTTCCCTCTTTTCCTTCGTTTTCCCTTTCCGGCGTGTCCCTGTTTCCCTCTCTTATTTTGCTTTTATTTCATCTTTCTATTTCCCTTTTCTATTCTATTTTAATTCCTTTGATTTGTGTTCTCCCTTTCCCTGCTCTCTCTTTCTTCTTATTATTTTCTTTTTCCTTGCTCCTCAGTTCCTTCTTGCTCTCTCTCTGTGTTCTAATTTTTTCCTTTATCTTTGTTCCAGCCGAGAGAGCCCCCCTATTCTTGTTCTCATCCTTTTCTTTTTATACTCAAACTTAGGGTTAGTTTTGGTTCCTGATTTCCTCCATTTTTTAATTTCTCAATTAATTTACTTAAATTAATACACATCTAATTAATTAAATACCCTATTGATTAAAAACTATAACCTATTAATTAAATACTCTATATTTTTATACCTATTTAATTTTAATTAATCTATTATACTAACTAGTAAATTAACTAATTAATATTTAATTATTTATACTAATTGATATTTTACATATACTTTAATTATCTAATTAACTAATCCATTAACTAATAATATTAACTAATTCATCAACTAATTAATTTTTAATTTTACACACACATATATGTTTTTTCGAAGGAATTACCAAGGACCCAACATAATAATTTTAATTAATTTTTTTTCCTTTTTTTTTTAAACTTGACTCGGGACCCGATGTCTACAATGGCATAATAAGTTAAGAATTGATAAGTTTATGTGATGACTTGTAAGAAAGTATGAGAATAAGAATGTGATATGAATGTGAACATATTGTCTATTGTAGCTTATATGCTATCTGAGCTAGTGCTTTATGCATCTATGCGTTCTCAGATCCGTTATGGACCCTTATGTGAAATTGTGGGAATACCTTCTGGTACCTATGTGTATTGTATCCTACTTCCAATATCAGTTAAATAAAAGTATGGATAATAAATAATACATGGTATACTAATGGCATAATTAAAAAGGATGTATATATGTGTGAATTATAAGAATATTTTATTATAAATGGTTATTTTAGTAAGTATGTGTGAAAGACTGTTGATTGTATAAGGATATGTATGTGAAAAATGCATATCGTTAATCTGTTTAAAAGTTATGAGTATGGTTACTTATATGGGGTCAATATAGAGAATTATTAAAGTATTTTAATTTGTGTACTTGCTATAGTCACATACTTAGTAAATGAGTTATATGGATGCATTTATTTGCACGTATTGAAGATGCTTGTATGTTTGAACTTTGAATACATGTTATGATATGTGTTCTACCTTCAGGATCCTGGCCTTGATAACTAAGGTAAATATGTCAGGTAAAGAACCTATGTGCATTGTATATGTGTGAACATTGTATTTTGGCTTTACGTGAATAGGTTAGGTGAATATTGATTAGTACTTAAGACAAAGTGAAATAAACAAGGAAAAGATAATTGGATTTAGGGTATGAATTTACGATAAATTAAGAGAATGTGTATTGAATATTTTTCTATAGAACTACGTGGTTTCGATTCCCGATCTTTGGGATATGTAGGAAGCTTGAAATTGCCATTTCAAGCCCGAACCAAATTTTATAATATTTATATATGTTTAAGAGTTCTGATGGGACTAAGTATATGTATTTCATATATATGTAATGAGATTATTTATAAATGCAAATTTTGAATGCATGTTGAAATGGGAATGTTTAGAATTTGATTTGACAATTAACAGGAATATAATTATTTTTGAGAAACTAATAGTAGAAAATATTTAGGCAATATGATGGCATCGTAGGGAGCTTAAGTAATTGTAAGAAGACTATTTATATGTGATTGTACTAGACAAAGATAGGTTTTTGAATTTATAATTAATCTAATATCAATCAATTTGAATTGTATATTAAGATTGTTATATGCAAGATAAACGTACTCTATATATATGTGTTAATTGTGGATGTGTTTTGCATCTAGGACCATTGCAAGTGGCTGTTTATTCTATGTTTTCCCTACTAAGCCTTTGCGCTTAGCACGGGTGTTTGTCCGTGCAGGTTAAGGAGATAAAAGTTCCGTCCGGGCATTCCGCAGTGGTTTTGGCCAACGAGTCTGTAAAGTGTTGTTTGAGATCTTTGTAAATAATTGTAATATAATTAAGTTTTGTTCTGTAATATATGATGGGCCGTGTTATGTAAAGTGAATAGTAGTAAGCAAGGGACGTATGTGTATGTGATGTATGGGTCGGTAGTGCTTTGATTTTTAAAAATTTATTATTCAGTTTCTTTGATGGATATGTTTATGTCTCTGTCTGGTAAAACCCTCCACTCATCGTCGCACACCGCTTATGTTATCATACGGGGTGCTACGTATGGGTAAGGGGTATTACATTACATCCTTTTCTAAGACATCGATAGGCTTGCATGGTCGAAATCACATTAGACATTTTTAAAAATTTATTATTCAGTTTCTTTGATGTTTTGACAACTAATCCATCCCCAATATCAAATCAAACTCATGAAAAGGTAGGGCAATTAGATTAGCAGAGAATTCTCTATCCTGAATTACTATGGGCAATTTCTGTACATTTGATTAACATTGACACTATAACCCAGGGGACTTGTCACATGTATATCATATTTTAACTGTTCTACCAGTGGCATTTTATCAAACATGTGATGTAAGCACGACCAAGGAACCAAGAGATGAGCTAGCTTTACCAGAAGGCCCAGTGACCAGATCAAGAGCCAAGAAATTCAAGGAGAGTCTCAAAGCCTACATGGGCCGAATGGTGGGAGATATGGACAAGCAAGAGGAGTTGGGGTCGAATCTTCAAGAGGGAATTCAAGTGGGAATTCAAGTGGGCTCTTTAATTTGTATAAAGCCATTGGAATAAGCTTTGAGCAGCCCAATCCTTATGTTAGGCGTGTGGGCTTGTATTTGGGCTCTTAAGTTGTGTTTTATTATCTTACTTAAGTTATTGGACTTATTTTTGTTATTAGGTTTATTTTAGTGAATGGGCTTAAGTAGCTGTATTTTGGGCAGCCCATTGTTAAGGCCTTTTTAATTAGGGTTAGGGTTATGTTTAGGAGGATATAAATCCATCCTTAACTATTTTGTATTCAGATTATGATATTGAATGAATTTTGGCCGAATTTCACCTTTGGAGAGGATTTGTCTTCTTCGATTGCATCAGGAACGATTTTCTTATCAAGGTATTCATCTTGTGGCGAATTTCTGTTCTTGTTATTTTAATCAATCTATCATAAGCGTTTCCTTTCATTTTTATTGATTGGGGGTTCTTTAGATTGGGGATTTGATTTCTGTCCTCTGTTCTTGCCACTTTGTGTGTTTGGGGTTTCGGGTTCTAAATAACCTAGGGGTTCCGCATCATTTGGTATCAGAGCTTGGATTTGGATTAAATTCTTATTTATCCATGTCTGTTGCTGTTCTAGCTGTTTAACAAAGATTTAAAAAAAAAAAAAAAAAAACGAGATCAGATTTGTTTTGGCCATAACTTTTGACTCCGGTGTCCGTTTTTGCTCCAAAAGTACTTTTCGGAAAGGGAATTTCGAGATCTACAAAAATAGGCAGCTTTGCTGCCTAACTAGCCCTTTAAATTCCAGAAAAACATCGTTTAGGCCTCCGAAATTGGGTCTGAAGTTTGAAAAAAAAATAATAATAATAATAAAAAAAAAAAAAATTTTGCGGCTGGAACCATATAGGGTTACTTCAATTAGGGTTAATTGAGTTTCATTTGGATTGAACTTTACCTTGGGCTTGGGCTTGTTCATTAGACCGAATCTGTTTTGGGTTTAACTTGAGTCCATTGAGCTGGGTCCGGTTTCCTTCACTTTAAGACATAGTGGATAAGTCATTTGGGTTTCCTAATCTTGTCTTAACCTAGACATAATAGTTTCCTTTTCTGTCTTAGTGTCATTACATAGTTTCCTTTTCTGTCTTAGTGTCATTACATACTTTTGCATCCGAATTGACTTTTCTATTAGAGAAATTTCAATTTCTGCATTTATGCATTAGTTTTGTCATTTCTTTCATTCTTAAGTTTCCATCTTTGGTGATTTTGTTCTTTTGCTTCCGAATACATTATAATTAACAAATTGATTCTTGTTAATTCACCATTGAATATTCAGATAGCATACACTTCTTCTTCTTGTATGTTCATTTCAGTTTCTTCATTTTCGGTATTTTGCTTCTAGAATTGAGCCTATCTCCTTTGTTAGGTATTATCATTGCATTCCAATTTTTTTTTAATTTGCTGTTTGTGAATTATCTTGAACTGGATTTGAGTTCTGAAGTGCAATTGGAGATAGCAAATAGAGTGGAAAAAGGCTTGAGTGTGTGAGCTCATAAGAGGGTAAAAGCCAGGATTGAGCGAAACACGAGGAGAGTGACATCATTTGAGTGCAAACACGTGAGGGAGTGTTGTGAGGTAGTCAAACTAACCTTTTTGCAGGTCTATAAACAATGAGTGACGAATCCAGCAAGAAAGGAATGTCCCAAGAGGAGATTGCCTTTGCATTACAAGCAATGCAAGGAACGTTTGAGAGGTTCATGAGGGAAATGGGAAATGTTAATGACAGGCTGGACAGGTTGGAAAGTACTACTACTACTAACACCACCAGGAGGAATGCAAGGAGGGGTCAGTTTCGTAATGATGAGGATGACCAAGATGATTATGATGGAGATGAAGTGCAATCTGTGAGAGGAAGGCCGAGAAGGGAAGAAGACAGAGATAGCAACATCAATGCTATCAAGATGAGGATTCCATCATTCCGAGGCAGAAATGATGCTGAGGAGTATTTGGAATGGGAAAGGAAGGTGGAGCTGGTTTTTGCTTGCCATACCTATTCAGAAAATAAGAAGGTAAGACTTGCTGCTGTTGAATTTTCTAACTATGCTTTAGTATGGTGGGATGAATTGAACAAAACCAGAAGAAGAATTGGCGAAGCTCCTGTAGCTAGTTGGGAAGAAATGAAGAGAATCATGAGGAAGAGGTTTGTACCAAGCTACTACTACAGGGATATATATCAACAATTGCAAAGACTCACCCAAGGGTCTAGGACAGTAGAAGATTACCACAAGGAGATGGAGATGTTGATGATTAAAGCCAATGTTGAAGAAGAAGAAGAAGCAGTCATGGCTCGGTTTCTGAATGGCTTGAATAGGGAGATTGCTAATGTCGTGGAGTTACACCCATTCATTGTCATGGAAGAGTTGGTAAACATGGCCATGAAGGTGGAGAGACAATTGAAGTATAGGGGAAGCCATAGAGTTCAGAATTCGGGTTCAACTTCAAATTGGAATCCGAAGTGGAAAAGGGAAGAGAACAAGACTGTTCAGAAGTCCAATGATTCCAAAGACAAATCCAAGGATATCAAGAGTGGCAAAACCGACTCAAAAGGTACTTCTAATGTAATCCCTTCTAATACTAAACATAGAGAAGTTAAATGCTTTAAATGTCAAGGGCGTGGTCATTATGCATCTGAATGTCCAAATAGGAAGTCTATGTTTATTAGGGGTGGGGAAATTGTATCTGAATCTGATGGGGATCATGAATCTGATAGTGATGAAATGCCACCTTTAGAGGACTGTTCTGATAATGAGGAGTTTGTTGAGTATGCTGTTAAGGGAGAATCCTTAGTTATTAGGCGTGCATTGAATGTGAATGTAAAAGAAGATAGCCTAGAACAGAGGGAGAACATCTTTCACACTAAATGCTTGGTAGGTGGTAAAGCTTGTAGTCTGATTATAGATGGGGGTAGTTGCACAAATGTTGCTAGCAGTACCTTGGTAGAGAAATTGGGGCTCAAATGTGAGAAACACCCTAGTCCTTATAGGCTGCAATGGCTGAATGATAGTGGTGAAGTCAAAGTGACCAAGCAGGTAGTTGTCTCTTTTTTCCATTGGTAGATATGCTGATGATGTTGTATGTGATGTTGTGCCTATGCAGGCTGGTCATGTATTGTTGGGTAGGCCTTGGCAATTTGATAGGCGTGTTATGCATGATGGGTATTTAAATAGGTATTCTTTTATGTATAATGGGCAGAAAGTCATTCTTGCACCAATGTCACCTAAAGAAACATACATGGAGCAGTTGAAAATTCAGCAATCTTCAAATGGGAATTCGGGTAGTGAGATAAAAAAAAAAAGAAGAGAGAAAAGAGGCCATGAGAGAAAAGAATAAAAATAAAGGCCCGATGGTGAGTGACTGCACTAGTGAGGAAAAGAAAGTGGGATGTGCAGGAGATAAGAAGTTAGTGAGTGAGAGGAAAGAAAAAAATTTAAAAGGTGAGAGAAAAGAAATTGAGAGGAGTGAAAAAGTAAAGAATCAACCGTGTTATTATGCCAAAGAGAGAGAAGTTAAGAGTGCATACTTAGGCAAGAGAGCTCTAGTCTTGATTCGGTTTAAGGAAACTTTGTTTACTGAAACTGACCTTAACCCCGAGTTGCCTAGTGTTTTTGTGACCTTATTGCAGGAATATGAAGATGTCTTTCCAGAAGAAGTTCCACATGGATTGCCACCCTTGAGGGGGATTGAGCACCAGATTGACCTTGTACCCGGGGCTCAAATACCTAACCGTCCAGCTTACCGAAGCAATCCAGAAGAGACGAAGGAGTTGCAAAGGCAAGTGGATGAACTGCTACAAAGGGGGTATGTGAGGGAAAGCATGAGTCCTTGTGCAGTACCAGTTCTTTTGGTGCCTAAGAAAGACGGGACTTGGAGGATGTGTGTAGATTGCAGGGCGGTCAACAAAATCACTGTAAAGTATCGCCACCCTATTCCTAGATTAGATGATATGCTTGATGAATTGCATGGTGCATGTTTGTTTACAAAAATTGATTTGAAGAGTGGCTATCATCAGATTAGGATGAAAGAGGGAGATGAGTGGAAAACTGCGTTTAAGACTAAATACGGATTGTATGAGTGGTTAGTGATGCCTTTTGGGTTGTCTAATGCACCTAGTACTTTCATGCGCTTAATGAATTATGTCTTGCGTGAGTTCCTTGGAAAGTTTGTAGTTGTGTACTTTGATGATATTCTGGTTTACAGCAGATGTTTAGATGATCATATTTTGCATGTCAAAGCTGTTTTGAGTGTGCTGAGGAAGGAGAAGTTGTATGGAAACCTTAAGAAGTGTTCTTTTTGCATGGATAAAGTAACTTTCTTAGGTTTTGTGGTTAGTGAGAAGGGAGTGGAAGTTGACACTGAAAAGGTGAAGGCTATTCAAGAATGGCCAACGCCTAAGACTATTAGTGAGGTGAGGAGTTTTCATGGCTTAGCTAGTTTTTACAGGCGATTTGTTAGGGATTTCTCTACTATCGCCGCACCATTGAATGATATAGTCAAAAAGAATGTTGGATTTAAATGGGGAAAAGAGCAAGAAAATGCTTTTTGCATGTTAAAAGAGAAATTATGTACTGCTCCTGTTTTGTGTTTGCCTGATTTTTCTAAAACTTTTGAGATAGAATGTGATGCTTCTGGGATTGGTATAGGTGCTGTTTTGATGCAGGAAAGACGTCCCATAGCATATTTCAGCGAGAAGTTGAGTGGGCCAATTTTGAACTATTCCACCTATGACAAGGAGCTTTATGCATTGGTGAGAGCACTTGAAGTGTGGGAGCACTACTTGCTGCCTAAGGAGTTTGTGATTCATAGTGATCATCAATCCCTCAAGTATTTGAAGGGACAAGGGAAACTGAACAAAAGGCATGCAAGGTGGGTGGAATTTCTAGAAACATTCCCATATGTGATCAAGTACAAGCAGGGTAAGGAAAATGTGGTGGCAGATGCACTATCCAGAAGGTATGCTTTGATTTCTATGCTTACTTCTAAATTACTTGGATTTGAGCATTTGAAAGAGATGTATGTTGACGATACTGATTTTGCTTCTGTGTATCATGCATGTGAGCGTGCTGCATTTGACAAGTATTATAGGCATGAATGATATCTTTTTAGGGGAAAACAACTTTGCATTCCTACATGTTCTATTAGGGAGTTGCTTGTGAGGGAGTCACATAGTGGGGGGTTAATGGGGCATTTTGGTGTGCAAAAGACCTTGGGCATGCTTAATGAACATTTTTATTGGCCAAATATGAGAAGAGATGTGGAGAGGGTTTGTGCCAGATGCATTACTTGTAAGCAGGCTAAATCTAGAACAAAGCCTCATGGGTTATATACACCATTGCCTGTACCTAGTGAGCCTTGGACTGACATTTCTATGGATTTTGTTTTGGGTTTACCTAGGACCAGGAAAGGGAGGGACAGCATATTTGTTGTTGTGGACAGGTTTAGTAAAATGGCTCATTTCATTGCTTGCCATAAAACAGATAATGCAACAAACATTGCTGAACTTTTCTTTAGGGAAGTGGTTAGGTTGCACGGGGTGCCAAGAACCATTGTATTAGATAGGGATGTCAAATTTCTAGGTCATTTTTGGAGAGTTTTGTGGGGGAAATTAGGTACTAAGCTTTTATTTTCTACTACATGTCATCCCCAGACTGATGGGCAAACTGAAGTAGTTAATAGAACCTTAGGAACTATGTTGCGTGCTATTGTTGGAAAGAATTTGAAAACTTGGGAGGATTGTTTGCCATTCATTGAATTTGCATATAATCGTGCTATACATTCTTCTACAGGGTTTTCACCATTTGAGATTGTCTATGGTTTTAATCCTTTAACTGTGTTGGATTTAACGCCTTTACCTTTGAATAAGCTTGATAGCTTAGATGGCAAAAAGAAGGCTGATTTGGTTAAAGAGATACATGAGAAAGCACGTGAACAGATTGAGAGGAAGAATCGCATGTATGCACAAAAGGCTAACAAAGGGCGAAAACAAATAATTTTTGAACCAGGTGACTGGGTTTGGGTGCATATGCGAAAGGAACGGTTCCCACAACAAAGGAAGTCAAAGCTTGATGCAAGGGGTGATGGGCCATTTCAAGTTTTGCAACGCATCAATGACAATGCCTACAAGATTGACTTACCAGGTGAGTATGGCGTTAGTGCTACCTTTAATGTTTCTGATTTATCTCCTTTTGATTTTGACTCAGATTCGAGGACGAATTCTTTCGAAGAGGGAGGGGATGATGTGAGCACGACCAAGGAACCAAGAGATGAGCTAGCTTTACCAGAAGGCCCAGTGACCAGATCAAGAGCCAAGAAATTCAAGGAGAGTCTCAAAGCCTACATGGGCCGAATGGTGGGAGATATGGACAAGCAAGAGGAGTTGGGGTCGAATCTTCAAGAGGGAATTCAAGTGGGAATTCAAGTGGGCTCTTTAATTTGTATAAAGCCATTGGAATAAGCTTTGAGCAGCCCAATCCTTATGTTAGGCGTGTGGGCTTGTATTTGGGCTCTTAAGTTGTGTTTTATTATCTTACTTAAGTTATTGGACTTATTTTTGTTATTAGGTTTATTTTAGTGAATGGGCTTAAGTAGCTGTATTTTGGGCAGCCCATTGTTAAGGCCTTTTTAATTAGGGTTAGGGTTATGTTTAGGAGGATATAAATCCATCCTTAACTATTTTGTATTCAGATTATGATATTGAATGAATTTTGGCCGAATTTCACCTTTGGAGAGGATTTGTCTTCTTCGATTGCATCAGGAACGATTTTCTTATCAAGGTATTCATCTTGTGGCGAATTTCTGTTCTTGTTATTTTAATCAATCTATCATAAGCGTTTCCTTTCATTTTTATTGATTGGGGGTTCTTTAGATTGGGGATTTGATTTCTGTCCTCTGTTCTTGCCACTTTGTGTGTTTGGGGTTTCGGGTTCTAAATAACCTAGGGGTTCCGCATCAACATGTGCTTAGTAACTGATCCTTTCGAGCTTTCATGGCATAAGCTCATGTAGGCATAGTAGTAAAAGGTCGATATACCATTTCAGATGTTGTGCCTCCTATATGCTAACCTGAACCATTCCGACCTCTACCTCTACCATGAGCTATTGGAGGGGCATTTGATCCTCTTCTATCACTTCCTTGCTGATCTTTAGCAATTCCTGGCTCCTTAGGACAATTTGCTAAGAAATGATCTGTGCTCCCACATCGAAAGCATCCTCATATTAGTTTTTAACAACTACCAAAATGATGTTTGTTGCAATGAGGACACTCGGGTGAACTACCTTGTCCAGATGGAGAACCCCTACCGGTACCTGATGCTTAAGGAGTTCCTTGCCTTCTTCCCCTGGTAGCAGAACTTTGTACTGATTCAGCTTGGGGCTCTCTAGCCCTTTTACCTGAAAAGGAACCACCCTTGGAGTAACTCCTCCTTTGACCTCTCTCATGGCTAATTATCTCAGTCTTTCCACTTTCATAGCCGCTTGTACTAACTGATAGAAATTCATCGATTGTAAAGAGGTAGTAACTTCAACATATCTCCTAATGGAATCATTCAAACCGCCTTCAAACTGTGTACATCGAAATGATTCAGTGAGAATAGGTTCCAGAGCATATTCGCTAAGATGGCTGAATTCTTTTTCATATTCAGATACAAATAAATTATGTTATCTCAGATTTAAAAACTGCTTCCACTTTATCTCCCTGTAAGCTTTAGTAATATACCTACTCTTGAATTCTTGCATGAAGAAATCCCAAGTAAGTGGATTAGGATATTAGGGATGGCGTCGAACCAATTTCCACCAATCATAAGCGGCATCTTGCAAAAGGGAAACCACACAAGTGGCCGTTTGCTCAGGAGGACATCTCACTTCCTTAAACATTCTTTGCAACTTCTTAAGCCAATACTTAGCTTTATCATATTCTTCCAAGCTCGTACCATGAAATTCTTCAACCCTATTTTTCCTAACTGCATCAATTGGTGCTCTAGTGGCTGTCATCCGATCTAAAACACGTGCCATATGTTGTGAAATTTTAAGTAAGGCTTCAGTTGGCATGACAGGAACATCTCAGTCCTCTCTTGGTGGTTCAGCAGGACTCGAGATTAATGGATCTCGATCCCCAGGATTCACACTTTCAGTTGACCCTTCACCAGTGCCTCAAGATGAGTCCATTATGGATGCTATAAGAAAACAAGAACATCCGCATTAGGCCAACAAAATCCTATGAATGCACAATCGGGTTTTACTAGTTGTCTAGAATTGCCTAAACCTATGCTCTGATACCAATAAATGTAACACCCCTTATACCCCTTTCGGAGAACAAGAGGGTGCACAAATAGAATACATGTCTAACAGCTAGAAATATAAAATTTCATCATTCATTAGTGTAATGACCTGAAATCTACCCTAGTAGCATTTTGCTTAATTAGGGTAATTGGACAAGTTTGATTTAGGGTTTCTAATTTTGGATTTAAGTGTAATTGGAAAGAGGACTTAATTGCATGAAATAAATTAGTTAAGTGACTAAAGTGTAATTGTGCATGACTAATTAAGGGAAGGATTAATTAAGGTTAATGAAGATTAGATTAACTTTATTGAAGGCTAGTGCATTCCATGTGTCTTGAGCTGGTATTGCCAACTCAACTCCTCCATGCATTATATAGGTTGGAGGTAGAATTTGTCTCATTTGCATTTCCCTTGTCCGGCCATTTCCATTCTTTTGTTCTTCTTGTTCTTGTTCTTGTTCTTCTTCTTCATCATCTTCAGTCTTAGTCCATCAAATTTCTATTGATTGGTTGAGTTGTGAGCTATGTTGTGTGTTCTTAGCTAATCAAGGTAAGTTATGATGTTAGATTCTTCTTCTTCTCCATTTTCTTTTCTGTATTGATTTGGAATTGATCCCCTATTCCAATTCTGGAAATTAGATGTGTGTTGTAGTGGAAGAAACCAAAAAACCTAAAGGAAAGGAGAAGCTTAGTGAGCCTAGTGCCAAGTGAGCTCTTTGGATCAAAAGAGTTAGAGGTTTGGAAGACTATGTGTTTGTGTGTGCTAAATTGGTAGTGGATATAATTTGAAATTCATAATTGTGTTGTGCATTAAAATAAATTGAAGATGTGTATTGTTATATTAAATTGATTACTATGAAGTTTATTGACCTATAAGCATGAAACCTTGTTTTAGGAGACTTGAGAATTTGTTGTGTAATTTCTGAGTTAATGAAAATCTATTGTGAAATGAAATGTGTTGAAGTGTTCATGCACGTGTTAAAGTAGTTCTAGATTGAGTTTGGAGAACTGGTTATGCCAATTTGGTTGGTTTCAAGCTTGATGAGCTTGATTGTGTAAAACTGGTTTTGAGGTTCATCTTGACCTATTTGGACTGTTTGTGTTATAAGATGAGTTTTACACCTCTAAAATGAATGAGGCTAATTGGATTAGAATCATAATGTCCATGTCTATAATTGCTATAGACGTAGTCCTTTTGTTTTGGGGAATCTAAGGTCTTCAAAATTGCCCATATTTGTAGCTTAAGTTCTGTAGGAGGGCTGTGACGTGCACCAAACCCTGGGCGGCCCTGAATGACCCGCTTTTAGGGTATTTGAGAGAGGTTCATAAGACCTGCAAAAGATTACAAGGGAGTCTATTTTGGGCAATAAGGAGGTTTCTTGGAGTTGCCACCCAATAAAATATTGGAAAAGGTCATCTAGCCTCACTAAGCCTAAGACAGCGCAGGTGTGTCTATTTTGGGGCCAGCAGAGACATTTTGGAATCCTCTTTCCAATAGAACATTGGAAAGATTCATCTAGTCTCGTGAAGTCTAAGATAATGCACGTATGTCTATTTTGGGCAAGCCAGAGATATATTGGAGTCCCCATCCCAATAGAACATTGAGATGGTTCGTCTAACCTCGTGGAGCCTAAGACGATGCAATTTGGGCCTATTTTGGGCAACAAGAGATATTTTGGAATTCCCTTCCCAATAGAATATTGGAAAGGTTCATCTAACCTTGTTGAACCTAAGACCAGAAATGGTTTGGGACTTCCCATTTATTCATACCTTGATTAAGTTATAATTGAGTTTTGAATTTAAGATTTCATTCCTTTTTTTCATACATTTCGATACAAGAATTTAAAATCCAGATCAACCACGTAAGGAAAAGCGATGAATAAAGCAAAATTAAAATAAAGTAAATAAAAGCATAATTAAGTTACAATAAAACTAGGGCAGAATACGGTTATGTTAAATAAATGCGAACCATACACAAAACGGGGTATTCATTAAAGGTGAGGACGTTGGTCCTCACATGCAATATTTAAACAAAAATGGTGTTAAATTGTTTTTCTTGATTGGATGGAAACTAGGACATTGGTCCCATTTTATTTAAGAAAAAATCCGTTCATTTTGTATAAATCTCCTTGCCATTTTTGCATTAACGTGTTCACAAAATAATATACAATAAATAAAAATTGAAACTTAAAATAGAAGCAAATAGGATAAAAAAATGAACCTAATTGATGTTCCTGAATCGCTTCGGTGGGATCTCTGTTTCTCAATACCCCAAGTTCAAAAAAAAACAATTAGACTCACAAAAAAAATAGAGAACGCGTTAGTAAATTAATCAAACAACAATAAGTATGATAAAATAAATAAGAATGAAGACGCTATAAAAAATCACATGGAAAATAAGGAAAAAACAAGAATAAAAAAATGTAAGTAAAAGAAGATAAAGAGAAAGAGGAAGGAAGGCCCAGGGACGGCCCACATTGCGTGAGCAACGGCTGTCCTTGGGCCGACTACGGGAAGAGGCGGAGTTTCGCAACGGCCCGTTGCTCGGGTGAGTGGTGGCCGTTGGTGGACCCTTAGCCCGTCGGTCGTCCTAGATCTGGAAAAATGAAGAATTCCGATTAAACCTTAATTTTTACAATTAATTAATTACCTTTTCGAGCAATTAGCCACAAAAAAAAATTAATATGGAACAACAGAGTGAATTAAAGGTTGATCCAGAATGTTTACCCTCGGAATATTACCTTCTGAAGGCGAATGTCACGTCATTTCTGCCCTTGAATTCTACATGGGTTATTCAACGATGTGCAATTTCGGGAAATTTTCTATCGCAGCATTGTATTTTTTCGAAATTAAATCAAGAAAAGAAATTTATATTTTTCCTTCTCGATATTTCTGTAGCAAATGTGGAATGTCAAAAAGGCTAAATCGAGTAGAAACAAATTGATTTCGTTTTCTCGGATTCACCTTAATTTGAAAAGATTTGATGGAATTTTTGATGAAAATAAGAAAAAACTCTTTCTGAATTTTCAGCAAGAAAACTCCATTATTTTGATAAAAATTGCTAACCCCCGATAATGAACCTCACCCCCCTATAATGTGGAAAATTCAAAAAGTCTTAAAATTGGAATTTGAATTTGAAAGAGATTTGCAAAATCCGATCATAACCGCTAAATCTCAAAGAATATTTGAAAATCAAATCAAATATTTGAAAACATTTGAAGAAGATTTGGAAATCAAAGAGAATATTTGGAAATATTTAGGAAATATTTTTTAAATCCCCTGAAATCCACTCAAATCCGCCGCAGATCGCAGACCGACAGGCATCTCTTAGCATATCGACAGGCATCGGTCGCCAGGGCAGCTGCGGTCATTTTGAGCGATGGGCAATCCTGAGGGATGGGCTCAAGTTATGGACATCGCTTACATGAGGGACGGGCCATCCAAGCGAGCAACGGTTGTCGCTCCGGCAAGGGATGGGCATCCTTGGAGTGAGTGACGGGGATTGCTCGCTCGAGGGACAGCATCCCTCAAGCGTGAGCGACAGACGTCACTCGCGCGAGGGATGATCATCGTTCGGAGCGAGCAATGGGTCATTCTTTGACATACGGGTATCCCATCAGTCAACCCTAAAGACCAATTTTCATTTCAGAAACTTCTTTTTTGACACACAGCAACCTCTCGTTGTCAGAAATCCTTGATCCTTGTGAATTCAAAGGGCAAAAATCTACAACTCTCGTCCTTTTGCCCTAATATGGGAACCGATATCTTCATCTAGTAACTCTAATCTGGTCTGCCTTAGGACCCGGTGTCTACAGTTGCCCCCAATTTTGCGGAAACTAGTGCACTAGTGTCTAGATGAGCTAAAATTCAGAGAAAAGGAAAGAAATGTGTACCTGAGGCAGTCCTTACCTTTTCGTTGTGCTTGAGACTTGTGGCTTGTCGCCACTGAGTTGTAGCATACTCTACTATGAGCCGTTCACAATCATTTGCTGATCACTATCCATCCTGCACGGCATGTCCTTGCTAACCCCCATCCGATCTGCAAGGCATCTGATTGCTGCCGTTGAGGTGTAGTGTTATCTAGCTATGACTTTATTGTGATTGTTCTGCTGTTCCCCATCCGATCTGCACGGCATGCGCTTGCTAACCCCCATCTGATTTGCAAGGCATCTGATTGCTGCCATTGAGCTATAGTGTTATCTAACTGTGGCTCGTTCGCAATCATTTTGCTGACCGCCATTTAGTTTGCCATTGCATGCTCTTGCTAACCCCCATTCGGTCTGCAAGGCACCTGATCACTGCCTTTGAGCTGTAGTGTTATTCAACTGTGGCTCAATTGTGATTTGTTCTACCGCATTTATCCTGCCGGTCTCCGTTCGGCCTGCACGGTATGCACTTGCTAACCCCCATCCGATCTACAAGGCATGTGATTGGATATACCGTATTTGTCTTGCTTGCCACTTTCGGGCTCGCACGTTATACTCTTACTAACCCCCATCCGGTCTGTAAGACATGATCTTTGAGTTGCTGACCACAATCTGGTCTGTATGACTTCTGATTGGTTGACCATTATCCGGTCAATAATTGGTTGACCCCCATCCGATCAACGTGATTTCTGAGTGGGTGACCACCATCCAGTCAATGTAATCTCTGATTGGCTGACTACTATCCGGTCATGATTTTTTATTTAATTGACCTCCATCCGATCAAGATAATTTCTGACTGGTTGACCACCATCCGATCAAGATAATTTCTGACTGGTTGACCACCATCCGATCAAGATAATTTCTGATTGATGCATCGTGGGTTGTTCCGCCTGTAATTTCAAAGGACTTTGTTACCCCATTGCGTTATTTGGATCTTTTAAAAGCGTGAATTTTTGCCCTTTTGACTTATTTGACCATTTTATTGTCTCTGTACATCTTTGTTTATCATTGTTCATTTTTATCCATTTTCTATTATATACTTGTTCGTATTTGTTGCATTATTTCAATACATCAGCTACTCTCAAAGCCAAACATGAAGCACTAGCAAGAATATACATTGCTAAAATAAAAGTAAATTTAACAAAGTGAAAATTCCACTAATAAAACAAGTATGGATTTTGTACAAAAGATAACAAAATATAAGACTCCCTGAATGTACGCTATAGGGGAAAATAATATGTGGGCTCCTTCAGTTCCTCCTCATCGTCTAATACGTGGATGGGCTGAGCACCAGACGAGAAGGGTCCTTCTGTGGAGGTAGAGGGCCCAACTCTCAAGGTTGGAGGCTGGCTGGCAGGGGCTGATGGACCTGCTCCAGTAGGTGGCTGAGAATGAATGATAATCGGGGGTAGTGCCACCGGTGATGGCTTCTGGGATGCTCGGGTGGCCTGTTGAAACTGGACCTAAGCATATCCATCTAGGAATGGCTGCGCGCAAGTCCTAAAAAACTCTAATGTCTTGTTGATCACCCTACCCAGACCCACAATAGCCTGAGACTGCTCCAAGCCCTGACGTTTGGACGCATCTCTAATGCCTGTGAGCCTAGTCTTAGTCTACTCCCTCAGGTCTTGAATGGATGTGGATATAGTCAGTACAGCACCCTCTAATGCCTCCACCCAAAATCTGAGAGCAGTGACAGACTCATCTACCATCTGGATAGCCTCATCTACCCTCTGGGCTGCCGCCATCTGTGAGGCACTCAAACCCTATCTCAACTCCACGATTAGTCTCCCTTGCTCTTCTATCACCCTCTCCTGCTGATCTAGGTGCTCGAGCAAGACTCGATCTCTCTCCTCCTATTGGTCCAGGCACTCAAGTAGGGCTCGATCCCTCTCCTCCTACCGTCACGCCAGAGCGGCCAAAGTAGCAGTCATGGCAGCAATGATGTTCAAGTGTGCTGGCTGAGGCTAAAGTGATGGGTTGGTCTATGCTGGCTGTGCCAGAGGCCGTGGAGGTGGAGGTGTTGTGTATGTGGATGCCCCTAGATCCCCTATCCTACTGTAAGGATGAAACCTCCGGTCTCTCGAAGCTCGGAGCGTTGAACTCATGGAGTGGTGGTGGTGTGAGGCTTTGTGCTCTCTGTGACGATGAGGTGCTTAGCAGGTCATCCACACTAAACTCAATGTCCATATCAAAAGGGGTGCAGTGCTGACTCTCCTCTGGCTAAGGCTGGGGTGGAGGCTGATCCTCCTAGTACTGTGACTGCTGCGGAGGCTGATCCTCCTAATACTGTGGCTGCTGTGGAGGATGCTCCTCACTCGGGGGTACTCCCTGATCATCCTCCTCTAGTCGGAGCGGAGGTAGATGGAACAGTCGTCGAGTCTGTGCCATAGTGAGCAACCTATACTCCTCTGGGCGATCGGGCACTGGTGCAATCATTCCAATAGTCTGAGCTATTGCGACATCCACAAAAATAACCTCATCGAGTGGAGGCCTATAGCTCCCTGGACCCACTCTCAGGTGTAAAAGTAGCCTGGTGATCACTCCGACGGTCCATATGGTAGGGGCTGATGCGTGCACAGGGGGGTCAACACTGCAAAATTATAAACATTGCAAGTTCAGATTCAGGGAGATCAAATTTGGGAAAGTTCACGAAGGCTTGAAGGTGGTTTACTGTAACTATGAAGAAGCCGAATCAAAAAGAGACTTTGAAGAGAGGCATATGAAAGTCATGTGACATTGACATGTGCCATCCATGTGGTTTGACATGTGCTAGACATGTGCCATGTCATGTGCCAGATGCATGTGCACATCATGTGACACATTACATGTGCAATGCATGTGCCAATTAATGGACTTAATGGGCTGTTTTGTTTGGGCTTTTAGTTTAGGCTTTTATTTATTATTTTTATTTGATTATTTGTAATATGTTAGGCCTTAACTTATTCTTTTGGGCTTATTTAAGTGAGATGGGCTTTAATTAGCTTGGGCTCATTTAATTAGTTCTTTTTAGGCTTTTTGGGCTGTATTTTAAGCTAATTAGTGTGGGCTTTAGTTATCTTGGTGTAAGGCCCATGTTTAAAGGCCTATTTGATTAATTAGGGTTTTTATTAGCTTAAAGGATTATAAATACTCCTCAAAAACGAATTTGTATAGAGAGATTGGAATTATTAAACATTGGAGGCTATCCTCTTTTCTTGGCTTTGCCAAAATTCTAATAGATTAAATTTGTGAGATTTGCTTGCTTTTCTTTTCTATTGCATGAAGAATTTGATTAACTTATCAATTATTTGATTGTGGCGTTTTTCAGGTTCTTTAATTCCCGATTATTTGTGTTTCCATTCACAAGTTGTTTGGGGGTTCAATAGGGAGGGTGTTTATCTGATTTTGCTTTGCTATTTGAATAGTATGTGTGGGTTTGTAGCTCGTTAGCTATTGGGTTCCGCATCATTTGGTATCAGAGCCAAAGTAAGGTAAATTGCTATTTATCTTAGTGTTAGGGTTGTGTTTTCTTTTTCTTGAGTTTTTTATGTTTGTGCCGAATTTGGTTTCATCAAGTTTCTGATTTTTGTGTTTTTCTTTTTGTGTGTTAAATTAGCCTTTTCTTAGCCTTTGTTTTATTTATTTTTTTCCTTGAGATTCTGATTTTTTGCCTTGAACCGAAACATTAATTATCCTTGGCTTGAAATTTGAATTTTGGGAGTAGAAGTTATAGTTTGTTTGCTAAAATTATAAAAAAAAAAAGAAGAAAAAAAAGTCAAAGAAAGGAATATAGGAGGAGAAAAGGGTAGGCAGCAATTCTGTCAAGGAGGGTTTATATAGAAAAGGGCAAATCCAAATCCTATAATAGGTGGGAGAAAATTAATCCATATTGCTTGGGGAATTAGGAATCCTTTAAGAGCTAGTAAAATTAATCCTTATCCCTTTGGGTTTAGGTTTTCAAAAATCCTAATGCATATCAGAATTGGAATTGTAATCCTAATCCTACTTAACCAAGGATTTACTTTGCAATCATTGACCCACCATTTGTGTTATCCATTTCTTATCCACTTGTGTTATCCATTTCTTATCCATTTCTTAACCATTTGTGTTATCCATTTCTTATCCATTTGTATTATCCATTTTTTATCCATTTGAGTTACCATTTTTGATATCATTTATTATCCATTTGAGTTGCCATTTTTGTTTCATTTCTTATCCATTTGAGCTGCCATTTTTGTTTCATTTCTTATCCATTTGAGCTGCCATTTTATCATATCTTATCTATTTGTTCCACCATTTTTGGAATCATTTTTCATCATTGGTGTCACCATTTTGGTATCATTTTGCCATCATTTTTCTATTATTTTGCTATCATTTTCATATCATTTTGCCATTATTTTGCACACAACTTGACACATTAATTAGAGCTTGTTACACCATTCGGCCTATTCATTATTGTGGCTCTAAATTGAATTGTCTTGCATGCAAACTACTTTATTTAGTTCAATTTTATCTTTTTGTTGATTTCTTGCTTTGCTGGGTAGAATATGTAGGTTCTATATTTGGTTTACTTTGTAGTGAATCAAATTCATATATTTTGTCCAAAATTGTCATTTTTCTTAATTCTTGTTGCTTATTTCTTTGTTTAAGCTTGCTTTTGTTCCTTTACATTATTAGAGTATCTTTGCTTGTTCCAATACTCTAATTTGGATATAATCAAGTGGTACACCACTCCTGACCGTGTATCACCTCCATTGTGTCTAGTGTCTTCTTTTCTAGTTTTGAGCTATCTTTTTATTGTTAGTGCTTATTTTCTTTGCCTTCTTAAACGTGCTCAAGATTCTTGATTTGTGGATTGAATTCTGAAGTGCAATTTTAAAGTTGCAAGCTTGAGTGAAAAAAGGCAAGAGAGTGTGAGGACATTAAGAGGGTAAAAGCCTTAATTGTGTGAAACACGAGAGGAGTGACATTCTTCGAGTGTAAACACGTGAGGGAGTGCTTGTGAGGTTTTTATCTAACAATTTTTGCAGGTAATACATCATGACTAAAGAAACTAGTGGGAAGGGAATATCCCAAGGTGAAGATCATGTACCAGATAACAAGATGCTATATCAAGCTTTCATTAGTGAGATCCGAAAGTTGTCTCTTCGAATGGATGGAATGGAAGAGAGACTTGAAGGAAGTATATCTAATGCACCTAGAAGGGCAGCAAGGAGAGGAATAATTATTCAAGGACATGCGGAGCATGATTTTGATGATGAAGAGGAGGAAACTAGTGCAAAGATAGATGGAAATTTGGGCAACATCAAGCTCAAGATTCCTCCATTTAAAGGCCAAAACAATGCTGAAGAGTATTTGGAGTGGGAAAGAAAGGTTGAGATGATTTTTGATTGTAACAGGTACTCAGAGGAAAAGAAAGTGAAGATTGCAGCTGTAGAATTCACTGACTATGCTTTGTTTTGATGGGATCAATTGAATATGGGCAGAAGGAAGATGAGGAGACGTCCTATTAGTAGTTGGGAGGATATGAAGGAGGCCATGAGGAAAAGATTTGTGCCATCACACTACTTTAGGGAGTTACATCAGAGGTTGCATAGGCTAGTGCAAGGAGCTAGATCAGTAGAAGATTATCACAAGGAGATGGAGATGCTATTGATCAAAGCTAACGTAGAAGAGGAGGAAGAGGTAATCATGGCTTGGTTTCTAGGAGGTTTGAATAAAGAAATTGCGGATGTAGTTGAATTGCAACATTATGAAAAAATGGAGGACTTAGTGAACATTGCCATTAAGGTGGAGAGGCAACAGAAACAAAGGAGGGTAGCAAGGACATTCTCAAATTCCAACAACAAGAGTTGTTCAAACTGGAGCAAAAATGAAGATTTTAAAGATATGGAATTGCAGTTTAAACAACTTTCTGGACTACTAAGTACGTATATGAAATAAGAGGAAAGAAAGAAAGAAGAGGAAGTTATTGTCGAAAAAATTATTTGCGAAGCTGAAGGGGATACTATAGATTTATATGACAATGTGGTTCTGAGTGAGGAAGGAATAAGTGTAAATGAAGATGTTATTGCCTTGAGTGAAATGGAAAAAGATTGTAAAAAGGAAGATGCTTGTGTAGTTGAGATGGAAGATCAGCATGTTATGATAGGTCCTGTAGTGCCTAAGGAGGTTGAGTTGAACATGGAGGAAGAAAAGAACCATGATCAGAACGAAAAGGATGCGTTGAATAACCATGTTTTTCCTAATGTTTATGTTAACTTGCAGGAACATGATGAGTTCTTTGCTGAAGAAGCATTCGTTTTATTTCCACCTGTTCAGAAGATGTTATATGAAGATGAATTTATTGTAGAAGTGCCAATTCCCAACTTGAACAAGACGAAGATTCGAGGACGAATCTTTTCTAAAGATTGAGGGAATGATGCGTGCACAGGGGGGTCAACACTGTAAGATTATAAACATTACAAGTTCAGATTCATGGAGATCAAATTTGGGAAAGTTCACGAAGGCTTGAAGGTGGTTTACTGTAGCTATGAAGAAGCCGAATCAAAAAGAGAATTTGAAGAGAGGCATGTGCAAGTCATGTGACCTTAACATGTGCCATCCATGTGCTTTGACATGTGCTAGACATGTGCCATGTCATGTGCTATGCATGTGCCATATGTATGTGCACATCATGTGACACATTACATGTGCAATGCATGTGCCAATTAATGGACTTAATGGGCTGTTTTGTTTGGGCTTTTAGTTTAGGCTTTTATTTATTATTTTTATTTGATTATTTGTAATATGTTAGGCCTTAACTTATTCTTTTGGGCTTATTTAAGTGAGATGGGCTTTAATTAGCTTGGGCTCATTTAATTAGTTCTTTTTAGGCTTTTTGGGCTGTATTTTAAGTTAATTAGTGTGGGTTTTAGTTATCTTGGTGTAAGGCCCATGTTTAAAGGCCTATTTGATTAATTAGGGTTTTTATTAGCTTAAAGGAGTATAAATACTCCTCAAAAACGAATTTGTATAGAGAGATTGGAATTATTAAACATTGGAGGTTATCCTCTTTTCTTGGCTTTGCCAAAATTCTAATAGATTAGATTTGTGAGATTTGCTTGCTTTTCTTTTCTATTGCATGAAGAATTTGATTAACTTATCAATTATTTGATTGTGGCGTTTTTCAGGTTCTTTAATTCCCGATTATTTGCGTTTCCATTCACAAGTTGTTTGGGGGTTCAATAGGGAGGGTGTTTATCTGATTTTGCTTTGCTATTTGAATCGTATGTGTGGGTTTGTAGCTCGTTAGCTATTGGGTTTCGCATCAGGGGCTGTCCCTCGTGCGACTCTGACCAGGTTTGCCACTATCTCGTGGCTAATATTAAGGCACCGGCCTGCTACCATCCCCCACAAACTCCAAATCTCAGCCCCATTTACTGACCCCGAGTTACCTGCTCGACCCAAGTACGAACTGGAGATGACCCGGTGTATGTATTGCAGCGCTTGAGATGAGAGCACCATGCTCTTTGTCATATCATGGTCGTACGGTGCCCCTAGCATGGCAATCATCTCCTAATGTTGCCTCCAGACAGCTCTCTGGGGAATCATCACATCATCTCCATGAGGAAGCCCTATGACCTGTGAAAAAGTCTGATGCGTGATGCTGTAATGATATCCTCTGACCCAAAACTGGATAACCACCTCCTCTATATCCGATCTCTAGAATCCCCCGTAATGAAGAGTGGCTAAGAACTCTCTGACAACCTCGGGGTGGGTCTGAAATGAAGGCCATAGAAACTCTGTCCACCCTGCCACCCCTATGAGGGCATCAACCTCCTCGAGCATCCCAATGCTCTGAAGAAAAGGACTAAAAATGAAACGACTGGCATGAAACTGGGCGTGTGCCAAATCCTTGAACCTCCTCTTATCCTCATCGCTCATCCACTCGGGAGCTTGAGGCTCGGCCTGATCTTAAGGGAAGTTCCGTCATGGAGGCATCCTAAAAACAATAAAAGTCAGTTTTACAACATAACCACAAGTAAGCTAAATGAAAGATTGAAAACTTTGCAAATTTCTACAGCGTTTCGGCTAAAACATGCCTACCAAAAAACTAGGCAGCATCGTGGCAAGGATGTGCCTACCCAGAATATTCAAAAAAATTCAAGCAGCATCCTGGCAAGGATGTGCCCACCTCCCTGCATGAAAATACAAATAAAGGGACAGGCCTCAGGCCCCAAACAACAATTTTGTTGGCGAATTATTTCATATGAATATTAATTATTTGCCAAATCAGTCTAATTCATTTTCTCAATAAAGGGCATATTTTTAAATCCTATATATTATCTATTATCATCGATTTGTGCTTCAGTTGTCATGGTACAAGGTTCCAAAATGTAGAAAATAAATGGACAAAATTTATTCTACATTTAAAGTGTATAAACTTGTCATGCATTTAGAATGAAGATTAAGTAAGAATAAACTAGAAAAGAAGCAGAAATTATGGTAAAACCAACCTGATAGTCAACGAAATGGACTTAAAATAAACTTGAAGAAACTAAAAGAAATTGGTCTTACACGTGCGTAATGAACCGAGGATCATTTTGGCGCAAGTTGTAACACCCTTATGATATTCTATACTATACGTATAACAACTGTATGTCTCAGTTATATTATCAGTACTAGCATCACAAAATGATGCAACAATAAACAGATCAGTAATTTTTTTTCTTACAATCACAAACATGTATATTTCACAAACATGGAAAAAGGAGGATATTGTATCCACTAACCTTATTTTCTTATTCTCCACATCTTAAACATCCTTTCCTTGCCTTAGCTCCTTAAAACACTATCACTTTCCTTGTATTCCTTAAGTGGCTGAATAGAAACATCAAAGAAACCACCATAAATTTACTTCCTTTTTGCAATCCAATACTTATTTGAACCTTTAAATCAATTTAAAAACATCAATTTTACATACCTCAATTTGACACATAAACTTTTTCCCTTATTTTCTTCCACTTCTAGCACTCCAAATTATACCATCAGACTCCTTATAACTTATACTTTCCAATAGTTCAATAAAATATTTTTCTCTACAGGCTTCTCGGGAGGTCACCCATTAGGGGTTTCCCTGGCCTGAGTACGTTTAACTTTTCTTCCCTTTTGTCTTTTAGGGCACAATCACTAATATTTTCACATGTAATTCATACTATAAACTTTACAGAATCCACTGATTACTACTAACCCGGTATTCAGGACATTACACAAGTGGTACGCAAAACGGATAAAAAATGAGCAAAAAATGGGTGAAAAATCGAGTAGGGGCATCGGTTCGAGAGAAAGAAAGAAGAAGAGAGAAAAAGGAGGAAAGGGAAACTGAAGGTGCACGGTTACGCGCACCTTTTATAATTTTGGCTGACCGACGGGCTTCCCGTCAGGACACCGATGGACGGGCATCCCGTCAATCGCTTAAAGTTCCCGCTTTTTCTTTTTTTCTTCTTTCCCTCTTTTTTTTCAAAATTTTTTGAAAATACAAATACCCCATGAACATTTTGCTCCCGATTTTGGTGCATGGTACCCCTCTCTGCCAAATTTACCTCACTGTAAAATAAAAGTCGACAAAAATATGCAAAAAAGTATTTTATGCGCGTGACATGCATGAAATGTGCAGGAGAACAATCCCCCAGGGGTCAACTGGGTTGATCGACGGGCTCCCTGTCGGAAGACCGACCGACGGGCATCCCGTCCGTCAGCATTTCTCTTTAAATAGCCACCTATTTCCTCAAATTTCATGCACTCAACACCTCAGACCTCCACTAGAGCTTCTCTTCCAGGTTTTTCTTCTGTTCCTCTTTTCCTTTTCATTTATATTTAATTTTTACCCTGAAACTTTCAAAAAATGTCATCTTTTGCCCTCCGCAAGATGTACCGAGTCCTGGATGACCCCTGAACTTGGGAAAACACCCCTTTAACTCCTTATTCCAATCTGAAATTTCTGAGGAGAATTAGGTTAGACTAGAATCTCTTATTAGCTGCCGTACGTTTCTGGACCCTCGTTTCCACGTCTTTAGGTTTACCTATCAAGAATTGTGCCCCCTGCCTGAAGAGTTTGCCATTATTATCGGAGCGAGGTTTCCACATGGCACACTGCCTTGTGTCCCATCCTGCGACTTCATCCGCACAAGAGACATAACATTGGCCCTATGCATTTCTTCTTCAGTGGCCAGTAGACTGGCTCCTCAAAGGACCACCTTTGCTCTTGAGCCCTTAATCGAGGCACTAGAGGACTTTTCTACTGCATCGACTTATTTGGCTAGCGTCGTCCTTTTGTTTTACCTTTCCAGATATCTGAATGTGACTTCCGATGAGCTGACTGGTGACTTTAGGCTGTTTGGGATAGTGAACGGGATCCACCATGGGCTGACCCCATTTCCCTTGATTCTAGCTAAGACGATTCTAGGCTTGGATTCTATCTTCGCTGACCCTTCTGTTGCCTTCATCGGTAGTCCCTTATTACTCCAGGCATGTCATTGTTTTTAAAGGTAGTGCGTCCCTTATGGTTTTCACACTAACTTTTCTTAGTGGGAAATGCGTTCTTTTAGGATTTTCACATAATCCCATGCCTTATTTTTACCTAGAGTGGATCCTACCCATTCCAGCGGGTTTTTTTTGTCTTCTTGTCTTGCAGGTATGGCTACAAGAGAAGTTGAATCTTTTATCAGAGCCCCTGATGCGGAACCCCAAGGCTAAAGAACCCGAAACCCCTTGAACATACAATATGGCATGAACATGAACAAAAATAAACCCCCAATCTAAAGAACCCCCAAACAACTATGTGAATGGAAACGCTTATAATAGATTGATTTAAAAACACAAGAACAGAATTCGCCACAAAGTAAATACCTTGATAAGAATTAAAGTTCTTGATGCAAAAGAAGAAGACAAACAATCCTCTCCAATGAAGAATTTGGCCAAGCCAAATAAAAGTCTCAAAATATCATAATCTCCAAGTCTGAATTACAAATTCGTTTTTGAGGAGTATTTATACTCACTTAAGCTAATAAAAACCCTAATTAATCAAATAGGCCTTAAAACATGGGCCTTACACCAAGATAACTAAAGCCCACACTAATTAACTTAAAATACAGCCCAAAAAGCCTAAAAAGAACTAATTAAATGAGCCCAAGCTAATTAAAGCCCATCTCACTTAAATAAGCCCAAAAGAATAAGTTAAGGCCTAACATATTACAAATAATCAAATAAAAATAATAAATAAAAGCCTAAACTAAAAGCCCAAATAAATCAGCCCCTTAATCCACCAATTAGCACATGCATTGCACATGCTCTGGCTCACATGCATAGCACATGTCATGGCACATGTCTAGCACATGTCAAAGCACATGGATGGCATATGTCAAGGTCACATGACTTGCACATGCCTCTCTTCAAAGTCTTTTTTTTTTATTCGGCTTCTTCATAGCTTCAGTAAACCACCTTCAAACCTTCTTGAACTTCCCCATATTTGATCTCCGTGAATCCGAACTTGCAATGTTTATAATCTTACAATGTTGACCCCCCTGTGCACGCATCATTCCCTCCCTCTGTAGAAAAGATTCGTCCTCAAATCTTCGTCTTGTTCAAGTTGGGAATGGAAACTTGTAGAATGAATTCATCTTCATATACGATCTTTTGAACAGGTGGAAATAAAATGAATGCTTCTTCAGCTGAGGACTCATCATGTTCCTGCAATTTAACAAAAACACTAGGAAAAACATGATTATTCAATACAACCAATTCATTCTGATCATGGTCCTTTCCTTTCTCCATGTTCAACTTAGCCTCCTTAAGCACTACAAGATCAATCATAACATGCTGATCTTCCATCTCAACTAAACAAACATCTTCCTTCTCACTCAAAACAACAACTACTTCACTTCCACTGATTTCTTCTTCACTCACAACCTCATTGTCGTACAAATCTATAGCATCTCTTTTAGCTTCACACATAATCTCTTCCATTTGCAACTTCCTCTTTCTTTATTTTCTCATTTTTCAAACACTTATCTAGCTGTCTAAAGAGTTGTTTAAACCTCAATTCCATATCTTCAAAATCTTTATTTTTCCTATGACGGTCAATTGATTTACTTCGATTTTTGATTTTAGTAGATTCATTTATTCTCTCCTCCATCTTATCCATCCTAGTATTTAACTTCTTGAACTCATTAATGAAGGCTTTGTACATCATTTTCATATCAGGCATCGCTTCCTCCTCCTCATGCATTGTTTCCTTTCCTTCCCTTCTTGACATGATCTAAAGTCTGCAAAACAGATGTTAGATAATAGCCTCTCACACTCCCTCACGTGTTTACACTCAAAGGATGCCACTCCTCTCGTGTGTCACTCAACAAGGCTTTTACCCTCTTTTAAGCTCACACACTCAAGCCTTTTACCACTCTAATTGCAACTCTTAAATTGCACTTCAGAATTCAATTCACAAACCAAGAATTTGAGCACGTTTTAGAAAGCAAAGAATAAGTAAGCACTAACAATAAAAAGATAGCTCAAAACTATAAAAAAAAAGACACTAGACACAATGAAGGTGGTACACGGATAAAACTGTTATACCACTTGATTATATCCAAATTAGAGTATTAGAACAAGCAAAGATACTCTAACAATGTAAATGGAACAAAAGCAAGCTTAAAACAAAGAAACAAGCAACAAGAATTAAGGAAAATGACAATTTGGACAAAATGTATGAATTTGATTCACTACAAAAGTAAACCAAATGTAGAACCTAGTTATTCTACCCGACAAAGCAAGAAAAAAATAACAAAGAAACCTAATTATACTAAGAAAGACAGAATGCACTCAAGACAATTCAATTTAGAGCCAAAAAATGATGAATAGGCCGAATGGTGTATCAAGCTCTAATTAATGTGTCAAGTTGTGTGCAAAATGATAGCAAAATGATATGAAAATGATAGCAAAATGGTAGAAAAATGATAGCAAAATGATACCAAAATGGTGACACAAATGATCAAAAACGATTCCAAAAATGGTGGAATAAATGGATAAGATATGATGAAATGGCAGCTCAAATGGGTAACAAATGAAACAAAAATGGCAGCTCAGATGGATAATAAATGATATCAAAAATGGATAAGAAATGAAACAAAAATGGATAACACAAATGGATAAGTAAATGGATAAGGAAATGGATAACACAAATGGATAAATAAATGGATAACACAAATGGATAAGTAAATGGATAAGGAAATGGATAACACAAATGGTGGATCAATGATTACAAAGTAAATCCTTGATTAAGTATGATTAGGATTATAATTCCAATTCTAATATGGATTAGGATTCTTGAAAACCTAAACCCAAAGGAATAAGGATTAATTTTCCTAGCCCTTAAAGGATTCCTAATTCCCCAAGCAATATGGATTAATTTTCTCCCACCTATTATAGGATTTGGATTTGCCCTTTGCTATATAAACCCTCCTTGGCCGAATTGTTCCCTACCCGTTTCTCGTCCTATATTCCTTTCTTTCACTTTTTTTTCCTCTTCTTTTCTCTGTTTCTTCTCTTCTTTTCTTTTGTATTTTTTCTTTCTTTTCTTCTTGTTGTTTATTTTTTTTAATAAATTTCAGCAATCAAATCAAAATAAACTCCTACAAGGTTCAGATTTCTAAACCCAAAGATGTTCTACTTCTTTTTTTTTTTCTTCCTTTTTTTTTATAATTTCAGCAAACAAACTATAACTTCTACTCCAAAAATTCAGATTTCAAGCTAAGGATAATCAATGTTTCGGTTCAATGAAAAAATCAGAATCTCAAGGCAAAAAAAAAGTAAATAAAATAAAGTCTATGAAAAGGCTAATTTAACACACAAAAAGAAAACACAAAAATCAGAAACTTGATGAAACCAAATTCGGCACAAACATAAAAGAATCAAGAAAAAGAAAACACAACCCTAACACTAAGATAAATAGGAATTTACCTTACTTTGGCTCTGATATCAAATGATGCGGAACCCCAAGGCTAAAGAACCTGAAACCCCTTGAACATACAATATGGCATGAACATGAACAAGAATAAACCCCCAATCTAAAGAACCCCCAAACAGCTATGTGAATGGAAACGCTTATAATAGATTGATTTAAAAACATAAGAACAGAATTCGCCACAAAGTAAATACCTTGATAAGAATTAAAGTTCTTGATGCAAAAGAAGAAGACAAACAATCCTCTCCAATGAAGAATTTGGCCAAGCCAAATAAAAGTCTCAAAATATCATAATCTCCAAGTCTGAATTACAAATTCGTTTTTGAGGAGTATTTATACTCACTTAAGCTAATAAAAACCCTAATTAATCAAATAGGCCTTAAAACATGGGCCTTACACCAAGATAACTAAAGCCCACACTAATTAACTTAAAATACAGCCCAAAAAGCCTAAAAAGAACTAATTAAATGAGCTCAAGCTAATTAAAGCCCATCTCGCTTAAATAAGCCCAAAAGAATAAGTTAAGGCCTAACATATTACAAATAATCAAATAAAAATAATAAATAAAAGCCCAAACTAAAAGCCCAAATAAATCAGCCCCTTAATCCACCAATTAGCACATGCATTGCACATGCTCTGGCTCACATGCATAGCACATGTCATGGCACATGTCTAGCACATGTCAAAGCACATGGATGGCATATGTCAAGGTCACATGACTTGCACATGCCTCTCTTCAAAGTCTTTTTTTTTTATTCGGCTTCTTCATAGCTTCAGTAAACCACCTTCAAACCTTCTTGAACTTTCCCATATTTGATCTCCGTGAATCCGAACTTGCAATGTTTATAATCTTGCAATGTTGTCCCCCCTGTGCACGCATCAGCCCCCCCCCCCCCCCCCCCAAGGTAATTGGCTAGTATTCACTGAGGCATTTCCTACCTCGACAGCAATTGTATTCTTTTGCCTCTCCCAATGAGGGTGTTGCTCGATTTAGTGAGATGGTAGATGTGGATATCGGTTTCACGAGCCCCTGGCTCCATCTTACTGCTATGACCATTGACGGTTCCTCGGGGTGTGTTCTGGTGTGCAGGCTTCATGAGGCTACCTTTTACATTACTGCCCATTATACTCGACAATTCAGGGTAATTTAGGATGTCGTGAGACTCCCTTTAGCTTTTCAGGGTGGTATTCTATCCTCAGCCTTCATGTCTAGGTATCATAGTCTCTGGGCAAGGCTGTTGGTAAAGACCATCTTACCTTTTGTTAGAGATTGCTCCTCTATTTCCACTAGTGCTTACAAGAGATGGGTGTTTAGCCCTACTGTTTACAATAGGACACACCGACTTAGGCATCTGACCGGCGAGAGTAGCAGTAGAGTATAGTATAGATTCACATGTATTCTACAGTGAACGATGTTTTTCTTTTTATGAAAGAACTAGAAAATAATGAACATTTGAATGATTTATGTTTTATTCCTTTTGTAGAATTGTGTACATTTCCATATGATTTCATCATACATGATCATCATTTAACATAGATTTATAATATACAACTGCATTTATTCTCGGGGTAGATCTAATAGCATCCAACTCCTATTACCAATCAGCCCTCTCAGATTTTCTTAATTGGACATTTTCTCTTGAGCCTCTAATTTTTTGCCTAGGGTGCCTTTTTTCAGCTTTCACCCTGACGAGGCACCCAATTTTAGCAAGGTTGTCTTTTTTTGATTTTTGACCCGCAGGGCATTTATTCTCTTCGTTTGATTTTTATGTCCTTAACCGTGGAACCTCTTGAGTCTGTCGATGTTGACTAGCTCCTTGAACTCATTCTCATCGCAATATGACAGAATTGCTGCCCCCTTGGACATCAGTTTCTTGAGGACAAAGGGACCTTCCCACGTTGTATAAACTTACCCTGTATATCTGGCACGCCTGGTCTCATTTGCTTGAAAGCTAGATCTCCCTCTTTTAGAGGGTGTCTTCTGACTTTCCTTTCGAATAGCCGAGCAAGTCTCTTCTGATAGATCTGATTGTGATAATATGCTCGCAATCTATTCTCATCCAGCGTGTTTAATTACTGCCACCGTTGTTGTGCCCAATCGATTTTCGGAATCTAAGCCTCCATGACTACCCTTAAAGACCTAAGCTCTACTTTAACTGGCAATACCGCTTCTGTTCCATACACTAGAGAATATAGCGTGGCCCTTATAGATGTTCTGACTATGGTTCTATAGCCCTAGAGTGTGAAAGGCAACTTCTTCGCCCAATCCTTGTAATTCTGAACCATCTTAGCTAGAATTTTCTTTATATTCTTATTAGCGGCCTCTACTGCTCCATTGGCCTGTGGGCGGTATGGAGAGGACTTGTGATGCTCGATGCCATATTTCTAGAGCAGTTTATTTGTCTCAGCCATGAACTGGACCCCATTATCAAACACTACATGGTGTGGGAGACCATATCTGCATATCAGATTCTTTTCGATGAATTTGGCCATATCCCGCGCATTGACCTTCTTGAATGACTTAACCTGTACCCACTTTGTGAAATAGTCGATGGCGACTATGATGAACTTATGACTGCTAGAGGCTATAGGGCATATCTCTCCTATAATGTCTATCCCCCATGTTGCGAACGACTAAGGGGACGTCAAACTGTGTAGTTTCGAAACTGGCAAATGCCTCAAGTCTGCATGTTGTTGACACAACTAGCACTGCTTCATATACCTCGAGCAATCTGTATCCATAGTAAGCCAGTAGAACCCTTGTCTCATGATCTTCTTTGCCAGCATTAAACCATTCATGTGGGCCCCACCAACTCCAACATGAGTTTCCTCTTTTACCCTCTCGACTTCTTTCTCATCTAGGTACATTAGTTGGACTTGTAGTTTGTACAACACACCGTCTATATAGATAAACTGAGTGGATAATTTGCGGATCAGTCTCTAGTCTTTTTCGGTAGCTTATTCTGGGAATGTTGTGCTTTCTAAGTAATTCTTGATGTCGTAGTACCATGGCTTCTAATCCATAACTTCAATTTCCATGATCGGATTGGACTCGAAACTGGGCTTTTCAGAATTGGAGATCAAAACGGGTTTCATGACTACCCCCTCCGGGTTTTCCCATATTGAAACTAAGGTTGCGAGCGCATCTGCTAACTGATTTTCATCCCTCGGGACAAAGTGGAAAGTGCACGTCCCGAACTGGCTGCTCAGATCCCTTAAGTGCTTCACATATGGTATCAGTCTCTCTTCCTTAATACCCCACTCACTCCAAATCTGATTGATCAGTAATGACGAATCTCTAAATACTTCTATGCTCTTTGCCCCTAAGGTTATCAAGGATTCGAACCCGAAGGTGCAGGTTTCATATTTGGCTTCGTTCTTAGTGGCCTTATACCTTAGTTTCTTAGCTAGCGGGAGTATTTCATCGTCTGGGGTTGTTAGAATGACTCCTACTCCTGCCCATTTGTTGTTTACTGCTCTGTTAAAGTGCAATTGGCAACCTTGTACCGCGATAGCCGCAACGTCCTCGTTCAAGAAGTTAAACTCAAACGAATCTACTTGGATAGGGTGTTCTGCTAAAAACTTCGCTACTACATGTCCTTTAATAGTCTTTCGAGTGACATACTCAACATTAAATTCTTGTAACAATAGCAACCATCTCCCCATTTTCCCTAACAAAGATGGACCTTGCTGCAAATATTTAAGAGGGTTCTATTTTGCAACCACCTGAACCTTGTAAGAGTGGAAATAGTGTCTTAACTTCTTAGAGGCCTAGATTACTGCAAGGCAAATCTTTTCCATTTCTGCATACTTGACCTCACAAGCAAGGAACTTTTTACTAAGGTAATAGACCGCAAATTCTACTCCGAACTCATCCTCTTGAGCCATCATGGCACCTATGGAACTATCCTCTATGGCTAGGTACAGGATTAATGGTTTGACCGGTTAGGGTGGTCTCAGAACTGGGGGATTCAGCAAATATTCCCTAATGGTATCAAAAGCTTTTTGGCAATCTTCATTCTATCTTAAAGGTTGATCTTTTCTGAGTAGCTTGAAAATTGGCTCACAAATTGCGGTAAGTTTTGCAATGAACCTTCTGATATACTGCAACCTACCCAAAAAACTTCTAACATCCTTCTCGCTTCAGGGTACTGGCATTTCCCTAATGGCCTTGACTTTGTCCGGGTCAATTTCAATCCTTCTTTGACAGACTACATGTCCTAATAGCTTTCATGAGGTGACACAAAAAATGCACTTCTTAGGGTTTAACCGTAAGTTATACTTACTGATCCTCTGAAAGAACTTCTCTAAAGCCTCAAAGTAACCTTCTCTGGTGGCCGACTTGATCATCATATCATCGACATACACCTCCACCTCATTATGAATCAAGTTATCGAGGATTCGGGTAGCCATTCTCTGATAGGTTGCTCCTCCATTCTTCAATCCAAACGGCATCACTTTATAAGCGAATGTACCCAAATCGGTGATAAAGGTTGTCTTGATCCGATCAGCTATCTTATTAAGAATCTGATTATACCTTGCATAACCATCTACGAAGCTACACATGATACAGGCCGCCGCACTGTCTACTAACACGTCGATGTGCGGTAGTGGAAAGTTATCCTTTGGACAAGCTTTATTTAAATCTCGGTAGTCCACACATATGTTCACTTTACCGTTCTTTTTTACTACCAAAATGATGTTGGCCAGCCAAGTCGGGTACTAGACTTCGATTAGAAACTTGGCCTCAATCTGCTTGTGGATCGCTTCCTTCACTTTTTTTGCCCATTCTAGCCTAAGTCTTCTAAGTTTTTGATTGACCGGCCTATGATCAGGATATGTTGGGATAGCGTGTTCTGTGATTTCATGATCAACTCCTGGCATGTCTTCGTAGGTGCAGGCAAAGACTTTTTTGTATTTTCTTAAAATTCTCTCAAATTTTATTCTCTCCTCAGGAGTTATATTAGATGCTATTAAGATTTCTTTCAGGTTTTCCGAAGTTCCGAGATTAAAAAGAGTGGCATTAGTTGAATCAATGTCAAATATGAATGAGTCATGATCATGATTATGCATAGTGAAATAATTAGAAACATCGCACAAGTAAGCAAAATTGTTCATATTATTGATTGAACTGGAAAAGTCATCGATATTATTAAAAAGTTCTGACATAAAAAGAAAGTCTAAATTATCATCTTCTTCTCTCTTTGTCAGGTATTTTGGAGGCACTGCAGCAACCCCCTGTGTATGAAAAGTTGGCTGAAATGGGAAGGACTATAAACTCTGCCTCAGTTTCAATCGGCCCGGTCTTGACCATTGCCTTAAATGTTCCCAATGTCTTTCTGTGGGAGTTATCATAGGCTGTGATTGTGAGGTCAGACTTAGCATTTCTTCTGATATTCCGAAAGCTGTCGTCGCCACGAAAGGGCAAACATTTATGGAGGAGCCATCGTCCATCATGACACATGTCATGTGCTTCTCATTCACCTGGGCCCTTACATACAATGGGGGTTGTGATTGCGGCCTTCCGTGGGCAAATCTGCACTTGAATAAATCGGGTTCTCTCCTTTGCTTCCCTTCATAATATCCAGCAGTTCGGTGGGGGAGATGGTAGTTGCCACTATAGACTCACATTAGTCCTCCACCAGCTTCTGCTTATGTGAGGATGACTGTCTCAACAGATCCCATATTGAAATTTGAGCCAGCTGATATGAGCCTAAATAGCTCATATTTAGCTAATATTTTGTGATTAAAATTATATTTAGTTGTGGTTAATTGTGTTAGAAATAGGTATGTTTTATGTCTTGTTTTATGTTTTGTAAATGTAGGAGAAAATGGAGAAAAATATGGAAAAGGAGCAAAATGGGCAAGGGAACTTAGTCTCTGTCGCGGGCGAGACAGGAGTCACAAGCGCAACAGAAGGTGCCTATGAAGAAGGAAGAGAAGAAAAGAGCAAACGAGGAATGCCACTTATTATCGTTAGCGTGAAGGGAGTTGCGAGTGCGACAAAGCAAGGAGGATAAAGTGGTCAACGCAGTTGAAGAAAACCAAGGAAGAGGAATCCGTGCTCTCTCGCAAGCTCGACCGAGAGATCCATTGGGGTAGTTATTTTTGAATGGCCACTTGAATAATTGGAACTTTTTCCAAGCTTTGCAACTCTTTAAAGAGGCATATCAAGGGACATGAATTTTGGCACATTATATATAGTAAATTCAGTTGTAAATTTATGATGATGGAATTTTAACTAAGGATTTTCTGTAAGTTTTAGAGAACAATTTCTGTAGTTGAAGTTCTTGAGTTAGTTTTTATGTTTTGAGGAGAAGACAATTGCAAAGAGGAAGAACATATTTTGTGAAAGGAAAAAGGGTTGAGATATCTCCTTCTTCTAATTTCTAATCTTTTACTTATTCTTTGTAAATGTTAAATGATGTATTTATGAACTTGAATCTTTTATATATGTTTTGTTGTTCATGTCAATTTAGTATTCTTGTTTGTAGAATTTCTATTAGTATTTGATGCATGATCATTATAAGTGAGAATTTAGTTGAGAGATAGATTCCCATTTAAAACTAATGGAAATTAATCATTAAAGGATTATTTGAGAGATCATAATGTTAGATGATTGTTATAGGTTGCTAATTAATCCTGAAATTTGCATGTATAATCAACTAATTCATTAAAGAGAGTTAAGAGTTACAATTATAAATGTATGTTTTAGGCACTTGTTTTGATTTCAGCAAGTGTACTGAATCGGCAATTAATAAAGTGGGGTATAGTTAGGATCCCGAGTTATCGTACCCAAGAGATTGTGTGCGCGAGCTATGACAATCAAATGTATGCTAAAGAATTCCCAATTGTTTTGTGTGTAAGCTTTTGGATTAAAGAAATTTAACTATGAAATTACTAAATCGACTAACTACAAATAAAGCAATACTAATAAAATCTTAATCAAATTAATTAAATGCCTTGCCAAGGAATACCCATTCTCCCTAATAATACCATGCAAATACTCTAACTCAATAATCACATATTGATGCGGAACCCCGAGGTTAAAGAACCCGAAACACCTTGAACATACACTTTGATTGCAAAGACAAAGAAGACAAAAACCCTCCCTATTGAACCCCCAAACAACACGTGAATGGAAACGCAAATAATTGGGAAATCGAAGAAAATGAAAACGCCACAATCAAGACAATTGATAAGTTATCAAATTCCTCATGCAATAGAAAAGAAAAGCAAGCAATCTCACTAATCTCCCTAAAGAAATTCGGCCAAGCCAAGAAGAGAATACTCTCAAATGTTTAATTGATCAAAATCTGCAGGTTACAACTTATGTTAGCCTATTTATATGGTGGCTAACCCTAATTACTCTTAAAACCTAAAACAAACCCTACTAAGGCCTTAATCATTCATAGGCCGAAATTGACATGGGCTTTACAAGCTAAATTAAGCCCACAATAAAGAAAATAAACATACTTAAAGGTAAGTGTTAAAGGCTGAATGTGAAAGCCCAAAACAAGACAAAATAAACAATCAAACTAACTAAACCAAGCCCAACAAGAAGCCCACACGCCTAGCCCATTTAAATACAACTTAAGTGAGTCATGTGACTTTTAAATGAGGCACATGACATGTACAATTAAAAGCCCAAAGTTGTATAAGCCCTTGATGGCTTAAATTGACCCAATTCCTTCACTTGCTTCCAGAAGGCTAAGTACTTTCATTTGGCCTTCAAGCTCTCCAGAACATTTCTCAATAGCCTCTTCATGAATTTCTTGAGTGACAAAAGCCTGAACAAAAGATGTCATAGCCATCTTTAGCTTCTGAGCACGTCCTCTCGTTATTGGACCACTAGGCATCTTCAAATGATCTTTGATGGTTGGTGGATCCGTATCATTCCCTCCCTCCTCAAAAAGATTTGTCCTCAAATCTGCATCCACATCAAAAGGAGAAAGGTCAGAAACATTAAATGTTGCAAAAACACCATACTCACCTGGTAAATCTATCTTGTAAGCATTATCATTGATGCGCTCCAAGACTTGGAATGGACCATCACCACGTGCATCCAACTTTCCTTTCCGTTGGTTTGGGAACCTTTCCTTGCGAAAATGCACCCAAACCCAATCTCCAGGAGCAAATACCACTTGTCGCCTTCCTTTATTAGCTCTTTCAGCATACTTCTGGTTCCTCTTCTCAATATTAGTCCTGGCTTTCTCATGCAAAGTCTTTACCAATTCTGCCTTCCTGTTGCCATCTAAACTTGAAAGCTCATTTAAAGGCAATGGACAAAGATCAAGCACAGTCAGTGGGTTAAAACCATAAACAATCTCAAATGGTGAAAACCCAGTAGTAGAATGAATACTTCTATTATAAGCAAATTCAATGAAAGGTAAACAATCTTCCCATGTTTTGAGGTTCTTACCCACTATAGCACGAAGTAAGGTACCCAAAGATCTATTCACTACCTCTGTTTGACCATCTGTCTGCGGGTGGCAAGTACTAGAAAATAACAACTTTGTACCCAACTTACCCCATAGAACACGCCAAAAATGAGAAAGGAACTTTGTATCTCTGTCAGAAACAATGGTGCGTGGTATACCATGCAAACGCACAACTTCTTTAAAGAATAGGTCAGCAACATTAACAGCATCACATTTATGACAAGCAATAAAGTGAGCCATTTTACTAAACCTATCCACCACAACAAAAATGCTATCTCTACCACGTTTAGTTCTAGGCAATCCAAGCACAAAATCCATAGAAACATCAGTCCAAGGAGAACTAGGTACAGGTAGAGGCATATACAAACCATGGGGCATAGTTTTAGACTTAGCTTGCCTACATGCAACACATGAATTACATACCTTTTCCACATCCCTGCGCATATGAGGCCAATAAAAATGCTCATTTAACATATCATAAGTCTTATGCACCCCAAAATGTCCCATCAATCCCCCACAATGGGATTCTAATACAAGCAAATCACGCATAGAACACTTAGGCAAACAAAGCTTGCTGCCCTTAAACAAAAATCCATCATGCCTATAAAATTTATCAAAAGCTTGATGTTCACATGCTGCATACACATTACCAAAATCAAGATCTCCAACATATAATTCCTTAACATGCTCAAATCCTAACAATTTAGAACTAAGTGTAGAAATCAAGGCATATCTTCTTGATAATGCATCAGCAACAATATTATCCTTTCCATGCTTGTATTGAATAACATAAGGAAATGTTTCAATAAATTTAACCCATTTAGCATGCCTTTTATTCAACTTACCTTGTCCCTTCAAGTGTTTGAGGGACTCATGATCGGTGTGAATGACAAACTCCTTGGGTAGGAGGTAATGCTGCCACACATCCAACGCTCGCACCAATGCATAAAGCTCCTTGTCATAGGTTGAATAATTGAGTTGGGCTCCATGAAGCTTCTCACTAAAGTATGCTACTGGTTTCTTTTCTTGCATTAGAACAGCCCCAATACCTACACCAGAAGCATCACACTCAATTTCAAAAGTTTTATCAAAGTTAGGCAAAGATAAAATAGGAGCAGAACACAACTTCCCTTTCAGAGTCTCAAATGCCTTTTGCTGTGCTTCTCCCCACTTGAACCCAACTTCCTTCTTGATAATTTCTGTAAGTGGTGCAGCAATGGAAGAAAAGTCCTGCACAAAATGCCTATAAAAGCTTGCCAAGCCATGGAAGCTTCTCACATCTGAAGTAGTCTTAGGCGTAGGCCATTCCTTAATTGCCTTTACTTTCTCTTCATCCACTTCAATTCCCTGTGCACTCACCACAAAACCAAGAAACACAAGTCTATCTATGCAAAATGTGCATTTCTTAAGCTTAGCATACAACTTTTTAGATCTCAAAGCGTGTAAAACTAGCCTAACATGCTCAATATGCTCTTCATAAGACTTGCTATAAATGAGTATATCATCAAAGTACACAACAACAAACTTTCCTAAATATGCACGCAATACATGGTTCATAAGCCTCATAAAAGTGCTAGGGGCATTAGATAGCCCAAATGGCATAACCAACCACTCATACAAACCATACTTAGTCTTGAAAGCTGTTTTCCACTCATCTCCCGATTTCATTCTAATTTGATGATATCCACTCATTAAATCAATTTTAGTAAAATACACAGCACCACATAATTCATCCAACATATCATCTAGCCTAGGGATGGGATGTCTATACTTTACAGTGATTTTGTTGACTGCACGACAATCGACACACATCCTCCATGTTCCATCCTTCTTAGGCACCAAAAGAACAGGTACTGCGCACGGACTCATGCTTTCTCTCACCAATCCCTTCTCCATGAGTTCTTCCACTTGCCTTTGCATCTCCTTAGTTTCCATAGGATTGCTTCTATAGGCTGGTCTATTGGGAATGGTAGATCCTGGCACAAAATCAATCTGATGTTCTATCCCTCTCAAAGGTGGTAAACCATCTGGCATCTCATCAGGAAAAACATCAGAATACTCCTGCAACAAAGAAACAAAACTAGAAGGCAAAGAGTCAAGGTTAGGGTCAGTGTCAGTAAACAAAACTTCCTTGTAGATAACAAGAACCAGTGGTTGCCTTAAGGCTAATGCACTCTTGACCTCCCTTACTCTAACATAGAAATTCTGTTTTTGTCTCCCCCCTTGCTTGTTTTCACTCACCACTGGGCCATTTATTTGTTTTGTTTCTTTTTGGGCCTCTTTTCCCCCTTTCTTTTCTTTTCCTCTCTCTCTCACCCCTTGGGCCGAAACCTCTCTCCCTTTTTCTCTTTTGGCTGAAACCTCTTTCTCCTTTTCAAACATTCTCTTTTGATCTTCATAAATCTCTTGAGGAGATAATGGGGCTAAAACAACCTTTTTACCTTCATAAGAAAAAGAAAATCTGTTAGTGTGCCCATTATGAATAGCCTGTCTATCAAATTGCCAAGGCCTTCCCAAAAGCAAATGGCCTGCCTGCATAGGTACAACATCACATAAAACTTCATCCTTGTACCATCCAATAGAAAATGGCACTCTAACCTGGCGTGTCACCTTAACCTCTCCACTATCATTCAACCATTGCAATCTATAAGGTCTAGGATGCTTCTCATATGCCAAGTTCAACTTCTCAACCATACTCACACTAGCTACATTTGTGCAACTCCCCCCATCAATAATGATTGTGCACACTCTCCCATTAACTAAACACTTAGTGTGAAATATGTTCTCTCTTTGTTCTAGGCTATCTTCCCTAACATTCAAGTTTAAAGCTCGCCTAGCAACTAATGACTTCCCACTTTCAGCAACTAACAACTCCCCCTCACTATCGCAATCACTACAATCTTCTAAAGGATGCATTTCATTATCACTCTGTTCTGATTCAGAAGTAATTTCCCCATCATCCCTAGCAATTATTACCCTCTTATTAGGACAATCTCGTGCTACATGCCCCTTACCCAAACATTTAAAACATTTAATTTCTCTACTAGGGGTAGGAGTACTAGAGTTACCTTTAACACCTTTATTTGGGACTTGGGTTGCCTTTACTTCTTTGGAACTCGAATCTGCCCCATTGGGTTTAGATACCCTAAAATCCTTCTTCTCCTCCTTTTTGGTCCATTTAGACCCCAAAGTATAGCTTGAGTTGTTGTTGATCTTACTGAAATTTTTACTCCTCTTTTGCTTTTCAATCTTTATTGCCATGTGCAACATCTCTTCCATCGTGTCATATCTATACATCTCAATGGCATCAGCAACCTCCTTGTTTAAACCACCTAAAAACCGAGCCATGGTGACCTCCTCGTCCTCCTCAATGTTTGCTCTCACCATGCACATTTCCATGTCTTTATAGTAATCCTCCACTGATTTTCCTCCCTACACAAGTCTATGCAATTTTTGATGTAATTCCCTAAAATAGTATGAAGGAACAAACCTTTTTCTCATGGCTTCCTTCATGTCCTCCCAATTACTAATAGGACGCCTCCCCACTTTCCTTCTGCTCAAATTGAGTTGCTCCCACCAAAACATTGCATAATCAGTGAACTCTACAGCTGCAATCTTCACCTTCTTTTCCTCTGAATATCTATTGCATTCAAAGATCATCTCCACCTTTCTCTCCCACTCCAAGTACTCTTCCGCACTATTTCTGCCTTTGAATGGAGGAATCTTGAGTTTGATGTTCCCCAAGTTCCCATCTATCCTTGCACTAGTCTCCTCCTCCTCTTCATCGTCAAAATCATGCTCCCCATGCCCTTGAATAATTCGGCCTCTCCTTGCTGCCCTTCTAGGTGCATTAGATATACTTCCTTCAAGCCTCTCTTCCATTCCATCCATTCTAAGAGACAACTTTCGCATCTCACTGATGAAGGCTTGATATAGCATCTTGTTGTCCAGTACATGATCTTCAGCTTGGGATATTCCTTTCCCACTAGTCTCTTCAGTCATGGTGTAATACCTGTAAAATTTGTTAGATAAAATCCTCACAAGCACTCCCTCACGTGTTTACACTCAAAGAATGTCACTCCTCTCGTGTTTCACACAATCAAGGCTTTTACCCTCTTAATGTCCTCACACTCTCTTGCCTTTTACCACTCGGGCTTGCAACTTCAAAATTGCACTTCAGAAATCAATTCACAGATCAAGAATCTCGAGCACGTTTAAGAAAGCAAAGAATAAGTAAGCACTAACAATAAAAAGATAGCTCAAAACTAAAAAAGAAGACACTAGACACAATGGAGGTGATACACGGTCAAGAGTAGTGCACCACTTGATTATATCCAAATTAGAGTATTAGAACAAGCAAAGATACTCTAACAGTGTAAAGGAACAAAAGCAAGCTTAAAACAAAGAAATAAGCAACAAGAATTAAGAAAAAAAAATGACAATTCTGGACAAGATGTATGAATCTGATTCACTACAAAGTAAACCAAATATAGAACCTAGATATTCTACCCAGCAAAGCAAGAAATCAATAAAAAGACAAATTAAACTAAATAAAGCAAATTGCATGCAAGACAATTCAATTAAGAGCTAAAAGATGAGTAGGCCGAATGGTGTATCAAGCTCTAATTAATGTGTCAAGTTGTGTGCAAAAGGATGGCAAAGTGATAGAAAGATGATGGCAAAAAGATACCAAAATGGTAACACAAATGATAAAAAAAATGATTCCACAAATGGATAAGAAATGTTAAAAATGGCAGCTCAAATGGATAAGAAAAAATGGATAAGAAAATGGATAACACAAATGGATAAGTAGCACAAATGGATAAGTAGCACAAATGGATAAGAAAATGGATAACACAAATGGATAAGTAAATGGATAACACAAATGGATAAGTAACATAAATGGATAAGAAAATGGATAACACAAATGGATAAGTAACACAAATGGATAAGAAAATGGATAACACAAATGGATAAGTAAATGGATAAGAGAATGGATAACACAAATGGATAAGTAAATGGATAACACAAATGGATAAGAAAATGGATAACACAAATCACCAAACTTCTCACGCCCAAGGTGATCAGAACTCAAATTCGGTTTTCTAACCCCCCCTTTTTTTTTCAAAATGCAAAAACTTCAAAGTGAAGAACGGAGGCTTAAACGTTATTTTTAAGGGCCAAAAAAATTAGTTATGTAATGTAACGATTGTAGAGTACGAAATTCCCTTTCCGGAATGATATTATAATAACAAATCGGACTCCTATGTCAAAAGTTATGGCCTTTCGAAGTTTTCTGATTTTTTTTTTCAAATCAGCAACTAACCTCTAATATTCTTCTACTAAGATTCGAAATCAAGCTAAGGATGTTCAAGATTCGGTTCAAGGTAAAGGTAAGCAAAGAAAAGGCTAATTTAAACACACGAATAAACACAATTAACTAAGAAACTTAATGCAACCTAATTCGGCATAAATAACTAGAATTCAAAGAAAGAAAACGCAAACCTAACACTAAGATAAATAGGAATTTACCTTAACTTTGGCTCTGATACCAAATGATGCGGAACCCCGAGGTTAAAGAACCCGAAACACCTTGAACATACACTTTGATTGCAAAGACAAAGAAGACAAAAACCCTCCCTATTGAACCCCCAAACAACACGTGAATGGAAACGCAAATAATTGGGAAATTGAAGAAAATGAAAACGCCACAATCAAGACAATTGATAAGTTATCAAATTCCTCATGCAATAGAAAAGAAAAGCAAGCAATCTCACTAATCTCCCTAAAGAAATTCGGCCAAGCCAAGAAGAGAATACTCTCAAATGTTTAATTGATCAAAATCTGCAGGTTACAACTTATGTTAGCCTATTTATATGGTGGCTAACCCTAATTACTCTTAAAACCTAAAACAAACCCTACTAAGGCCTTAATCATTCATAGGCCGAAATTGATATGGGCTTTACAAGCTAAATTAAGCCCACAATAAAGAAAATAAACATACTTAAAGGTAAGTGTTAAAGGCTGAATGTGAAAGCCCAAAACAAGACAAAATAAACAATCAAACTAACTAAACCAAGCCCAACAAGAAGCCCACACGCCTAGCCCATTTAAATACAACTTAAGTGAGTCATGTGACTTTTAAATGAGGCACATGACATGTACAATTAAAAGCCCAAAGTTGTATAAGCCCTTGATGGCTTAAATTGACCCAATTCCTTCACTTGCTTCCAGAAGGCTAAGTACTTTCATTTGGCCTTCAAGCTCTCCAAAACATTTCTCAATAGCCTCTTCATGAATTTCTTGAGTGACAAAAGCCTGAACAAAAGATGTCATAGCCATCTTTAGCTTCTGAGCACGTCCTCTCGTTATTGGACCACTAGGCATCTTCAAATGATCTTTGATGGTTGGTGGATCCGTATCACATATGCAAGTTCAGTGAACAACCTAGCCTACCATTCCGGATTCAGCTTCTCTAAAAAATGCACCTACCATTTTGGATTCAGCACATAGATTAGCTTACAAATAGGTCTTAAGTCCTAAGCTCAGATAAGCCTACCATTCCGAATTCAGACATCCAAACTCATTTATCTCCTTCTATTTTGAACCTATTAAAACAGATATCTATAGGTTTAACTACCATTCCGGATTCAGTAAACCAGCAAAAACCAATAGAAATAAAGCAGAGCATGTGTAAGGTGAGTGAATCAAATACAATCAAAAATCGTCACATTAAATCAATCTCAAACTTGCATTAGAATCAGTCACAAACAGATAAACTTAGAGAAGATAAAACTGAAGCATATGCATAAATTAATTCAAACAGAGCATTTACATGGTTCTTGGGGATTTAAGGCATCCCTCAACAAGAAAAAGAACTACTCACTCATGAATAAAATAAAAACTAAAATAGATAAAGAGAAGTTGATATTACCTATTTAAAATCTAAAAATGAAGTTCTTACAATAGTGAATGGATGTCCTTCAATCTAAACCAGCTATTACACTTTGAAGATAAAGATATCTTGAGAATCTAGAGTTGCAAGTGTATTGAAATCAATAAAAACTAAGTATTTAAATGCTAAGATCGAAACCCTAAATCTAGATTACAGAGAAAAACGAATACAAAGAAAAGTTGTTAAAGAAGAAAAAAGTCCCCTACAATTTTCGCAGCTCCACTATATATAACAGCTAAGGTTACACGGCGGTATGACAATTTTATACTGCCGTGTAAAGCATGTTTATAGCTGACGGCTGAGATTTACATGGCGGTATGACAATCCTTACTACCATGTAATAAGCTACTAGACTGAAACAGGACTGAAGTTCAAAAGTCGATCTTATTTTACACGATAATATGATAATGCCTTCCCGCCGTGTAATCAGCTACTGGATTACAACTAACTTCGCCTTGATTTACACGGTGGTATGGTGATTTCTGCTCACTGTGTGAAACTCCTTCAAATGTCTAAAAATCCAGATCTACATGGCGGTATAATAATATCTTACTGCCGTGTAACATTCCATGCACGCCTTTCTGCCTTCTTGATTCTACACGGCGGTATGCATATCCTTACCGCCGTGTAATGTAACTAAAATCTGTCAAAACACCACAAAAGCTAATTTTAGTCTATTAAAGAAAATCTAGAATTATTTTAAACAAAAACAACTTACAATAATGACTACAAAACTCTAAAGTAACCTAAAAATTTACAAAAACAAAGCATAGATTTGAACTTATCAACTACCCCACACTTAGCTTTTGCTCGCCCTCGAGTAAAATACCTTGTCAAATCCAACTTGCTCAATTTTCGAACAAGAATACAAAAATTTAGAACACCAAGAAAACACTTAGCAAATTCCACTTGAGAGGAATTTTGCTCAAACAAGACTCAAAAGAAGAGAATACAAATAAATTTCCAGTGTATGTGTGCAAGGGCCAAAACTAAAGTTTTAAGAATTTCAAAACTAAAATTTCCAGTACCAATCAACCAATGACCAAATAAATCAGTGCACAAATGCACTTCTAGTTTCTTACTTGAAACACTAGAAACACCATAGGCCTCTCCTTTACTACCGGAACCCGAAGGTCATCTCCACTAAATAAATCAAGACATGAAAACGATCATCAGGTCTTAAACAGGTTGTAATGCAAGGTTCGAGGGGTGATGGTTATCAAAGACATATTAGTTTAACAAAAAGAGCAGCCACTACTACCCAACCCTCTTAGAACATCTTCTACTCAAAACTAAAAAATCCTCCTACTCTTTTCCCCTTCAAAATACCCTCCGAAATTTCCTTAGAACTTGATGAACAAAGCCAAGTTAAGATCAAGAAAAACAATATCTTATTGAATTCACAATAAACTGAACATGAATACATAACTTTTTTTTTAGAGATAAAGAGAAAAGATAAAGAGTGATGAACTACCCCACACTTGAATATTTCAGTAGCTTACTTGCCTGAAACTCACAAAATAAATGTTATAGATTTTGATAAGCTACTAAACCCAAATAGAATTATAAAGGTAGTTTCTCCGCATTCTCTTCCCTCAAACTCACTTACTAAGACATTCAGTCTATCTTGCTCCCTTAACAATTAAAGTGCAACTCATTCACACTACCACATGAGACTCAATCACCCAAACTTGCCAACAGCAAGCCCCCACAGTCTTAGAGTGGCCAGCTCTTCCGCAAGGGTAACCTAAATGCATTTTAAGGTTATAGGTAACAATAAGTTGTGTAAATAAGAGAGTTCCCGGAGTACACATTGAGCATACTTAATTAAGCTCAAAATTGGCTAACAAGGGCAATTAATGTGATAGGTAGGAGAAAGTTTATTTAAAGTGACTTAACAAAAAGAAATGCCTAAATCATGTCAAAATTCATGCCTTGATTGCTACATCGTTTTGAAGGGCAATTAGGAAGGTTCTAGTGCTCTAAAGATTTTCTGATCAAAAGCTTTCATGAACTGGTTTTTCTAATCAACTTACAAACTGGCCTATGTGCAAAATATTGAAAATTTAAATGTATGCTACTAATTTGAATACTGCTGGAGAGAAAAACTCTTAAACAGAAACTTGCTCTCTTGCTACCTAAAGCTCCACAAAACCTATTCGAGATTGAAAATTAAGTCGGAATAATAAAATAAGGGCTAATTAAAATAAGCATGAAAAAATTTCACGGGCTCAAATCAAACACAACACAACTTAACTAAATTAAAGCAGGAACAACAAAGCATAACTAAAGTAAAATCATTAATGCATAAACATAAATAATTCCAACAAGACATAACTAAGGACTAAAAATTGAAACTAAAGTAGTATTAGTGGTCAAACTATTTTTCAATTATCACTACACAATAATGTTCAATCCCCACCCTACACTTGAAACATTGTTGTCCTCAGCAATTAAACTAGTTTAGCAAAAGAGAGAGACATAAGCAAAAATAAAATAAAAGTGCAGAAACTCCCAGAAAATGTCACTCCTATGGAGGTGGTGGTGGATGAAATCGGTCCAGCATGCTCCTGTAAAAATGCTCTGACTCCTGCCTCGATAACTCCATTGTGTGCTCCAATCTCTCTAAACTCCGCGCTTGTAGTTCCAGCCGCTACTCTTGCATGTCCAAACGACCCATCACCTGAACATGCTCAGAATGCATATCCTCCATGAAGTGCATCAACTGGTCCAGCCTGGAATTTATTTATGCTTCACCAGTCTGAAGAGTCTCAAAATGTGCACTAAGCTCAGACATGTCATAAGCCGGCATAGCTGGAGCAGTCCCTTCAGCAGCAGCACCAACACCCTCCTGTGCTCCCTCTTCCGCTTCAGCTCCTTCAACTGGAAATTAAACTCTACCCCTTTCCACTAGCCTCAAGTACTCCTCTCTAGTGGACAGTCTGACTTGATAAAAATTATGATGGTCATCCACAATTAGCCTCAGATTCTTCAATATTTTAAAGTCCATGAGAGGACTGTCTCCCAAGTCTTATCCTAATGGGGTGTGACCGACTCTCTTAGCCAAAACCATGACAATCCACCCTATAGATATCCTCTTGACTTTGGTGGGATTGCCCTACAAATCTTTAAATTTCTTCCATAAGAAGTAGGCTCCGTTCAATTTGATGCGGTGGATCATGCAATGCAGGAAGAGGGCCTCAACTTGGTTTACAACACCGGCAACTTCAATGTGGCCATAGAATGAGAGGGCGAAGAACCGGTAGAGGATCCTAAGGGCATGGCTCCGTAAATGGTGCGCCTTTGATAGCCCCATAACATATTGGGTTGCGGAGATTGGATCACAGATGGTAGCCCACATCATGTGCTTGTTCAAGTTTGGAAGATGTCGGGCACCATCGACAGGAAAACCAAGTGCTTCGGAAAAGTCATTGAAGGTCATTCTGTAATTCTTCTTATTCAACCAAAAGGTCACCACCCCAGGGTTATCCAGGTCATCCTTATCGACTTTGCAATTCACTGTGGCAAGGAAGTCCTGGGTCAGTTTTGGATGGACTTTCTCCTTTTTTCTGAAAAAATTCCGTCCACCCTATTCCCTCAATCAATTCATTTATCTCTGCTTTCAGCTCTAGCCTCCATAACGAATCAAAATCAAGAAATATGGAAGGGAGGTATGTTGTCACATCGAGGCACTTATAGACATGTTGGAAGATGTGTGGGACCTAAGAGGGCACGAAACTATCCCTCTCCTGAGATGCGGCAGTAGGCTGTTCAGATGACGATGCTTGGTGGATCTAGATCTCTTTGGAGCCACTGTATAGGCAAAATAAAACACAATTAGAGTAGGAAACACAATGTGGCTTACATAGTAATTGACAGGAGAATGCTCATATGCAAGGTTGCTTAAACTTGTGAAAAGCAGAGTACACAAAAGTATTAGGCTAACATGAATTGATCTAAAAGCATTAATCATAAAACATGAAGTGCAACTAATTGTAAAGCCAATGCTAGAGTGAACTACTTCAAGAAATAGTAATACCACCACTGAGAAAATTAATGCCCATTCTGTTCTCTTTCAACAGCAAATTGAACAACATGAAATATGATCAAAAAATGTTAATTCAATACACATTATAGAGCAGTTCTCACATCCTATTCATGTTAAAAGCATCAATTTAAAGTACAACAAAAGCTATGAGAGAAACATATCTTGGCAGTTAGAGAGCAAGTAGCTCACCAAGCTTGACAAACAAGATGAGTGGAAGTGAAAAACGTGAAAGAACATCATGTGCATGCTCATTTCAGCAAAACATCAAACACTTGGTGGGCAGAATTTTTTTTTTTGGGATGCAAAATGAACAATGTCAATCATAAATACCCATTTCATACAACCTCACTCAAAACATTTCAGAAAATGAAGCATAAGACCAATGCATTACAACCAATGATAACAAAATACGAAATAATAAAAAAAAAAAGGAAAAATGGAAAGCATAAAAGAGTAGTAACCGAGAGGAAAGAAAGAAGAAAAGAAAAGAGAAAAACTTACTTGGTTGCAAGTCTTCGGATGATAGATGCAAGAGATGCTCTTAGAATGTGGTGAGAACAGAACAAAAATGATGGAATGCAAATTTTTCGTAAATGAGGGCAGAGGGTGATGCGAGTTAGAGAGCTATCGCATTAAATGCCTAAGAGAAATTGAAAAGTGATGGTTTTAAAATAGGGTTTTTCTTCATTTACACGGCGGTATAGAATACCTTACCACCATGTAAATAGCTACTGGACACGAAAATAAGACATTTTTTTGAATTTACATGGCGGTATATAAATCCTTACTGCCATGTAAAGTGCTGTTGGAATGCTACGGACATGTACACGGCAGTATAAAACTCCTTTACCGCCATGTAAAGTGCTACTGGAATTAAGGTTCAAAATCTCTGGCATTTACATGGGGTATAAGATTTCTTACTGCAGTGTAAAATGCTACTAGAATTGTTCTTTTAATGAATACAACAATCTACACTGCGGTATAAGAATTCTTACCGCCGTGTAAAGTGGATTCCCTAGAAAAAATCAACCTGAAGTTAAAGCAATTTTTACACTATAAGCAAGTCCAAAACACTCTACACTATTCCAAAAATATAATTTGACCACTGATTGAAAACAAAACTAAATTAAAACTGAAAATGACTAAAGCTACAAAATCAAAACAAAAGGAGATAAGGTTAGAAATTATTTTAGTTTAGATTTTTAAGTCTCGGCTAGACTTTGAACTTACCTCATTCCTCATCTAAGGTAATGACCATCGCTGCAAATTTAGAGTGGCTCTCAAAATATGGTTTCAGGCGATGGCAGTTTACCTTAAATTCCTCACTCCCTGTTTGATTTCGGATCGTGACAGCTCCAAATTTCTCAACCCCCACAACTTCAAAAGGCCCCTTCCACCTTGATTTCAACTTCGCCAGAAATAATCTCAACCTGCTATCATATAGAAGCACTTTCATCCAGACACAAATTCCTTCTTGATCAACCTTCGATCATACCATTTCTTGGTGTTGTCTTTGTACCTCGTGGCGTGATCGTATGCCTAAAATCGGAGCTCCTCTAGCTCATTCAGCTGTAGAGACCTGCACTTTCCTGCACTCTCAAGGTCAAAATTCAAGAATTTGGTGGCCTAATAAGCCTTTTATTCTAATTCCACCGGAAGGTGACAAGACTTCCCAAACACTAACCTAAAGGGAGACATCCCTATCGGTGTCTTAAACACTGTCCAGTATGCCCACAAAGCTTCATCTAGCTTAAGGTACCAATCCTTCCTAGATGCATTGACTGTTTTCTCTAAAATGGCTTTCAATTCATGGTTGGACACTTCAACTTGACCGTTAGCTTGGGCATGATAAGGGGTAGTGACTTTATACCTTACTCCAAATTTTTTCAGCAAAGCCTTAAATTGGTGGTTAACAAAGTGTTTACCACCATCACTAACAATGGCTCTAGGGGCTCCATAACGGGTGAGTATACTTTTTCTCAGAAATTCTAACACAACTTTGGCATCACAAGTCCTAGTGGCTATGGCTTCTACCCATTTGCTCACATAGTCTACTGCCACTAGTATATACTCAAACCCATAGGATACCAGGAAAGGCCCTATAAAGTTAATTCCCCATAAGTCAAACAATTCTACCTCAAGCATATTGGTTAAGGGCATTTCATCCCTCCTAGTAATATTGCCTACCCTTTGGCATCTATCACAAGTTTGCACAAACAACTTGACATCCTTAAACATCGTAGGCCAATAAAAACCAAAAGAGAGAATTTTTGATACCGTTTTATTTGGCCCATGGTGTCCACCGGCTTCCCTGCTGTGACATGCTTTGATGATCTCCCCTATTTCTTCATTTGGAATGCACCTTTTTAACACTTGATCAGCACACAGGAGAAAAAGATAAGGGTCATCCCAAAAGTAGTGCTTTGCGTCCGCTTTTAGCTTTTTCCTCTACTACCATGTAAATTCCTTTGGCATATATGCACCTGTAAGATAATTGGCCACATTAGCGAACTAAGGCACTGAAATTTCACACATAAACAAAGCACAAATACGCTCATCAGGGAACAAATCTAAAATCTCCCCTTTTTTAATGTGGTCATGCTCCATTCTAGACAAGTGATCCGCCACAAAGTTTTTCGCCCCTTTCTTATCTTTAATCTCCAAGTTAAACTCTTGCAAAAGGAGCACCCATCTAATCAGTCTTGGCTTTGATATCAACTGATGCGGAACCCCAAGGCTATATAGAACCCGAAACACACAAATGGCAAGAAACAAGAACAGAAATTAAATCCCCAATCTAAAGAACCCCCAATCAATAAAATGAAAGGAAACGCTTATGATAGATTGATTTGAATAATAAGAACAAAAATTAGCCACAAGATGAATTACCTTGATAAGAAAATCGTTCCTGATGCAAAAGAAGAAGACAAATCCTCCCCAATGGTAAATTCGGCCAAAAGTCCCCTAATACATTCTATCACGTGGTATTTATACCACTAATTAAAAAGAAACCCTAACTAAACAAGGCCTTAACAATGGGCTGCCAAACATAACTAACTTAAGCCCATTTTGCTAATTAAGCCTAATAAACAAGAAATTAAACCCAATAGCTTAAATAAATAACAAAACACAACTTAATGAGTCCAAAAACAAGCCCACACGCCTAACATAACGTTTGGGCTGCCCAAAGCTTATTCCATTGGCTTTAAACAAATTAATGAGCCCATTTGAGTTCCCTCTTGAAGATTCGGCCCCAACTCCTCTTGCTTGTCCATATCTTCCACCATTCGGCCCATGTAGGCTTTGAGACCCTCCTTGAATTTCTTGGCTCTTGATCTAGTCACTGGGCCTTCTGGTAAAGCTAGTTCATCTCTTGGTTCCTTGGTCGTGCTCACATCATCCCCTCCCTCTTCAAAAGAATTCGTCCTCGAATCAGAGTCAAAATCAAAAGGAGATAAATCAGAAACATTAAAGGTAGCACTAACACCATATTCACCTGGTAAGTCAATCTTGTATGCATTGTCATTGATGCGTTGCAAAACTTGAAATGGTTATCAAGCTTTGACTTCCTTTGCTGTGGGAACCGTTCCTTTCGCATATGCACCCAAACCCAGTCACCTGGTTCAAAAATTATTTATTTTCGCCCTTTGTTAGCCTTCTGTGCATACATGCGATTCTTCTTCTCAATCTGGTCACGTGCTTTCTCATGTATTTCTTTAACCAAATCAGCCTTCTTTTTGCCATCTAAGCTAGCAAGCTTATTCAAAGGTAAAGGCGTTAAATCCAACACAGTTAAAGGATTAAAACCATAGACAATCTCAAATGGTGAAAACCCTGTAGAAGAATGTATAGCACGATTATATGCAAATTCAATGAATGGTAAACAATCCTCCCAAGTTTTCAAATTCTTTCCAACAATAGCACGCAACATAGTTCCTAAGGTTCTGTTAACTACTTCAGTTTGCCCATCAGTCTGGGGGTGACATGTAGTAGAAAATTAAAGCTTAGTACCTAATTTTCCCCACAAAACTCTCCAAAAATGACCTAGAAACTTGACATCTCTATCTGACACAATGGTTCTTGGCACCCCAAGCAACCGAACCACTTCCCTAAAGAAAAGTTCAGCAATATTTGTGGCATCATCTGTTTTATGGCAAGCAATGAAATGAGCCATTTTACTAAACCTGTCCACAACAACAAATATGTTATCCCTCCCTTTCCTGGTCCTAGGTAAACCCAAAACAAAATCCATAGAAATGTCAGTCCAAGGTTCACTAGGTACAGGCAATGGTGTATATAATCCATGAGGCATTGTCCTAGATTTAGCCTGTTTACAAGTAATGCATCTGGCACAAACCCTTTCCACATCTTTTCTCATGTTTGGCCAATAAAAATGTTCATTAAGCATACCTAAGGTCTTTTGCACACCAAAATGCCCCATTAACCCCCCACTATGTGATTCCCTCACAAGCAACTCCCTAATAGAACATGTAGGAATACAAAGTTGTTTACCCCTAAAAAGATATCCTTCATGCCTATAATACCTATCAAATGCAGCACGCTCACATGCATGATACACAGTAGCAAAATCAGCATCATCAACATACATCTCTTTCAAATGCTCAAATCCAAGTAATTTAGAAGTAAGCATAGAAATCAAAGCGTACCTTCTGGATAGTGCATCTGCCACCACATTTTCCTTACCCTGCTTGTACTTGATCACATATGGAAACGTTTCTAGAAATTCCACCCATCTTGCATGCCTTTTGCTCAATTTCCCTTGTCCCTTCAAATACTTGAGGGATTGATGATCACTATGAATCACAAACTCCTTAGGCAGCAAGTAGTGCTCCCATACTTCAAGTGCTCTTACCAATGCATAGAGCTCCTTATCATAGGTGGAAGAGTTCAGAATTGGCCCACTCAACTTCTCACTGAAATATGCTATGGGACGTTTTTCCTGCATCAAAACAGCACCTATACCAATCCCAGAAGCATCACATTCAATCTCAAAAGTCTTAGAAAAGTCAGGCAAACACAAAACAGGAGCATTACATAATCTCTCTTTTAACATGCAAAAAGCATTTTCTTGCTCTTTCCCCCATTTAAACCCAACATTCTTTTTGACTATCTCATTCAGTGGCGCGGCAATAGTAGAGAAATCTCTAACAAATCGCCTGTAAAAACTAGCTAAGCCATGAAAACTCCTCACCTCGCTAACAGTCTTAGGCGTTGGCCATTCTTGAATAGCCTTCACCTTTTCAGTGTCAACTTCCACTCCTTCCCCACTAACCACAAAACCTAAGAAAATTACTTTATTCATGCAAAATGAGCACTTCTTAAGGTTTCCATACAACTTCTCCTTTCTCAACACACTCAAAACAGCTTTCACATGCAAAATATGGTCATCTAAGCATCTGCTGTAAACCAGAATATCATCAAAATACACAACTACAAACTTTCCAAGGAACTCATGCAAGACATAATTCATTAAGCGCATGAAAGTGCTAGGTGCATTAGACAACCCAAAAGGCATTACTAACCACTCATACAATCCGTATTTAGTCTTAAACGCAGTTTTCCACTCATCTCCCTCTTTCATCCTAATCTGATGATAGCCACTCTTTAAATCAATTTTTGTAAACAAACATGCACCATGCAATTCATCAAGCATATCATCTAATCTAGGAATAAGGTGGCGATACTTTACAGTGATTTTGTTGACCGCCCTGCAATCCACACACATCCTCTAAGTCCCATCTTTCTTAGGTACCAAAAGAACTGGTACTGCACATGGACTCATACTCTCTCTCACGTACCCCTTTTGCAGCAACTCATCCACTTGTCTAAGTCAATCTGATGCTCAATCCCTCTTAAGGGTGGCAGTCTGTGTGGCACATCTTCAGGAAACACATCTTCATATTCCTGCAACAAGGTCACAAAAACACTAGGCAAACTCGGGTCAAGGTCAGTGTTAGAAAATAAAGCCTCCCTAAACCGAATTAATATTAAAGCTCTCTTGCCTAAGCACGCACTTTTTAACTCTCTCTCTTTTGCGTAAAGACATGGTTGCTTCTTAACCTTTTCACTCCTCTCAAGTTCTTTTTGTTCACTCTTTTCTTTTCCTTCACTCACTAACTTTTTCTCTCCTGCACTTCCCATCTTCTTTTCCTTACTAGTGCAGTCACTCACCATTGGGCCTTTATTTTTATTCTTTTCTCTCATGGCCTCTTTTCTCTCTTCTTTTTTTTTTCATCTCACTACCCAAATTCCCACTTGAAGATTGCTGAATCTTCAACTGTTCCATGTATGTTTCTTTAGGTGACAAAGGTGCAAGAGTGATTTTCTGCCCATTATACATAAAAGAATACCTATTCAAATACCCATCATGCATAACACGCCTATCAAATTGCCAAGGCCTACCTAACAATACATGACCAGCCTACATAGGCACAACATCACATACGACGTCATCAGCATATCTACCAATGGAAAAGGAGACAACTACCTGCTTGGTCACTCTGACTTCACCACTATCATTCAGCCATTGCAGCCTATAGGGACTAGGGTGTTTTTCACATTTAAGCCCCAATTTCTCTACCAATGTCGTGCTAGCAACATTTGTGCAACTACCCCCATCTATGATCAGACTACAAGCTTTACCACCTACCAAGCATTTAGTGTGAAAGATGTTCTCCCTCTGTTCTAGGCTATCTTCTTTTACATTCACATTTAATGCACACCTAATAACTAAGGATTCTCCCTTAACAGCATACTCAACAAATTCCTCATTATCAGAACAGTCCTCTAAAGGTGGCATTTCATCACTATCAGATTCATTACCCTCATCAGACTCAGATACAATTTCCCCTCCCCTAATAAACATAGACTTCCTATTTTGACATTCAGATGCATAATGACCACGCCCTTGACATTTAAAACATTTAACTTCTCTATGTTTAGTATTAGAAGGGATTACATTAGAAGTACCTTTTGAGTCGGTTTTGCCACTCTTGATGTCCTTAGATTTGTCTTTTGAATCAATGGACTTCTGAACAGTCTTGTTCTCTTCCTTTTTCCACTTCGGATTCCAATTTGAAGTTGAACCCGAATTCTGAATTCTATGGCTTCCCTTATATTTCAATTGTCTCTCCACCTTCATGGCCATGTTTACCAACTCTTCCATGACGATGAATGGGTGTAACTCCACGACATTAGCAATCTCCCTATTCAAGCCATTCAGAAACCGAGCCATGACTGCTTCTTCTTCTTCCTCAACATTGGCTTTAATCATCAACATCTCCATCTCCTTGTGGTAATCTTCTACTGTCCTAGACCCTTGAGTGAGTCTTTGCAATTGTTGATGTATATCCCTGTAGTAGTAGCTTGGTACAAATCTCTTCCTCATGATTCTCTTCATTTCTTCCCAACTAGCTACAGGAGCTTCGCCAATTCTTCTTCTGGCCTTGTTCAATTCATCCCACCACACTAAAGCATAGTTAGAAAATTCAACAGCGGCAAGTCTTACCTTTTTATTTTCAGAATAGTTATGGCAAGCAAAGACCAGCTCCACCTTCCTTTCCCACTCCAAATACTCCTCAGCATCATTTCTGCCCCTGAATGATGGAATATAGCATTGATGTTGCTATCTCTGTCTTCCTCCCTTCTCGGCCTTCCTCTCACAGATTGCACTTCATCCCCATCATAATCATCTTGGTCATACTCGTCATTGTGAACTTGACCCCTCCTTGCATTCTTCCTGGTGGTATTAGTAGTACTATTTTCCAACCTGTCCAGCCTGTCATTAACGTTTCCCATCTCCCTCATGAACCTCTCAAAAGTTCCTTGCATCGCTTGAATTGCAAAGGCAATCTCCTCTTGGGACATTCCTTTCTTGCTGGATTCTTCAGTCATTGTGTGTATTTCTGCAAAAAGGTTAGTTCAACAACCTCACCACACTCCCTCACGTGTTTGCACTCAAATGATGTCACTCCACTCGTGTTTCACTCAAATCTGGTTTTTACCCTCTTATGAGCTCACACACTCAAGCCTTTTTCCACTCCACTTGCCGTCTCCAATTGCAATTCAGAACTCAATTCCAGTTCAAGATAACTCACAAATAGCAAATTAAAAAGAAGAATGCAATGAAAAATACTTAACAATGGAAGGTAGGCTCAATTCTAGAAGCAAAAGACCAAAAATGAAGAACGTTAAAATGAGCATACAAGGTGAAGATATGTATGCTGTCCGAATTGTATAAATTTAACTAACAAGAATCAAATTGTTAATTATAGTGTAATCGGAAGCAAAAACACAAGACACCAAAAATGAAACTTAAGAATGAAAGAAATGACAAAACTAATGCAAGATTGCAGAAATTGAAATCTCCCAAATGGAAAATTCAACTTAGATGCAAGACAGAAATGGAAAAGTTCAAAACCAGATGAATAATGTGAGGTTCGGCCCAACCAGGTGAAATACCCAATTGCTGAAACCCAAATCAAATCTGCCCCAAAACGACATAAAACCCAAAGACTAATCCAAGATACAATTCAGCCCTATAAAGCAAGCCCAATGAAATTTCAGCCTAATAGACAAGCCCAATGTAATTTCGGCCTAATAGACAAGCTCAATGTAATTTCAGCCTAATAGACAAGCCCAATGTAATTTCAGCCTAATAGACAAGCCCAATGCAATTTCGGCCTAATGAAGCTTAACTAACCCTAATTAGATTGAGGTAAGTCTATACTGTTCCAGCCGCAATTAATTTTTTTTTTTTTTAAAAAACTTCAGACCCAATTTTAAAAGCTTAAACGACGTTTTTTTTGGATTTTGAAGGGCTAATTAATGAGCAAAGTTGTTACTTTTGTAGATCTCAAAATTCCCTTTCCGAAAAGTTATTATAGAGCAAAATCGAACACCGGAAACAAAAGTTATGGCCAAATAAATCTAATTTCAGATTCTAAGCAAATTTTGATGCAAACAACTATAACAAAATGCGATTTTAAAACAAAGACAAGGATAGTTAAGAATCTAATTCTAATTCAGGCTCTGATATCAACTGATGCGGAACCCCAAGGCTATATAGAACCCGAAACCCCAAACACACAAATGGCAAGAAACAAGAACAGAAATTAAATCCCCAATCTAAAGAACCCCCAATCAATAAAATGAAACGAAACGCTTATGATAGATTGATTTGAATAATAAGAACAGAAATTCGCCACAAGATGAATTACCTTGATAAGAAAATCGTTCCTGATGCAAAAGAAGAAGACAAATCCTCCCCAATGGTAAATTCGGCCAAAAGTCCCCTAATACATTCTATCACGTGGTATTTATACCACTAATTAAAAAGAAACCCTAACTAAACAAGGCCTTAACAATGGGCTGCCAAACATAACTAACTTAAGCCCATTTCGCTAATTAAGCCTAATAAACAAGAAATTAAACCCAATAGCTTAAATAAATAACAAAACACAACTTAATGAGCCCAAAAACAAGCCCACACGCCTAACATAACGTTTGGGCTGCCCAAAGCTTATTCCATTGGCTTTAAACAAATTAATGAGCCCATTTGAGTTCCCTCTTGAAGATTCGGCCCCAACTCCTCTTGCTTGTCCATATCTTCCACCATTCGGCCCATGTAGGCTTTGAGACCCTCCTTGAATTTCTTGGCTCTTGATCTAGTCACTGGGCCTTCTGGTAAAGCTAGTTCATCTCTTGGTTCCTTGGTCGTGCTCACATCACTCCTTCTTAGCAAAGAGATGCCTTAAAGCTGCATGGTCGGACCACACCACAATTTTTGCACCCAGCAAATATGGACCGAACTTCTCAAAAGCAAAGACAATTGCGAGAAGTTCCTTCTCAATTGTGGTGTAGTTAACCTGAGCTCCAGTCAAGGTATAGCTTGCATAATAAATTACATGAAACACCTTTTCTTGCCTTTGTCTAAGCACTGCTCCCACTGCTAAATCACTCGCATCACACATTAGTTCAAAAGGCAAATTCCAACCGGAGATATAATCATCGGGGCTGAAATAAGCCTTTGTTTCAAAGTTTCAAAAGCCAACAAACATTCACTAGTAAAATCAAAAGGAGCATCTTTCATTGGCAAATTGGACAAGGGTTTTGCAATTTTTGAAAATTCTTTAATAAACCTACGGTAGAACCCCGCATGCCCTAAAAAGCTCCTAATTTCCTTGACACTCGTTGGGGGTGGGAGTTTCTCTATGACTTCCACCTTGGCTTTATCTACCTCTATCCCCTTCTCTGAAATTTTGTGCCTTAGCACAATGCCTTCCCTCACCATAAAGTGACATTTCTCCCAATTCAATACTAAGTTGGTTTTCTCACACCTCCCTAGCACCAAATCAAGATGCTCTAAACAGCTCTCAAAGTCTCTCCCATAAATGGTGAAATCATCCGTAAAGACCTCCATAAATTTCTCTATAAAGTCATGGAATTTTTCCATCATGCACCGCTAAAATGTAGCCGGCGCGTTACACAATCCAAAGGGCATTCTCCTATAGGCAAATGTGCCATAAGGGTAGGTAAAGGTCATTTTCTCCTGATCTTTAGGGGATATAAGGATTTGTAAATACCTCGAATACCCATCTAAAGAGCAATAAAACCTATTCCCCGCTAGCCTTTCTAGCCTCTCTAGTATCTGATCAATAAATGGCAATAGGAAATGATCATTCCCCATTTTAGGAACACACTGCACCGGGCTAACCCATCTACTATCTGAGATTGGATAGATTATACCTGAAACAAGGAGTTTGAATACCTCCTTTTTTACCACTTCCTGCATCACTGGATTGAGTCTCCTTTGGGGTTGAGCTACTGGTTTGCATTCTTCCTCCATCGGGATCCGGTGAGTGCAGTAGCTCGAGTTAATCCCCTTCAAGTCCGATGTTTCCCATCCAATTGCTTCCTTGTGCTTTTTCAGCACTTCAAGTAACATCTTCTCTTCAAAACCTGACAATATAGAAGAGATAAATATTGGTTTTGTTTCATGCTCTAAAAATACATACTTTAAATGAGGAGGAAGGGGTTTGAGTTCAGATTTTGAATCTACCTCTTATGGAGTAAACTCTTCCTGCTGTGATTCCTCCTCTCTACTGCTGCAATCAATTCTCATCCTACTTCATCTAACTCTTCATTCTCCAAGGAATGCATTAGACTCAAGTTCAATGAATTATCTATCAACACCTTTTCTTGGGTTTCTTCGACACATTCATCTACCTTGTCTACAAAATAGATTGACTCCTCCAAATCACTTGATGGATACTTCTGAGCTTTGTTCATGTCTACCACTAACTCTTCATTATTGAACCGTAGGGTGACCTTTTGACCATGTACATCGATAAAGGCTTTTGCTGTATTTAAAAATGGTCTCCCCACGATGAGTGGCACCTTCCTATCTTCCTCCATCTCCATGACCATAAAATCCATAGGAAAAAAAAATTTTCCCACCTTCAATAACAGGTCCTCTATTACCCCCTTGGGTTTCCTTACCGATCTATCCGCCAACTGGAGTCTCATTCCCATCTCCTTAAGATCACCGAGTTGAGTTTCCTGCATATAGAGTATGGCATCAAATTAATGTTGGCCCCTAGGGCACACAAAGCATTTCCAATAAAATTTTCACCAATCTCACAAGGTAAAGTAAAGCTACATGGATCCTCCAATTTTTTTGAAATCTTGTTCATGATTATTGCACTATAATTTTCTGTGAGTTGTACAGTCCCGTGCCCTTCTAATTTCTTTTTATTAGAACACAATTCTTTCATCAATTTGGCATAATTGGGCATGTGAGCTAAGGCTTCAGCAAAAGGTAAATTGATGTGCAATTTCTTAAACATTTCTAGAAACCTAGCTAATTGCTCATTTTTCTTCTCTTTCCTAGCTATAGCAGGAAATGGCAACCTATTTATGTAAAGATCCTCAATATTGGGGTTCACTAAGCTCTTACCCTTATCAATTATAGGAGTATCCACATTTACCTCTACCCTAGAGTTAGAGTCACTTGCCTTCCATATTGGCTCCTCCTTACTCGACGATGGTGAAGATGTCTTACCTTTCTCTTCTCCTTATGTTACTGATACGGATCCACCAACCATCAAAGATCATTTGAAGATGCCTAGTGGTCCAATAACGAGAGGACGTGCTCAGAAGCTAAAGATGGCTATGACATCTTTTGTTCAAGCTTTTGTCACTCAAGAAATTCATGAAGAGGCTATTGAGAAATGTTATGGAGAGCTTGAAGGCCAAATGAAAGTACTTAGCCTTCTGGAAGCAAGTGAAGGAATTGGGCCAATTTAAGCCATCAAGGGCTTATACAACTTTGGGCTTTTAATTGTACATGTCATGTGCCTCATTTAAAAGTCACATGACTCACTTAAGTTGTATTTAAATGGGCTAGGCGTGTGGGCTTCTTGTTGGGCTTGGTTTAGTTAGTTTGATAGTTTATTTTGTCTTGTTTTGGGCTTTCACATTCAGCCTTTAAGGTAACCTTTAAGTATGTTTAATTTTCTTTAATGTGGGCTTAATTTAGCTTGTAAAGCCCATGTCAATTTCGGCCTATGAATGATTAAGGCCTTAGTAGGATTTGTTTTAGGTTTTAAGAGTAATTAGGGTTAGCCACCATATAAATAGGCTAACATAAGTTGTAAACTTCAGATTTTGATCAATTAAAACATTTGGGAGTATTCTCTTCTTGGCTTGGCCGAATTTCTTTAGGGAGATTAGTGAGATTGCTTGCTTTTCTTTTCTATTGCATGAGGAATTTGATAACTTATCAATTGTCTTGATTGTGGCGTTTTCATTTTCTTCGATTTCCCAATTATTTGCGTTTCCATTCACGTGTTGTTTGGGGGTTCAATAGGGAGGGTTTTTGTCTTCTTTGTCTTTGCAATCAAAGTGTATGTTCAAGGGGTTTCGGGTTCTTTAACCTTGGGGTTCCGCATCAGTTACCTCCTTGCCACTTCTCAATGTAATTGCTTTTGCCTCTTCCTTGGGATTTTGGTCCACATTTGAAGGAAAAAGTCCCCAATTTTCTATGGGACATTGAAGTTGCAAGCTGGTCAAATTGTATTTCTAGGTTCCTCATGGAAGCATCTTGATTTTAGTTCCATTGCTCTTGTAATTTCCACCTTGTCTCTTGGCTAGCCATGAATTATTACTGACTATTCACAAATTATTGTTGGCTATTCATGAAACTAGCTAGCATATCTTCAAGATTAGGCTTCTTCTCTTGCACAAGTGGTCTTGGTTGATATCCCGTGATACGAATCCACCAACAATGCCATCAACCACCAAAGATCCTTTGAAGCTGCCTAGTGGCCCAATAACAAGAGGACGTGCTCAGAAGCTAAAGATGGCTATGTCATCTTTTGTTCAAGACTTTGTCACTCAAGAAATTCATGAAGAGGCTATTGAGAAATGCTATAGAGAGCTTGAAGGCCAAATTAAAGTACTTAGCCTTTTGGAAGCAAGTGAAGGAATTGGGCCAATTTAAGCCATTAAGGGCTTATACAACTTTGGGCTTTTAATTGTACATGTTATGTGCTTCATTAAAAAGTCACATGACTCACTTAAGTTGTATTTTAATGGGCTAGGCGTGTGGGCTTCTTGTTGGGCTTAGTTTAGTTAGTTTAGTTATTTATTTAGTCTTTCTTTTGGGCTTTCATATTCAGCCTTTAAGACTTAATTTTAAGTGTGTTTATTTCTTTTAGTTTGGGCTCAATTTACCTTGTAAAGCCCATGGAATTTCGGCCTATGTGTGACCAAGGCCTTATTAGGGTTTGTTTTAGGTTTTAAGGGTAATTAGGGTTAGCCACCATATAAGTAGGCTAAAATAAGTTGTAAACTTCAGATTTGATGAATTAAAACTTTTGAGAGTGTTCTCTTATTGGCTTGGCCGAATTCTATAGAGAGATTTGTGAGGAATGCTTGCTTATCTTTTCTATTGCATGAAGAATTTGATTACTTATCAATTGTCATGATTGTGGCGTTTTCATCTTCTTCGATTTTCCAATTATTTGCGTTTCCATTCACGTGTTGTTTGGGGGTTCAATAGGGAGGGTTTTTTTGTCTTCTTTGTCTTTGCAATCAAAGTGTATGTTCAAGGGGTTTCGGGTTCTTTAACCTTGGGGTTCCGCATCATTTGGTATCAGAGCCAAAGTAAGGTAAATTCCTATTTATCTTGGTGTTAGGGTTGTGTTTTCTTTTTCTTGATTCTTTTATGTTTTTGCCGAATTCGGTTTCATCAAGTTTCTGATTTTTGTGTTTTTTTGTGTGTGTTAAATTAGCCTTTTCTTAGCCTTTATTTTATTTTATTTTTTGCCTTGAGATTCTGATTTTTGCCTTGAACCGAAACATTGATTATCCTTGGCTTGAAATCTGAATTTTGGGAGTAGAAGTTATAGTTTGTTTGCTAAAATTATAAAAAAAAATGAGAAGAAAAAGAAAAGAAGTAGAACATCTTTGGGTTTAGAAATCCGAACCTTGTAGGAGTTTGTTTTGATTTGATTGCTGAAATTTATTAAAAAAAATAAACAGCAAGAAGAAAAGAAAGAAAAACATACAAAAGAAAAGAATAGAAGAAATAGTGAAAAGAAGAGAAAAAAAAACGTGAAAGAAAGGAATATAGGAGGAGAAAAGGGTAGGGAGCAATTCGGCCAAGGAGGGTTTATATAGCAAAGGGCAAATCCAAATCCTATAATAGGTGGGAGAAAATTAATCCATATTACTTGGGGGGTTAGTAAAATTAATCCTTACCCCTTTAGGGTTAGGTTTTCAAAATCCTAATCCATATCAGAATTGGAATTATAATCCTAATCCTACTTAACAAAGGATTTACTTTGCAATCATCGATCCACCATTTGTGTTATCCATTTCTTATCCATTTGAGTTGCCATTTTTGATATCATTTCTTATCAGCTGCCATTTTTGTTTCATTTCTTATCCATTTGAGCTGCCATTTTATCATATCTTATCCATTTGTTCCACCATTTTTGGACTCATTTTTTATCATTTGTGCCATCATTTTTCTACCATTTTGCTATCATTTTGCCATCATTTTGCGCACAACTTGACACATTAATTAGAGCTTGATACACCATTCGGCCTAATCATCATTTTGGCTCTAAATTGAATTGTATTGAGTGCATTCTGTCTTACTTAGTATAATTAGGTTTCTTTGTTATTTTCTTGCTTTGTTGGGTAGAATATCTAGGTTCTATATTTGGTTTACTTTGTAGTGAACCAAATTCATACATTTTGTCCAGAATTGTCATTTTTCTTAATTCTTGTTGCTTATTTCCTTGTTTTAAGCTTGCTTTTGTTCCTTTAAACTGTTAGAGTATCTTTGCTTGTTCTAATACTCTAATTTGGATATAATCAAGCGGTACACCACTCTTGACCGTGTATCACCTCCATTGTGTCTAGTGTCTTCTTTTCTAGTTTTGAGTTATCTTTTTATTGTTAGGGCTTACTTTTCTTTGTTTTCTTAAACGTGCTCAAGATTCTTGCTTTGTGGTTTGAATTCTAAAGTGCAATTTTAAAGTTGCAAGCTTGAGTGGTAAAAGGCAAGAGAGTGTGGGAACATTAAGAGGGTAAAAGCCTTATTTGTGTGAAACACGAGAGGAGTGACATTCTTTGAGTGTAAACACGTGAGGGAGTGCTTGTGAGGTTTTTATCTAACAATTTTGCAGGTAATACACCATGACTGAAGAAACTAGTGGGAAGGGAATATCCCAAGGTGAAGATCATGTACCAGATAACAAGATGCTCTACCAAGCTTTCATTAGTGAGATGCGGAAGCTGTCTGATGCGGAACCCCAAGGCTAAAGAACCCGAAACCCCTTAAACACACAATATGGCATGAACATGAACAAGAAGAAACTCCCAATCTAAAGAACCCCCAAACAACATGTGAATGGAAACGCTTATAATAGATTGATTTAAAAACATAAGAACAGAATTCGCCACAAAGTAAATACCTTGATAAGAATTTAAGTTCTTGATGCAAAAGAAGAAGACAAGCTTTCCTCTCCAATGAAGAAAATTCGGCCAAGCCAAATAATGATATTCAAAAGTGTTTTAGATGTGTCTTTTACAACTTATAATGAGGTATTTATAGCCTCCAAAAGGTAGGTAACCTTAAATAAGTCAAAAGTCCACCTAACACATGGCCACCTAACACATGGGCCTCCCACCAAACCCCAAATAAGTTAAAAGGCCACCTAACACATAGCCACCTAACACATGGCCACCTAACACATGGCCACCTAACACATGGGCCTCCCACCAAATAACTAAAGCCCAAATTTATTAACTCTAAAATACAACAACCCACAAGCCTAAAATAATTAATTTAAATGAGCCCAAGCTAAAGTAAGCCCAACTCACTTAAAATAAGCCTATTAAGCTATATGAGGGTCCAACTAAATAATTAAAACAAAGCAAGTTTAACATAATAAAATAAGCCCCTTGGGCAGCCTAAAGCTACTCTTCTATCTTAAAATAGTTAATTAAGCCCATTTGATTCTTCTCATGTTCATTCGGCTCCAATCTCTCTTGACCATGGATAGTTTCAACAATTCGGTCCACATATGCATTTAGTGCTTCCTTGAACTTCTTGGCTCTTAATCTTGTCACCGGTCCATCCGGCAATGCTAGCTCTTCCTTGAACTTAATCTGCTTTTGATGTTCCTTGGTCATGCTCGCATCATCCCCTCCCTCTTCAAAAGGATTCGTCCTCGAATCTGAATCTAGATCAAAAGAAGATAAGTCAGAAACATTGAAAGTAGCACTAACATTATACTCACCTGGTAAGTCAATTTTATATGCATTTTCATTGATGCGTTCCAAAACTTGAAATGGTCCATCTCCCCTTGCATCAAGTTTTGACTTCCTTTGTTGTGGAAACCTCTCTTTTCGCAAGTGCACCCAAACCCAGTCACCTGGTTCAAAAATAACTTGTTTTCGCCCTTTATTAGCCTTTTGTGCATACATGCGATTCTTTTTCTCAATTTGTTCACGTGCTTTCTCATGTATTGTTTTAACCAAATCAGCCTTCTTTTTGCCATCCAAGCTAGCAAGCTTATTCAGAGGTAAAGGCATCAAATCCAACACAGTTAATGGATTAAAACCATACACAATTTCAAATGGAGAATAACCTGTAGAAGAATGTGTAGAACGATTATATGCAAACTCAATGAATGGCAAACAATCTTCCCAAGTTTTCAAATTCTTTCCTACAATTGCACGCAACATGGTTCCTAAAGTCCTATTAACTACCTCAGTTTGCCCATCAGTTTGTGGGTGACATGTAGTAGAAAATAGAAGTTTAGTGCCTAACTTTCCCCACAAGACTCTCCAAAAATGACTTAGGAACTTAACATCCCTATCTGACACAATGGTTCTTGGTACACCATGAAGTCGAACCACCTCCCTAAAGAAAAGATCAGCAATATTTGTTGCATCATCTGTTTTATGACAAGCAATGAAATGAGCCATTTTACTAAATCTATCCACAACAACAAATATGCTATCCTTACCTTTCCTAGTCCTAGGCAATCCCAAAACAAAGTCCATTGATATGTCAGTCCAAGGCTCACTAGGCACAGGTAAGGGTGTATATAAACCATGAGGCATAGACCTAGATTTAGCTTGTTTGCATGTAATACACCTGGCACAAACTCTTTCCACATCTCTTCTCATATTTGGCCAATAAAAATGTTCACTAAGCATATCTGTGGTCTTTTGCACACCAAAATGCCCCATTAACCCTCCACTATGTGATTCCCTCACAAGCAATTCCCTAACTGAACATGTAGGGATACAAAGTTGTTTACCCCTAAAAAGATAGCCTTCATGCCTATAAAACTTATCAAATGCAGCACATTCACAAGCTTGATACACATTGGAAAAATCAGTATCATCGATATACAGCTCTTTCAAATGCTCAAATCCAAGTAATTTAGAAGTAAGCATAGAAATCAAAGCGTACCTTCGAGATAGTGCATCGGCCACAACATTTTCCTTACCTTGCTTGTACTTGATCACATATGGGAATGTTTCTAGAAATTCCACCCAACTTGCATGCCTCTTGCTCAACTTCCCTTGTCCTTTTAAGTACTTAAGAGATTGATGGTCACTATGAATCACAAACTCCTTAGGCAATAAGTAATGCTCCCAGACTTCAAGAGCCCTCACCAATGCATATAGCTCCTTATCATAGGTGGAATAATTCAACACTGCCCCACTCAGCTTCTCACTGAAATATGCTATGGGACGATTTTCCTGCATCAAAACAGCACCTATACCAATCCCAGAAGCATCACATTCAACCTCAAAAGTCTTAGAAAAATCAGGCAAACGCAAAACAGGAGCAGTACATAATTTTTCTTTTAAAGTGCAAAATGCATTTTCTTGCTCTTTTTCCCATTTAAACCCGACATTCTTTTTGACAACCTCATTCAATGGTGCAGCAATAGTTGAGAAATCCTTAACAAATCGTCTATAAAAGCTAGCTAAACCATGAAAACTCCTTACCTCACTCGTAGTCTTAGGCGTTGGCCATTCTTGGATAGCCTTCACCTTTTCAGAATCTACCTCCACTCCTTTAGAGCTCACTACAAAACCTAAGAAGACAACTTTATCCATGCAAAATGAACACTTCTTGAGATTTGCATATAGCTTCTCTTCCCTAAGCAGATCCAAAACAGTTTTAACATGCATAATATGATCATTTAAGCACTTGCTGTAAACTAAAATGTCATCAAAGTACACAACCACAAATTTACCAAGAAAATCACGCAAGACATAGTTCATTAAGCGCATGAAAGTACTAGGTGCATTAGATAAGCCAAAAGGCATCACTAACCACTCATACAATCCATATTTAGTCTTAAATGCAGTTTTCCACTCATCCCCTTCTTTCATCCTAATTTGATGATAGCCACTTTTAAGATCAATTTTGGTGAATAAACAAGCACCATGCAACTCATCAAGCATATCATCTAATCTAGGAATAGGATGGCGATACTTTACAGTGATTTTGTTGACCGCTCTACAATCCACACACATCCTCCAAGTCCCATCTTTCTTTGGCACCAAAAGAACTGGTACAGCACAAGGACTCATGCTTTCCCTTACATACCCCTTTTGAAGCAATTCATCCACTTGCCTTTGCAATTCCTTCGTCTCCTCTGGATTGCTTCTGTAAGCTGGACGGTTAGGTATTTGAGCACCTGGTACAAAGTCAATCTGATGCTCAATCCCTCTCAAAGGTGGTAATCCGTGCGGTACATCTTCAGGAAAGACATCTTCATACTCCTGCAATAAGGTCATAAAAACACTAGGCAACTCGGGGTTAAGGTCAGTTTCAGTAAACAAAGTTTGCTTAAATCGAATCAAAATTAAAGCTCTCTTGCCTAAGTATGCACTCTTTACTTCTCTCTCTTTGGCATAAAAACATGGTTGTTTCTTTACTTTTTCACTCCTCTCAATTTCTTTTCGCTCACTTTTTATATTCTTTTCTTTCTTTTCACTCACTAACTTCTTCTCTTCTGCACATCCCACTTTCTTTTTCTCACTTGTGCAGTCACTCACCATTGGGCCTTTATTTTTATTCTTTTCTCTCATGGCCTCTTTTCTCTCTTCTTTCTTTTTCACCTCACTACTCGAATCCCCACTTGAAGATTGCTGAATTTTTAATTGCTCAAGATAAGTCTCTTTGGGTGATAAAGGTGCAAGGGTGATTTTCTGCCCATTATGCACAAAAGAGTACCTATTCTTATGCCCATCATGCACAACATGCCTATCAAATTGCCAAGGCCTACCCAACAAAACATGACCCGCTTGCATTGGTACAACATCACATACAACCTCATCAGCATATCTACCAATGGAAAATGCAACTACTACCTGCTTGGTCACTTTAACTTCACCACTATCATTCAACCATTGTAGCCTATATGGGTTGGGGTGTTTATCACATTTCAGCCCCAATTTCTCAACCAAAGTATTACTAGCTACATTAGTGCAACTACCCCCATCTATGATCAGACTACAAGCTTTCCCACCTACCAAGCATCTAGTGTGAAAAATATTTTCCCTTTGCTCTAGGCTTTCTTCCTTTACATTTATATTCAATGCACGCCTAGTGACTAAGGCTTCTCCTTTAACAGCATATTCAACACATTCATCATTATCAGAACAATCCTCTAAAGGTGGCATACTTAAATCACTACCATCAGAATCATCACCATTATCAGACTCAGAAACAATTTCACCACCCCTAATAAACATGGTCTTTCTATTAGGACACTCAGATGCATAATGACCACGCCCTTGACATTTAAAGCATTTAACATCCCTATGTTTAGAAGGTTTGGATGAAGGATCAGGAGTACCTTTCTGGATTGAAGTACTCTTCTCCTTGCTCCTATTCGTCTCAATGCCTTTCTCCTTGGAATCTGAATGGTGCTCCTTTTTCTTGTCTTCATTTTTGCTCCATTTTGGACTCCATTTGTTGCTGGAATTTGAGAATGATCTTGCTGTCCTTCTTTGTTTTTGTTGCTTTTCCACCTTCATGGCAATGTTTACCAAGTCATCCATCTCTACATAATGTTGTAATTCCACTACATCAGCGATTTCCCTATTCAAACCTCCCAAAAATCGAGCCATTGTCACCTCTTCTTCCTCTTCTATGTTTGCTTTGATCAATAGCATCTCCAACTCCTTGTGATAATCCTCTACTGAACTGGTTCCTTGGGTGAGTCTATGTAATTGTTGGTGCAACTCCCTATAGTAATAGGATGGTACAAATCTCTTCTTCAACACTCTTTTCATCTCTTCCCAAGTGCCAATGGTTGGTTCCCTATTCCGCCTTCTACTTTTTACCAACTCATTCCACCAGACTAATGCATAATCAGTAAACTCCACTGCTGCCAACTTCACCTTCTTTTCTTCTGAGTAATTATGACAAGCAAAAATCATATCTACCTTTCTTTCCCATTCTAAATACACTTCAGCATCATTCCTACCCCTAAAGGATGGAATATTCATCTTTATGGCACTAAGGTTGTTATCTCTCCTCTCCATTCTTTCTTCTCTCCCTTCTCTGCCCCTTACAAATTGTACTTCTTCATCATAGTCTTCATATAATCTATTCACTTCTTCCTCTCTATTCCTATGGCTTTCAATTGACCTACTTCGGTTTTGGGATCTAGAACTTTCATTAATTTTCTCTTCCATCCCATCCATCCTAGTAGTTAACTTTTTGAATTCACCCATGAATGCCTTGTACATCAATTTCAAATCCGGCACATTTTCCTCCTCTTCCTCACTCATTACGCCCTTTCCGTCCCTTCTTGACATTGTATATTATAAGCTGCCAACAAATGTTAGTAGGGAATAAAAAGACCTCACAATTCACTCCCTCACGTGTTTCACTCAAAAGATAGCCCTCCACTCGTGTTTCACTCAACTTGGCTTTTACCCTCTTTTAAGCTTACACACTCAAGCCTTTTCCCACTCAAGCTTGTTGTCCTCAGTTGCACTTCAGAATTTAATTTCCAACCAAAATAATTCACAAGCAGCAAATATAAAAGGAATACAATGAAAATACTTAACAAATAAGATGGGTTCAAAACTAGAAGCAAAATACCAAAAGGAATAAAATGAAAGAGCACACAAGAAGAAGATATGTATGCTATCCAAAATTACAGATTTTAATTAACAAGAATCAATTTGTTAATTATGGTGTAATAGAAGCAAAATTACAAAAGACAATAAAAATAGCAACTTAGAGTGAAAGAAAAAGACAACTAATGCATAAATGCAGAAATTGATATCCCCCTAATGGAAAAGTCAATTTTGATATAATGAATGTAAAGACAAGAAATCAAAGAAGTCAAAAATGACGACTACCCATAAATATTCACTTTGACTTTTCAAATTAGTCTCCAAATTCAAAGTATGACCAAATCTAAATTTTTGTTTCTTTGTGATTTTTCTTTCCTAACTTTATCTCAATGTTGACTTTTCTTTTTTTTTTTTTTTTTAAAAATTCGGATGAACAGTGTTGTGAATAGTACTATGAGCAGTAACTTGAACAGTACCAACGATATTTTTTTTTTTTTTTTTTTTTTTTTAGAACTTAAAACATCAAACACAAAGATCTGATATAGGAACAAAGAAGAACACAATTAATGGAAATAAAACAATAGAAAAGCAAACTAACACAAGATAAATAAGAATTTATCCTAATCCAAGCTCTGATACCAAATGATGCGGAACCCCAAGGCTAAAGAACCCGAAACCCCTTAAACACACAATATGGCATGAACATGAACAAGAAGAAACTCCCAATCTAAAGAACCCCCAAACAACATGTGAATGGAAACGCTTATAATAGATTGATTTAAAAACATAAGAACAGAATTCGCCACAAAGTAAATACCTTGATAAGAATTTAAGTTCTTGATGCAAAAGAAGAAGACAAGCTTTCCTCTCCAATGAAGAAAATTCGGCCAAGCCAAATAATGATATTCAAAAGTGTTTTAGATGTGTCTTTTACAACTTATAATGAGGTATTTATAGCCTCCAAAAGGTAGGTAACCTTAAATAAGTCAAAAGTCCACCTAACACATGGCCACCTAACACATGGGCCTCCCACCAAACCCCAAATAAGTTAAAAGGCCACCTAACACATAGCCACCTAACACATGGCCACCTAACACATGGCCACCTAACACATGGGCCTCCCACCAAATAACTAAAGCCCAAATTTATTAACTCTAAAATACAACAACCCACAAGCCTAAAATAATTAATTTAAATGAGCCCAAGCTAAAGTAAGCCCAACTCACTTAAAATAAGCCTATTAAGCTATATGAGGGTCCAACTAAATAATTAAAACAAAGCAAGTTTAACATAATAAAATAAGCCCCTTGGGCAGCCTAAAGCTACTCTTCTATCTTAAAATAGTTAATTAAGCCCATTTGATTCTTCTCATGTTCATTCGGCTCCAATCTCTCTTGACCATGGATAGTTTCAACAATTCGGTCCACATATGCATTTAGTGCTTCCTTGAACTTCTTGGCTCTTAATCTTGTCACCGGTCCATCCGGCAATGCTAGCTCTTCCTTGAACTTAATCTGCTTTTGATGTTCCTTGGTCATGCTCGCATCACTGTCTCTTAGAATGGATGGAATGGAAGAGAGCCTTAAAGGGAGTATATCTAATGCACCTATGATATGGATCATCCAACCATTAAAGACCCTTTGAAGATGCCTAGTGGTCCAGTCACAAGAGGGAGAGCTAAGAAGCTGAAGATGGCTATGACAACCTATGTGCAAGGCTTTGTTACTCAAGAACTACATGAAGATGCCTTTAAGAAGTGTTATAAAGAGCTTGAAGGAGGCTTTCACAAAGTACTTAGCCTTTTGGAAGCTTCTAGTGAAATTGGGCCAACTTAAATTATTTTTGGGTTTATACAACTTTGGGCTTTATTTGTACAAGTCATGTGCTTCATTTAAAAGTCACATGACTCATTTAATTAGTGACTTAATGGGCTAGACGTTTTGGGCTTCTTAGATTGGGTTTAGTTTAGTTATTTTGGGTTTTAATTAGTCTTTCTTTTGGGCTTATTTTAGGTGTGTTTAATTCTTTAGTTTGGGCTTAACTTATCTTGTAAAGCCCATGGACAATTCGGCCACACCATGTTTAAGGCCTCATTAGGGTTTGTTTTAGGTTATTTGCTAGCTAGGGTTAGCCACCCTATAAATAGAACATGTTATGTTAAGAATTTCAGATTTTGGATGATATTCATTGGCATAGCCAAATTATCTTGCTTAGATTGAGAGTGAATTGCTTTCTTTTCTATTGCATGAAGAATTTGATTAACTTATCAATTATTTGGGCATTTTTCAGGTTCTTTAATTCCCGATTATTTGCGTTTCCATTCACAAGTTGTTTGGGGGTTCACTAGGGAGGGTATTTATCTGATTTTGGTTTGCTATTCGAATTGTATGTGTGGGTTTGTAGCTCGCTAGCTATTGGGTTCCGCATCATTTGGTATCAGAGCCAAAGTTAAGGTAAATTCCTATTTATTTTAGTGTTTGGTTTGTGTTTTATTTTCTTTGAATTCTTTTCTTGTTTATGCCGAATTAGGTTGCATTAAGTTTCTTAGTTAATTGTGTTTTGTGTGTTTAAATTAGCCTTTTCTTTTCTTACCTTTACCTTGAATTCGTGAAATAGCCTTGAACCGAAATCTTGAACATCCTTAGCTTGAATCCGAATCCTTGTAGGAGGAGATGAGAGATTAGTTTGCTGTTTTGAAAAAAAAAATAGAAATTTTGAAAAGCCATAACTTTTGACTCGGGTGTCGGATTTGCTATTATAAGATATTTTCGGAAAGAGAATTTTGTGCTCTATAATCGTTACTTGGGCTTATCCCTATGTAACTGCAATTTTCAGCCCTTAAAAACGACGTTTAAGCCTCCGTTTTCCACCTTGAAGTTTTGCGTTTTGAAAAAAAAACAAAGGGTAGAAAACCGAATTTGAGTTCTGATCACTTTGGGCTTGTGAAGTTTGGTAGTTGTAGTCTGGTTGTTATTTATTTCATTAAAAAAAAGGAGAAAAAAAAAAGAAAAAAAAAAACGTGAAAGAAGAGAAATAAAGAAGAACTTTGCGTGTGGAGAAAAGGGTAGGGAGTAAATTCGGCCAAGGGGTATTTATATAGCAATAAGGGAAAATTCAAATCCTTTAATAGGTGGGAAAATTTAATCCTAAGTGCTTGAGGATTAGGGGCAGCAATTAATCCTTTTCATAATAGAGATAGGAAAAATTAATCCTATCTGTTTTGGGAATAGGAAAACTTAATCCTAAACCACCTTTGATTATTATTATCCAATTCGGATAAGGATTCATTTGTGCTACCATTTGCTTATCATTTTTGGTAACATTTTCCTATCACTTGCTATCCATTTTTTGTAACATTTTGGTACCATTTTTGCTGTTATTTTTACACTATTTTGGTATCATTTTGCCATCATTTTTTTTCTACCATCTTACCATCATTTGCCTACCATTTTGCACCATTTTACCATCATTTGCCTACCATTTTGCACCATTTTGCCATCATTTACCTACCATTTTGCCATCATTTTTACACCATTTTTCCATCATTTTGCACACAACTTGACACATTAATTAGAGCTTGATACACCATTCGGCCTATTCATTATTTTGGCTCTAAATTGAATTGTCTTGCATGCAAACTACTTTATTTAGTTTAATTTTTTCTTTTTGTTGATTTCTTGCTTTGCTGGGTAGAATATCTAGGTTCTATAATTGGTTTACTTTATAGTGAATCAAATTCATACATTTTGTCCAGAATTGTCATTTTTTCTTAATTCTTGTTGCTTATTTCTTTGTTTTGAGCTTGCTTTTGTTCCTTTACACTATTAGAGTATCTTTGCTTGTTCTAATACTCTAATTTAGATATAATCAAGTGGTATACCAGTCTTGTCCGTGTACCACCTTCATTGTGTCTAGAGTCTTCTTTTCTAGCTTTGAACTTTCTTTTGTTGTTAGTTGCTTATTTCTTTGCTTTCTAAAACGTACTCAAATTCTTGGTTTGTGAATTGAATTCTGAAGTGCAATTTTAAAGTTGCAATTAGAGTGGTAAAAGGCAGAGTGTGTGAGTACATTAAGAGGGTAAAAGCCTTATTGAGTGAAACACGAGAGGAGTGGCATCTTTGAGTGTAAACACGTGAGGGAGTGTGTGAGATTATTGTCTAACATCTGTTTTGCAGAATTCAAATCATGTCAAGAAGAGAAGAAAAGGAAACAATGTATGAGGAGGAGGAAGCCATGCCCGATATGAAAGTGATGTACAAGGCCTTCATTAATGAGTTCAAGAAGTTAAACGCTAGAATGGACGGAATGGAGGAGAAATTTGAAGTGAGTGCATCTAATAATTCTAGGAGGACAGCTAGGAGAGGTAGATGGACTGATGAAAATGTAAGGGCTGACATAGAAGACTTAGATGAAGAAGAGACAAGTGGGAGATTAGATGGGAATTTAGGTAACATTAAGCTTAAGATTCCTCCATTTAAAGGTAGAAACAGTGCTGAAGAGTACCTAGAATGGGAAAGGAAGGTTGAAATGATCTTTGAGTGTAATAGGTATTCTGAGGAGAAGAAAGTGAAGATAGCAGCTGTGGAGTTTACAGATTATGCCTTATTTTGGTGGGATCAATTGAACTTGAGCAGAAGGAAAGTGGGTAGACGTCCTATTAGTAATTGGGAGGATATGAAGGAGGCCATGAGGAAAAGATTTGTGCCTTCACATTACTTTAGGGAGCTACATCAGAAGTTGCATAGGTTAGTGCAAGGGGGTAGGTCAGTAGAGGACTACCATAAAGAAATGGAAATGTGCATGGTTAGAGCTAACATTGAGGAAGATGAAGAGGTAACCACGGCTCGGTTTTTAGGTGGATTGAATAAGGAGATTGCTGATGTCATTGACCTTCATAGATATGACTCCATGGAGGAAATGTTGAATATGGCAATGAAAATTGAGAAACAGAAGAAGAGTAGGAGCTTCAACCGAATCAGCAACAACTCAAGGGATAGTTTGGGATCTAGATGGACCAAAGGGGAGGATAGAAGAGACTTTAGGGGATCCAAACCTTATGGGGCAGATTCGGGTTCCAAAGATGTAAGGGCTGTCCAATCACCATCTAAGGTTGTAAAAGGTAACCCTAATACTCCAACTCCTAGTACAGAGATTAAATGCTTTAAATGCTTGGGGAAGGGGCATATGGCACGTGATTGTCCTAATAAAAGGGTGATAATAGCTAGGGATGATGGGGAAATTGTTTCTGAATCAGACCGTAGTGAAGATGAGATGCCACCTTTGGAAGATTGTAGTGATTGTGATAGTGAGGGAGAGTTATTGGTTGCTGAAAGTGGGAAATCTTTAGTGGCTAGGCGAGCTTTGAATTTGAATGTTAAGGAAGAGAGCCTAGAACAAAGAGAAAACATATTTCACACTAAGTGTTTAATTAATGGAAGGGTGTGCACACTTATTGTTGATGGAGGTAGTTGCACCAATGTAGCTAGTGTGAATATGGTTGATAAGCTGAATTTGGTATGTGAAAAGCATCCTAGACCGTATAAACTACAATGGTTGAATGACAGTGGGGAGGTCAAGGTAACAAGGCAAGTAAGAGTGCCATTTTCTATTGGGAGGTATAAGGATGAGGTGGTTTGTGATGTGGTACCTATGCAGGCAGGCCATTTACTTTTGGGAAGGCCTTGGCAATTTGATAGACATGTTTTGCATAATGGGTACACTAACCGTTATTCTTTTTCTTATGAAGGTACAAAAGTGACTTTGACACCGTTATCTCCTAAAGAAGTGTTTGAAGATCAGAAGAAATTAGTTGAGAGGGAGAGAGAGGCTTCGGCCAAGAGAGAAGAGGGGAGTGAAATTAAGAGAGAAAAAGAAAGAAAAGGGGGAAAAGAGGCCAGAAAAGAAACAAAACAAATAAATGGCCCATTGGTGAGTGAAAACAAGAAAGATGGGAGACAAAAACAGAATTTTTATGTAAGGGCAAGAGAGGTTAAGAGTGCTTTAGAAATAGGGCAGCCATTGATCCTTATAACTTACAAAGAGATTTTGTTTTCTGACACTGACATTGACCATGAATCTTTGCCTTCTAGTTTTGTGTCTTTGTTGCAGGAATATTCAGATGTCTTTCCTGATGAGCTGCCAGATGGATTACCACCTTTGAGAGGGATAGAACATCAGATTGACTTTGTACCTGGATCAATCATTCCTAACCGACCAGCCTATAGAAGCAATCCTAAGGAAACGAAGGAAATGCAAAGGCAAGTGGAAGAACTCATGGAGAAGGGTTTGGTTCCTTGGTGAGAACATTGGATGTGTGGCAGCATTACCTCCTACCCAAGGAGTTTGTTATTCACACCGATCATGAGTCCCTCAAACACTTAAAGGGACAAGGTAAGTTGAATAAAATGCATGCTAAATGGGTTGAATTTATTGAAACATTTCCCTATGTTATTCAATATAAGCATGGAAAGGACAATATTGTTGCTGATGCATTATCAAGAAGATATGCCTTGAATTCTACACTTAGTTCTAAGTTGTTAGGATTTGAGCATATTAAGGAACTATATGATGGTGATTCTGATTTTGGTAATGTGTATCATGCATGTGAACATAAAGTCTTAGATAAATTCTATAGACATGATGGATTTTTATTTCAGGGTAGCAAGCTTTGTTTACCTAAATGTTCTATGCGTGACTTGCTTGTATTAGAATCTCATTGTGGGGGATTGATGGGACATTTTGGGGTACATAAGACCTATGACGTGTTGAATGAGCATTTCTTTTGGCCACGCATGCGAAAAGATGTCGAAAAGGTGTGTAATGCATGTGTTGCATGTAAACAAGCTAAGTCTAAATCTATGCCTCATGGATTGTATATGCCTTTACCTGTACCTAGTTCTCCTTGGACTAACATTTCCATGGATTTTGTGCTTGGTTTGCCTAGGACAAAATGTGGTAGGGATAGTATTTTTGTTGTGGTAGATAGGTTTAGTAAAATGGCTCATTTTATTGCATGTCATAAATGTGATGATGCCGTGCATGTTGCTGATCTATTCTTTAAGGAAGTTGTCCGTTTCCATGGTATTCCACACACCATAGTTTCAGATAGGGACACAAAGTTCCTTTCACATTTTTGGCGTGTTTTATGGGGTAAGTTAGGAACAAAGTTATTGTTTTCTACTACTTGTCACCCTCAAACTGATGGGCAAACAGAAGTTGTGAATAGATCTTTGGGGACTTTATTACGTGCTATTGTGGGTAAGAATCTTAAAACTTGGGAAGATTGTTTGCCTTTTATTGAATTTGCTTATAATCGAAGTATCCATTCTTTCACTGGTTTTTCACCATTTGTGCTTGTTTATGGTTTTAACCCACTAACTGTGCTTGATCTTTGTCCTTTACCTTTACATGAGCTTTCGAGTTTGGATGGTAGTAGGAAAGCAGATATGGTGAAATCGTTGCATTAGAAAGCACGGGCAAGCATTGAGAAGAAAAATAGGCAATATGCAGATAAAGTAAATAGGGGAAGGAAACAAGTGGTGTTTACCCCTGGAGATTGGGTTTGGGTACATTTCAGAAAAGAGAGGTTTCCAAACCAAAGGAAGAGTAAGCTAGGTGCACGTGGTGATGGTCCTTTTCAAGTCTTGGAGCGCATCAACGATAATGCTTGTAAAATAGACTTGCCAGGTGAGTATGGTGTTTCAGCTACATTTAATGTTTCTGACCTTTCTCCTTTTGATGTGGATTCAGATTTGAGGACAAATCTTTTTGAGGAGGGAGGGAATGATATGGATTAACCAACCACTAAGGACCCTTTGAAGATGCCAAGTGGTCCACTCATAAGAGGGCGAGCTAAGAAGCTGAAGATGGCTATGACAACCTATGTGCAAGGCTTTGTTACTCAAAAACTACATGAAGATGCCTTTAAGAAGTGTTATAAAGAGCTTGAAGGAGGCTTTCACAAAGTACTTAGCCTTTTGGAAGCTTCTAGTGAAATTGGGCCAACTTAAGTCATTTTTGAGTTTATTCTACTTTGGGCTTTAATTGTACAAGTGGTTAGGCTAAAGTTGGGCTTATCTCTTCTAAAGAGTTGGGCCAAAATAACTAAATAAGGCTTACAAAACATGAGGGGGCCGGATTTTAAAGGGGAGAGCTGAATTTGTTTAGCTTTATGCCTACATTTGTGAACTTAGGGTCCTAAATTTTAGGAATGGGTTTTATTTGATAAATACTTATTATTTTGGGATATCATTGAATAGAGTTTGATGGAGAAACAATAGGATGAATTTATCTTGAGTGAGTTAGCCAAATTCCACTTATAGCCAAAATTGAGTCTACATTAATTTTCCTTAGGATAATCATTAGCTTTTAGGATTATTTTCGGATTGTATTTATCTGTATTTATTCATGTACTTAGTCCATATTGTGGCCAAATACATGTAGATAAATGTTAGGAATTATTTTTGTTATTTATTTTATTAATTATCTTTTAAAGTTAGTGTTTGATTATAACTCCTCTAGGGAGGGGTGGCTGCCTAGCCTATATAAAGGACTGAATTTCTTCATTTGTACTTTACATTTTGCATATCTTATGATTAATGAATTTTCATTGAATGAATTTGTGAGAGTTAATTTCTATTGATTCTTGCTATTGTATGAAGAATTAGACTTAGGCAATTTGCATGGTTAATGTATGCTTGATTCTTATTCTTCTTACTTTCTAAATCAATCTATTATAAGCGTTTCCATTCAATCTTGTTTGGGGGTTCTTTAGATTGGGGGTTTATTCACTTGTTTATGATCAATATTCATGGTATGTTGGCGTTCTAGTTTACATATAGGCTGGGGTTCTGATGCGTGCACAGGGGGCTCAACATTTCAAGATTATAAACAATGGAAGTTCATATTCATGGAGATCAAATTTGGAGAAGTTGAAGAAGGCTTGAAGGATGTCCGTGGGCCAAATTTATGAAGAAGCCAAATTGAAGATGGACATGTGCTAGTCATGTGACAACTTAACATGTGCAGGTCATGTGACACTTGACATGTGCCGATTATGTGACCTTGACATGTGCTATGCATGTGAGCCAGAGCATATGCAATGCATGTACTAATTGGTGGATTAAGGGGCTGATTTATTTGGGCTTTTAGTTTAGGCTTTTATTTATTATTTTTATTTGATTATTTGTAATATGATAGGCCTTAACTTATTCTTTTGGGCTTATTTAAGTGAGATGGGCTTTAATTAGCTTGGGCTCATTTAATTAGTTCTTTTTAGGCTTTTTGGGCTGAATTTTAAGTTAATTAGTGTGGGCTTTAGTTATCTTGATGTAAGGCCCATGTTTTAAGGCCTATTTGATTAATTAGGGTTTTTATTAGCTTAAGTAGTATAAATACTCCTCAAAAACGAATTTGTAATTCAGACTTGGAGATTATGATATTTTGAGACTCTTATTTGGCTTGGCCAAATTCTTCATTGGAGAGGATTGTTTGTCTTCTTCTTTTGCATCAAGAACTTTAATTCTTATCAAGGTATTTACTTTGTGGCGAATTCTGTTCTTGTGTTTTTAAATCAATCTATTATAAGCGTTTCCATTCACATAGTTGTTTGGGGGTTCTTTAGATTGGGGGTTTATTCTTGTTCATGTTCATGCCATATTGTATGTTCAAGGGGTTTCGGGTTCTTTAGCCTTGGGGTTCCGCATCATTTGGTATCAGAGCTTGGATTTGGATTAAATTCTTATTTATCCATGTTTGTTTGCTGTTTTTATTCATTAATTTTCAGTTTATGTGATTCCTAAAATTTAGGAACCCTTGTTCATCATAGGGGCCGAAAATTTAGGAGCCTTGTTTTAGGCTGAATTCTTTGTTATTTGATCTTAAAGTTTAGGTTGTTTGCTATTCTAGTTGTTAAAAATAAAAATATAAAAAAAAAGAAAAGAAAAAGTTGTTGGCGGCTAGAAAAGAAAAGTATACAAATTAGGGTTGTTGAATTAGTTTGGGCGTGAATTACATTGAATTAAACCTATTGGGCAGATTTGGAGTTGGATAATTATTTGGGTTTGATTTAAACCTATTGGGCCAGATTTGGAGTTGGATAATTATTTGGGTTTGATTTAACCCTATTGGGCCAGATTTGGAGTTGGATAATTATTTGGGTTTAACTTGAACCTATTAGGCTGAATTGGGTTTCCATATCTTGAACTAATTAAGACATAGTGGATAAGTTATTTTGTCTTAGTCTAGACATTTGGGTTTCCTTATTTGATCTTATTAAGACATATTGGTTTAAACTTTGTCTTATTTTGGACAATCATTTGGGTTTCCTAATCTTGATTCAGTTTGGACATATTGTTGCTTCCTTTTCATTTTGTCTTAGTGTGTTAACCCATATTGTATCAAATTGAAACATTTGGGAGATTTCAATTTTCGCAATCTTGCATTAGTTTTGTCATTTCTTTCATTCTTAAGTTTCCATTTTTGGTGTCTTTGTGTTTTTGCTTCCGATTACACTATAATTAACAATTTGATTCTTGTTAGTTAAATTTATACAATTCGGACAGCATACATATCTTCACCTTGTATGCTCATTTCAACGTTCTTCATTTTGGTCTTTTGCTTCTAGTTTTGTGCCTATCTTCTTGTTAAGTATTTTCATTGCATTCTTTTACTATAATTTGCTGCTTGTAAACTATTTTGACTTGAGTTTGAGTTCTGAAGTGCAACTGAAGACAGCAAGCCTGAGTGGTAAAAGGCTTGAGAGTGTGAGCTTAAAAGAGGGTAAAAGCCAAATTTGAGCGAAACACGAGTGGAGTGTCACCTCTTTGAGTGTAAACACGTGAGGGAGTGTAGTGAGGCTGTTTTATTTAACATCTTTTGCAGGTAAAGCACCATGACTGACGAATCCAGTAAGAAAGAGATGTCTATAGAACAGGTTGTGTTTGCTATACAAGCAATACAAGGTACTATTGAAAATTTGTTGAGAGAAAGGGTGGACGTTAAAGAGAGGTTGGATAAATTAGAAGGGGGAACATCCAACAACTCAAGGAGGACAGCTAGGAGGGGAAGATGGATTAATGAGCAAAAGGAGGTTGATCAAGGCGAATGGGATGAAGATGATGAAGTTCAATCCGTGAGGGGTAGAGTGAGAAGAGAAGATAAAGTGGACAGCAACATCAATGCCATCAAGATGAACATCCCATCCTTTAAAGGTAGGAATGATGCTGAAGTGTATTTAGAATGGGAAAGGAAGGTGGATATGATTTTTGCTTGTCATAACTATTCTGAAGACAAGAAAGTAAGGATAGCAGCAGTGGAGTTTAGTGATTATGTGCTGGTTTGGTGGAATGAGTTAGTTAAGAGTGGAAGGAGGAATGGGGATCCACCTATCTCTACCTGGGAAGAAATGAAGAGAGTAATGAAGAGGAGGTTTGTACCATCCTACTACTATAGAGAGTTGCACCAGCAATTACATAGGCTCACTCAAGGAGCTAGAACAGTGGAGGATTATCACAAGGAAATGGAAATGCTCATGATTAAAGCCAATATAGAAGAGGAAGAAGAGGTTACTATGGCTCGGTTCATGGGAGGTTTGAATAGGGAAATTGCTGATGTGGTGGACTTACAACATTATGGAGTAATGGAGGACCTAGTAAATATTGCCATGAAAGTGGAGAGACAACAAAAGCAAAGGAGGGCAGCAAGGTCATTTTCGAATTCTAGCAATAAATGGAATTCGAAATGGAGTAAAAATGAAGATGTTAAAAATATGGAATTGTAGTTTAAACAACTTTCTGGACTACTAAGTACGTATATGAAACAAGAGGAAAGAAGGAAAGAAGAGGAAGTTATTGTCAAAGAAATTATTTGTGAAGCTGAAAGAGATGCTTTAGATTTATATACTGATGAGGTTGTAAATGAGGAGGATATAAGTGAAAGTAATGATGTTGTCGACTGTGTGAGTGAAAATGAAGAAGATTGTGAAAAGGAAGATGTTTGTTTAGTTGAGATGGAAGATCAGCATGTTATGATTGATCCTATAGTGCTTAAGGAGGCTGAGTTGAACATGGAGAAAGAAGAGAACCATGATCAGAACGAAATGGTTGTATTGAATAATCATGTTTTTCCTAGTGTTTTTGTTAAATTGCAGGAACATGATGACTCCTCATATGAAGAAGCATTCATTTTATTTCCACCAGTTCAAAAGATAGTATATGAAGAAGAATTCATTCTACAAGTTTCAATTCCCAACTTAAACAAGACAAAGATTCAAGGACGAATCTTTTCTAAAGAGGGAGGGAATGATGCGTGCACAGGGGGGTCAACATTTCAAGATTATAAACAATGAAAGTTCATATTCATGGAGATCAAATTTGGAGAAGTTGAAGAAGGCTTGAAGGAAGTCCGTGGGCCAAATTTATGAAGAAGCCAAATTGAAGATGGACATGTGCTAGTCATGTGACAACTTAACATGTGCAGGTCATGTGACACTTGACATGTGCCGATCATGTGACCTTGACATGTGCTGATGCGGAACCCCAAGGTTAAAGAACCCGAAACCCCTTGAACATACACTTTGATTGCAAAGACAAAGAAGACAAAAACCCTCCCTATTGAACCCCCAAACAACACGTGAATGGAAACGCAAATAATTGGGAAATCGAAGAAAATGAAAACGCCACAATCAAGACAATTGATAAGTTATCAAATTCCTCATGCAATAGAAAAGAAAAGCAAGCAATCTCACTAATCTCCCTAAAGAAATTCGGCCAAGCCAAGAAGAGAATACTCCCAAATGTTTAATTGATCAAAATCTGAAGTTTACAACTTATGTTAGCCTATTTATATGGTGGCTAACCCTAATTACTCTTAAAACCTAAAACAAATCCTACTAAGGCCTTAATCATTCATAGGCCGAAATTGACATGGGCTTTACAAGCTAAATTAAGCCCACAATAAAGAAAATTAAACATACTTAAAGGTTACCTTAAAGGCTGAATGTGAAAGCCCAAAACAAGACAAAATAAACTATCAAACTAACTAAACCAAGCCCAACAAGAAGCCCACACGCCTAGCCCATTTAAATACAACTTAAGTGAGTCATGTGACTTTTAAATGAGGCACATGACATGTACAATTAAAAGCCCAAAGTTGTATAAGCCCTTGATGGCTTAAATTGGCCCAATTCCTTCACTTGCTTCCAGAAGGCTAAGTACTTTCATTTGGCCTTCAAGCTCTCCATAACATTTCTCAATAGCCTCTTCATGAATTTCTTGAGTGACAAAAGCTTGAACAAAAGATGTCATAGCCATCTTTAGCTTCTGAGCACGTCCTCTCGTTATTGGACCACTAGGCATCTTCAAATGATCTTTGATGGTTGGTGGATCCGTATCATGTGCTATGCATGTGAGCCAGAGCATATGCAATGCATGTGCTAATTGGTGGATTAAGGGGCTGATTTATTTGGGCTTTTAGTTTAGGCTTTTATTTATTATTTTTATTTGATTATTTGTAATATGATAGGCCTTAACTTATTCTTTTGGGCTTATTTAAGTGAGATGGGCTTTAATTAGCTTGGGCTCATTTAATTAGTTCTTTTTAGGCTTTTTGGGCTGAATTTTAAGTTAATTAGTGTGGGCTTTAGTTATCTTGATGTAAGGCCCATGTTTTAAGGCCTATTTGATTAATTAGGGTTTTTATTAGCTTAAGTGAGTATAAATACTCCTCAAAAACGAATTTGTAATTCAGACTTGGAGATTATGATATTTTGAGACTCTTATTTGGCTTGGCCAAATTCTTCATTGGAGAGGATTGTTTGTCTTCTTCTTTTGCATCAAGAACTTTAATTCTTATCAAGGTATTTACTTTGTGGCGAATTCTGTTCTTGTGTTTTTAAATCAATCTATTATAAGCGTTTCCATTCACATAGTTGTTTGGGGGTTCTTTAGATTGGGGGTTTATTCTTGTTCATGTTCATGCCATATTGTATGTTCAAGGGGTTTCGGGTTCTTTAGCCTTGGGGTTCCGCATCAATTGGTATCAGAGCTTAGGCTAAGTGATAAATTCTTAACTATCCTTTAATTTTTTCTTCTTGAAATTATTTCTTTTTTTTGGCCGAATAGGACTTTGCATCTAGGTCCTTATTTGGTTCTTGCTCAATTGTGTTAAATTACCTATCTCAGGTATTTGATCATTAGTTGTGTGATTTACGTTTGAAAAAAAAAAAGAAAACTTATATACATGTAAAAAAAAATCTAGAAATTATCTTGTGTTCAATTCGGGTCCTATTATCTTGTTAAGTTCAAATTTGATTAATTAAGCTAGAACTTCCATAATTGTTTTGATTTCTTCAAAGATCAAGTTAAGTACTCGTTGTTTTTGGATTTTGGGTTATATTATTGCATGCTTTCTTTGATTTTCTTTTTGTTGAGTCTATATAAAATCTGTTTAAACTAATCACTAGGGTTAGTTAAACATCGCATTTAAGTGCATCCGTCTTGTCTATTCTTTTCATTCTAAGTTATCAATTTGTGTGTCTAAACTGTTTTTGGCTCCAAATACACTAGTTTAACACATTGTACATTGTTGAACATCTTTATACACTAAAGCGCACGAAATTTATCTCTTGTGTGCTAATTTTTAAGTTTGTTCAATTTTGGTCAATTTGCCTCTAGAATTAGTACTCGTTTATGTTCTTGTTAAGTATTCATTATTTCCAAATTAAACTACTTAATTGTGCATATTTGTTTGAGTTTGTCTCTGAAGTACAATTGCGAGAAATTAATTCGTGAGTTGAGAGACAAACACGCGAGGTAGTGTTTTGTGAGGTTTCTTTTTTTTCCTTCTAATGATTATTTGCAGCTTATAAATCGTGTCAAGAAGGGAAAGAACAGATACAATGCATGAGGAGGAGGATGGACGTGTGCTTGATGTGAAAATAATGTATAAAACATTCATGAGTGAGGTTAAGAAGTTGAATTCTAGGATGGATCGAGCGGAGGAGATAATTGATAAGTCTACTAGAATTCAAAACCGACGTAGATCAATTAACACTCATAGTAAAAATGAAGATTCTAAAGATATGGAATTGCAATTTAAACAACTTTCTAGACTATTAAGTACGTCTATGAGACAAGAGAAAAGAAAGAAAGAGGAAGTTGTAGTAGAAGAGATTATTTGTGAAGCTGAAAGAGATACCATAGATTTGTATGACAACGAGGTTGTGAGTGAGGAAGGAATAAGTGTAAGTGAAGATGTTATTGCCTTGAGTGAAAAGGAAGAAGATTGTGAAAGGGAAAAAGATTGTGTAATAGAGATGAAAGATCAACATGTTATGATTGATCATATAATGCTTAAGGAGGTTGAATTGAACATGGAAAAAGAAGAGAATCATAATCAGAATGAAATGGTTGTACTGACTAACAATGTTTTTCCGAGTTTTCATGTTAACTTGCAGGATCATGATGAGTTCTTTCCTCAAGAAGCATTCATTTTATTTCCATCTGTTCACAAGATCATCTATGAAGATCAATTTATTCCACAAGTTTCCATTCCCAATTTGAATAAGACGAAGATTCGAGGAATAATCTTTTCTAAAGAGGGAGGGGATGATATGAGCACAACCAAGCATAATGGCAACAAGAAGCTTAAAGAAGTCCTACAAGCATTCATGAGACCTTATGTGGAGAAGATGCAAGTTCAGGAGGGGAAAGAAGCTAAATTGGGCTATGAAGACAAGTTGTGGCTGAATGGTACAAATGGGCCTTCAAGCTATTTTGTTTAGCTTCGATTCTTGTAATGACATATAATTAAATGTATTTGGGCAGCCTAGTACCTTAGAAAACATTTTGGGCTTATTTAATTAGGTTTGTTTTATTTTTGGGCTTATTTGAGTGTTTTGGGTAGTTTAAGTGGTTAGGCTAAAGTTGGGCTTATCTCTTCTAAAGAGTTGGGCCAAAATAACTAAAAAGGCTTAGAAAACATGAGGGGGCCGGATTTTAAAGGGGAGAGCTGAATTTGGATGGGTTTGAGTCAAATTTAGCTTTATGCCTACATTGGTGAACTTAGGGTCCTAAATTTTAGGAATGGGTTTTATTTGATAAATACTTATTATTTTGGGATATTATTGAATAGAGTTTGATGGAGAAACAATAGGATGAATTTATCTTGAGTGAGTTAGCCAAATTCCACTTATAGCCAAAATTGAGTCTACATTCATTTTCCTTAGGATAATCATTAGCTTTTAGGATTATTTTCAGATTGTATTTATCTTTATTTATTCATGTACTTAGTCCATATTGTGGCCAAATACATGTAGATAAATGTTAGGAATTATCTTTGTTATTTATTTTATTAATTATCTTTTAGAGTTAGTGTTTGATTATAACTCCTCTAGGGAGGGGTGGCTGCCTAGCCTATATAAAGGGCTGAATTTCTTCATTTGTACTTTACATTTTGCATATCTTATGATTAATGAATTTTCATTGACTGAATTTGTGAGAGTTAATTTCTATTGATTCTTGCTATTGTATGAAGAATTAGACTTAGGCAATTTGCATGGTTAATGTATGCTTGATTCTTATTCTTCTTACTTTCTAAATCAATCTATTATAAGCGTTTCCATTCAATCTTGTTTGGGGGTTCTTTAGATTGGGGGTTTATTCACTTGTTTATGATCAATATTCATGGTATGTTGGCATTCTAATTTACATATAGGCTGGGGTTCCGCATCAATTGGTATCAGAGCTTAGGCTAAGTGATAAATTCTTAACTATCCTTTAATTTTTTCTTCTTTAAATTATTTCTTTTTTTTTGGCCGAATAGGACTTTGCATCTAGGTCCTTATTTGGTTCTTGCTCAATTGTGTTAAATTACCTATCTCAGGTATTTGATCATTAGTTGTGTGATTTACGTTTGAAAAAAAAAATCTAGAAATTATCTTGTGTTCAATTTGGGTCCTATTATCTTGTTAAGTTCAAATTTGATTAATTAAGCTAGAACTTCCATAATTGGTTTGATTTCTTCAAAGATCAAGTTAAGTACTCGTTGTTTTGGATTTTGGGTTATATTATTGCATGCTTTCTTTGATTTCCTTTTTGTTGAGTCTATATAAAATCTGCTTAAACTAATCACTAGGGTTAGTTAAACATCGCATTTAAGTGCATCCGTCTTGTCTATTCTTTTCATTCTAAGTTATCAATTTGTGTGTCTAAACTGTTTTTGGCTCCAAATACACTAGTTTAACATATTGTACATTGTTGAACATCTTTATACACTAAAGCGCACGAAATTTATCTCTTGTGTGCTAATTTTTAAGTTTGTTCAATTCTACAGCTACAATCTTCACCTTCTTTTCCTCTGAATATCTATTGCATTCAAAGATCATCTCTACCTTTCTCTCCCACTCCAAGTACTCTTCTGCACTATTTCTGCCTTTGAACGGAGGAATCTTGAGTTTGATGTTGCCCAAGTTCCCATCTATCCTTGCACTAGTTTCCTTCTCCTCCTCATCATCAAAATCATTCTCCACATGTCCTTGAATAATTCTTCCTCTCCTTGCTGCCCTTCTAGGTGCATTAGATATACTTCCTTCAAGTCTCTCTTCCACTCCATCCATTCTAAGAGACAACTTCCGAATCTCACTAATGAACGCTTGATATAGCATCTTGTTATCTGGTGCATGATAACCTTGGGATATTCCCTTCCCACTAGTTTCTTCAGTCATGATGTATTACCTGCAAAAATTGTTAGATAAAAACCTCACAAGCACTCCCTCACGTGTTTACACTCGAAGAATGTCACTCCTCTCGTGTTTCACACAATTAAGGCTTTTACCCTCTTAATGTCCTCACACTCTCTTGCCTTTTTCCACTCAAGCTTGCAACTTTAAAATTGCACTTCAGAAATCAATCCGCAAATCAACAATCTTGAGCGCGTTTAAGAAAGCAAAGAAAACAAATACTAACAATAAAAAGAAAGCTCAAAACTAGAAAAGAAGACACTAGACACAATGGAGGTGATACACGGTCAAGAGTGGTGTACCACTTGATTATATCCAAATTAGAGTATTAGAACAAGCAAATATACTCTAATAAGGAACAAGAATTAAGAAAAATGACAATTTGGACAAAATGTATGAATTTGATGCACTACAAAGTAAACCAAATATAGAACCTAGATATTCTACCCAGCAAAGCAAGAAATCAACAAAAAGACAAAACTGAACTAAATAAAGTAGTTTGCATGCAAGACAATTCAATTTAGAGCCACAATAATGAATAGGCCGAATGGTGTATCAAGCTCTAATTAATGTGTCAAGTTGTGTGCAAAATGATACCAAAATGGTAGAAAAATGATACCAAAATGGTAGAAAAATGATGGCAAAATGATACCAAAATGATAGCAAAATGATAGGAAAATGATAGCAAATGGTAGAAAAATGATGGCACAAATGATCAAAAATGATTCCAAAAAATGGTGGAACAAATGGATAAGATATGATAAAATGGCAGCTCAAATGGATAAGAAATGAAACAAAAATGGCAGCTCAAATGGATAATAAATGATATAAACAATGGCAACTCAATTGGATAAGAAATGAAACAAAAATGGCAGCTCAAATGGATAAGAAATGAAACAAAAATGGCAGCTCAAATGGATAATAAATGATATAAACAATGGCAACTCAATTGGATAAGAAATGAAACAAAAATGGCAGCTCAAATGGATAATAAATGATATAAAAAATGGCAACTCAAATGGATAAGAAATGGATAACACAAATGGATAAGAAATGGATAACACAAATGGTGGATCAATGATTGCAAAGTAAATCCTTGATTAAGTAGGATTAGGATTATAATTCCAATTCTGTTATGGATTAGGATTCTTGAAAACCTAAACCCAAAGAAATAAGGATTAATTTTCCTAGCCCTTAAAGGATTCCTAATTCCCCAAGCAATATGGATTAATTTTCTCCCACCTATTATAGGATTTGGATTTGCCCTTTGCTATATAAACCCTCCTTGGCCAAATTGCTCCCTACCCTTTTCTCCTCCTATATTCCTTTCTTTCACGTTTTTTTTTTCTCTTCTTTTCTCTGTTTCTTCTATTCTTTTCTTTTGTATATTTTTCTTTCTTTTCTTCTTGCTGTTTATTGTTTTTAATAAATTTCAGCAATCAAATCAAAACAAACTCCTACAAGGTTCGGATTTCTAAACCCAAAGATGTTCTACTTCTTTTTTTTTCTTCTCTTTTTTTTTTATAATTGCAGCAAACAAACTATAACTTCTACTCCCAAAATTCAGATCTTAAGCCAAGGATAATCAATGTTTCGGTTCAAGGCAAAAATCAGAATCTCAAGGCAAAAAAAAAGTAAATAAAACAAAGGCTAAGAAAAGGCTAATTTAACACACACAAAAAAAATCAGAAACTTGATGAAACCAAATTCGGTACAAACATAAAAGAATCAAGAAAAAGAAAACACAACCCTAACACTAAGATAAATAGGAATTTACCTTACTTTGGCTCTGATACCAAATGATGCGAAACCCAATAGCTAACAAGCTACAAACCCACACATACAAGATGGTTAGCAAAGAAACAAAGAGATAAAATCCCTCCCTATTGAACCCCCAATCAACCTGTGATTGAAAACGCAAATAATCGGGAATTAAAGAACCTGAAAAACGCCACAATCAAATAATTGATAAGTTAATCAAATTCTTCTTACAATAGAAAAGAAAAGCAAGCAAATCTCACAAATCTAATCTATTAGAATTTTGGCAAAGCCAAGAAAAGAGGATAGCCTCCAATGTTTAATAATTCCAATCTCCCAATACAAATTCGTTTTTGAGGAGTATTTATACTCCTTTAAGCTAATAAAAACCCTAATTAATCAAATAGGCCTTTAAACATAGGCCTTACACCAAGATAACTAAAGCCCACACTAATTAACTTAAAATACAGCCCAAAAAGCCTAAAAGGAACTAATTAAATGAGCCCAAGCTAATTAAAGTCCATCTCACTTAAATAAGCCCAAAATAATAAGTTAAGGCCTAATATATTACAAATAATCAAATAAAAATAATAAATAAAAGCCTAATTAAAAGCCCAAACCAAAACAGCCCCTTAAGTCCATTAATAAGCACATGCAATGCACATGTAAGGTGTCACATGATGTGCACATGCATTGACACATGCATAGCACATGACATGGCACATGTCTAGCACATGTCAAAGCACATGGAAATTTGATCTCCATGAATCCGAACTTGCAATATTTATAATCTTGCAATGTTAACCCCCCTGTGCACACTTATTGTTGATGGAGGTAGTTGCACCAATGTAGCTAGTGTGAATATGGTTGATAAACTGAATTTGGTATGTGAAAAGCATCCTAGACCTTATAAATTACAATGGTTGAATGACAGTGGGGAGGTCAAGGTAACAAGGCAAGTAAGAGTGCCATTTTCTATTGGGAGGTATAAGGATGAGGTGGTTTGTGATGTGGTACCTATGCAGGCAGGCCATTTACTTTTGGGAAGGCCTTGGCAATTTGATAGACAAGTGGTGCATAATGGGTACACTAACCGTTATTCTTTTTCTTATGAAGGTACAAAAGTGACTTTGACACCGTTATCTCCTAAAGAAGTGTTTGAAGATTAAAAGAAATTAGTTGAGAGGGAGAGAGAGGCTTTGGCCAAGAGAGAAGAGGTGAGTGAAATTAAGAGAGAAAAAGAAAGAAAAGGGGGGAAAAGAGGCCAGAAAAGAAACAAAACAAATAAATGGCCCATTGGTGAATGAAAACAAGAAAGGTGGGAGACAAAAACAGAATTTTTATGTAAGGGCAAGAGAGGTTAAGAGTGCTTTAGCAATAGGGCAGCCATTGATCCTTGTAACTTACAGAGAGATTTTGTTTTCTGACACTGACATTGACCATGAATCTTTGCCTTCTAGTTTTGTGTCTTTGTTGCAGGAATATTCAGATGTCTTTCCTGATGAGCTACCAGATGGATTACCACCTTTGAGAGGGATAGAACATCAGATTGACTTTATACCTGGATCAACCATTCCTAACCGACCAGCCTATAGAAGCAATCCTAACGAAACGAAGGAAATGCAAAGGCAAGTGGAAGAACTCATGGAGAAGGGTTTGGTTAGGGAGAGTATGAGTCCTTGCGCAATACCCGTTCTATTGGTGCCTAAGAAGGATGGAACTTGGAGGATGTGTGTTGATTGCCGTGCGGTCAACAAAATCACTGTAAAGTATCGACATCCCATTCCTAGGCTAGATGATATGTTGGATGAATTGTGTGGTGCTTTGTATTTTACTAAGATAGATTTAATGAGTGGATATCATCAAATAAGAATGAAACCTGGTGATGAATGGAAAACAGCTTTCAAAACTAAATATGGTTTGTATGAGTGGTTAGTCATGCCATTTGGGCTATCTAATGCCCCTAGCACATTTATGAGACTTATGAACCATGTATTGCGTGCATATTTAGGAAAGTTTGTTGTTGTTTACTTTGATGATATACTCATTTACAGCAAGTCTTTTGAGGAACATATTGAGCATGTTAAGTTAGTTTTGCAAACCTTGAGGAATGAAAAGTTGTATGCTAAACTTAAGAAGTGCACATTTTGTATAGATAGACTTGTTTTTCTTGGTTTTGTAGTGAGTGCATAGGGTATTGAAGTAGATGAAGAGAAAGTGAAGGCAATTAGAGATTGGCCCACGCCTAAGTCCATTTCGGATGTGAGGAGCTTTCATGGCTTAGCGAGCTTTTATAGGCGATCTGTGCAGGATTTCTCTTCTATTGCTGCACCACTTACAGAAATAATTAAAAAGGAAGTTGGGTTTAAGTGGGGAGAAGCACAGCAAAAGGCTTTTGAAAGTTGAAAGGGAAGTTATGTTCTGCTCCTATTTTATCTTTGCCTAATTTTGATAAGACTTTTGAAATTGAGTGTGATGCTTCTGGTGTAGGTATTGGGGTTGTTCTAATGCAAGAAAAGAAACCAGTAGCATATTTTAGTGAGAAGCTTCATGGAGCCCAACTCAATTATTCAACCTATGACAGGAGCTTTATGCCTTGGTGAGAACATTGGATGTGTGGCAGCATTACCTCCTACCCAAGGAGTTTGTTATTCACACCGATCATGAGTCCCTCAAACACTTAAAGGGACAAGGTAAGTTGAATAAAAGGCATGCTAAATGGGTTGAATTTATTGAAACATTTCCCTATGTTATTCAATATAAGCATGGAAAGGACAATATTGTTGCTGATGCATTATCAAGAAGATATGCCTTGATTTCTACACTTAGTTCTAAGTTGTTAGGATTTGAGCATATTAAGGAACTATATGATGGTGATTCTGATTTTGGTAATGTGTATCATGCATGTGAACATAAAGCCTTAGATAAATTCTATAGACATGATGGATTTTTATTTTAGGGCAGCAAGCTTTGTTTACCTAAATGTTCTATGCGTGACTTGCTTGTATTAGAATCTCATTGTGGGGGATTGATGGGACATTTTGGGGTACATAAGACCTATGACGTGTGATGCGGAACCCAATAGCTAACGAGCTACAAACCCACACATACGATTTGAATAGCAAACCAAAATCAGACAAACACCCTCCCTATTGAACCCCCAATCAACCTGTGACTGAAAACGCAAATAATCGGGAAACAAAGAACTGAAAAACGCCACAATCAAACGATTGATAAGTTAATCAAATTCTTCATGCAATAGAAAAGAAAGCAATTCACTCTCTTAATCTAAGCAAATAAATTCGGCTATGCCAAGAATATCATTCAAAAATCTCTCTTTACAGTCTATAATAGCCTATTTATATGGTGGCTAACCCTAGCTAGCAAAATAACATAAAGAAAACCCTAATGAGGCCTTAAACTAAGCTAGGCCGAATTGTCCATGGGCTTTACAAGATAAATTAAGCCCAAACTAAAGAATTAAACACACTTAAAATAAGCCCAAAAGAAAGACTAATTAAAAACCCAAAATAACTAAACTAAATCCAAACTAAAAGCCCAATTCGTTTAGCCCATTAAGTCATTAAATAAATGAGTCATGTGACTTTTAAATGAAGCACATGACTTGTACAAATAAAGCCCAAAGTAGTATAAACCCAAAAATGACTTAAATTGGCCCAAAAATGGCTTAAGTTGGCCCAATTTCACTAGAAGCTTCCAAAAGGCTAAGTACTTTGTGAAAGCCTCCTTCAAGCTCTTTATAACACTTCTTAAATTTGATCTCCATGAATCTGAACTTGCAATATTTATAACGTTGCAATGTTGACCCCCCTATGCACGCATCATTCCCTCTCTCTTTAGAAAAGATTCGTCCTCGAATCTTCGTCTTGTTCAAGTTGGGAATGGAAACTTGGAGAATGAATTCATCTTCATATACGATCTTCTGAACGGGTGGAAATAAAATGAATGCTTCTTCATATGAGGACTCATCATGTTCCTGCAATTTAACAAAAACACTAGGAAAAACATGATTATTCAATACAACCATTTCATTCTGATCATGGTCCTCTCCTTTCTCCATGTTTAACTCAGCCTCCTTAAGCACTACAGGATCAATCATAACATGCTGATCTTCCATCTCAACTAAACAAACATCTTCTTTCTCACTCAAAACAACAACTACTTCACTTCCACTGATTTCTTCTTCACTCACAACCTCATTGTCATACAAATCTATAGCATCTCTTTCAGCTTTACACACAATCTCTTCCATTGCAACTTCCTCTTTCTTTCTTTTCTCCTTTTTCAAACACTTATCTAGCTGTCTAAAGAGTTGTTTAAACCTCAATTCCATATCTTCAAAATCTTTATTGTTGCTCCAGTTTGGCAAAATTTTGTTATTGGAATTTGAGAATGACCTTGCTATCCTCCTTTGTTTCTGTTGCCTCTCCACTTTAATGGCAATGTTCACTAAGTCCTCCATTTTTCCATAATGTTGCAATTCAACTACATCCGCAATTTCTTTATTCAAACCTCCTAGAAACCAAGCCATTATTACCTCTTCCTCCTCTTCTACGTTAGCTTTGATCAATAGCATCTCCATCTCCTTGTGATAATCTTCTACTGATCTAGCTCCTTGCACTAGCCTATGCAACCTCTGATGTAGCTCCCTAAAGTAGTTTGAAGGCACAAATCTTTTCCTCATGGCCTCCTTCATATCCTCCCAACTACTAATAGGACGTCTCCTCATCTTCTTTCTGCTCATATTCAATTGATCCCACCAAAATAAGGCATAATCTGTAAACTCCACAGCTGCTATCTTCACTTTCTTCTCCTCAGAATACCTATTACACTCAAAGATCATTTCAACCTTCCTTTCCCATTCTAGGTACTCTTCAGCACTGTTTCTACCTTTAAATGGAGGAATCTTAAGCTTAATGTTACCTAAATTCCCATCTAATCTCCCACTTGTCTCTTCTTCATCTAAGTCTTTTATGTCAGCCCTTACATTTTCATCAGTCCATCTACCTCTCCTAGCTGTCTTCCTAGAATTATTAGATGCACTCACTTCAAATTTCTCCTCCATCCCGTCCATTCTAGCGTTTAACTTCTTGAACTCATTAATGAAGGCCTTGTACATCACTTTCATATCGGGCATGGCTTCGTCCTCCTCATACATTGTTTCCTTTTCTTCTCTTCTTGACATGATTTGAATTCTGCAAAACAGATGTTAGACAATAACCTCACACACTCCCTCACGTGTTTACACTCAAAGATGCCACTCCTCTCGTGTTTCACTCAATAAGGCTTTTACCCTCTTAATGTACTCACACACTCTGCCTTTTACCACTCTAATTGCAACTTTAAAATTGCACTTCAGAATTCAATTCACAAACCAATAATTTGAGCACGTTTTAGAAAGCAAAGAATAAGTAAGCACTAACAATAAAAAGATAGCTCAAAACTAGAAAAGAAGACACTAGACACAATGAAGGTGGTACACGGACAAGACTGGTATACCACTTGATTATATTTAAATTAGAGTATTAGAACAAGCAAAGATACTCTAACAGTGTAATGGAACAAAAGCAAGCTCAAACAAAGAACTACGCAATAAGAATATAAAAAAAATGACAATTCTGGACAAAATGTATGAATCTGACTCACTACAAAGTAAATCAAATATAGATCCTAGTTATTCTACCCAACAAAGCAAGAAAATAACAAAAAAAATCCTAATTATACTAATTAAGATAGAATGCACTCAAGACAATTCAATTTAGAGCTAAAATGATGATTAGGCCGAATGGTGTATTAAGCTCTAATTAATGTGTCAAGTTGTGTGCAAAATGATGGCAAAATGGTGTAAAAATGATGGCAAAATGGTGCAAAATGGTAGGCAAATGATGGTAAAATGGTGCAAAAATGATAGGCAAATGATGGCAAAAAAATGATACCAAAATGGTGCAAAAATGACAGCAAAAATGGTACTAAAATGTTACCAAAAATGGATAGCAAATGATAGGAAAATGTTACCAAAAATGATAAGCAAATGGTAGCACAAATGAATCCTTATCCGAAGTGGATAATAATAATAATCAAAGGTGGTTTAAGATTAAGTTTTCCTATTCCCAAAACAGATAGGATTAAGTTTTCCTATTCCCAAAACAGATAGGATTAATGTTCTTATTCCCAAAATAGATAGGATTAAGTTTTCCTATTTCCAAAACAGATAGGATTAATTTTCCTATTCCCAAAATAGATAGGATTAATTTTTCCTATCTCTATTATGAAAAGGATTAATTGCTGCCCCTAATCCTCAAGCACTTAGGATTAAGTTTTCCCACCCCTTAAAGGATTTGGATCTTCCCTTATTGCTATATAAACTCCCTTGACCGAATTGCTCCTCTACACTTTTCTCCACACGCAAGATTCTTCTTTATTTCTCTTCTTTCACGTTTTTTTTTTTTTATATGAAATAGATAACAACAGTCTACAACTACCAAACTTCACAAGCCCAAAGTGATCAGAATTCAAATTCGGTTTTCTACCATTTATTTATTTATTTTTTTTTTTCAAACGCAAAACTTCAAGGTGGAAAATGGAGGCTTAAACGTCGTTTTTAAGGGCCGAAAATTGCAGTTACGTAGGGCGCAGCCCATGAAACGATTGTAGAGCTCGAAATTCCCTTTCCAGAATGATATTATAATAACAAATCGGACTCCTATATCAAAAGTTATGGCCTTTCGAAGTTTTCTGATTTTTTTTTTTTCAAAACAGCAAACTAATCTCTAATCTCCTCCTACAAGGATTCGGATTCAAGCTAAGGATGTTCAAGTTTTCGGTTCAAGGCTATTTCACGAATTCAAGGTAAAGGTAAGAAAAGAAAAAGGCTAATTTAAACACACAAAGAAACACAATTAACTAAGAAACTTAATGCAACCTAATTCGGCATAAACAAAAAGAATTCAAGGAAAAGAAAACGCAAACCTAACACTAAGATAAATAGGAATTTACCTTAACTTTGGCTCTGATACCAAATGATGCGGAACCCAATAGCTAACGAGCTACAAACCCACACATACGATTTGAATAGCAAACCAAAATCAGACAAACACCCTCCCTATTGAACCCCCAATCAACCTGTGACTGAAAACGCAAATAATCGGGAAACAAAGAACTGAAAAACGCCACAATCAAACGATTGATAAGTTAATCAAATTCTTCATGCAATAGAAAAGAAAGCAATTCACTCTCTTAATCTAAGCAAATAAATTCGGCTATGCCAAGAATATCATTCAAAAATCTCTCTTTACAGTCTATAATAGCCTATTTATATGGTGGCTAACCCTAGCTAGCAAAATAACATAAAGAAAACCCTAATGAGGCCTTAAACTAAGCTAGGCCGAATTGTCCATGGGCTTTACAAGATAAATTAAGCCCAAACTAAAGAATTAAACACACTTAAAATAAGCCCAAAAGAAAGACTAATTAAAAACCCAAAATAACTAAACTAAACCCAAACTAAAAGCCCAATTCGTTTAGCCCATTAAGTCATTAAATAAATGAGTCATGTGACTTTTAAATGAAGCACATGACTTGTACAAATAAAGCCCAAAGTAGTATAAACCCAAAAATGACTTAAATTGGCCCAAAAATGGCTTAAGTTGGCCCAATTTCACTAGAAGCTTCCAAAAGGCTAAGTACTTTGTGAAAGCCTCCTTCAAGCTCTTTATAACACTTCTTAAATTTGATCTCCATAAATCTGAACTTGCAATATTTATAACGTTGCAATGTTGACCCCCCTATGCACGCATCAACGTGTTGAATGAGCATTTCTTTTGGCCACGCATGCGAAAAGATGTCGAAAAGGTGTGTAATGCATGTGTTGCATGTAAACAAGCTAAGTCTAAATCTATGCCTCATGGATTGTATATGCCTTTACCTGTACCTAGTTCTCCTTGGACTGACATTTCCATGGATTTTGTGCTTGGTTTGCCTAGGACAAAATGTGGTAGGGATAGTATCTTTGTTGTGGTAGATAGGTTTAGTAAAATGGCTCATTTTATTACATGTCATAAATGTGATGATGCTGTGCATGTTGCTGATCTATTCTTTAAGGAAGTTGTCCGTTTGCATGGTATTCCACACACCATAGTTTCAGATAGGGATACAAAGTTCCTTTCACATTTTTGGTGTGTTTTATGGGGTAAGTTAGGAACAAAGTTATTGTTTTCTACTACTTGTCACCCTCAAACTGATGGGCAAACAGAAGTTGTGAATAGAACTTTGGGGACTTTATTACGTGCTATTGTGGGTAAGAATCTTAAAACTTGGGAAGATTGTTTGCCTTTTATTGAATTTGCTTATAATCGAAGTATCCATTCTTCCACTGGTTTTTCACCAATTGAGCTTGTTTATGGTTTTAACCCACTAACTGTGCTTGATATTTGTCCTTTACCTTTACATGAGCTTTCGAGTTTGGATGGTAGTAGGAAATCAGATATGGTGAAATCCTTGCATGAGAAAGCACGGGCAAGCATTGAGAAGAAAAACAGGCAATATGCAGATAAAGTAAATAGGGGAAGGAAACAAGTGGTGTTTACCCCTGAAGATTGGGTTTGGGTACATTTCAGAAAAGAGAGGTTTCCAAACCAAAGGAAGAGTAAGCTAGGTGCACGTGGTGATGGTCCTTTTCAAGTCTTGGAGTGCATCAACGATAATGCTTATAAAATAGACTTGCCAGGTGAGTATGGTGTTTCAGCTACATTTAATGTTTCTGACCTTTCTCCTTTTGATGTGGATTCAGAAATCTTTTTGAGGTGGGAGGGAATGATATGGATCAACCAACCACTAAGGACCCTTTAAAGATGCCTAGTGGTCCACTCACAAGAGGGCGAGCTAAGAAGCTGAAGATGGCTATGACAACCTATGTGCAAGGCTTTGTTACTCAAGAACTACATGAAGATGCCTTTAAGAAGTGTTATAAAGAGCTTGAAGGAGGCTTTCACAAAGTACTTAAGCCTTTTGGAAGCTTCTAGTGAAATTGGGCCAACTTAAGTCATTTTTGGGTTTATTCTACTTTGGGCTTTAATTGTACAAGTCATGTGCTTCATTTAAAGGTCACATGACTCATTTATTTAATGACTTAATGGGCTAAACGTGATGGGCTTTTAGATTGGGTTTAGTTTAGTTATTTTTGGGTTTTAGCTAGTCTTTATTTTGGGCTTTAAACAATTCGGCCCACTCTTTTCTTAATGGGTTTTGTTTTAAGTTAAGTCTTGTAAATGGGCTTATTTGATAGCTTAAGCCCATGGACAATTCGGCCTATCTTAGTTTAAGGCCTCATTAGGGTTTTCTTTATGTTATTTGCTAGCTAGGGTTAGCCACCATATAAATAGGCTATTATGGATTGTAAACGGCAGATTTGAATGACATTTTCTTGGCATAGCCGAATTTTCTTTGCTTAGATTGAGAGTGAATTGCTTTCTTTTCTATTGCATGAAGAATTTGATTAACTTATCAATTGTTTGATTGTGGCGTTTTTTAGGTTCTTTAATTTCCAATTATTTGTGTTTCCATTCACGTGTTGTTTGGGGGTTCAATAGGGAGGGTTTTTGTCTTCTTTGTCTTTGCAATCAAAGTGTATGTTCAAGGGGTTTCGGGTTCTTTAACCTTGGGGTTCCGCATCAGATGGGGAAATTACTTCTGAATCAGAACAAAGTGATAATGAAATGCCTCCTTTAGAAGATTGTAGTGATTGTGATAGCGAGGCGGAGTTGTTAGTTGCTGAAAGTGGGAAGTCATTAGTTGCTAGGCGAGCTTTAAACTTGAATGTTAAGGAAAATAGCCTAGAACAAAGAGAAAACATATTTCACACTAAGTGTTTAGTTAATGGGAGAGTGTGCACAATCATTATTGATGGGGGAGTTGCACGAATGTAGCTAGTGTGAGTATAGTTGAGAAGTTGAACTTGGCATGTGAGAAGCATCCTAAACCTTACAGATTGCAATGGTTGAATGATAGTGGAGAGGTTAAGGTGACACGCCAGGTTAGAGTGCCATTTTCTATTGGATGGTACAAGGATGAAGTTTTATGTGATGTTATACCTATGCAGGCAGGCCATTTGCTTCTGGGAAGGCCATGGCAATTTGATAGACAAGCTATTCATAATGGGTACACTAACAGATTTTCTTTTTCTTATGAAGGTGAAAAGGTTGTTTTAGCTCCATTATCTCCTCAAGAGATTTATGAAGATCAAAAGAAAATGTTAGAGAAAGAGGCTTTGGCCAAAACAGAAAAGGGGAGAGAGGTTTCGGCCCAAGGGGTGAGAAAGAGAGAAAGAAAAGAAAGGGGGAAAAGAGACCCAAAAAGAAACTGATGCGGAAACCACAAGGCTAGAGAACCCGAAACCCCCTTAAACATACAATATGGCATGAACATGAACAAGAAGAAACTCCCAATCTAAAGAACCCCCAAACAACATGTGAATGGAAACGCTTATAATAGATTGATTTAGAAACACAAGAACAGAATTCGCCACAAAGTAAATACCTTGATAAGAAATTAGTTCTTGATGCAAAAGAAGAAGACAAGCAAATCCTCTCCCTTGAAGAAAATTCGGCCAAACCAAATAATGATATTCAAAAGTGTTTTTGATATGTCTTTTACAACTTATAATGAGGTATTTATAGCCCCCAAAAGGTAGGTAACCCTAAATAAGTCAAAAGTCCACCTAACACATGGCCACCTAACACATGGGCCTCCCACCAAACCCTAAATAAGTCAAAAGGCCACCTAACACATGGGCCTCCCACCAAATAACTAAAGCCCAAATTTATTAACTCTAAAATACAACAACCCACAAGCCTAAAATAATTAATTTAAATGAGCCCAAGCTAAAGTAAGCCCAACTCACTTAAAATAAGCCTATTAAGCTATATGAGGGTCCAACTAAATAATTAAGACAAAACAAGTTCAACATAATAAAATAAGCCCCTTGGGCAGCCTAAAGCTACTCTTCGAGATTGAAATAATTAATCAAGCACAATTGAAGCCCATCTTTTGCATTTGGCCCCATTGGATTAGATATAGCACAATTTGGCTCAACTCTCTCTTGAATCTCCATAGCTTCCACAATTCGGCCTGCGTAGGATTGCCACGATGGGTTGACCCCCCTGTGCATGCATCATCCCCTCCCTCTTTAGAAAAGATTCGTCCTCGAATCTTTGTCTTGTTCAAGTTGGGAATTGGCACTTGTAAAATAAATTCATCCTCATATAAGATCTTCTGAATAGGTGCAAATAAAATGAATGCTTCTTCAGCTGAGGACTCATCATGTCCCTGCAATTTAACAAAAACACTAGGAAAAAAATGATTATTCAATACAACAATTTCGTTCTGGTCATGATTTTCTTTTCGCTCCATGTTCAACTCAACCTCCTTAAGCACTACAGGATCACTCATAACATGTTGATCTTCCATCTCAACTAAACAAACATCTTCCTTTTCATAATCTTCTTCATTTTCACTCACAGCAACAACATCTACACTTTCACTTTTATCTTCCTCATTGACAATCTCATCAGCATATAAATCTATAGCATCTCTTTCAGCTTCACATATAATTTCTTCCATTGCAACTTCCTCTTTCTTTCTTCTCTCCTTTTTTAAACACTTATCTAGCTGTCTAAATAGTTGTTTAAACCGCAATTCCATATCTTTAGATTCTTCCCTATTCCTCTGACGGTCAATTAATCTACTTCGATTTTGGATTCTAGTAGACTCATCCATTCTCTCCACCATCTGATCCATCCTAGAATTTAACTTCTTAAACTCACTCATGATGTTTTGTACATCATCTTCACATTAGGCACGTTTTCATCTTTTTCCTCAAAAAATTGTCTCCTTTCTTTTCCCTTCTCGACTTGATTTATCAACTGCAAATAAATGTTAATAGGGAATAAAAAGGCCTCACAATTCACTCCCTCACGTGTTTCACTCAAAATATTGCACTCCACCCGTGTTTCACTCAACCTGGCTTTTACCCTCTTCTAAGCTTACACACTCAAGCCTTTTTCCACTCCAGCTTGTTGTCCTCAGTTGCACTTCAGAATTTAATTTCAAGTCAAGATGATTCATAATTTAACAAACTTAAATGAGAATGCAATGAAAATACTTAACAAAGAAAGTCAAGAATGACGCCTACCAACAAATTGCCACTTTGGCTTTTCAAATTAATTTTCACATTTAAAGTATGACAAATCTGAATTTTGGTATTTCCATAATGGAAAAGTCAATTTTGATACAATGGATGTAAAGACAAAAAATCAAAGAAAGTCAAGAATGACAACTACCTATAAATATTCACTTTGACTTTTCAAATTAATCTCCAAATTCAAAGTATGACCAAATCTAAATTTTTGTTTCTTTGTGATTTTTCTTTCCTAGCTTTATCTCAATGCTGACTTTTCTTTTTTTTTTTTAAATTCGGATGAATAGTACTGTGAATAGTACTATGAACAGTAATGTGAACAGTATCAACGATTTTTTTTTTCTTTTTAGAACTTAAAACATCAAACACAAGATCTGATGTAGGAACAAAGAAGAACACAAAAGAACAAATTCAAAAATAAAGAAGAACACAAAATTGATAAGAATAAGATTGCAAATTTAACAACGCGGAATTATCTTGTTCTAATGAAAATAAAACAATAGAATAGCAAATTAACACAAGATAAATAAGAATTTATCCTAATCCAAGCTCTGATACCAAATGATGCGGAAACCCCAAGGCTAGAGAACCCGAAACCCCTTAAACATACAATATGGCATGAACATGAACAAGAAGAAACTCCCAATCTAAAGAACCCCCAAACAACATGTGAATGGAAATGCTTATAATAGATTGATTTAGAAACACAAGAATAGAATTCGCCACAAAGTAAATACCTTGATAAGAAATTAGTTCTTGATGCAAAAGAAGAAGACAAGCAAATCCTCTCCCTTGAAGAAAATTCGGCCAAACCAAATAATGATATTCAAAAGTGTTTTTGATATGTCTTTTACAACTTATAATGAGGTATTTATAGCCCCCAAAAGGTAGGTAACCCTAAATAAGTCAAAAGTCCACCTAACACATGGCCACCTAACACATGGGCCTCCCACCAAACCCTAAATAAGTCAAAAGGCCACCTAACACATGGGCCTCCCACCAAATAACTAAAGCCTAAATTTATTAACTCTAAAATACAACAACCCACAAGCCTAAAATAATTAATTTAAATGAGCCCAAGCTAAAGTAAGCCCAACTCACTTAAAATAAGCCTATTAAGCTATATGAGGGTCCAACTAAATAATTAAGACAAAACAAGTTCAACATAATAAAATAAGCCCCTTGGGCAGCCTAAAGCTACTCTTCGAGATTGAAATAATTAATCAAACACAATTGAAGCCCATCTTTTGCATTTGGCCCCATTGGATTAGATATAGCACAATTTGGCTCAACTCTCTCTTGAATCTCCATAGCTTCCACAATTCGGCCTGCGTAGGATTGCCACGATGGGTTGACCCCCCTGTGCATGCATCATCCCCTCCCTCTTTAGAAAAGATTCGTCCTCGAATCTTTGTCTTGTTCAAGTTGGGAATTGGCACTTGTAAAATAAATTCATCTTCATATAAGATCTTCTGAATAGGTGCAAATAAAATGAATGCTTCTTCAGCTGAGGACTCATCATGTCCCTGCAATTTAACAAAAACACTAGGAAAAAAATGATTATTCAATACAACAATTTCGTTCTGGTCATGATTTTCTTTTCGCTCCATGTTCAACTCAACCTCCTTAAGCACTACAGGATCACTCATAACATGTTGATCTTCCATCTCAACTAAACAAACATCTTCCTTTTCATAATCTTCTTCATTTTCACTCACAGCAACAACATCTACACTTTCACTTTTATCTTCCTCATTGACAATCTCATCAGCATATAAATCTATAGCATCTCTTTCAGCTTCACATATAATTTCTTCCATTGCAACTTCCTCTTTCTTTCTTCTCTCCTTTTTTAAACACTTATCTAGCTGTCTAAATAGTTGTTTAAACCGCAATTCCATATCTTTAGATTCTTCCCTATTCCTCTGACGGTCAATTAATCTACTTCGCTTTTGGATTCTAGTAGACTCATCCATTCTCTCCACCATCTGATCCATCCTAGAATTTAACTTCTTAAACTCACTCATGATGTTTTGTACATCATCTTCACATTAGGCACGTTTTCATCTTTTTCCTCAAAAAATTGTCTCCTTTCTTTTCCCTTCTCGACTTGATTTATCAACTGCAAATAAATGTTAATAGGGAATAAAAAGACCTCACAATTCACTCCCTCACGTGTTTCACTCAAAATATTGCACTCCACCCGTGTTTCACTCAACTTGGCTTTTACCCTCTTCTAAGCTTACACACTCAAGCCTTTTTTCACTCCAGCTTGTTGTCCTCAGTTGCACTTCAGAATTTAATTTCAAGTCAAGATGATTCATAATTTAACAAACTTAAATGAGAATGCAATGAAAATACTTAACAAAGAAAGTCAAGAATGACGCCTACCAACAAATTGCCACTTTGGCTTTTCAAATTAATTTTCACATTCAAAGTATGACAAATCTGAATTTTGGTATTTCCATAATGGAAAAGTCAATTTTGATACAATGGATGTAAAGACAAAAAATCAAAGAAAGTCAAGAATGACAACTACCTATAAATATTCACTTTGACTTTTCAAATTAATCTCCAAATTCAAAGTATGACCAAATCTAAATTTTTGTTTCTTTGTGATTTTTCTTTCCTAGCTTTATCTCAATGCTGACTTTTCTTTTTTTTTTTAAATTCGGATGAATAGTACTGTGAATAGTACTATGAACAGTAATGTGAACAGTATCAACGATTTTTTTTTCTTTTTAGAACTTAAAACATCAAACACAAGATCTGATGTAGGAACAAAGAAGAACACAAAAGAACAAATTCAAAAATAAAGAAGAACACAAAATTGATAAGAATAAGATTGCAAATTTAACAACGCGGAATTATCTTGTTCTAATGAAAATAAAATAATAGAATAGCAAATTAACACAAGATAAATAAGAATTTATCCTAATCCAAGCTCTGATACCAAATGATGCGGAAACCCCAAGGCTAGAGAACCCGAAACCCCTTAAACATACATTATGGCATGAACATGAACAAGAAGAAACTCCCAATCTAAAGAACCCCCAAACAACATGTGAATGGAAACGCTTATAATAGATTGATTTAGAAACACAAGAACAGAATTCGCCACAAAGTAAATACCTTGATAAGAAATTAGTTCTTGATGCAAAAGAAGAAGACAAGCAAATCCTCTCCCTTGAAGAAAATTCGGCCAAACCAAATAATGATATTCAAAAGTGTTTTTGATATGTCTTTTACAACTTATAATGAGGTATTTATAGCCCCCAAAAGGTAGGTAACCCTAAATAAGTCAAAAGTCCACCTAACACATGGCCACCTAACACATGGGCCTCCCACCAAACCCTAAATAAGTCAAAAGGCCACCTAACACATGGGCCTCCCACCAAATAACTAAAGCCTAAATTTATTAACTCTAAAATACAACAACCCACAAGCCTAAAATAATTAATTTAAATGAGCCCAAGCTAAAGTAAGCCCAACTCACTTAAAATAAGCCTATTAAGCTATATGAGGGTCCAACTAAATAATTAAGAAAAAACAAGTTCAACATAATAAAATAAGCCCCTTGGGCAGCCTAAAGCTACTCTTCGAGATTGAAATAATTAATCAAGCACAATTGAAGTCCATCTTTTGCATTTGGCCCCATTGGATTAGATATAGCACAATTTGGCTCAACTCTCTCTTGAATCTCCATAGCTTCCACAATTCGGCCTGCGTAGGATTGCCATGATGGGTTGACCCCCCTGTGCATGCATCAGAAACAAAACAAATAAATGGCCCAGTGGTGAGTGAAAACAAGCAAGGGGGGAGACAAAAACAGAATTTCTATGTTAGAGTAAGGGAGGTCAAGAGTGCATTAGCCTTAAGACAACCTTTGGTTCTTGTAATCTATAAGGAAGTTTTGTTTACTGACACTGACCCTAATCTTGATTCTTTGCCTTCTAGTTTTGTTTCTTTGTTGCAGGAGTATTCTGATGTTTTTCCTGTTGAGCTGCCAGATGGTTTACCACCTTTGAGAGGGATAGAACATCATATTGACTTTGTGCCAGGATCTACCATTCCCAATAGACTAGCCTATAGAAGCAATCCTATGGAAACAAAGGAAATGCAAAGGCAAGTGGAAGAACTCATGGAGAAGGGATTGGTGAGAGAAAGCATGAGTCCATGCGCAATACCCATTCTATTGGTGCCTAAGAAGGATGGAACTTGGAGGATGTGTGTTGATTGCCGTGCAGTCAACAAAATCACTGTAAAGTATAAACATCCCATTCCCAGGCTAGATGATATGTTGGATGAATTATGTGGTGCTGTGTATTTTACAAAAATTGATTTAATGAGTGGATATCATCAAATTAGAATGAAACCTGGTGATGAGTGGAAAACATATTTCAAAACTAAATATGGTTTGTATGAGTGGTTGGTTATGCCATTTGGGCTATCTAATGCTCCTAGCACTTTTATGAGGCTTATGAACCATGTATTGTGTGCATATTTAGGGAAGTTTGTTGTTGTGTATTTTGATGATATACTCATTTACAGCAAGTCTTATGAAGAGCATATTGAGCATGTTAGGCTAGTTTTACAAGCTTTGAGATCTGAAAAGTTGTATGCTAAGTTTAAGAAATGTACATTTTGCATAGATAGACTTGTGTTTCTTGGTTTTGTGGTGAGTGCACAGGGAATTGAAGTGGATGAAGAAAAAGTGAAGGCAATTAAGGAATGGCCTACACCTAAGACTACTTCAGATGTGAGAAGCTTCCATGGCTTGGCAAGCTTTTATAGGCGTTTTGTGCAGGATTTTTCTTCCATTGCTGCACCACTCACAGAAATAATCAAGAAGGAGGTTGGGTTCAAGTGGGGAGAAGCACAGCAAAAGGCATTTGAGACTTTGAAAGGGAAGTTGTGTTTTGCTCCTATTTTATCTTTGCCTAACTTTGATAAAACATTTGAAATAGAATGTGATGCTTCTGGTGTAGGTATTGGGGCAGTTTTGATGCAAGAAAAGAAACCAATTGCCTATTTCAGTGAGAAGCTACATGGAGCCCAACTCAATTATTCAACCTATGAAAAAGAGCTTTATGCTTTAGTGAGAGCATTGGATGTGTGGCAGCATTACTTCCTGCCCAAGGAGTTTGTCATTCACACCGATCATGAGTCCCTCAAACACTTGAAGGGACAAGGTAAGTTGAATAAACGGTGATGTGAGCACGACCAAGGAACCAAGAGATGAACTAGCTTTACCAGAAGGCCCAGTGACTAGATCAAGAGCCAAGAAATTCAAGGAGGGTCTCAAAGCCTACATGGGCTGAATGGTGGAAGATATGGACAAGCAAGAGGAGTTGGGGCCGAATCTTCAAGAGGGAACTCAAATGGGCTCATTAATTTGTTTAAAGCCAATGGAATAAGCTTTGGGCAGCCCAAACGTTATGTTAGGCGTGTGGGCTTGTTTTTGGGCTCATTAAGTTGTGTTTTGTTATTTATTTAAGCTATTGGGTTTAATTTCTTGTTTATTAGGCTTAATTAGCGAAATGGGCTTAAGTTAGTTATGTTTGGCAGCCCATTGTTAAGGCCTTGTTTAGTTAGGGTTTCTTTTTAATTAGTGGTATAAATACCACGTGATAGAATGTATTAGGGGACTTTTGGCCGAATTTACCATTGGGGAGGATTTGTCTTCTTCTTTTGCATCAGGAACGATTTTCTTATCAAGGTATTTCATCTTGTGGCGAATTTCTGTTCTTATTATTCAAATCAATCTATCATAAGCGTTTCCTTTCATTTTATTGATTGGGGGTTCTTTAGATTGGGGATTTAATTTCTGTTCTTATTTCTTGCCATTTGTGTGTTTGTGGTTTCGGGTTCTATATAGCCTTGGGGTTCCGCATCAAACGGCATGCTAAATGAGTTGAATTTATTGAAATATTTCCTTATGTTATTCAATACAAGCATGGAAAAGATAACATTGTTGCGAATGCATTGTCAAGAAGATATGCTTTAATTTCTACACTTAGTTCTAAATTGCTTGGTTTTGAGCATGTTAAGGAACTATATGTTGGAGATCTTGATTTTGGTAATGTGTATGCAGCATGTGAGCATCAAGCTTTTGATAAATTCTATAGGCATGATGGGTTTTTGTTTAAGGGTAGCAAGCTTTGTTTGCCTAAGTGTTCAATGCGTGATTTGCTTGTATTAGAATCTCATTGTGGGGGATTGATGGGACATTTTGGGGTGCATAAGACTTATGACATGTTAAATGAGCATTTTTATTGGCCTCATATGCACAGGGATGTGGAGAAAGTATGTAATTCATGTGTTGCATGTAGGCAAGCTAAGTCTAAAACTATGCCCCATGGTTTGTATATGCCTCTACCTGTACCTAGTTCTCCTTGGACTGATGTTTCTATGGACTTTGTGCTTGGATTGCCTAGAACTAAACGTGGTAGAGATAGCATTTTTGTTGTGGTAGATAGGTTTAGTAAAATGGCTCATTTTATTGTTTGTCATAAATGTGATGATGCTGTTAATGTTGCTGACCTATTCTTTAAAGAAGTTGTGCGTTTGCATGGTATACCACGCACCATTGTTTCTGACAGGGATACAAAGTTCCTTTCTCATTTTTGGCGTGTTCTATGGGGTAAGTTGGGTACAAAGTTGTTATTTTCTACTACTTGCCACCCGCAGACAGATGGTCAAATAGAGGTAGTGAATAGATCTTTGGGTACCTTACTTCGTGCTATAGTGGGTAAGAATCTCAAAACATGGGAAGATTGTTTACCTTTCATTGAATTTGCTTATAATAGAAGTATTCATTCTTCTACTGGTTTTTTACCATTTGAGATTATTTATGGTTTTAACCCACTGACTGTGCTTGATCTTTGTCCATTGCCTTTAAATGAGCTTTCACAACAGGAAGGCAGAATTGGTAAAGACTTTGCATGAAAAAGCCAGAACTAACATTGAGAAGAGGAACCAAAAGTATGCTGCAAGAGCTAATAAAGGAAGGCGACAAGTGGTATTTGCTCTTGGAGATTGGGTTTGGGTACATTTTGTCAAGGAAAGGTTTCCAAACCAAAGGAAGGGAAAGTTGGATGCACATGGTGACGGTCCATTTCAAGTCTTGGAGCGCATTAATGATAATACTTACAAGATAGATTTACCAGGTGAGTATGGTGTTTCTGCTACATTTAATGTTTTTGACCTTTCTCCTTTTGATGTGGATGCAGATTTGAGGACAAATCTCTTTGAGGAGGGAGGGAATGATACAGATCCACCAACAATGCCATCAACCACCAAAGATCCTTTGAAGCTACCTAGTGGCCCAATAACAAGAGGACGTGCTCAGAAGCTAAAGATGGCTATGTCATCTTTTGTTCAAGACTTTGTCACTCAAGAAATTCATGAAGAGGCTATTGAGAAATGCTATAGAGAGCTTGAAGGCCAAATTAACGTACTTAGCCTTTTGGAAGTGATGCGGAACCCCAGCCTATATGCAAACTAGAACGCCAACATACCATGAATATTGATCATAAACAAGTGACTAAACCCCCAATCTAAAGAACCCCCAAATAGGATTGAATGGAAACGCTTATAATAGATTGATTTAGAAAGTAAGAAGAATAAGAATCAAGCATACATTAACCATGCAAATTGCCTAAGTCTAATTCTTCATACAATAGCAAGAATCAATAGAAATTAACTCTCACAAATTCAATCAATGAAAATTCATTAATCATAAGATATGCAAAAATGTAAAGTACAAATGAAGAAGTTCAGCCATTTATATAGGCAAGGCAGCCACCCCTCCCTAGAGGAGTTATAATCAAACACTAACTCTAAGAGATAATTAATAAAATAAATAATAAAGATAATTCCTAACCTTTATCTACATGCATTTGGCCATAATATGGACTAAGTACATGAATAAATAAAGATAAATACAATCTGAAAATAATCCTAAAAGCTAGTGATTATCCTAAGGAAAATGAATGTAGACTCAATTTTGGCTATAAGTGGAATTTGGCTAACTCACTCAAGATAAATTCATCCTATTGTTTCTCCATCAAACTCTATTCAATAATATCCCAAAATAATAAGTATTTATCAAAGAAAAGCCATTCCTAAAATTTAGGACCCTAAGTTCACCAATGTAGGCATAAAGCTAAATTTGACTCAAACCCATCCAAATTCAGCTCTCCCCTTTAAAATCTGGCCCCCTCATGTTTTCTAAGCCTTATTTAGTTATTTTGGCCCAACTCTTTAGAAGAGATAAGCCCAACTTTAGCCTAACCACTTAAACTACCCAAAACACTCAAATAAGCCCAAAAATAAAACAAACCTAATTAAATAAGCCCAAAATGTTTTGTAAGGTACTAGGCTGCCCAAATACATTTAATTATATGTCATTACAAGAATAGAAGATAAACAAAATAGCTTGAAGGCCCATTTGTACCATTCAGCCACAACTTGTCTTTATAGCCCAATTTACCTTCTTTCCCCTCCTGAACTTGCATCTTCTCCACATAAGGTCTCAAAAATGCTTGTAGGACTTCTTTAAGCTTCTTGTTGCCATTATGCTTGGTTGTGCTCATATCATCCCCTCCCTCTTTAGAAAAGATTCGTCATCGAATCTTCGTCTTGTTCAAATTGGGAATGAAAACTTGTGGAATAAATTGATCTTCATAGATGATCTTGTGAACAGATGGAAATAAAATGAATGCTTCTTGAGGAAAGAACTCATCATGATCCTGCAAGTTAACATGAAAACTCGGAAAAACATTGTTAGTCAGTACAACTATTTCATTCTGATTATGATTCTCTTCTTTTTCCATGTTCAATTCAACCTCCTTAAGCATTACATGATCAATCATAACATGTTGATCTTTCATCTCTATTACACAATCTTTTTCCCTTTCACAATCTTCTTCCTTTTCACTCAAGGCAATAACATCTTCACTTACACTTATTCCTTCCTCACTCACAACCTCATTGTCATACAAATCTATGGTATCTCTTTCAGCTTCACAAATAATCTCTTCTACTACAACTTACTCTTTCTTTCTTTTCTCTTGTCTCATATACGTACTTAATAGTCTAGAAAGTTGTTTAAATTGCAATTCCATATCTTTAGAATCTTCATTTTTACTATGAGTGTTAATTGATCTACGTCAGTTTTGAATTCTAGTAGACTTATCAATTATCTCTTCCGCTCGATCCATCCTAGAATTCAACTTCTTAACCTCACTCATGAATGTTTTATACATTATTTTCACATCAAGCACACGTCCATCCTTCTCCTCATGCATTGTCTCTATTCTTTCCCTTCTTGACATGATTTATAAGCTGCAAATAATCATTAGAAGGAAAAAAAATAAACCTCACAATTAACTACCTCACGTGTTTGTCTCTCAACTCACGAATTAATTTCTCGCAATTGTACTTCAGAAACAAACTCAAACAAATATGCACAATTAAGTAGTTTGATTTGGAAATAATGAATACTTAACAAGAACATAAACGAGTACTAATTCTAGAGGCAAATTGACCAAAATTGAACAAACTTAAAAATTAGCACACAAGAGATAAATTTCGTGCGCTTTAGTGTGTAAAGATGTTCAACAATGTACAATATGTTAAACTAGTGTATTTAGAGCCAAAAACAATTTAAACACACAAATTGATAACTTAGAATGAAAAGGATAGACAAGACGGATGCACTTAAATGCGATGTTTAACTAACCCTAGTGATTAGTTTAAACAGATTTTATATAGACTCAACAAAAAGAAAATCAAAGAAAGCATGTAATAATATAACCCAAAATCCAAAAACAACGAGTACTTAACTTGATCTTTGAAGAAATCAAACAAATTATGGAAGTTCTAGCTTAATTAATCAAATTTGAACTTAACAAGATAATAGGACCCGAATTGAACACAAGATAATTTCTAGATTTTTTTTTTTACATGTATATAAGTTTTCTTTTTTTTTTTCAAACGTAAATCACACAGCTAATGATCAAATACCTGAGATAGGTAATTTAACACAATTGAGCAAGAACCAAATAAGGACCTAGATGCAAAGTCCTATTCGGCCAAAAAAAAGAAAGAATTTCAAGAAGACAAAATTAAAGGATAGTTAAGAATTTATCACTTAGCCTAAGCTCTGATACCAATTGATGCGGAACCCCAGCCTATATGCAAACTAGAACGCCAACATACCATGAATATTGATCATAAACAAGTGAATAAACCCCCAATCTAAAGAACCCCCAAACAGGATTGAATGGAAACGCTTATAATAGATTGATTTAGAAAGTAAGAAGAATAAGAATCAAGCATACATTAACCATGCAAATTGCCTAAGTCTAATTCTTCATACAATAGCAAGAATCAATAGAAATTAACTCTCACAAATTCAATCAATGAAAATTCATTAATCATAAGATATGCAAAAATGTAAAGTACAAATGAAGAAGTTCAGCCCTTTATATAGGCAAGGCAGCCACCCCTCCCTAGAGGAGTTATAATCAAACACTAACTCTAAGAGATAATTAATAAAATAAATAATAAAGATAATTCCTAACCTTTATCTACATGCATTTGGCCATAATATGGACTAAGTACATGAATAAATAAAGATAAATACAATCTAAAAATAATCCTAAAAGCTAGTGATTATCCTAAGGAAAATGAATGTAGACTCAATTTTGGCTATAAGTGGAATTTGGCTAACTCACTCAAGATAAATTCATCCTATTGTTTCTCCATCAAACTCTATTCAATAATATCCCAAAATAATAAGTATTTATCAAAGAAAAGCCATTCCTAAAATTTAGGACCCTAAGTTCACCAATGTAGGCATAAAGCTAAATTTGACTCAAACCCATCCAAATTCAGCTCTCCCCTTTAAAATCCGGCCCCCTCATATTTTCTAAGCCTTATTTAGTTATTTTGACCCAACTCTTTAGAAGAGATAAGCCCAACTTTAGCCTAACCACTTAAACTACCCAAAACACTCAAATAAGCCCAAAAATAAAACAAACCTAATTAAATAAGCCCAAAATGTTTTCTAAGGTACTAGGCTGCCCAAATACATTTAATTATATGTCATTACAAGAATAGAAGATAGACAAAATAGCTTGAAGGCCCATTTGTACCATTCAACCACAACTTGTCTTTATAGCCCAATTTACCTTCTTTCCCCTCCTGAACTTGCATCTTCTCCACATAAGGTCTCATGAATGCTTGTAGGACTTCTTTAAGCTTCTTGTTGCCATTATGCTTGGTTGTGCTCATATCAGGAAGCAAGTGAAGGAATTGGGCCAATTTAAGCCATCAAGGGCTTATACAACTTTGGGCTTTTAATTGTAAATGTCATGTACTTCATTAAAAAGTCACATGACTCACTTAAGTTGTATTTGAATGGGCTAGGCGTGTGGGCTTGTTGTTGGGCTTAGTTTAGTTAGTTTAGTTATTTATTTAGTCTTTCTTTTGGGCTTTCATATTCAGCCTTTAAGACTTAATTTTAAGTGTGTTTATTTATTTTAGTTTGGGCTTAATTTACCTTGTAAAGCCCATGGAATTTCGGCCTATGTGTGATCAAGGCCTTATTAGGGTTTATTTTAGGTTTTAAGGGTAATTAGGGTTAGCCACCATATAAGTAGGCTAACATAAGTTGTAAACTTCAGATTTGATGAATTAAAACTTTTGAGAGTGTTCTCTTATTGGCTTGGCCGAATTCTATAGAGAGATTTATGAGGAATGCTTGCTTATCTTTTCTATTGCATGAAGAATTTGATTACTTATCAATTGTCTTGATTGTGGCGTTTTCATCTTCTTCGATTTCCCAATTATTTGCGTTTCCATTCACGTGTTGTTTGGGGGTTCAATAGGGAGGGCTTTTGTCTTCTTTGTCTTTGCAATCAAAGTGTATGTTTAAGGGGTTTCGGGTTCTTTAACCTTGGGGTTCCGCATCATCCCGGTGGGTGATACGCTTAAGGTTGGGATTGGTTTGAACTTTGCCCTTGGTGGTGATGTGGTGGATATGGGGTTTGGTAATGAGTGGTTGCTTGAGGTTGGTAGGATTGATTGTGGTTGTGATGAACATTTTGGTTGAAAGGTGCTCTTGCTTGTGGTTGAGAAGATGAGGCATGCTGGTTTACATCCTTCCAAGTAAAATTCGGGTGATTACTCCAATTCGGATTGTATGTATTACTGTAGGGATCATTTCTTCGATAATCTCCTACTGCATTCACATCTCCCATAGCTCCACCCTCTTGCATACATGGTCCCCCTTCATATGATTCATTCTCTTGAGCAACCGAAGCCATATTCCGTACCTTCAACCCATTTAACTCTTTTTGCACCAACTCTAACTGTGCCTTTAGCAGTTCCACTTCATCTACATTATGCATCCCTTGTCTTCTTGGAATTGATCTAGGAGTAGTCCATTGAGAGTCATTAGCTGCCATCTCATCCAATAAACGAAAAGCTTCTTCCAGTAACCTATTCAAGAAAGTGCCTCCTGATGATGCAGTAGTGACCTTGTCTGTGGTGTAACTCCAGCATAGAATATTGTCATCAATTGGTAAACTATTATCTCATGGTGTGGATAGCTCTTCCATAGCCTCTAAAACCTCTGCCAAGCCTCATAGAAAGGCTCCTCATTCATCTGGTGAAAGCTTATAATGCTATTTCGAATGCGTGCAGTCTTGGTGGGAGGAAAAATCGCATTAAAAACTTCTCTTGCAATTGATCCCATGACCAATTGTAACATCTGAAGCCATTCCCTCGCTTTTTCAATCAACGTGAAGGGAAATAATTTCAGCCTTACTGTATCAGTAGTAACACCCAGAATCTGAACCGTGTCGCTAACCTTCAAGAATATATTAATGTGCTGAGCAGGATCTTCTAAATCTGAACTAGAGAACTGATTTCTCTATACCATGGTGATGGTTGCTAGTTTAAGCTCAAATTGTACCCCCTTAGGCAACACAATCGTCCTATAATCTTTATTCCATCTTGGTATAGCATAGTCCCTAATTGTCCTCTTCCTAGGCACCTCTTCTCTATGTCTACACAGAATTTCTTCTTGTGCCCTCGGCATTTGTTCATTCTCGGGAGGAAATTCATTAATCGAAGGATCTTATTCCATGTTGTTCTCTCTATTAGCTCTCCTTCGTTGATGTAAGGTCCTCTCAATTTCAGGGTCATATGGTGCTACTTGATCTCTTCTCAATCTGTTTATACACCAAGATTACCTGAAAAGAATAAGGAAAATAAAATAAGAAAAAGAAAACACATAAAGATAACAATCAAAACTCACAAACAACGCCAAGTCCAGGCAACGGCGCTAAAAACTTATTGCAATTTCTGCAAGTGTACTGAATCGGCAAGTAATAAAGTAGGGTATAGTTAGGACCCTGAGTTATCGCACCCAAGAGATTGTGTGTGCGAGCTATGACAATCAAATGTATGCTAAAGAATTCCCAATTGTTTTGTGTGTAAGCTTTTGGATTAAAGAAATTTAACTATGAAATTACTAAATCGACTAACGAAAAATAAAGCAATACTAATAAAACCTTGATCAAATTAATTAAAAGCCTTACCAAGGAATACCCATTCTCCCTAATAATACCACGCAAATACTCTAACTCAATAATCACATATACAAGTTCAGTGAACAACCTAGCCTACACCCTAGCCTACCATTCCGGATTCAGCTTCTCTAAAAAATGCACCTACCATTCCGGATTTAGCACATAGATTAGCTTACAAACAAGTCTTAAGTCCTAAGCTCAGATAATCCTACCATTCCGAATTCAGACATCCAAACTCATTTATCTCCTTCCATTCTGAACCTATTAAAACAGATATCTACAGGTTTAACTACCATTCCGGATTCATTAAACCAGCAAAAACCAATAGAAATAGAACAGAGCATATGTAAGGTGAGTGAATCAAATACAATCAAAGATCGTCACATTAAATCAATCTCAAATTTGCATTAGAATCAGTCACAAACAGATAAACTTAGAGAAGATAAAACTGAAGCATATGCATAAATTAATTTAAACAGAGCATTTACATGGTTCTTAGGGATTCAAGGCATCCCTCAATAAGAAAAAGAACTACTCACTCATGATTGAAATAAAAACTGAAATACATAAAGAGAAGTTGATATTACCCATTTAAGATCTGAAAATGAAGTTCTTACAATAGTGAATGGATGTCCTTCAATCTAAACCAGCTATTACACTTTGAAGATAAAGATAACTTGAGAATCTAGAGTTGCAAGTATATTGAAATCAATAAAAACTAAGTATTTAAATGCTAAGATCGAAACCCTAAATCTAGATTACAGAGAAAAATGAATACAAAGAAAAGTTATTAAAGAAGAAAAAAGTCCCCTACAATTTTTGCAGCTCCACTATATATAACAGCTAATGTTACACGGCGGTATGACAATTTTATATTGCCGTGTAAAGCATGTTTACAGCTGACGGTTGAGATTTACACGGCGGTATGACAATCCTTACTGCCGTGTAATAAGCTACTGTATTGAAACTAGACTGAAGTTCAAAAGTCAATCTTATTTTACACTGCGATATGTGTAATCAGTTACTGGATTACAATTTATTTCGCCTTGATTTACACGGTGGTATGGTGATTTTTGCCCACCGTGTAAAACTCCTTCAAATGTCTGAAAATCCTGATCTACATGGCGGTATAACAATATCTTAAAGTCTTAAAGTCACTCTTAAAAGATATTGATCATTATAAACAAGATTAAAATTAAGTAGTAATACTGAGTAATAGTCAACATATATTCCTCGTGGGAACGATATATTAAGTACAATAATTGATAAGCCATGCGCTTGCGAATTAATTACACAAACAAGTTTTTGGGGCGGGGAGTGTTATAATTAATATTATTGCCATTATAAATCTTGATTTATGATTTTGTATTATAATATTTAATTTATTTGTGTTGTTTTGTTTTTAAAGGATTGTATAGTTTAAGTTTATGCCTAAGACAAGGAGTTCTCAAGAAGAACTTGAACAATTGAATCCAAAGATAGAAAGATTTTTGTTTAGTAACCGTAAATCCAATAAAAAGAAAAATAAAAATAGGAGACCAATTATGGCTGATGAAGAGAATCCACCTAGATTGATTGACTTTGCTATGCCAGTGTTGAGCGGGGCTCAACAAGGAGTGGTAAGGCCTACAGTAAATGCAAATCAGTTTGAAATTAAACCATCTCTTTTACAAATGATTCAAAATATTATTCAATTCTATGGTTTGGCAAATGAGGATCCAAATGCTCATTTGGGAAATTTCTTAGAAATTTGTGATACCTTTAAGATTAATAGAGTTTCAGCGGATGCAATTAAGCTTAGGCTATTTCCTTTCACATTGAAGGATAAAGCAGAAGCTTGGTTGAATTCACTTGCTAGAGGATCCATTACTACTTGGGACCAACTGGCTTAAGCATTTTTATCTAAGTATTTTCCTCTAGCCAAAACTGCAAAGATTATTAAGGATATCACTACCTTTGTGCAATATGACAATGAATCTTTGTATGAAGCATGGGAAAGATTTAAGGAAGCGAAGTTGTCCACATCATAATCTTCCAAGAGAATTGCTTATGCAAACATTCTATAATGGAGTAAATCCAACCACAAGAGGAACTATAGATGCAGTTGCGGGTGGTTCTCTTATGAGGAAGACAACAAATGTTGCATTTGAGTTGCTTGAGGAGATATTAATAAATAATTGCATGTGTCCCACGGAAAGGGCTAAGGTATCAAATTCTTCCCTTGTTAAAGGTTTACATTCCATTGATTCGGTTGTTGCTTTGTAAGCACAAGTTGCAGCTTTGACCCACAAGATAGACAACTTGAACATGGGAGGAACTTCATCAAATGCATGTACAATTTATGGACAACAAGGCCATGCAAGTGAAGGATGCAATTTGGGTATGGCAAGTACGGAAGAGCAAGTGAGTTTCATTCAAGGACAAGGGCGTGGAAATCCCTATTCAAATACTTATAACCCTGGATGGAGGAACCATCTAAATTTCTCATGGGGGAATAATAACAATAATCAGAATAGATGAGGTGTAGGATTTCAACCACCACAAGATAGATTTGGAGCTTTGGAGGTTAAGATGGATAGATTCTTAGAGGGAATAAATTTGAAATTTAGCTCACAAGAGGAGAATCATAAGAGGCTGGAATCTAAGTTTGATCAAATAGCTAAGAATCAAGCTTCTTCCATTCACAACCTTGAGGTTCAATTGGGACACATTGCGAATGCATTACCTTCAACATTACAAGGATGCCTTCCAAGTAATACGGAAGATAATTCTAGTGAGCACTTGAAGGCAATCACATTGAGATCAGGTAAAACCTACAACCATGAATTTGTTTCTACTAACATAGATGAGGTTTTGAAGGAAAATTAGAAGAAGAAGGAAGATGGACCTTTTGTCGCGAGCGCGACACCAGTCGCGGGCGCGACAGAGGTGAAACTGACCAATATCGCTAGCACGCTAGTGGAGAAAGAGCATTCTATCGCGGGCGTGACTCCTATCGCAAGTGCGACAGAAGGGGCACCTACGGCTAATAGGTCAAAAGTTTTCCATCCTCGTCCATTGTTTCCACAATGTCTCAAGCAGCAAAACAATGATAAGCAACTTCAAACTTTTAATGATAAATTGAAGCATTTACATATTAATTTAAATTTTATTAAGGCTATAACTCAAATTCCTAACTATGTTAAGTTTCTAAAGGATTTAATTTCTAAAAAGAAGAGTTGGGAAGATTTATCTACTAGCATGTAGTTCAGTAAACACTAACAATGTGCCTACCAAGCTTAAAGATAATGGGAGTTTCACTATTCCTTATACTTTAGGGGATATTGAATTTCCTAAGTGTTTGTGTGATTTAGGGGCTAGATTAACATTGTGCCATTATCAATCATTAAAAAGTAAGGATTGCAAGATGTTAAGTCTACTTCAATGGTTTTTGCAATTGGCTAACCAATCAATTAAAAAACCATATGGCATAGTAGAGGATGTCCTTGTTAAAGTGGATAAATTTATTTTGCCCACTGATTTTGTGATTTTGGATTTTGCTTATGATGTTAAATGCCCATTAATCTTAGGAAGACCTTTCTGAGAACTGGTAGGGCATTAGTTAATGTTTATGAGGGGACTTTGGTTTTAAGAGTGGGGGAGGATAGTGTAGAGTATTGATGCGGAACCCCAAGGCTAAAGAACCCGAAACCCCTTGAACATACAATATGGCATAGACATGAACAAGAATAAACCCCCAATCTAAAGAACCCCCAAACAACTATGTGAATGGAAACGCTTATAATAGATTGATTTAAAAACACAAGAACAGAATTCGCCACAAAGTAAATACCTTGATAAGAATTAAAGTTCTTGATGCAAAAGAAGAAGACAAGCTATCCTCTCCAAAGATGAATTCAGCCAAGCCAAAAGAAATTTATCAAATTAGTCAAATCTGCCTCCAATCTCGTTTTTGTAGAGTATTTATACTCTCTTAAGCTAATAAAAACCCTAATTAATCAAATAGGCCTTAAAATATGGGCCTTACATCAAGATAACTAAAGCCCACACTAATTAACTTAAAATTCAGCCCAAAAAGCCTAAAAAGAACTAATTAAATGAGCCCAAGCTAATTAAAGCCCATCTCACTTAAATAAGCCCAAAACAATAAGTTAAGGCCTAACATATTACAAATAATCAAATGAAAATAATAAATAAAAGCCTAAACTAAAAGCCCAAATAAATCAACCCCTTAATCCACCAATTAGCACATGCATTGTACATGCTCTAGCTCACATGCATAGCACATGTCAAGGTCACATGATCGGCACATGTCAAGTGTCACATGACCTGCACATGTTAAGTCGTCACATGACTAGCACATGTCCATCTTCAATTTGGCTTCTTCATAAATTTGGCCCACGGACTTCCTTCAAGCCTTCTGATGCGGAACCCCAAGGCTATGTAGAACCCGAAACCCCAAACACACAAATGGCAAGAACAAGAACAGAATTTAAATCCCCAATCTAAAGAACCCCCAATCAATAAAAATGAAAGGAAACGCTTATGATAGATTGATTTAAAGAATAAGAACAGAAATTCGCCACAAGATGAATTACCTTGATAAGAAAATCGTTCTTGATGCAATAGAAGAAGACAAATCCTCTCCAATGGTAAATTCGGCCAAAAAAACTAATCATCCCTAATACATCCTATCACGTGGTTATTATACCACTTAATTAAAATGAAACCCTAACTGAATAAGGCCTTAACAATGGGCTGCCAAACATAGCTAACTTAAGCCCATTTCGCTAATTAAGCCTAATAAACAAGAAATTAAATCCAATAGCTTAAATAAATAACAAAACACAACTTAATGAGTCCAAACACAAGCCCACACGCCTAACATAATGCTTGGGCTGCCCAAAGCTTATTCCATTGGCTTTAAACAAATTAATGAGCCCATTTGAGTTCCTTCTTGAAGATTCGGCCCCAACTCCTCTTGCTTGTCCATATCTTCCACCATTCGGCCCATGTAGGCTTTGAGACCCTCCTTGAATTTCTTGGCTCTTGATCTAGTCACTGGGCCTTCTGGTAAAGCTAGTTCATCTCTTGGTTCCTTGGTCGTGCTCACATCATCCCCTCCCTCTTCAAAAGAATTCGTCCTCGAATCTGAGTCAAAATCAAAAGGAGATAAATCAGAAACATTAAAGGTAGCACTAACACCATATTCACCTGGTAAGTCAATCTTGTATGCATTGTCATTGATGCGTTGCAAAACTTGAAATGGTCCATCACCCCTCGCATCAAGCTTTGACTTCCTTTGCTGTGGGAACCGTTCCTTTCGCATATGCACCCAAACCCAGTCACCTGGTTCAAAAATTATTTGTTTTCGCCCTTTGTTAGCCTTCTGTGCATACATGCGATTCTTCTTCTCAATCTGGTCACGTGCTTTCTCATGTATTTCTTTAACCAAATCAGCCTTCTTTTTGCCATCTAAGCTAGCAAGCTTATTCAAAGGTAAAGGCGTTAAATCCAACACAGTTAAAGGATTAAAACCATAGACAATCTCAAATGGTGAAAACCCTGTAGAAGAATGTATAGCACGATTATATGCAAATTCAATGAATGGTAAACAATCCTCCCAAGTTTTCAAATTCTTTCCAACAATAGCACGCAACATAGTTCCTAAGGTTCTATTAACTACTTCAGTTTGCCCATCAGTCTGGGGGTGACATGTAGTAGAAAATAAAAGCTTAGTACCTAATTTTCCCCACAAAACTCTCCAGAAATGACCTAGAAACTTGACATCTCTATCTGACACAATGGTTCTTGGCACCCCATGCAACCGAACCACTTCCCTAAAGAAAAGTTCAGCAATATTTGTGGCATCATCTGTTTTATGGCAGGCAATGAAATGAGCCATTTTACTAAACCTGTCCACAACAACAAATATGCTGTCCCTCCCTTTCCTGGTCCTAGGTAAACCCAAAACAAAATCCATAGAAATGTCAGTCCAAGGTTCACTAGGTACAGGCAATGGTGTATATAATCCATGAGGCATTGTCCTAGATTTAGCCTGTTTACAAGTAATGCATCTGGCACAAACCCTTTCCACATCTTTTCTCATGTTTGGCCAATAAAAATGTTCATTAAGCATACCTAAGGTCTTTTGCACACCAAAATGCCCCATTAACCCCCCACTATGTGATTCCCTCACAAGCAACTCCCTAATAGAACATGTAGGAATACAAAGTTGTTTACCCCTAAAAAGATATCCTTCATGCCTATAATACCTATCAAATGCAGCACGCTCACATGCATGATACACAGTAGCAAAATCAGCATCATCAACATACATCTCTTTCAAATGCTCAAATCCAAGTAATTTAGAAGTAAGCATAGAAATCAAAGCGTACCTTCTGGATAGTGCATCTGCCACCACATTTTCCTTACCCTGCTTGTACTTGATCACATATGGAAACGTTTCTAGAAATTCCACCCATCTTGCATGCCTTTTGCTCAATTTCCCTTGTCCCTTCAAATACTTGAGGGATTGATGATCACTATGAATCACAAACTCCTTAGGCAGCAAGTAGTGCTCCCATACTTCAAGTGCTCTTACCAATGCATAGAGCTCCTTATCATAGGTGGAATAGTTCAGAATTGGCCCACTCAACTTCTCACTGAAATATGCTATGGGACGTTTTTCCTGCATCAAAACAGCACCTATACCAATCCCAGAAGCATCACATTCAATCTCAAAAGTCTTAGAAAAGTCAGGCAAACACAAAACAGGAGCATTACATAATCTCTCTTTTAACATGCAAAAAGCATTTTCTTGCTCTTTCCCCCATTTAAACCCAACATTCTTTTTGACTATCTCATTCAGTGGCGCAGCAATGGTAGAGAAATCTCTAACAAATCGCCTGTAAAAACTAGCTAAGCCATGAAAACTCCTCACCTCACTAACAGTCTTAGGCGTTGGCCATTCTTGAATAGCCTTCACCTTTTCAGTGTCAACTTCCACTCCTTCCCCACTAACCACAAAACCTAAGAAAATTACTTTATTCATGCAAAATGAGCACTTCTTAAGGTTTCCATACAACTTCTCCTTTCTCAACACACTCAAAACAGCTTTCACATGCAAAATATGGTCATCTAAGCATCTGCTGTAAACCAGAATATCATCAAAATACACAACTACAAACTTTCCAAGGAACTCACGCAAGACATAATTCATTAAGCGCATGAAAGTGCTAGGTGCATTAGACAACCCAAAAGGCATTACTAACCACTCATACAATCCGTACTTAGTCTTAAACGCAGTTTTCCACTCATCTCCCTCTTTCATCCTAATCTGATGATAGCCACTCTTTAAATCAATTTTTGTAAACAAACATGCACCATGCAATTCATCAAGCATATCATCTAATCTAGGAATAGGGTGGCGATACTTTACAGTGATTTTGTTGACCGCCCTGCAATCCACACACATCCTCCAAGTCCCATCTTTCTTAGGTACCAAAAGAACCGGTACTGCACATGGACTCATACTCTCTCTCACGTACCCCTTTTGCAGCAACTCATCCACTTGTCTTTGTAACTCCTTTGTCTCCTCCGGGTTACTTCGATAAGCAGGTCGGTTTGGAATCTGAGCTCCTGGTACTAAGTCAATCTGATGCTCAATCCCTCTTAAGGGTGGCAGTCCGTGTGGCACATCTTCAGGAAACACATCTTCATATTCCTGCAACAAGGTCACAAAAACACTAGGCAAACTCGGGTCAAGGTCAGTGTTAGAGAATAAAGCCTCCCTAAACCGAATTAGTATTAAAGCTCTCTTGCCTAAGCACGCACTTTTTAACTCTCTCTCTTTTGCATAAAGACATGGTTGCTTCTTAACCTTTTCACTCCTCTCAAGTTCTTTTTGTTCACTCTTTTCTTTTCCTTCACTCACTAACTTTTTCTCTCCTGCACTTCCCATCTTCTTTTCCTTACTAGTGCAGTCACTCACCATTGGGCCTTTATTTTTATTCTTTTCTCTCATGGCCTCTTTTCTCTCTTCTTTTTTTTTCATCTCACTACCCGAATTCCCACTTGAAGATTGCTGAATCTTCAACTGTTCCATGTATGTTTCTTTAGGTGACAAAGGTGCAAGGGTGATTTTCTGCCCATTATACATAAAAGAATACCTGTTCAAATACCCATCATGCATAACACGCCTATCAAATTGCCAAGGCCTACCTAACAATACATGACCAGCCTGCATAGGCACAACATCACATACGACATCATCAGCATATCTACCAATGGAAAATGAGACAACTACCTGTTTGGTCACTCTGACTTCACCACTATCATTCAGCCATTGCAGCCTATAGGGACTAGGGTGTTTTTCACATTTAAGCCCCAATTTCTCTACCAATGTCATGCTAGCAACATTTGTACAACTACCCCCATCTATGATCAGACTACAAGCTTTACCACCTACCAAGCATTTAGTGTGAAAGATGTTCTCCCTCTGTTCTAGGTTATCTTCTTTTACATTCACATTTAATGCACGCCTAATAACTAAGGATTCTCCCTTAACAGCATACTCAACAAATTCCTCATTATCAGAACAGTCCTCTAAAGGTGGCATTTCATCACTATCAGATTCATTACCCTCATCAGACTCAGATACAATTTCCCCTCCCCTAATAAACATAGACTTCCTATTTGGACATTCAGATGCATAATGACCACGCCCTTGACATTTAAAACATTTAACTTCTCTATGTTTAGTATTAGAAGGAATTACATTAGAAGTACCTTTTGAGTCGGTTTTGCCACTCTTGATGTCCTTAGATTTGTCTTTTGAATCAATGGACTTCTGAACAGTCTTGTTCTCTTCCTTTTTCCACTTCGGATTCCAATTTGAAGTTGAACCCGAATTCTGAATTCTATGGCTTCCCTTATACTTCAATTGTCTCTCCACCTTCATGGCCATGTTTACCAACTCTTCCATGACGATGAATGGGTGTAACTCCACGACATTAGCAATCTCCCTATTCAAGCCATTCAGAAACCGAGCCATGATTGCCTCTTCTTCTTCCTCAACATTGGCTTTAATCATCAACATCTCCATCTCCTTGTGGTAATCTTCTACTGTCCGAGACCCTTGAGTGAGTCTTTGCAATTGTTGATGTATATCCCTGTAGTAATAGCTTGGTACAAATCTCTTCCTCATGATTCTCTTCATTTCTTCCCAACTAGTTACAGGAGCTTCGCCAATTCTTCTTCTGGTCTTGTTCAATTCATCCCACCACACTAAAGCATAGTTAGAAAATTCAACAGCAGCAAGTCTTACCTTTTTATTTTCAGAATAGTTATGGCAAGCAAAGACCAGCTCCACCTTCCTTTCCCACTCCAAATACTCCTCAGCATCATTTCTGCCCCTGAATGATGGAATCCTCATCTTGATAGCATTGATGTTGCTATCTCTGTCTTCCTCCCTTCTCGGCCTTCCTCTCACAGATTGCACTTCATCCCCATCATAATCATCTTGGTCATACTCGTCATTGTGAACTTGACCCCTCCTTGCATTCTTCCTGGTGGTATTAGTAGTACTATTTTCCAACCTATCCAGCCTGTCATTAACGTTTCCCATCTCCCTCATGAACCTCTCAAAAGTTCCTTGCATCGCTTGAATTGCAAAGGCAATCTCCTCTTGGGACATTCCTTTCTTGCTGGATTCTTCAGTCATTGTGTGTATTTCTGCAAAAAGGTTAGTTCAACAACCTCACCACACTCCCTCACGTGTTTGCACTCAAATGATGTCACTCCACTCGTGTTTCACTCAAATCTGGTTTTTACCCTCTTATGAGCTCACACACTCAAGCCTTTTTCCACTCCACTTGCCGTCTCCAATTGCAATTCAGAACTCAATTCCAGTTCAAGATAACTCACAAATAGCAAATTAAAAAGAAGAATGCAATGAAAAATACTTAACAATGGAAGGTAGGCTCAATTCTAGAAGCAAAAGACCAAAAATGAAGAACGTTAAAATGAGCATACAAGGTGAAGATATGTATGCTGTCCGAATTGTATAAATTTAACTAACAAGAATCAAATTGTTAATTATAGTGTAATCGGAAGCAAAAACACAAGACACCAAAAATGAAACTTAAGAATGAAAGAAATGACAAAACTAATGCAAGATTGCAGAAATTGAAATCTCCCAAATGGAAAATTCAACTTAGATGCAAGACAGAAATGGAAAAGTTCAAAACCAGATGAATAATGTGAGGTTCGGCCCAACCAGGTGAAATACCCAATTGCTGAAACCCAAATCAAATCTGCCCCAAAACGACATAAAACCCAAAGACTAATCCAAGATACAATTCAGCCCTATAAAGCAAGCCCAATGAAATTTCAGCCTAATAGACAAGCCCAATGTAATTTCGGCCTAATAGACAAGCCCAATGTAATTTCGGCCTAATAGACAAGCCCAATGTAATTTCAGCCTAATAGACAAGCCCAATGCAATTTCGGCCTAATGAAGCTTAACTAACCCTAATTAGATTGAGGTAAGTCTATACTGTTCCAGCCGCAATTAATTTTTTTTTTTTTTTAAAAAACTTCAGACCCAATTTTAAAAGCTTAAACGACGTTTTTTTTGGATTTTGAAGGGCTAATTAATGAGCAAAGCTCTTACTTTTGTAGATCTCGAAATTCCCTTTCCGAAAAGTTATTATAGAGCAAAATCGGACACCGAAAACAAAAGTTATGGCCAAATAAATCTAATTTCAGATTCTAAGCAAATTTTGATGCAAACAACTATAACAAAATGCGATTTTAAAACAAAGACAAGGATAGTTAAGAATCTAATTCTAATTCAGGCTCTGATATCAACTGATGCGGAACCCCAAGGCTATATAGAACCCGAAACCCCAAACACACAAATGGCAAGAAACAAGAACAGAAATTAAATCCCCAATCTAAAGAACCCCCAATCAATAAAATGAAACGAAACGCTTATGATAGATTGATTTGAATAATAAGAACAGAAATTCGCCACAAGATGAATTACCTTGATAAGAAAATCGTTCCTGATGCAAAAGAAGAAGACAAATCCTCCCCAATGGTAAATTCGGCCAAAAGTCCCCTAATACATTCTATCACGTGGTATTTATACCACTAATTAAAAAGAAACCCTAACTAAACAAGGCCTTAACAATGGGCTGCCAAACATAACTAACTTAAGCCCATTTCGCTAATTAAGCCTAATAAACAAGAAATTAAACCCAATAGCTTAAATAAATAACAAAACACAACTTAATGAGCCCAAAAACAAGCCCACACGCCTAACATAACGTTTGGGCTGCCCAAAGCTTATTCCATTGGCTTTAAACAAATTAATGAGCCCATTTGAGTTCCCTCTTGAAGATTCGGCCCCAACTCCTCTTGCTTGTCCATATCTTCCACCATTCGGCCCATGTAGGCTTTGAGACCCTCCTTGAATTTCTTGGCTCTTGATCTAGTCACTGGGCCTTCTGGTAAAGCTAGTTCATCTCTTGGTTCCTTGGTCGTGCTCACATCACTCCTTTTTAGCAAAGAGATGCCTTAAAGCTGCATGGTCGGACCACACCACAATTTTTGCACCCAGCAAATATGGACCGAACTTCTCAAAAGCAAAGACAATTGCGAGAAGTTCCTTCTCAATTGTGGTGTAGTTAACCTGAGCTCCAGTCAAGGTATAGCTTGCATAATAAATTACATGAAACACCTTTTCTTGCCTTTGTCTAAGCACTGCTCCCACTGCTAAATCACTCGCATCACACATTAGTTCAAAAGGCAAATTCCAACCGGAGATATAATCATCGGGGCTGAAATAAGCCTTTGTTTCAAAGTTTCAAAAGCCAACAAACATTCACTAGTAAAATCAAAAGGAGCATCTTTCATTGGCAAATTGGACAAGGGTTTTGCAATTTTTGAAAAATCTTTAATAAACCTACGGTAGAACCCCGCATGCCCTAAAAAGCTCCTAATTCCCTTGACACTCGTTGGGGGTGGGAGTTTCTCTATGACTTCCACCTTGGCTTTATCTACCTCTATCCCCTTCTCTGAAATTTTGTGCCTTAGCACAATGCCTTCCCTCACCATAAAGTGACATTTCTCCCAATTCAATCCTAAGTTGGTTTTCTCACACCTCCCTAGCACCAAATCAAGATGCTCTAAACAGCTCTCAAAGTCTCTCCCATAAATGGTGAAATCATCCGTAAAGACCTCCATAAATTTCTCTATAAAGTCATGGAATTTTTCCATCATGCACCGCTAAAATGTAGCCAGCGCGTTACACAATCCAAAGGGCATTCTCCTATAGGCAAATGTGCCATAAGGGTAGGTAAATGTCATTTTCTCCTGATCTTTAGGGGATATAGGGATTTGTAAATACCTCAAATACCCATCTAAAGAGCAATAAAACCTATTCCTCGCTAGCCTTTCTAGCCTCTCTAGTATCTGATCAATAAATGGCAATAGGAAATGATCATTCCCCATTTTAGGAACACACTGCACCGGGCTAACCCATCTACTATCTGAGATTGGATAGATTATACCTGAAACAAGGAGTTTGAATACCTCCTTTTTTACCACTTCCTGCATCACTGGATTGAGTCTCCTTTGGGGTTGAGCTACTGGTTTGCATTCTTCCTCCATCGGGATCCGGTGAGTGTAGTAGCTCGAGTTAATCCCCTTCAAGTCCGATGTTTCCCATCCAATTGCTTCCTTGTGCTTTTTCAGCACTTCAAGTAGCATCTTCTCTTCAAAACCTGACAATATAGAAGAGATAAATATTGGTTTTGTTTCATGCTCTAAAAATACATACTTTAAATGAGGAGGAAGGGGTTTGAGTTCAGATTTTGAATCTACCTCTTATGGAGTAAACTCTTCCTGCTGTGATTCCTCCTCTCTACTGCTGCAATCAATTCTCATCCTACTTCATCTAACTCTTCATTCTCCAAGGAATGCATTAGACTCAAGTTCAATGAATTATCTATCAACACCTTTTCTTGGGTTTCTTCGACACATTCATCTACCTTGTCTACAAAATAGATTGACTCCTCCAAATCACTTGATGGATACTTCTGAGCTTTGTTCATGTCTACCACTAACTCTTCATTATTGAACCGTAGGGTGACCTTTTGACCATGTACATCGATCAAGGCTTTTGCTGTATTTAAAAATGGTCTCCCCACGATGAGTGGCACCTTCCTATCTTCCTCCATCTCCATGACCATAAAATCCATAGGAAAAAAAAATTTTCCCACCTTCAATAACAGGTCCTCTATTACCCCCTTGGGTTTCCTTACCGATCTATCCGCCAACTGGAGTCTCATTCCCATCTCCTTAAGATCACCGAGTTGAGTTCCCTGCATATAGAGTATGGCATCAAATTAATGTTGGCCCCTAGGGCACACAAAGCATTTCCAATAAAATTTTCACCAATCTCACAAGGTAAAGTAAAGCTACATGGATCCTCCAATTTTTTTGAAATCTTGTTCATGATTATTGCACTATAATTTTCTGTGAGTTGTACAGTCCCGTGCCCTTCTAATTTCTTTTTATTAGAACACAATTCTTTCATCAATTTGGCATAATTGGGCATGTGAGCTAAGGCTTCAGCAAAAGGTAAATTGATGTGCAATTTCTTAAACATTTCTAGAAACCTAGCTAATTGCTCATTTTTCTTCTCTTTCCTAGCTATAGCAGGAAATGGCAACCTATTTATGTAAAGATCCTCAATATTGGGGTTCACTAAGCTCTTACCCTTATCAATTATAGGAGTATCCACATTTACCTCTACCCTAGAGTTAGAGTCACTTGCCTTCCATATTGGCTCCTCCTTACTCGACGATGGTGAAGATGTCTTACCTTTCTCTTCTCCTTATGTTACCTCCTTGCCACTTCTCAATGTAATTGCTTTTGCCTCTTCCTTGGGATTTTGGTCCACATTTGAAGGAAAAAGTCCCCAATTTTCTATGGGACATTGAAGTTGCAAGCTGGTCAAATTGTATTTCTAGGTTCCTCATGGAAGCATCTTGATTTTAGTTCCATTGCTCTTGTAATTTCCACCTTGTCTCTTGGCTAGCCATGAATTATTACTGACTATTCACAAATTATTGTTGGCTATTCATGAAACTAGCTAGCATATCTTCAAGATTAGGCTTCTTCTCTTGCACAAGTGGTCTTGGTTGATATCCCGTGATACGAATCCACCAACAATGCCATCAACCACCAAAGATCCTTTGAAGCTGCCTAGTGGCCCAATAACAAGAGGACGTGCTCAGAAGCTAAAGATGGCTATGTCATCTTTTGTTCAAGACTTTGTCACTCAAGAAATTCATGAAGAGGCTATTGAGAAATGCTATAGAGAGCTTGAAGGCCAAATTAAAGTACTTAGCCTTTTGGAAGCAAGTGAAGGAATTGGGCCAATTTAAGCCATTAAGGGCTTATACAACTTTGGGCTTTTAATTGTACATGTCATGTGCTTCATTAAAAAGTCACATGACTCACTTAAGTTGTATTTTAATGGGCTAGGCGTGTGGGCTTCTTGTTGGGCTTAGTTTAGTTAGTTTAGTTATTTATTTAGTCTTTCTTTTGGGCTTTCATATTCAGCCTTTAAGACTTAATTTTAAGTGTGTTTATTTCTTTTAGTTTGGGCTCAATTTACCTTGTAAAGCCCATGGAATTTCGGCCTATGTGTGACCAAGGCCTTATTAGGGTTTGTTTTAGGTTTTAAGGGTAATTAGGGTTAGCCACCATATAAGTAGGCTAAAATAAGTTGTAAACTTCAGATTTGATGAATTAAAACTTTTGAGAGTGTTCTCTTATTGGCTTGGCCGAATTCTATAGAGAGATTTGTGAGGAATGCTTGCTTATCTTTTCTATTGCATGAAGAATTTGATTACTTATCAATTGTCATGATTGTGGCGTTTTCATCTTCTTCGATTTTCCAATTATTTGCGTTTCCATTCACGTGTTGTTTGGGGGTTCAATAGGGAGGGTTTTTTGTCTTCTTTGTCTTTGCAATCAAAGTGTATGTTCAAGGGGTTTCGGGTTCTTTAACCTTGGGGTTCCGCATCATTTGGTATCAGAGCCAAAGTAAGGTAAATTCCTATTTATCTTGGTGTTAGGGTTGTGTTTTCTTTTTCTTGATTCTTTTATGTTTTTGCCGAATTCGGTTTCATCAAGTTTCTGATTTTTGTGTTTTTTTGTGTGTGTTAAATTAGCCTTTTCTTAGCCTTTATTTTATTTTATTTTTTGCCTTGAGATTCTGATTTTTGCCTTGAACCGAAACATTGATTATCCTTGGCTTGAAATCTGAATTTTGGGAGTAGAAGTTATAGTTTGTTTGCTAAAATTATAAAAAAAAATGAGAAGAAAAAGAAAAGAAGTAGAACATCTTTGGGTTTAGAAATCCGAACCTTGTAGGAGTTTGTTTTGATTTGATTGCTGAAATTTATTAAAAAAAATAAACAGCAAGAAGAAAAGAAAGAAAAACATACAAAAGAAAAGAATAGAAGAAATAGTGAAAAGAAGAGAAAAAAAAACGTGAAAGAAAGGAATATAGGAGGAGAAAAGGGTAGGGAGCAATTCGACCAAGGAGGGTTTATATAGCAAAGGGCAAATCCAAATCCTATAATAGGTGGGAGAAAATTAATCCATATTACTTGGGGGGTTAGTAAAATTAATCCTTACCCCTTTAGGGTTAGGTTTTCAAAATCCTAATCCATATCAGAATTGGAATTATAATCCTAATCCTACTTAACAAAGGATTTACTTTGCAATCATCGATCCACCATTTGTGTTATCCATTTCTTATCCATTTGAGTTGCCATTTTTGATATCATTTCTTATCAGCTGCCATTTTTGTTTCATTTCTTATCCATTTGAGCTGCCATTTTATCATATCTTATCCATTTGTTCCACCATTTTTGGACTCATTTTTTATCATTTGTGCCATCATTTTTCTACCATTTTGCTATCATTTTGCCATCATTTTGCGCACAACTTGACACATTAATTAGAGCTTGATACACCATTCGGCCTAATCATCATTTTGGCTCTAAATTGAATTGTATTGAGTGCATTCTGTCTTACTTAGTATAATTAGGTTTCTTTGTTATTTTCTTGCTTTGTTGGGTAGAATATCTAGGTTCTATATTTGGTTTACTTTGTAGTGAACCAAATTCATACATTTTGTCCAGAATTGTCATTTTTCTTAATTCTTGTTGCTTATTTCCTTGTTTTAAGCTTGCTTTTGTTCCTTTAAACTGTTAGAGTATCTTTGCTTGTTCTAATACTCTAATTTGGATATAATCAAGCGGTACACCACTCTTGACCGTGTATCACCTCCATTGTGTCTAGTGTCTTCTTTTCTAGTTTTGAGCTATCTTTTTATTGTTAGGGCTTACTTTTCTTTGTTTTCTTAAACGTGCTCAAGATTCTTGCTTTGTGGTTTGAATTCTAAAGTGCAATTTTAAAGTTGCAAGCTTGAGTGGTAAAAGGCAAGAGAGTGTGGGAACATTAAGAGGGTAAAAGCCTTATTTGTGTGAAACACGAGAGGAGTGACATTCTTTGAGTGTAAACACGTGAGGGAGTGCTTGTGAGGTTTTTATCTAACAATTTTGCAGGTAATACACCATGACTGAAGAAACTAGTGGGAAGGGAATATCCCAAGGTGAAGATCATGTACCAGATAACAAGATGCTCTACCAAGCTTTCATTAGTGAGATGCGGAAGCTGTCTCTTAGAATGGATGGAATGGAAGAGAGCCTTAAAGGGAGTATATCTAATGCACCTATGATATGGATCATCCAACCATTAAAGACCCTTTGAAGATGCCTAGTGGTCCAGTCACAAGAGGGAGAGCTAAGAAGCTGAAGATGGCTATGACAACCTATGTGCAAGGCTTTGTTACTCAAGAACTACATGAAGATGCCTTTAAGAAGTGTTATAAAGAGCTTGAAGGAGGCTTTCACAAAGTACTTAGCCTTTTGGAAGCTTCTAGTGAAATTGGGCCAACTTAACTTATTTTTGGGTTTATACAACTTTGGGCTTTATTTGTACAAGTCATGTGCTTCATTTAAAAGTCACATGACTCATTTAATTAGTGACTTAATGGGCTAGACGTTTTGGGCTTCTTAGATTGGGTTTAGTTTAGTTATTTTGGGTTTTAATTAGTCTTTCTTTTGGGCTTATTTTAGGTGTGTTTAATTCTTTAGTTTGGGCTTAACTTATCTTGTAAAGCCCATGGACAATTCGGCCACACCATGTTTAAGGCCTCATTAGGGTTTGTTTTAGGTTATTTGCTAGCTAGGGTTAGCCACCCTATAAATAGAACATGTTATGTTAAGAATTTCAGATTTTGGATGATATTCATTGGCATAGCCAAATTATCTTGCTTAGATTGAGAGTGAATTGCTTTCTTTTCTATTGCATGAAGAATTTGATTAACTTATCAATTATTTGGGCATTTTTCAGGTTCTTTAATTCCCGATTATTTGCGTTTCCATTCACAAGTTGTTTGGGGGTTCACTAGGGAGGGTATTTATCTGATTTTGGTTTGCTATTCGAATTGTATGTGTGGGTTTGTAGCTCGCTAGCTATTGGGTTCCGCATCATTTGGTATCAGAGCCAAAGTTAAGGTAAATTCCTATTTATTTTAGTGTTTGGTTTGTGTTTTATTTTCTTTGAATTCTTTTCTTGTTTATGCCGAATTAGGTTGCATTAAGTTTCTTAGTTAATTGTGTTTTGTGTGTTTAAATTAGCCTTTTCTTTTCTTACCTTTACCTTGAATTCGTGAAATAGCCTTGAACCGAAATCTTGAACATCCTTAGCTTGAATCCGAATCCTTGTAGGAGGAGATGAGAGATTAGTTTGCTGTTTTGAAAAAAAAAATAGAAATTTTGAAAAGCCATAACTTTTGACTCGGGTGTCGGATTTGCTATTATAAGATATTTTCGGAAAGAGAATTTTGTGCTCTATAATCGTTACTTGGGCTTATCCCTATGTAACTGCAATTTTCAGCCCTTAAAAACGACGTTTAAGCCTCCGTTTTCCACCTTGAAGTTTTGCGTTTTGAAAAAAAAACAAAGGGTAGAAAACCGAATTTGAGTTCTGATCACTTTGGGCTTGTGAAGTTTGGTAGTTGTAGTCTGGTTGTTATTTATTTCATTAAAAAAAAGGAGAAAAAAAAAGAAAAAAAAAACGTGAAAGAAGAGAAATAAAGAAGAACTTTGCGTGTGGAGAAAAGGGTAGGGAGTAAATTCGGCCAAGGGGTATTTATATAGCAATAAGGGAAAATTCAAATCCTTTAATAGGTGGGAAAATTTAATCCTAAGTGCTTGAGGATTAGGGGCAGCAATTAATCCTTTTCATAATAGAGATAGGAAAAATTAATCCTATCTGTTTTGGGAATAGGAAAACTTAATCCTAAACCACCTTTGATTATTATTATCCAATTCGGATAAGGATTCATTTGTGCTACCATTTGCTTATCATTTTTGGTAACATTTTCCTATCACTTGCTATCCATTTTTTGTAACATTTTGGTACCATTTTTGCTGTTATTTTTACACTATTTTGGTATCATTTTGCCATCATTTTTTTTCTACCATCTTACCATCATTTGCCTACCATTTTGCACCATTTTACCATCATTTGCCTACCATTTTGCACCATTTTGCCATCATTTACCTACCATTTTGCCATCATTTTTACACCATTTTTCCATCATTTTGCACACAACTTGACACATTAATTAGAGCTTGATACACCATTCGGCCTATTCATTATTTTGGCTCTAAATTGAATTGTCTTGCATGCAAACTACTTTATTTAGTTTAATTTTTTCTTTTTGTTGATTTCTTGCTTTGCTGGGTAGAATATCTAGGTTCTATAATTGGTTTACTTTATAGTGAATCAAATTCATACATTTTGTCCAGAATTGTCATTTTTTCTTAATTCTTGTTGCTTATTTCTTTGTTTTGAGCTTGCTTTTGTTCCTTTACACTATTAGAGTATCTTTGCTTGTTCTAATACTCTAATTTAGATATAATCAAGTGGTATACCAGTCTTGTCCGTGTACCACCTTCATTGTGTCTAGAGTCTTCTTTTCTAGCTTTGAACTTTCTTTTGTTGTTAGTTGCTTATTTCTTTGCTTTCTAAAACGTACTCAAATTCTTGGTTTGTGAATTGAATTCTGAAGTGCAATTTTAAAGTTGCAATTAGAGTGGTAAAAGGCAGAGTGTGTGAGTACATTAAGAGGGTAAAAGCCTTATTGAGTGAAACACGAGAGGAGTGGCATCTTTGAGTGTAAACACGTGAGGGAGTGTGTGAGATTATTGTCTAACATCTGTTTTGCAGAATTCAAATCATGTCAAGAAGAGAAGAAAAGGAAACAATGTATGAGGAGGAGGAAGCCATGCCCGATATGAAAGTGATGTACAAGGCCTTCATTAATGAGTTCAAGAAGTTAAACGCTAGAATGGACGGAATGGAGGAGAAATTTGAAGTGAGTGCATCTAATAATTCTAGGAGGACAGCTAGGAGAGGTAGATGGACTGATGAAAATGTAAGGGCTGACATAGAAGACTTAGATGAAGAAGAGACAAGTGGGAGATTAGATGGGAATTTAGGTAACATTAAGCTTAAGATTCCTCCATTTAAAGGTAGAAACAATGCTGAAGAGTACCTAGAATGGGAAAGGAAGGTTGAAATGATCTTTGAGTGTAATAGGTATTCTGAGGAGAAGAAAGTGAAGATAGCAGCTGTGGAGTTTACAGATTATGCCTTATTTTGGTGGGATCAATTGAACTTGAGCAGAAGGAAAGTGGGTAGACGTCCTATTAGTAATTGGGAGGATATGAAGGAGGCCATGAGGAAAAGATTTGTGCCTTCACATTACTTTAGGGAGCTACATCAGAAGTTGCATAGGTTAGTGCAAGGGGGTAGGTCAGTAGAGGACTACCATAAAGAAATGGAAATGTGCATGGTTAGAGCTAACATTGAGGAAGATGAAGAGGTAACCACGGCTCGGTTTTTAGGTGGATTGAATAAGGAGATTGCTGATGTCATTGACCTTCATAGATATGACTCCATGGAGGAAATGTTGAATATGGCAATGAAAATTGAGAAACAGAAGAAGAGTAGGAGCTTCAACCGAATCAGCAACAACTCAAGGGATAGTTTGGGATCTAGATGGACCAAAGGGGAGGATAGAAGAGACTTTAGGGGATCCAAACCTTATGGGGCAGATTCGGGTTCCAAAGATGTAAGGGCTGTCCAATCACCATCTAAGGTTGTAAAAGGTAACCCTAATACTCCAACTCCTAGTACAGAGATTAAATGCTTTAAATGCTTGGGGAAGGGGCATATGGCACGTGATTGTCCTAATAAAAGGGTGATAATAGCTAGGGATGATGGGGAAATTGTTTCTGAATCAGACCGTAGTGAAGATGAGATGCCACCTTTGGAAGATTGTAGTGATTGTGATAGTGAGGGAGAGTTATTGGTTGCTGAAAGTGGGAAATCTTTAGTGGCTAGGCGAGCTTTGAATTTGAATGTTAAGGAAGAGAGCCTAGAACAAAGAGAAAACATATTTCACACTAAGTGTTTAATTAATGGAAGGGTGTGCACACTTATTGTTGATGGAGGTAGTTGCACCAATGTAGCTAGTGTGAATATGGTTGATAAGCTGAATTTGGTATGTGAAAAGCATCCTAGACCGTATAAACTACAATGGTTGAATGACAGTGGGGAGGTCAAGGTAACAAGGCAAGTAAGAGTGCCATTTTCTATTGGGAGGTATAAGGATGAGGTGGTTTGTGATGTGGTACCTATGCAGGCAGGCCATTTACTTTTGGGAAGGCCTTGGCAATTTGATAGACATGTTTTGCATAATGGGTACACTAACCGTTATTCTTTTTCTTATGAAGGTACAAAAGTGACTTTGACACCGTTATCTCCTAAAGAAGTGTTTGAAGATCAGAAGAAATTAGTTGAGAGGGAGAGAGAGGCTTCGGCCAAGAGAGAAGAGGGGAGTGAAATTAAGAGAGAAAAAGAAAGAAAAGGGGGAAAAGAGGCCAGAAAAGAAACAAAACAAATAAATGGCCCATTGGTGAGTGAAAACAAGAAAGATGGGAGACAAAAACAGAATTTTTATGTAAGGGCAAGAGAGGTTAAGAGTGCTTTAGAAATAGGGCAGCCATTGATCCTTATAACTTACAAAGAGATTTTGTTTTCTGACACTGACATTGACCATGAATCTTTGCCTTCTAGTTTTGTGTCTTTGTTGCAGGAATATTCAGATGTCTTTCCTGATGAGCTGCCAGATGGATTACCACCTTTGAGAGGGATAGAACATCAGATTGACTTTGTACCTGGATCAATCATTCCTAACCGACCAGCCTATAGAAGCAATCCTAAGGAAACGAAGGAAATGCAAAGGCAAGTGGAAGAACTCATGGAGAAGGGTTTGGTTCCTTGGTGAGAACATTGGATGTGTGGCAGCATTACCTCCTACCCAAGGAGTTTGTTATTCACACCGATCATGAGTCCCTCAAACACTTAAAGGGACAAGGTAAGTTGAATAAAATGCATGCTAAATGGGTTGAATTTATTGAAACATTTCCCTATGTTATTCAATATAAGCATGGAAAGGACAATATTGTTGCTGATGCATTATCAAGAAGATATGCCTTGAATTCTACACTTAGTTCTAAGTTGTTAGGATTTGAGCATATTAAGGAACTATATGATGGTGATTCTGATTTTGGTAATGTGTATCATGCATGTGAACATAAAGTCTTAGATAAATTCTATAGACATGATGGATTTTTATTTCAGGGTAGCAAGCTTTGTTTACCTAAATGTTCTATGCGTGACTTGCTTGTATTAGAATCTCATTGTGGGGGATTGATGGGACATTTTGGGGTACATAAGACCTATGACGTGTTGAATGAGCATTTCTTTTGGCCACGCATGCGAAAAGATGTCGAAAAGGTGTGTAATGCATGTGTTGCATGTAAACAAGCTAAGTCTAAATCTATGCCTCATGGATTGTATATGCCTTTACCTGTACCTAGTTCTCCTTGGACTAACATTTCCATGGATTTTGTGCTTGGTTTGCCTAGGACAAAATGTGGTAGGGATAGTATTTTTGTTGTGGTAGATAGGTTTAGTAAAATGGCTCATTTTATTGCATGTCATAAATGTGATGATGCCGTGCATGTTGCTGATCTATTCTTTAAGGAAGTTGTCCGTTTCCATGGTATTCCACACACCATAGTTTCAGATAGGGACACAAAGTTCCTTTCACATTTTTGGCGTGTTTTATGGGGTAAGTTAGGAACAAAGTTATTGTTTTCTACTACTTGTCACCCTCAAACTGATGGGCAAACAGAAGTTGTGAATAGATCTTTGGGGACTTTATTACGTGCTATTGTGGGTAAGAATCTTAAAACTTGGGAAGATTGTTTGCCTTTTATTGAATTTGCTTATAATCGAAGTATCCATTCTTTCACTGGTTTTTCACCATTTGTGCTTGTTTATGGTTTTAACCCACTAACTGTGCTTGATCTTTGTCCTTTACCTTTACATGAGCTTTCGAGTTTGGATGGTAGTAGGAAAGCAGATATGGTGAAATCGTTGCATTAGAAAGCACGGGCAAGCATTGAGAAGAAAAATAGGCAATATGCAGATAAAGTAAATAGGGGAAGGAAACAAGTGGTGTTTACCCCTGGAGATTGGGTTTGGGTACATTTCAGAAAAGAGAGGTTTCCAAACCAAAGGAAGAGTAAGCTAGGTGCACGTGGTGATGGTCCTTTTCAAGTCTTGGAGCGCATCAACGATAATGCTTGTAAAATAGACTTGCCAGGTGAGTATGGTGTTTCAGCTACATTTAATGTTTCTGACCTTTCTCCTTTTGATGTGGATTCAGATTTGAGGACAAATCTTTTTGAGGAGGGAGGGAATGATATGGATTAACCAACCACTAAGGACCCTTTGAAGATGCCAAGTGGTCCACTCATAAGAGGGCGAGCTAAGAAGCTGAAGATGGCTATGACAACCTATGTGCAAGGCTTTGTTACTCAAGAACTACATGAAGATGCCTTTAAGAAGTGTTATAAAGAGCTTGAAGGAGGCTTTCACAAAGTACTTAGCCTTTTGGAAGCTTCTAGTGAAATTGGGCCAACTTAAGTCATTTTTGAGTTTATTCTACTTTGGGCTTTAATTGTACAAGTGGTTAGGCTAAAGTTGGGCTTATCTCTTCTAAAGAGTTGGGCCAAAATAACTAAATAAGGCTTACAAAACATGAGGGGGCCGGATTTTAAAGGGGAGAGCTGAATTTGTTTAGCTTTATGCCTACATTTGTGAACTTAGGGTCCTAAATTTTAGGAATGGGTTTTATTTGATAAATACTTATTATTTTGGGATATCATTGAATAGAGTTTGATGGAGAAACAATAGGATGAATTTATCTTGAGTGAGTTAGCCAAATTCCACTTATAGCCAAAATTGAGTCTACATTAATTTTCCTTAGGATAATCATTAGCTTTTAGGATTATTTTCGGATTGTATTTATCTGTATTTATTCATGTACTTAGTCCATATTGTGGCCAAATACATGTAGATAAATGTTAGGAATTATCTTTGTTATTTATTTTATTAATTATCTTTTAAAGTTAGTGTTTGATTATAACTCCTCTAGGGAGGGGTGGCTGCCTAGCCTATATAAAGGACTGAATTTCTTCATTTGTACTTTACATTTTGCATATCTTATGATTAATGAATTTTCATTGAATGAATTTGTGAGAGTTAATTTCTATTGATTCTTGCTATTGTATGAAGAATTAGACTTAGGCAATTTGCATGGTTAATGTATGCTTGATTCTTATTCTTCTTACTTTCTAAATCAATCTATTATAAGCGTTTCCATTCAATCTTGTTTGGGGGTTCTTTAGATTGGGGGTTTATTCACTTGTTTATGATCAATATTCATGGTATGTTGGCGTTCTAGTTTACATATAGGCTGGGGTTCTGATGCGTGCACAGGGGGCTCAACATTTCAAGATTATAAACAATGGAAGTTCATATTCATGGAGATCAAATTTGGAGAAGTTGAAGAAGGCTTGAAGGATGTCCGTGGGCCAAATTTATGAAGAAGCCAAATTGAAGATGGACATGTGCTAGTCATGTGACAACTTAACATGTGCAGGTCATGTGACACTTGACATGTGCCGATTATGTGACCTTGACATGTGCTATGCATGTGAGCCAGAGCATATGCAATGCATGTACTAATTGGTGGATTAAGGGGCTGATTTATTTGGGCTTTTAGTTTAGGCTTTTATTTATTATTTTTATTTGATTATTTGTAATATGATAGGCCTTAACTTATTCTTTTGGGCTTATTTAAGTGAGATGGGCTTTAATTAGCTTGGGCTCATTTAATTAGTTCTTTTTAGGCTTTTTGGGCTGAATTTTAAGTTAATTAGTGTGGGCTTTAGTTATCTTGATGTAAGGCCCATGTTTTAAGGCCTATTTGATTAATTAGGGTTTTTATTAGCTTAAGTAGTATAAATACTCCTCAAAAACGAATTTGTAATTCAGACTTGGAGATTATGATATTTTGAGACTCTTATTTGGCTTGGCCAAATTCTTCATTGGAGAGGATTGTTTGTCTTCTTCTTTTGCATCAAGAACTTTAATTCTTATCAAGGTATTTACTTTGTGGCGAATTCTGTTCTTGTGTTTTTAAATCAATCTATTATAAGCGTTTCCATTCACATAGTTGTTTGGGGGTTCTTTAGATTGGGGGTTTATTCTTGTTCATGTTCATGCCATATTGTATGTTCAAGGGGTTTCGGGTTCTTTAGCCTTGGGGTTCCGCATCATTTGGTATCAGAGCTTGGATTTGGATTAAATTCTTATTTATCCATGTTTGTTTGCTGTTTTTATTCATTAATTTTCAGTTTATGTGATTCCTAAAATTTAGGAACCCTTGTTCATCATAGGGGCCGAAAATTTAGGAGCCTTGTTTTAGGCTGAATTCTTTGTTATTTGATCTTAAAGTTTAGGTTGTTTGCTATTCTAGTTGTTAAAAATAAAAATATAAAAAAAAAGAAAAGAAAAAGTTGTTGGCGGCTAGAAAAGAAAAGTATACAAATTAGGGTTGTTGAATTAGTTTGGGCGTGAATTACATTGAATTAAACCTATTGGGCAGATTTGGAGTTGGATAATTATTTGGGTTTGATTTAAACCTATTGGGCCAGATTTGGAGTTGGATAATTATTTGGGTTTGATTTAACCCTATTGGGCCAGATTTGGAGTTGGATAATTATTTGGGTTTAACTTGAACCTATTAGGCTGAATTGGGTTTCCATATCTTGAACTAATTAAGACATAGTGGATAAGTTATTTTGTCTTAGTCTAGACATTTGGGTTTCCTTATTTGATCTTATTAAGACATATTGGTTTAAACTTTGTCTTATTTTGGACAATCATTTGGGTTTCCTAATCTTGATTCAGTTTGGACATATTGTTGCTTCCTTTTCATTTTGTCTTAGTGTGTTAACCCATATTGTATCAAATTGAAACATTTGGGAGATTTCAATTTTCGCAATCTTGCATTAGTTTTGTCATTTCTTTCATTCTTAAGTTTCCATTTTTGGTGTCTTTGTGTTTTTGCTTCCGATTACACTATAATTAACAATTTGATTCTTGTTAGTTAAATTTATACAATTCGGACAGCATACATATCTTCACCTTGTATGCTCATTTCAACGTTCTTCATTTTGGTCTTTTGCTTCTAGTTTTGTGCCTATCTTCTTGTTAAGTATTTTCATTGCATTCTTTTACTATAATTTGCTGCTTGTAAACTATTTTGACTTGAGTTTGAGTTCTGAAGTGCAACTGAAGACAGCAAGCCTGAGTGGTAAAAGGCTTGAGAGTGTGAGCTTAAAAGAGGGTAAAAGCCAAATTTGAGCGAAACACGAGTGGAGTGTCACCTCTTTGAGTGTAAACACGTGAGGGAGTGTAGTGAGGCTGTTTTATTTAACATCTTTTGCAGGTAAAGCACCATGACTGACGAATCCAGTAAGAAAGAGATGTCTATAGAACAGGTTGTGTTTGCTATACAAGCAATACAAGGTACTATTGAAAATTTGTTGAGAGAAAGGGTGGACGTTAAAGAGAGGTTGGATAAATTAGAAGGGGGAACATCCAACAACTCAAGGAGGACAGCTAGGAGGGGAAGATGGATTAATGAGCAAAAGGAGGTTGATCAAGGCGAATGGGATGAAGATGATGAAGTTCAATCCGTGAGGGGTAGAGTGAGAAGAGAAGATAAAGTGGACAGCAACATCAATGCCATCAAGATGAACATCCCATCCTTTAAAGGTAGGAATGATGCTGAAGTGTATTTAGAATGGGAAAGGAAGGTGGATATGATTTTTGCTTGTCATAACTATTCTGAAGACAAGAAAGTAAGGATAGCAGCAGTGGAGTTTAGTGATTATGTGCTGGTTTGGTGGAATGAGTTAGTTAAGAGTGGAAGGAGGAATGGGGATCCACCTATCTCTACCTGGGAAGAAATGAAGAGAGTAATGAAGAGGAGGTTTGTACCATCCTACTACTATAGAGAGTTGCACCAGCAATTACATAGGCTCACTCAAGGAGCTAGAACAGTGGAGGATTATCACAAGGAAATGGAAATGCTCATGATTAAAGCCAATATAGAAGAGGAAGAAGAGGTTACTATGGCTCGGTTCATGGGAGGTTTGAATAGGGAAATTGCTGATGTGGTGGACTTACAACATTATGGAGTAATGGAGGACCTAGTAAATATTGCCATGAAAGTGGAGAGACAACAAAAGCAAAGGAGGGCAGCAAGGTCATTTTCGAATTCTAGCAATAAATGGAATTCGAAATGGAGTAAAAATGAAGATGTTAAAAATATGGAATTGTAGTTTAAACAACTTTCTGGACTACTAAGTACGTATATGAAACAAGAGGAAAGAAGGAAAGAAGAGGAAGTTATTGTCAAAGAAATTATTTGTGAAGCTGAAAGAGATGCTTTAGATTTATATACTGATGAGGTTGTAAATGAGGAGGATATAAGTGAAAGTAATGATGTTGTCGACTGTGTGAGTGAAAATGAAGAAGATTGTGAAAAGGAAGATGTTTGTTTAGTTGAGATGGAAGATCAGCATGTTATGATTGATCCTATAGTGCTTAAGGAGGCTGAGTTGAACATGGAGAAAGAAGAGAACCATGATCAGAACGAAATGGTTGTATTGAATAATCATGTTTTTCCTAGTGTTTTTGTTAAATTGCAGGAACATGATGACTCCTCATATGAAGAAGCATTCATTTTATTTCCACCAGTTCAAAAGATAGTATATGAAGAAGAATTCATTCTACAAGTTTCAATTCCCAACTTAAACAAGACAAAGATTCAAGGACGAATCTTTTCTAAAGAGGGAGGGAATGATGCGTGCACAGGGGGGTCAACATTTCAAGATTATAAACAATGAAAGTTCATATTCATGGAGATCAAATTTGGAGAAGTTGAAGAAGGCTTGAAGGAAGTCCGTGGGCCAAATTTATGAAGAAGCCAAATTGAAGATGGACATGTGCTAGTCATGTGACAACTTAACATGTGCAGGTCATGTGACACTTGACATGTGCCGATCATGTGACCTTGACATGTGCTGATGCGGAACCCCAAGGTTAAAGAACCCGAAACCCCTTGAACATACACTTTGATTGCAAAGACAAAGAAGACAAAAACCCTCCCTATTGAACCCCCAAACAACACGTGAATGGAAACGCAAATAATTGGGAAATCGAAGAAAATGAAAACGCCACAATCAAGACAATTGATAAGTTATCAAATTCCTCATGCAATAGAAAAGAAAAGCAAGCAATCTCACTAATCTCCCTAAAGAAATTCGGCCAAGCCAAGAAGAGAATACTCCCAAATGTTTAATTGATCAAAATCTGAAGTTTACAACTTATGTTAGCCTATTTATATGGTGGCTAACCCTAATTACTCTTAAAACCTAAAACAAATCCTACTAAGGCCTTAATCATTCATAGGCCGAAATTGACATGGGCTTTACAAGCTAAATTAAGCCCACAATAAAGAAAATTAAACATACTTAAAGGTTACCTTAAAGGCTGAATGTGAAAGCCCAAAACAAGACAAAATAAACTATCAAACTAACTAAACCAAGCCCAACAAGAAGCCCACACGCCTAGCCCATTTAAATACAACTTAAGTGAGTCATGTGACTTTTAAATGAGGCACATGACATGTACAATTAAAAGCCCAAAGTTGTATAAGCCCTTGATGGCTTAAATTGGCCCAATTCCTTCACTTGCTTCCAGAAGGCTAAGTACTTTCATTTGGCCTTCAAGCTCTCCATAACATTTCTCAATAGCCTCTTCATGAATTTCTTGAGTGACAAAAGCTTGAACAAAAGATGTCATAGCCATCTTTAGCTTCTGAGCACGTCCTCTCGTTATTGGACCACTAGGCATCTTCAAATGATCTTTGATGGTTGGTGGATCCGTATCATGTGCTATGCATGTGAGCCAGAGCATATGCAATGCATGTGCTAATTGGTGGATTAAGGGGCTGATTTATTTGGGCTTTTAGTTTAGGCTTTTATTTATTATTTTTATTTGATTATTTGTAATATGATAGGCCTTAACTTATTCTTTTGGGCTTATTTAAGTGAGATGGGCTTTAATTAGCTTGGGCTCATTTAATTAGTTCTTTTTAGGCTTTTTGGGCTGAATTTTAAGTTAATTAGTGTGGGCTTTAGTTATCTTGATGTAAGGCCCATGTTTTAAGGCCTATTTGATTAATTAGGGTTTTTATTAGCTTAAGTGAGTATAAATACTCCTCAAAAACGAATTTGTAATTCAGACTTGGAGATTATGATATTTTGAGACTCTTATTTGGCTTGGCCAAATTCTTCATTGGAGAGGATTGTTTGTCTTCTTCTTTTGCATCAAGAACTTTAATTCTTATCAAGGTATTTACTTTGTGGCGAATTCTGTTCTTGTGTTTTTAAATCAATCTATTATAAGCGTTTCCATTCACATAGTTGTTTGGGGGTTCTTTAGATTGGGGGTTTATTCTTGTTCATGTTCATGCCATATTGTATGTTCAAGGGGTTTCGGGTTCTTTAGCCTTGGGGTTCCGCATCAATTGGTATCAGAGCTTAGGCTAAGTGATAAATTCTTAACTATCCTTTAATTTTTTCTTCTTGAAATTATTTCTTTTTTTTGGCCGAATAGGACTTTGCATCTAGGTCCTTATTTGGTTCTTGCTCAATTGTGTTAAATTACCTATCTCAGGTATTTGATCATTAGTTGTGTGATTTACGTTTGAAAAAAAAAAAGAAAACTTATATACATGTAAAAAAAAATCTAGAAATTATCTTGTGTTCAATTCGGGTCCTATTATCTTGTTAAGTTCAAATTTGATTAATTAAGCTAGAACTTCCATAATTGTTTTGATTTCTTCAAAGATCAAGTTAAGTACTCGTTGTTTTTGGATTTTGGGTTATATTATTGCATGCTTTCTTTGATTTTCTTTTTGTTGAGTCTATATAAAATCTGTTTAAACTAATCACTAGGGTTAGTTAAACATCGCATTTAAGTGCATCCGTCTTGTCTATTCTTTTCATTCTAAGTTATCAATTTGTGTGTCTAAACTGTTTTTGGCTCCAAATACACTAGTTTAACACATTGTACATTGTTGAACATCTTTATACACTAAAGCGCACGAAATTTATCTCTTGTGTGCTAATTTTTAAGTTTGTTCAATTTTGGTCAATTTGCCTCTAGAATTAGTACTCGTTTATGTTCTTGTTAAGTATTCATTATTTCCAAATTAAACTACTTAATTGTGCATATTTGTTTGAGTTTGTCTCTGAAGTACAATTGCGAGAAATTAATTCGTGAGTTGAGAGACAAACACGCGAGGTAGTGTTTTGTGAGGTTTCTTTTTTTTCCTTCTAATGATTATTTGCAGCTTATAAATCGTGTCAAGAAGGGAAAGAACAGATACAATGCATGAGGAGGAGGATGGACGTGTGCTTGATGTGAAAATAATGTATAAAACATTCATGAGTGAGGTTAAGAAGTTGAATTCTAGGATGGATCGAGCGGAGGAGATAATTGATAAGTCTACTAGAATTCAAAACCGACGTAGATCAATTAACACTCATAGTAAAAATGAAGATTCTAAAGATATGGAATTGCAATTTAAACAACTTTCTAGACTATTAAGTACGTCTATGAGACAAGAGAAAAGAAAGAAAGAGGAAGTTGTAGTAGAAGAGATTATTTGTGAAGCTGAAAGAGATACCATAGATTTGTATGACAACGAGGTTGTGAGTGAGGAAGGAATAAGTGTAAGTGAAGATGTTATTGCCTTGAGTGAAAAGGAAGAAGATTGTGAAAGGGAAAAAGATTGTGTAATAGAGATGAAAGATCAACATGTTATGATTGATCATATAATGCTTAAGGAGGTTGAATTGAACATGGAAAAAGAAGAGAATCATAATCAGAATGAAATGGTTGTACTGACTAACAATGTTTTTCCGAGTTTTCATGTTAACTTGCAGGATCATGATGAGTTCTTTCCTCAAGAAGCATTCATTTTATTTCCATCTGTTCACAAGATCATCTATGAAGATCAATTTATTCCACAAGTTTCCATTCCCAATTTGAATAAGACGAAGATTCGAGGAATAATCTTTTCTAAAGAGGGAGGGGATGATATGAGCACAACCAAGCATAATGGCAACAAGAAGCTTAAAGAAGTCCTACAAGCATTCATGAGACCTTATGTGGAGAAGATGCAAGTTCAGGAGGGGAAAGAAGCTAAATTGGGCTATGAAGACAAGTTGTGGCTGAATGGTACAAATGGGCCTTCAAGCTATTTTGTTTAGCTTCGATTCTTGTAATGACATATAATTAAATGTATTTGGGCAGCCTAGTACCTTAGAAAACATTTTGGGCTTATTTAATTAGGTTTGTTTTATTTTTGGGCTTATTTGAGTGTTTTGGGTAGTTTAAGTGGTTAGGCTAAAGTTGGGCTTATCTCTTCTAAAGAGTTGGGCCAAAATAACTAAAAAGGCTTAGAAAACATGAGGGGGCCGGATTTTAAAGGGGAGAGCTGAATTTGGATGGGTTTGAGTCAAATTTAGCTTTATGCCTACATTGGTGAACTTAGGGTCCTAAATTTTAGGAATGGGTTTTATTTGATAAATACTTATTATTTTGGGATATTATTGAATAGAGTTTGATGGAGAAACAATAGGATGAATTTATCTTGAGTGAGTTAGCCAAATTCCACTTATAGCCAAAATTGAGTCTACATTCATTTTCCTTAGGATAATCATTAGCTTTTAGGATTATTTTCAGATTGTATTTATCTTTATTTATTCATGTACTTAGTCCATATTGTGGCCAAATACATGTAGATAAATGTTAGGAATTATCTTTGTTATTTATTTTATTAATTATCTTTTAGAGTTAGTGTTTGATTATAACTCCTCTAGGGAGGGGTGGCTGCCTAGCCTATATAAAGGGCTGAATTTCTTCATTTGTACTTTACATTTTGCATATCTTATGATTAATGAATTTTCATTGACTGAATTTGTGAGAGTTAATTTCTATTGATTCTTGCTATTGTATGAAGAATTAGACTTAGGCAATTTGCATGGTTAATGTATGCTTGATTCTTATTCTTCTTACTTTCTAAATCAATCTATTATAAGCGTTTCCATTCAATCTTGTTTGGGGGTTCTTTAGATTGGGGGTTTATTCACTTGTTTATGATCAATATTCATGGTATGTTGGCATTCTAGTTTACATATAGGCTGGGGTTCCGCATCAATTGGTATCAGAGCTTAGGCTAAGTGATAAATTCTTAACTATCCTTTAATTTTTTCTTCTTTAAATTATTTCTTTTTTTTTGGCCGAATAGGACTTTGCATCTAGGTCCTTATTTGGTTCTTGCTCAATTGTGTTAAATTACCTATCTCAGGTATTTGATCATTAGTTGTGTGATTTACGTTTGAAAAAAAAAATCTAGAAATTATCTTGTGTTCAATTTGGGTCCTATTATCTTGTTAAGTTCAAATTTGATTAATTAAGCTAGAACTTCCATAATTGGTTTGATTTCTTCAAAGATCAAGTTAAGTACTCGTTGTTTTGGATTTTGGGTTATATTATTGCATGCTTTCTTTGATTTCCTTTTTGTTGAGTCTATATAAAATCTGCTTAAACTAATCACTAGGGTTAGTTAAACATCGCATTTAAGTGCATCCGTCTTGTCTATTCTTTTCATTCTAAGTTATCAATTTGTGTGTCTAAACTGTTTTTGGCTCCAAATACACTAGTTTAACATATTGTACATTGTTGAACATCTTTATACACTAAAGCGCACGAAATTTATCTCTTGTGTGCTAATTTTTAAGTTTGTTCAATTCTACAGCTACAATCTTCACCTTCTTTTCCTCTGAATATCTATTGCATTCAAAGATCATCTCTACCTTTCTCTCCCACTCCAAGTACTCTTCTGCACTATTTCTGCCTTTGAACGGAGGAATCTTGAGTTTGATGTTGCCCAAGTTCCCATCTATCCTTGCACTAGTTTCCTTCTCCTCCTCATCATCAAAATCATTCTCCACATGTCCTTGAATAATTCTTCCTCTCCTTGCTGCCCTTCTAGGTGCATTAGATATACTTCCTTCAAGTCTCTCTTCCACTCCATCCATTCTAAGAGACAACTTCCGAATCTCACTAATGAACGCTTGATATAGCATCTTGTTATCTGGTGCATGATAACCTTGGGATATTCCCTTCCCACTAGTTTCTTCAGTCATGATGTATTACCTGCAAAAATTGTTAGATAAAAACCTCACAAGCACTCCCTCACGTGTTTACACTCGAAGAATGTCACTCCTCTCGTGTTTCACACAATTAAGGCTTTTACCCTCTTAATGTCCTCACACTCTCTTGCCTTTTTCCACTCAAGCTTGCAACTTTAAAATTGCACTTCAGAAATCAATCCGCAAATCAACAATCTTGAGCGCGTTTAAGAAAGCAAAGAAAACAAATACTAACAATAAAAAGAAAGCTCAAAACTAGAAAAGAAGACACTAGACACAATGGAGGTGATACACGGTCAAGAGTGGTGTACCACTTGATTATATCCAAATTAGAGTATTAGAACAAGCAAATATACTCTAATAAGGAACAAGAATTAAGAAAAATGACAATTTGGACAAAATGTATGAATTTGATGCACTACAAAGTAAACCAAATATAGAACCTAGATATTCTACCCAGCAAAGCAAGAAATCAACAAAAAGACAAAACTGAACTAAATAAAGTAGTTTGCATGCAAGACAATTCAATTTAGAGCCACAATAATGAATAGGCCGAATGGTGTATCAAGCTCTAATTAATGTGTCAAGTTGTGTGCAAAATGATACCAAAATGGTAGAAAAATGATACCAAAATGGTAGAAAAATGATGGCAAAATGATACCAAAATGATAGCAAAATGATAGGAAAATGATAGCAAATGGTAGAAAAATGATGGCACAAATGATCAAAAATGATTCCAAAAAATGGTGGAACAAATGGATAAGATATGATAAAATGGCAGCTCAAATGGATAAGAAATGAAACAAAAATGGCAGCTCAAATGGATAATAAATGATATAAACAATGGCAACTCAATTGGATAAGAAATGAAACAAAAATGGCAGCTCAAATGGATAAGAAATGAAACAAAAATGGCAGCTCAAATGGATAATAAATGATATAAACAATGGCAACTCAATTGGATAAGAAATGAAACAAAAATGGCAGCTCAAATGGATAATAAATGATATAAAAAATGGCAACTCAAATGGATAAGAAATGGATAACACAAATGGATAAGAAATGGATAACACAAATGGTGGATCAATGATTGCAAAGTAAATCCTTGATTAAGTAGGATTAGGATTATAATTCCAATTCTGTTATGGATTAGGATTCTTGAAAACCTAAACCCAAAGAAATAAGGATTAATTTTCCTAGCCCTTAAAGGATTCCTAATTCCCCAAGCAATATGGATTAATTTTCTCCCACCTATTATAGGATTTGGATTTGCCCTTTGCTATATAAACCCTCCTTGGCCAAATTGCTCCCTACCCTTTTCTCCTCCTATATTCCTTTCTTTCACGTTTTTTTTTTCTCTTCTTTTCTCTGTTTCTTCTATTCTTTTCTTTTGTATATTTTTCTTTCTTTTCTTCTTGCTGTTTATTGTTTTTAATAAATTTCAGCAATCAAATCAAAACAAACTCCTACAAGGTTCGGATTTCTAAACCCAAAGATGTTCTACTTCTTTTTTTTTCTTCTCTTTTTTTTTATAATTGCAGCAAACAAACTATAACTTCTACTCCCAAAATTCAGATCTTAAGCCAAGGATAATCAATGTTTCGGTTCAAGGCAAAAATCAGAATCTCAAGGCAAAAAAAAAGTAAATAAAACAAAGGCTAAGAAAAGGCTAATTTAACACACACAAAAAAAATCAGAAACTTGATGAAACCAAATTCGGTACAAACATAAAAGAATCAAGAAAAAGAAAACACAACCCTAACACTAAGATAAATAGGAATTTACCTTACTTTGGCTCTGATACCAAATGATGCGAAACCCAATAGCTAACAAGCTACAAACCCACACATACAAGATGGTTAGCAAAGAAACAAAGAGATAAAATCCCTCCCTATTGAACCCCCAATCAACCTGTGATTGAAAACGCAAATAATCGGGAATTAAAGAACCTGAAAAATGCCACAATCAAATAATTGATAAGTTAATCAAATTCTTCTTACAATAGAAAAGAAAAGCAAGCAAATCTCACAAATCTAATCTATTAGAATTTTGGCAAAGCCAAGAAAAGAGGATAGCCTCCAATGTTTAATAATTCCAATCTCCCAATACAAATTCGTTTTTGAGGAGTATTTATACTCCTTTAAGCTAATAAAAACCCTAATTAATCAAATAGGCCTTTAAACATAGGCCTTACACCAAGATAACTAAAGCCCACACTAATTAACTTAAAATACAGCCCAAAAAGCCTAAAAGGAACTAATTAAATGAGCCCAAGCTAATTAAAGTCCATCTCACTTAAATAAGCCCAAAATAATAAGTTAAGGCCTAATATATTACAAATAATCAAATAAAAATAATAAATAAAAGCCTAATTAAAAGCCCAAACCAAAACAGCCCCTTAAGTCCATTAATAAGCACATGCAATGCACATGTAAGGTGTCACATGATGTGCACATGCATTGACACATGCATAGCACATGACATGGCACATGTCTAGCACATGTCAAAGCACATGGAAATTTGATCTCCATGAATCCGAACTTGCAATATTTATAATCTTGCAATGTTAACCCCCCTGTGCACACTTATTGTTGATGGAGGTAGTTGCACCAATGTAGCTAGTGTGAATATGGTTGATAAACTGAATTTGGTATGTGAAAAGCATCCTAGACCTTATAAATTACAATGGTTGAATGACAGTGGGGAGGTCAAGGTAACAAGGCAAGTAAGAGTGCCATTTTCTATTGGGAGGTATAAGGATGAGGTGGTTTGTGATGTGGTACCTATGCAGGCAGGCCATTTACTTTTGGGAAGGCCTTGGCAATTTGATAGACAAGTGGTGCATAATGGGTACACTAACCGTTATTCTTTTTCTTATGAAGGTACAAAAGTGACTTTGACACCGTTATCTCCTAAAGAAGTGTTTGAAGATTAAAAGAAATTAGTTGAGAGGGAGAGAGAGGCTTTGGCCAAGAGAGAAGAGGTGAGTGAAATTAAGAGAGAAAAAGAAAGAAAAGGGGGGAAAAGAGGCCAGAAAAGAAACAAAACAAATAAATGGCCCATTGGTGAATGAAAACAAGAAAGGTGGGAGACAAAAACAGAATTTTTATGTAAGGGCAAGAGAGGTTAAGAGTGCTTTAGCAATAGGGCAGCCATTGATCCTTGTAACTTACAGAGAGATTTTGTTTTCTGACACTGACATTGACCATGAATCTTTGCCTTCTAGTTTTGTGTCTTTGTTGCAGGAATATTCAGATGTCTTTCCTGATGAGCTACCAGATGGATTACCACCTTTGAGAGGGATAGAACATCAGATTGACTTTATACCTGGATCAACCATTCCTAACCGACCAGCCTATAGAAGCAATCCTAACGAAACGAAGGAAATGCAAAGGCAAGTGGAAGAACTCATGGAGAAGGGTTTGGTTAGGGAGAGTATGAGTCCTTGCGCAATACCCGTTCTATTGGTGCCTAAGAAGGATGGAACTTGGAGGATGTGTGTTGATTGCCGTGCGGTCAACAAAATCACTGTAAAGTATCGACATCCCATTCCTAGGCTAGATGATATGTTGGATGAATTGTGTGGTGCTTTGTATTTTACTAAGATAGATTTAATGAGTGGATATCATCAAATAAGAATGAAACCTGGTGATGAATGGAAAACAGCTTTCAAAACTAAATATGGTTTGTATGAGTGGTTAGTCATGCCATTTGGGCTATCTAATGCCCCTAGCACATTTATGAGACTTATGAACCATGTATTGCGTGCATATTTAGGAAAGTTTGTTGTTGTTTACTTTGATGATATACTCATTTACAGCAAGTCTTTTGAGGAACATATTGAGCATGTTAAGTTAGTTTTGCAAACCTTGAGGAATGAAAAGTTGTATGCTAAACTTAAGAAGTGCACATTTTGTATAGATAGACTTGTTTTTCTTGGTTTTGTAGTGAGTGCATAGGGTATTGAAGTAGATGAAGAGAAAGTGAAGGCAATTAGAGATTGGCCCACGCCTAAGTCCATTTCGGATGTGAGGAGCTTTCATGGCTTAGCGAGCTTTTATAGGCGATCTGTGCAGGATTTCTCTTCTATTGCTGCACCACTTACAGAAATAATTAAAAAGGAAGTTGGGTTTAAGTGGGGAGAAGCACAGCAAAAGGCTTTTGAAAGTTGAAAGGGAAGTTATGTTCTGCTCCTATTTTATCTTTGCCTAATTTTGATAAGACTTTTGAAATTGAGTGTGATGCTTCTGGTGTAGGTATTGGGGTTGTTCTAATGCAAGAAAAGAAACCAGTAGCATATTTTAGTGAGAAGCTTCATGGAGCCCAACTCAATTATTCAACCTATGACAGGAGCTTTATGCCTTGGTGAGAACATTGGATGTGTGGCAGCATTACCTCCTACCCAAGGAGTTTGTTATTCACACCGATCATGAGTCCCTCAAACACTTAAAGGGACAAGGTAAGTTGAATAAAAGGCATGCTAAATGGGTTGAATTTATTGAAACATTTCCCTATGTTATTCAATATAAGCATGGAAAGGACAATATTGTTGCTGATGCATTATCAAGAAGATATGCCTTGATTTCTACACTTAGTTCTAAGTTGTTAGGATTTGAGCATATTAAGGAACTATATGATGGTGATTCTGATTTTGGTAATGTGTATCATGCATGTGAACATAAAGCCTTAGATAAATTCTATAGACATGATGGATTTTTATTTTAGGGCAGCAAGCTTTGTTTACCTAAATGTTCTATGCGTGACTTGCTTGTATTAGAATCTCATTGTGGGGGATTGATGGGACATTTTGGGGTACATAAGACCTATGACGTGTGATGCGGAACCCAATAGCTAACGAGCTACAAACCCACACATACGATTTGAATAGCAAACCAAAATCAGACAAACACCCTCCCTATTGAACCCCCAATCAACCTGTGACTGAAAACGCAAATAATCGGGAAACAAAGAACTGAAAAACGCCACAATCAAACGATTGATAAGTTAATCAAATTCTTCATGCAATAGAAAAGAAAGCAATTCACTCTCTTAATCTAAGCAAATAAATTCGGCTATGCCAAGAATATCATTCAAAAATCTCTCTTTACAGTCTATAATAGCCTATTTATATGGTGGCTAACCCTAGCTAGCAAAATAACATAAAGAAAACCCTAATGAGGCCTTAAACTAAGCTAGGCCGAATTGTCCATGGGCTTTACAAGATAAATTAAGCCCAAACTAAAGAATTAAACACACTTAAAATAAGCCCAAAAGAAAGACTAATTAAAAACCCAAAATAACTAAACTAAATCCAAACTAAAAGCCCAATTCGTTTAGCCCATTAAGTCATTAAATAAATGAGTCATGTGACTTTTAAATGAAGCACATGACTTGTACAAATAAAGCCCAAAGTAGTATAAACCCAAAAATGACTTAAATTGGCCCAAAAATGGCTTAAGTTGGCCCAATTTCACTAGAAGCTTCCAAAAGGCTAAGTACTTTGTGAAAGCCTCCTTCAAGCTCTTTATAACACTTCTTAAATTTGATCTCCATGAATCTGAACTTGCAATATTTATAACGTTGCAATGTTGACCCCCCTATGCACGCATCATTCCCTCTCTCTTTAGAAAAGATTCGTCCTCGAATCTTCGTCTTGTTCAAGTTGGGAATGGAAACTTGGAGAATGAATTCATCTTCATATACGATCTTCTGAACGGGTGGAAATAAAATGAATGCTTCTTCATATGAGGACTCATCATGTTCCTGCAATTTAACAAAAACACTAGGAAAAACATGATTATTCAATACAACCATTTCATTCTGATCATGGTCCTCTCCTTTCTCCATGTTTAACTCAGCCTCCTTAAGCACTACAGGATCAATCATAACATGCTGATCTTCCATCTCAACTAAACAAACATCTTCTTTCTCACTCAAAACAACAACTACTTCACTTCCACTGATTTCTTCTTCACTCACAACCTCATTGTCATACAAATCTATAGCATCTCTTTCAGCTTTACACACAATCTCTTCCATTGCAACTTCCTCTTTCTTTCTTTTCTCCTTTTTCAAACACTTATCTAGCTGTCTAAAGAGTTGTTTAAACCTCAATTCCATATCTTCAAAATCTTTATTGTTGCTCCAGTTTGGCAAAATTTTGTTATTGGAATTTGAGAATGACCTTGCTATCCTCCTTTGTTTCTGTTGCCTCTCCACTTTAATGGCAATGTTCACTAAGTCCTCCATTTTTCCATAATGTTGCAATTCAACTACATCCGCAATTTCTTTATTCAAACCTCCTAGAAACCAAGCCATTATTACCTCTTCCTCCTCTTCTACGTTAGCTTTGATCAATAGCATCTCCATCTCCTTGTGATAATCTTCTACTGATCTAGCTCCTTGCACTAGCCTATGCAACCTCTGATGTAGCTCCCTAAAGTAGTTTGAAGGCACAAATCTTTTCCTCATGGCCTCCTTCATATCCTCCCAACTACTAATAGGACGTCTCCTCATCTTCTTTCTGCTCATATTCAATTGATCCCACCAAAATAAGGCATAATCTGTAAACTCCACAGCTGCTATCTTCACTTTCTTCTCCTCAGAATACCTATTACACTCAAAGATCATTTCAACCTTCCTTTCCCATTCTAGGTACTCTTCAGCACTGTTTCTACCTTTAAATGGAGGAATCTTAAGCTTAATGTTACCTAAATTCCCATCTAATCTCCCACTTGTCTCTTCTTCATCTAAGTCTTTTATGTCAGCCCTTACATTTTCATCAGTCCATCTACCTCTCCTAGCTGTCTTCCTAGAATTATTAGATGCACTCACTTCAAATTTCTCCTCCATCCCGTCCATTCTAGCGTTTAACTTCTTGAACTCATTAATGAAGGCCTTGTACATCACTTTCATATCGGGCATGGCTTCGTCCTCCTCATACATTGTTTCCTTTTCTTCTCTTCTTGACATGATTTGAATTCTGCAAAACAGATGTTAGACAATAACCTCACACACTCCCTCACGTGTTTACACTCAAAGATGCCACTCCTCTCGTGTTTCACTCAATAAGGCTTTTACCCTCTTAATGTACTCACACACTCTGCCTTTTACCACTCTAATTGCAACTTTAAAATTGCACTTCAGAATTCAATTCACAAACCAATAATTTGAGCACGTTTTAGAAAGCAAAGAATAAGTAAGCACTAACAATAAAAAGATAGCTCAAAACTAGAAAAGAAGACACTAGACACAATGAAGGTGGTACACGGACAAGACTGGTATACCACTTGATTATATTTAAATTAGAGTATTAGAACAAGCAAAGATACTCTAACAGTGTAATGGAACAAAAGCAAGCTCAAACAAAGAACTACGCAATAAGAATATAAAAAAAATGACAATTCTGGACAAAATGTATGAATCTGACTCACTACAAAGTAAATCAAATATAGATCCTAGTTATTCTACCCAACAAAGCAAGAAAATAACAAAAAAAATCCTAATTATACTAATTAAGATAGAATGCACTCAAGACAATTCAATTTAGAGCTAAAATGATGATTAGGCCGAATGGTGTATTAAGCTCTAATTAATGTGTCAAGTTGTGTGCAAAATGATGGCAAAATGGTGTAAAAATGATGGCAAAATGGTGCAAAATGGTAGGCAAATGATGGTAAAATGGTGCAAAAATGATAGGCAAATGATGGCAAAAAAATGATACCAAAATGGTGCAAAAATGACAGCAAAAATGGTACTAAAATGTTACCAAAAATGGATAGCAAATGATAGGAAAATGTTACCAAAAATGATAAGCAAATGGTAGCACAAATGAATCCTTATCCGAAGTGGATAATAATAATAATCAAAGGTGGTTTAAGATTAAGTTTTCCTATTCCCAAAACAGATAGGATTAAGTTTTCCTATTCCCAAAACAGATAGGATTAATGTTCTTATTCCCAAAATAGATAGGATTAAGTTTTCCTATTTCCAAAACAGATAGGATTAATTTTCCTATTCCCAAAATAGATAGGATTAATTTTTCCTATCTCTATTATGAAAAGGATTAATTGCTGCCCCTAATCCTCAAGCACTTAGGATTAAGTTTTCCCACCCCTTAAAGGATTTGGATCTTCCCTTATTGCTATATAAACTCCCTTGACCGAATTGCTCCTCTACACTTTTCTCCACACGCAAGATTCTTCTTTATTTCTCTTCTTTCACGTTTTTTTTTTTTTATATGAAATAGATAACAACAGTCTACAACTACCAAACTTCACAAGCCCAAAGTGATCAGAATTCAAATTCGGTTTTCTACCATTTATTTATTTATTTTTTTTTTTCAAACGCAAAACTTCAAGGTGGAAAATGGAGGCTTAAACGTCGTTTTTAAGGGCCGAAAATTGCAGTTACGTAGGGCGCAGCCCATGAAACGATTGTAGAGCTCGAAATTCCCTTTCCAGAATGATATTATAATAACAAATCGGACTCCTATATCAAAAGTTATGGCCTTTCGAAGTTTTCTGATTTTTTTTTTTTCAAAACAGCAAACTAATCTCTAATCTCCTCCTACAAGGATTCGGATTCAAGCTAAGGATGTTCAAGTTTTCGGTTCAAGGCTATTTCACGAATTCAAGGTAAAGGTAAGAAAAGAAAAAGGCTAATTTAAACACACAAAGAAACACAATTAACTAAGAAACTTAATGCAACCTAATTCGGCATAAACAAAAAGAATTCAAGGAAAAGAAAACGCAAACCTAACACTAAGATAAATAGGAATTTACCTTAACTTTGGCTCTGATACCAAATGATGCGGAACCCAATAGCTAACGAGCTACAAACCCACACATACGATTTGAATAGCAAACCAAAATCAGACAAACACCCTCCCTATTGAACCCCCAATCAACCTGTGACTGAAAACGCAAATAATCGGGAAACAAAGAACTGAAAAACGCCACAATCAAACGATTGATAAGTTAATCAAATTCTTCATGCAATAGAAAAGAAAGCAATTCACTCTCTTAATCTAAGCAAATAAATTCGGCTATGCCAAGAATATCATTCAAAAATCTCTCTTTACAGTCTATAATAGCCTATTTATATGGTGGCTAACCCTAGCTAGCAAAATAACATAAAGAAAACCCTAATGAGGCCTTAAACTAAGCTAGGCCGAATTGTCCATGGGCTTTACAAGATAAATTAAGCCCAAACTAAAGAATTAAACACACTTAAAATAAGCCCAAAAGAAAGACTAATTAAAAACCCAAAATAACTAAACTAAACCCAAACTAAAAGCCCAATTCGTTTAGCCCATTAAGTCATTAAATAAATGAGTCATGTGACTTTTAAATGAAGCACATGACTTGTACAAATAAAGCCCAAAGTAGTATAAACCCAAAAATGACTTAAATTGGCCCAAAAATGGCTTAAGTTGGCCCAATTTCACTAGAAGCTTCCAAAAGGCTAAGTACTTTGTGAAAGCCTCCTTCAAGCTCTTTATAACACTTCTTAAATTTGATCTCCATAAATCTGAACTTGCAATATTTATAACGTTGCAATGTTGACCCCCCTATGCACGCATCAACGTGTTGAATGAGCATTTCTTTTGGCCACGCATGCGAAAAGATGTCGAAAAGGTGTGTAATGCATGTGTTGCATGTAAACAAGCTAAGTCTAAATCTATGCCTCATGGATTGTATATGCCTTTACCTGTACCTAGTTCTCCTTGGACTGACATTTCCATGGATTTTGTGCTTGGTTTGCCTAGGACAAAATGTGGTAGGGATAGTATCTTTGTTGTGGTAGATAGGTTTAGTAAAATGGCTCATTTTATTACATGTCATAAATGTGATGATGCTGTGCATGTTGCTGATCTATTCTTTAAGGAAGTTGTCCGTTTGCATGGTATTCCACACACCATAGTTTCAGATAGGGATACAAAGTTCCTTTCACATTTTTGGTGTGTTTTATGGGGTAAGTTAGGAACAAAGTTATTGTTTTCTACTACTTGTCACCCTCAAACTGATGGGCAAACAGAAGTTGTGAATAGAACTTTGGGGACTTTATTACGTGCTATTGTGGGTAAGAATCTTAAAACTTGGGAAGATTGTTTGCCTTTTATTGAATTTGCTTATAATCGAAGTATCCATTCTTCCACTGGTTTTTCACCAATTGAGCTTGTTTATGGTTTTAACCCACTAACTGTGCTTGATATTTGTCCTTTACCTTTACATGAGCTTTCGAGTTTGGATGGTAGTAGGAAATCAGATATGGTGAAATCCTTGCATGAGAAAGCACGGGCAAGCATTGAGAAGAAAAACAGGCAATATGCAGATAAAGTAAATAGGGGAAGGAAACAAGTGGTGTTTACCCCTGAAGATTGGGTTTGGGTACATTTCAGAAAAGAGAGGTTTCCAAACCAAAGGAAGAGTAAGCTAGGTGCACGTGGTGATGGTCCTTTTCAAGTCTTGGAGTGCATCAACGATAATGCTTATAAAATAGACTTGCCAGGTGAGTATGGTGTTTCAGCTACATTTAATGTTTCTGACCTTTCTCCTTTTGATGTGGATTCAGAAATCTTTTTGAGGTGGGAGGGAATGATATGGATCAACCAACCACTAAGGACCCTTTAAAGATGCCTAGTGGTCCACTCACAAGAGGGCGAGCTAAGAAGCTGAAGATGGCTATGACAACCTATGTGCAAGGCTTTGTTACTCAAGAACTACATGAAGATGCCTTTAAGAAGTGTTATAAAGAGCTTGAAGGAGGCTTTCACAAAGTACTTAAGCCTTTTGGAAGCTTCTAGTGAAATTGGGCCAACTTAAGTCATTTTTGGGTTTATTCTACTTTGGGCTTTAATTGTACAAGTCATGTGCTTCATTTAAAGGTCACATGACTCATTTATTTAATGACTTAATGGGCTAAACGTGATGGGCTTTTAGATTGGGTTTAGTTTAGTTATTTTTGGGTTTTAGCTAGTCTTTATTTTGGGCTTTAAACAATTCGGCCCACTCTTTTCTTAATGGGTTTTGTTTTAAGTTAAGTCTTGTAAATGGGCTTATTTGATAGCTTAAGCCCATGGACAATTCGGCCTATCTTAGTTTAAGGCCTCATTAGGGTTTTCTTTATGTTATTTGCTAGCTAGGGTTAGCCACCATATAAATAGGCTATTATGGATTGTAAACGGCAGATTTGAATGACATTTTCTTGGCATAGCCGAATTTTCTTTGCTTAGATTGAGAGTGAATTGCTTTCTTTTCTATTGCATGAAGAATTTGATTAACTTATCAATTGTTTGATTGTGGCGTTTTTTAGGTTCTTTAATTTCCAATTATTTGTGTTTCCATTCACGTGTTGTTTGGGGGTTCAATAGGGAGGGTTTTTGTCTTCTTTGTCTTTGCAATCAAAGTGTATGTTCAAGGGGTTTCGGGTTCTTTAACCTTGGGGTTCCGCATCAGATGGGGAAATTACTTCTGAATCAGAACAAAGTGATAATGAAATGCCTCCTTTAGAAGATTGTAGTGATTGTGATAGCGAGGCGGAGTTGTTAGTTGCTGAAAGTGGGAAGTCATTAGTTGCTAGGCGAGCTTTAAACTTGAATGTTAAGGAAAATAGCCTAGAACAAAGAGAAAACATATTTCACACTAAGTGTTTAGTTAATGGGAGAGTGTGCACAATCATTATTGATGGGGGAGTTGCACGAATGTAGCTAGTGTGAGTATAGTTGAGAAGTTGAACTTGGCATGTGAGAAGCATCCTAAACCTTACAGATTGCAATGGTTGAATGATAGTGGAGAGGTTAAGGTGACACGCCAGGTTAGAGTGCCATTTTCTATTGGATGGTACAAGGATGAAGTTTTATGTGATGTTATACCTATGCAGGCAGGCCATTTGCTTCTGGGAAGGCCATGGCAATTTGATAGACAAGCTATTCATAATGGGTACACTAACAGATTTTCTTTTTCTTATGAAGGTGAAAAGGTTGTTTTAGCTCCATTATCTCCTCAAGAGATTTATGAAGATCAAAAGAAAATGTTAGAGAAAGAGGCTTTGGCCAAAACAGAAAAGGGGAGAGAGGTTTCGGCCCAAGGGGTGAGAAAGAGAGAAAGAAAAGAAAGGGGGAAAAGAGACCCAAAAAGAAACTGATGCGGAAACCACAAGGCTAGAGAACCCGAAACCCCCTTAAACATACAATATGGCATGAACATGAACAAGAAGAAACTCCCAATCTAAAGAACCCCCAAACAACATGTGAATGGAAACGCTTATAATAGATTGATTTAGAAACACAAGAACAGAATTCGCCACAAAGTAAATACCTTGATAAGAAATTAGTTCTTGATGCAAAAGAAGAAGACAAGCAAATCCTCTCCCTTGAAGAAAATTCGGCCAAACCAAATAATGATATTCAAAAGTGTTTTTGATATGTCTTTTACAACTTATAATGAGGTATTTATAGCCCCCAAAAGGTAGGTAACCCTAAATAAGTCAAAAGTCCACCTAACACATGGCCACCTAACACATGGGCCTCCCACCAAACCCTAAATAAGTTAAAAGGCCACCTAACACATGGGCCTCCCACCAAATAACTAAAGCCCAAATTTATTAACTCTAAAATACAACAACCCACAAGCCTAAAATAATTAATTTAAATGAGCCCAAGCTAAAGTAAGCCCAACTCACTTAAAATAAGCCTATTAAGCTATATGAGGGTCCAACTAAATAATTAAGACAAAACAAGTTCAACATAATAAAATAAGCCCCTTGGGCAGCCTAAAGCTACTCTTCGAGATTGAAATAATTAATCAAGCACAATTGAAGCCCATCTTTTGCATTTGGCCCCATTGGATTAGATATAGCACAATTTGGCTCAACTCTCTCTTGAATCTCCATAGCTTCCACAATTCGGCCTGCGTAGGATTGCCACGATGGGTTGACCCCCCTGTGCATGCATCATCCCCTCCCTCTTTAGAAAAGATTCGTCCTCGAATCTTTGTCTTGTTCAAGTTGGGAATTGGCACTTGTAAAATAAATTCATCCTCATATAAGATCTTCTGAATAGGTGCAAATAAAATGAATGCTTCTTCAGCTGAGGACTCATCATGTCCCTGCAATTTAACAAAAACACTAGGAAAAAAATGATTATTCAATACAACAATTTCGTTCTGGTCATGATTTTCTTTTCGCTCCATGTTCAACTCAACCTCCTTAAGCACTACAGGATCACTCATAACATGTTGATCTTCCATCTCAACTAAACAAACATCTTCCTTTTCATAATCTTCTTCATTTTCACTCACAGCAACAACATCTACACTTTCACTTTTATCTTCCTCATTGACAATCTCATCAGCATATAAATCTATAGCATCTCTTTCAGCTTCACATATAATTTCTTCCATTGCAACTTCCTCTTTCTTTCTTCTCTCCTTTTTTAAACACTTATCTAGCTGTCTAAATAGTTGTTTAAACCGCAATTCCATATCTTTAGATTCTTCCCTATTCCTCTGACGGTCAATTAATCTACTTCGATTTTGGATTCTAGTAGACTCATCCATTCTCTCCACCATCTGATCCATCCTAGAATTTAACTTCTTAAACTCACTCATGATGTTTTGTACATCATCTTCACATTAGGCACGTTTTCATCTTTTTCCTCAAAAAATTGTCTCCTTTCTTTTCCCTTCTCGACTTGATTTATCAACTGCAAATAAATGTTAATAGGGAATAAAAAGGCCTCACAATTCACTCCCTCACGTGTTTCACTCAAAATATTGCACTCCACCCGTGTTTCACTCAACCTGGCTTTTACCCTCTTCTAAGCTTACACACTCAAGCCTTTTTCCACTCCAGCTTGTTGTCCTCAGTTGCACTTCAGAATTTAATTTCAAGTCAAGATGATTCATAATTTAACAAACTTAAATGAGAATGCAATGAAAATACTTAACAAAGAAAGTCAAGAATGACGCCTACCAACAAATTGCCACTTTGGCTTTTCAAATTAATTTTCACATTTAAAGTATGACAAATCTGAATTTTGGTATTTCCATAATGGAAAAGTCAATTTTGATACAATGGATGTAAAGACAAAAAATCAAAGAAAGTCAAGAATGACAACTACCTATAAATATTCACTTTGACTTTTCAAATTAATCTCCAAATTCAAAGTATGACCAAATCTAAATTTTTGTTTCTTTGTGATTTTTCTTTCCTAGCTTTATCTCAATGCTGACTTTTCTTTTTTTTTTTTAAATTCGGATGAATAGTACTGTGAATAGTACTATGAACAGTAATGTGAACAGTATCAACGATTTTTTTTTTCTTTTTAGAACTTAAAACATCAAACACAAGATCTGATGTAGGAACAAAGAAGAACACAAAAGAACAAATTCAAAAATAAAGAAGAACACAAAATTGATAAGAATAAGATTGCAAATTTAACAACGCGGAATTATCTTGTTCTAATGAAAATAAAACAATAGAATAGCAAATTAACACAAGATAAATAAGAATTTATCCTAATCCAAGCTCTGATACCAAATGATGCGGAAACCCCAAGGCTAGAGAACCCGAAACCCCTTAAACATACAATATGGCATGAACATGAACAAGAAGAAACTCCCAATCTAAAGAACCCCCAAACAACATGTGAATGGAAATGCTTATAATAGATTGATTTAGAAACACAAGAATAGAATTCGCCACAAAGTAAATACCTTGATAAGAAATTAGTTCTTGATGCAAAAGAAGAAGACAAGCAAATCCTCTCCCTTGAAGAAAATTCGGCCAAACCAAATAATGATATTCAAAAGTGTTTTTGATATGTCTTTTACAACTTATAATGAGGTATTTATAGCCCCCAAAAGGTAGGTAACCCTAAATAAGTCAAAAGTCCACCTAACACATGGCCACCTAACACATGGGCCTCCCACCAAACCCTAAATAAGTCAAAAGGCCACCTAACACATGGGCCTCCCACCAAATAACTAAAGCCTAAATTTATTAACTCTAAAATACAACAACCCACAAGCCTAAAATAATTAATTTAAATGAGCCCAAGCTAAAGTAAGCCCAACTCACTTAAAATAAGCCTATTAAGCTATATGAGGGTCCAACTAAATAATTAAGACAAAACAAGTTCAACATAATAAAATAAGCCCCTTGGGCAGCCTAAAGCTACTCTTCGAGATTGAAATAATTAATCAAACACAATTGAAGCCCATCTTTTGCATTTGGCCCCATTGGATTAGATATAGCACAATTTGGCTCAACTCTCTCTTGAATCTCCATAGCTTCCACAATTCGGCCTGCGTAGGATTGCCACGATGGGTTGACCCCCCTGTGCATGCATCATCCCCTCCCTCTTTAGAAAAGATTCGTCCTCGAATCTTTGTCTTGTTCAAGTTGGGAATTGGCACTTGTAAAATAAATTCATCTTCATATAAGATCTTCTGAATAGGTGCAAATAAAATGAATGCTTCTTCAGCTGAGGACTCATCATGTCCCTGCAATTTAACAAAAACACTAGGAAAAAAATGATTATTCAATACAACAATTTCGTTCTGGTCATGATTTTCTTTTCGCTCCATGTTCAACTCAACCTCCTTAAGCACTACAGGATCACTCATAACATGTTGATCTTCCATCTCAACTAAACAAACATCTTCCTTTTCATAATCTTCTTCATTTTCACTCACAGCAACAACATCTACACTTTCACTTTTATCTTCCTCATTGACAATCTCATCAGCATATAAATCTATAGCATCTCTTTCAGCTTCACATATAATTTCTTCCATTGCAACTTCCTCTTTCTTTCTTCTCTCCTTTTTTAAACACTTATCTAGCTGTCTAAATAGTTGTTTAAACCGCAATTCCATATCTTTAGATTCTTCCCTATTCCTCTGACGGTCAATTAATCTACTTCGCTTTTGGATTCTAGTAGACTCATCCATTCTCTCCACCATCTGATCCATCCTAGAATTTAACTTCTTAAACTCACTCATGATGTTTTGTACATCATCTTCACATTAGGCACGTTTTCATCTTTTTCCTCAAAAAATTGTCTCCTTTCTTTTCCCTTCTCGACTTGATTTATCAACTGCAAATAAATGTTAATAGGGAATAAAAAGACCTCACAATTCACTCCCTCACGTGTTTCACTCAAAATATTGCACTCCACCCGTGTTTCACTCAACTTGGCTTTTACCCTCTTCTAAGCTTACACACTCAAGCCTTTTTTCACTCCAGCTTGTTGTCCTCAGTTGCACTTCAGAATTTAATTTCAAGTCAAGATGATTCATAATTTAACAAACTTAAATGAGAATGCAATGAAAATACTTAACAAAGAAAGTCAAGAATGACGCCTACCAACAAATTGCCACTTTGGCTTTTCAAATTAATTTTCACATTCAAAGTATGACAAATCTGAATTTTGGTATTTCCATAATGGAAAAGTCAATTTTGATACAATGGATGTAAAGACAAAAAATCAAAGAAAGTCAAGAATGACAACTACCTATAAATATTCACTTTGACTTTTCAAATTAATCTCCAAATTCAAAGTATGACCAAATCTAAATTTTTGTTTCTTTGTGATTTTTCTTTCCTAGCTTTATCTCAATGCTGACTTTTCTTTTTTTTTTTAAATTCGGATGAATAGTACTGTGAATAGTACTATGAACAGTAATGTGAACAGTATCAACGATTTTTTTTTCTTTTTAGAACTTAAAACATCAAACACAAGATCTGATGTAGGAACAAAGAAGAACACAAAAGAACAAATTCAAAAATAAAGAAGAACACAAAATTGATAAGAATAAGATTGCAAATTTAACAACGCGGAATTATCTTGTTCTAATGAAAATAAAATAATAGAATAGCAAATTAACACAAGATAAATAAGAATTTATCCTAATCCAAGCTCTGATACCAAATGATGCGGAAACCCCAAGGCTAGAGAACCCGAAACCCCTTAAACATACATTATGGCATGAACATGAACAAGAAGAAACTCCCAATCTAAAGAACCCCCAAACAACATGTGAATGGAAACGCTTATAATAGATTGATTTAGAAACACAAGAACAGAATTCGCCACAAAGTAAATACCTTGATAAGAAATTAGTTCTTGATGCAAAAGAAGAAGACAAGCAAATCCTCTCCCTTGAAGAAAATTCGGCCAAACCAAATAATGATATTCAAAAGTGTTTTTGATATGTCTTTTACAACTTATAATGAGGTATTTATAGCCCCCAAAAGGTAGGTAACCCTAAATAAGTCAAAAGTCCACCTAACACATGGCCACCTAACACATGGGCCTCCCACCAAACCCTAAATAAGTCAAAAGGCCACCTAACACATGGGCCTCCCACCAAATAACTAAAGCCTAAATTTATTAACTCTAAAATACAACAACCCACAAGCCTAAAATAATTAATTTAAATGAGCCCAAGCTAAAGTAAGCCCAACTCACTTAAAATAAGCCTATTAAGCTATATGAGGGTCCAACTAAATAATTAAGAAAAAACAAGTTCAACATAATAAAATAAGCCCCTTGGGCAGCCTAAAGCTACTCTTCGAGATTGAAATAATTAATCAAGCACAATTGAAGTCCATCTTTTGCATTTGGCCCCATTGGATTAGATATAGCACAATTTGGCTCAACTCTCTCTTGAATCTCCATAGCTTCCACAATTCGGCCTGCGTAGGATTGCCATGATGGGTTGACCCCCCTGTGCATGCATCAGAAACAAAACAAATAAATGGCCCAGTGGTGAGTGAAAACAAGCAAGGGGGGAGACAAAAACAGAATTTCTATGTTAGAGTAAGGGAGGTCAAGAGTGCATTAGCCTTAAGACAACCTTTGGTTCTTGTAATCTATAAGGAAGTTTTGTTTACTGACACTGACCCTAATCTTGATTCTTTGCCTTCTAGTTTTGTTTCTTTGTTGCAGGAGTATTCTGATGTTTTTCCTGTTGAGCTGCCAGATGGTTTACCACCTTTGAGAGGGATAGAACATCATATTGACTTTGTGCCAGGATCTACCATTCCCAATAGACTAGCCTATAGAAGCAATCCTATGGAAACAAAGGAAATGCAAAGGCAAGTGGAAGAACTCATGGAGAAGGGATTGGTGAGAGAAAGCATGAGTCCATGCGCAATACCCATTCTATTGGTGCCTAAGAAGGATGGAACTTGGAGGATGTGTGTTGATTGCCGTGCAGTCAACAAAATCACTGTAAAGTATAAACATCCCATTCCCAGGCTAGATGATATGTTGGATGAATTATGTGGTGCTGTGTATTTTACAAAAATTGATTTAATGAGTGGATATCATCAAATTAGAATGAAACCTGGTGATGAGTGGAAAACATATTTCAAAACTAAATATGGTTTGTATGAGTGGTTGGTTATGCCATTTGGGCTATCTAATGCTCCTAGCACTTTTATGAGGCTTATGAACCATGTATTGTGTGCATATTTAGGGAAGTTTGTTGTTGTGTATTTTGATGATATACTCATTTACAGCAAGTCTTATGAAGAGCATATTGAGCATGTTAGGCTAGTTTTACAAGCTTTGAGATCTGAAAAGTTGTATGCTAAGTTTAAGAAATGTACATTTTGCATAGATAGACTTGTGTTTCTTGGTTTTGTGGTGAGTGCACAGGGAATTGAAGTGGATGAAGAAAAAGTGAAGGCAATTAAGGAATGGCCTACACCTAAGACTACTTCAGATGTGAGAAGCTTCCATGGCTTGGCAAGCTTTTATAGGCGTTTTGTGCAGGATTTTTCTTCCATTGCTGCACCACTCACAGAAATAATCAAGAAGGAGGTTGGGTTCAAGTGGGGAGAAGCACAGCAAAAGGCATTTGAGACTTTGAAAGGGAAGTTGTGTTTTGCTCCTATTTTATCTTTGCCTAACTTTGATAAAACATTTGAAATAGAATGTGATGCTTCTGGTGTAGGTATTGGGGCAGTTTTGATGCAAGAAAAGAAACCAATTGCCTATTTCAGTGAGAAGCTACATGGAGCCCAACTCAATTATTCAACCTATGAAAAAGAGCTTTATGCTTTAGTGAGAGCATTGGATGTGTGGCAGCATTACTTCCTGCCCAAGGAGTTTGTCATTCACACCGATCATGAGTCCCTCAAACACTTGAAGGGACAAGGTAAGTTGAATAAACGGTGATGTGAGCACGACCAAGGAACCAAGAGATGAACTAGCTTTACCAGAAGGCCCAGTGACTAGATCAAGAGCCAAGAAATTCAAGGAGGGTCTCAAAGCCTACATGGGCTGAATGGTGGAAGATATGGACAAGCAAGAGGAGTTGGGGCCGAATCTTCAAGAGGGAACTCAAATGGGCTCATTAATTTGTTTAAAGCCAATGGAATAAGCTTTGGGCAGCCCAAACGTTATGTTAGGCGTGTGGGCTTGTTTTTGGGCTCATTAAGTTGTGTTTTGTTATTTATTTAAGCTATTGGGTTTAATTTCTTGTTTATTAGGCTTAATTAGCGAAATGGGCTTAAGTTAGTTATGTTTGGCAGCCCATTGTTAAGGCCTTGTTTAGTTAGGGTTTCTTTTTAATTAGTGGTATAAATACCACGTGATAGAATGTATTAGGGGACTTTTGGCCGAATTTACCATTGGGGAGGATTTGTCTTCTTCTTTTGCATCAGGAACGATTTTCTTATCAAGGTATTTCATCTTGTGGCGAATTTCTGTTCTTATTATTCAAATCAATCTATCATAAGCGTTTCCTTTCATTTTATTGATTGGGGGTTCTTTAGATTGGGGATTTAATTTCTGTTCTTATTTCTTGCCATTTGTGTGTTTGTGGTTTCGGGTTCTATATAGCCTTGGGGTTCCGCATCAAACGGCATGCTAAATGAGTTGAATTTATTGAAATATTTCCTTATGTTATTCAATACAAGCATGGAAAAGATAACATTGTTGCGAATGCATTGTCAAGAAGATATGCTTTAATTTCTACACTTAGTTCTAAATTGCTTGGTTTTGAGCATGTTAAGGAACTATATGTTGGAGATCTTGATTTTGGTAATGTGTATGCAGCATGTGAGCATCAAGCTTTTGATAAATTCTATAGGCATGATGGGTTTTTGTTTAAGGGTAGCAAGCTTTGTTTGCCTAAGTGTTCAATGCGTGATTTGCTTGTATTAGAATCTCATTGTGGGGGATTGATGGGACATTTTGGGGTGCATAAGACTTATGACATGTTAAATGAGCATTTTTATTGGCCTCATATGCACAGGGATGTGGAGAAAGTATGTAATTCATGTGTTGCATGTAGGCAAGCTAAGTCTAAAACTATGCCCCATGGTTTGTATATGCCTCTACCTGTACCTAGTTCTCCTTGGACTGATGTTTCTATGGACTTTGTGCTTGGATTGCCTAGAACTAAACGTGGTAGAGATAGCATTTTTGTTGTGGTAGATAGGTTTAGTAAAATGGCTCATTTTATTGTTTGTCATAAATGTGATGATGCTGTTAATGTTGCTGACCTATTCTTTAAAGAAGTTGTGCGTTTGCATGGTATACCACGCACCATTGTTTCTGACAGGGATACAAAGTTCCTTTCTCATTTTTGGCGTGTTCTATGGGGTAAGTTGGGTACAAAGTTGTTATTTTCTACTACTTGCCACCCGCAGACAGATGGTCAAATAGAGGTAGTGAATAGATCTTTGGGTACCTTACTTCGTGCTATAGTGGGTAAGAATCTCAAAACATGGGAAGATTGTTTACCTTTCATTGAATTTGCTTATAATAGAAGTATTCATTCTTCTACTGGTTTTTTACCATTTGAGATTATTTATGGTTTTAACCCACTGACTGTGCTTGATCTTTGTCCATTGCCTTTAAATGAGCTTTCACAACAGGAAGGCAGAATTGGTAAAGACTTTGCATGAAAAAGCCAGAACTAACATTGAGAAGAGGAACCAAAAGTATGCTGCAAGAGCTAATAAAGGAAGGCGACAAGTGGTATTTGCTCTTGGAGATTGGGTTTGGGTACATTTTGTCAAGGAAAGGTTTCCAAACCAAAGGAAGGGAAAGTTGGATGCACATGGTGACGGTCCATTTCAAGTCTTGGAGCGCATTAATGATAATACTTACAAGATAGATTTACCAGGTGAGTATGGTGTTTCTGCTACATTTAATGTTTTTGACCTTTCTCCTTTTGATGTGGATGCAGATTTGAGGACAAATCTCTTTGAGGAGGGAGGGAATGATACAGATCCACCAACAATGCCATCAACCACCAAAGATCCTTTGAAGCTACCTAGTGGCCCAATAACAAGAGGACGTGCTCAGAAGCTAAAGATGGCTATGTCATCTTTTGTTCAAGACTTTGTCACTCAAGAAATTCATGAAGAGGCTATTGAGAAATGCTATAGAGAGCTTGAAGGCCAAATTAACGTACTTAGCCTTTTGGAAGTGATGCGGAACCCCAGCCTATATGCAAACTAGAACGCCAACATACCATGAATATTGATCATAAACAAGTGACTAAACCCCCAATCTAAAGAACCCCCAAATAGGATTGAATGGAAACGCTTATAATAGATTGATTTAGAAAGTAAGAAGAATAAGAATCAAGCATACATTAACCATGCAAATTGCCTAAGTCTAATTCTTCATACAATAGCAAGAATCAATAGAAATTAACTCTCACAAATTCAATCAATGAAAATTCATTAATCATAAGATATGCAAAAATGTAAAGTACAAATGAAGAAGTTCAGCCATTTATATAGGCAAGGCAGCCACCCCTCCCTAGAGGAGTTATAATCAAACACTAACTCTAAGAGATAATTAATAAAATAAATAATAAAGATAATTCCTAACCTTTATCTACATGCATTTGGCCATAATATGGACTAAGTACATGAATAAATAAAGATAAATACAATCTGAAAATAATCCTAAAAGCTAGTGATTATCCTAAGGAAAATGAATGTAGACTCAATTTTGGCTATAAGTGGAATTTGGCTAACTCACTCAAGATAAATTCATCCTATTGTTTCTCCATCAAACTCTATTCAATAATATCCCAAAATAATAAGTATTTATCAAAGAAAAGCCATTCCTAAAATTTAGGACCCTAAGTTCACCAATGTAGGCATAAAGCTAAATTTGACTCAAACCCATCCAAATTCAGCTCTCCCCTTTAAAATCTGGCCCCCTCATGTTTTCTAAGCCTTATTTAGTTATTTTGGCCCAACTCTTTAGAAGAGATAAGCCCAACTTTAGCCTAACCACTTAAACTACCCAAAACACTCAAATAAGCCCAAAAATAAAACAAACCTAATTAAATAAGCCCAAAATGTTTTGTAAGGTACTAGGCTGCCCAAATACATTTAATTATATGTCATTACAAGAATAGAAGATAAACAAAATAGCTTGAAGGCCCATTTGTACCATTCAGCCACAACTTGTCTTTATAGCCCAATTTACCTTCTTTCCCCTCCTGAACTTGCATCTTCTCCACATAAGGTCTCAAAAATGCTTGTAGGACTTCTTTAAGCTTCTTGTTGCCATTATGCTTGGTTGTGCTCATATCATCCCCTCCCTCTTTAGAAAAGATTCGTCATCGAATCTTCGTCTTGTTCAAATTGGGAATGAAAACTTGTGGAATAAATTGATCTTCATAGATGATCTTGTGAACAGATGGAAATAAAATGAATGCTTCTTGAGGAAAGAACTCATCATGATCCTGCAAGTTAACATGAAAACTCGGAAAAACATTGTTAGTCAGTACAACTATTTCATTCTGATTATGATTCTCTTCTTTTTCCATGTTCAATTCAACCTCCTTAAGCATTACATGATCAATCATAACATGTTGATCTTTCATCTCTATTACACAATCTTTTTCCCTTTCACAATCTTCTTCCTTTTCACTCAAGGCAATAACATCTTCACTTACACTTATTCCTTCCTCACTCACAACCTCATTGTCATACAAATCTATGGTATCTCTTTCAGCTTCACAAATAATCTCTTCTACTACAACTTACTCTTTCTTTCTTTTCTCTTGTCTCATATACGTACTTAATAGTCTAGAAAGTTGTTTAAATTGCAATTCCATATCTTTAGAATCTTCATTTTTACTATGAGTGTTAATTGATCTACGTCAGTTTTGAATTCTAGTAGACTTATCAATTATCTCTTCCGCTCGATCCATCCTAGAATTCAACTTCTTAACCTCACTCATGAATGTTTTATACATTATTTTCACATCAAGCACACGTCCATCCTTCTCCTCATGCATTGTCTCTATTCTTTCCCTTCTTGACATGATTTATAAGCTGCAAATAATCATTAGAAGGAAAAAAAATAAACCTCACAATTAACTACCTCACGTGTTTGTCTCTCAACTCACGAATTAATTTCTCGCAATTGTACTTCAGAAACAAACTCAAACAAATATGCACAATTAAGTAGTTTGATTTGGAAATAATGAATACTTAACAAGAACATAAACGAGTACTAATTCTAGAGGCAAATTGACCAAAATTGAACAAACTTAAAAATTAGCACACAAGAGATAAATTTCGTGCGCTTTAGTGTGTAAAGATGTTCAACAATGTACAATATGTTAAACTAGTGTATTTAGAGCCAAAAACAATTTAAACACACAAATTGATAACTTAGAATGAAAAGGATAGACAAGACGGATGCACTTAAATGCGATGTTTAACTAACCCTAGTGATTAGTTTAAACAGATTTTATATAGACTCAACAAAAAGAAAATCAAAGAAAGCATGTAATAATATAACCCAAAATCCAAAAACAACGAGTACTTAACTTGATCTTTGAAGAAATCAAACAAATTATGGAAGTTCTAGCTTAATTAATCAAATTTGAACTTAACAAGATAATAGGACCCGAATTGAACACAAGATAATTTCTAGATTTTTTTTTTTACATGTATATAAGTTTTCTTTTTTTTTTTTCAAACGTAAATCACACAGCTAATGATCAAATACCTGAGATAGGTAATTTAACACAATTGAGCAAGAACCAAATAAGGACCTAGATGCAAAGTCCTATTCGGCCAAAAAAAAGAAAGAATTTCAAGAAGACAAAATTAAAGGATAGTTAAGAATTTATCACTTAGCCTAAGCTCTGATACCAATTGATGCGGAACCCCAGCCTATATGCAAACTAGAACGCCAACATACCATGAATATTGATCATAAACAAGTGAATAAACCCCCAATCTAAAGAACCCCCAAACAAGATTGAATGGAAACGCTTATAATAGATTGATTTAGAAAGTAAGAAGAATAAGAATCAAGCATACATTAACCATGCAAATTGCCTAAGTCTAATTCTTCATACAATAGCAAGAATCAATAGAAATTAACTCTCACAAATTCAATCAATGAAAATTCATTAATCATAAGATATGCAAAAATGTAAAGTACAAATGAAGAAGTTCAGCCCTTTATATAGGCAAGGCAGCCACCCCTCCCTAGAGGAGTTATAATCAAACACTAACTCTAAGAGATAATTAATAAAATAAATAATAAAGATAATTCCTAACCTTTATCTACATGCATTTGGCCATAATATGGACTAAGTACATGAATAAATAAAGATAAATACAATCTAAAAATAATCCTAAAAGCTAGTGATTATCCTAAGGAAAATGAATGTAGACTCAATTTTGGCTATAAGTGGAATTTGGCTAACTCACTCAAGATAAATTCATCCTATTGTTTCTCCATCAAACTCTATTCAATAATATCCCAAAATAATAAGTATTTATCAAAGAAAAGCCATTCCTAAAATTTAGGACCCTAAGTTCACCAATGTAGGCATAAAGCTAAATTTGACTCAAACCCATCCAAATTCAGCTCTCCCCTTTAAAATCCGGCCCCCTCATATTTTCTAAGCCTTATTTAGTTATTTTGACCCAACTCTTTAGAAGAGATAAGCCCAACTTTAGCCTAACCACTTAAACTACCCAAAACACTCAAATAAGCCCAAAAATAAAACAAACCTAATTAAATAAGCCCAAAATGTTTTCTAAGGTACTAGGCTGCCCAAATACATTTAATTATATGTCATTACAAGAATAGAAGATAGACAAAATAGCTTGAAGGCCCATTTGTACCATTCAACCACAACTTGTCTTTATAGCCCAATTTACCTTCTTTCCCCTCCTGAACTTGCATCTTCTCCACATAAGGTCTCATGAATGCTTGTAGGACTTCTTTAAGCTTCTTGTTGCCATTATGCTTGGTTGTGCTCATATCAGGAAGCAAGTGAAGGAATTGGGCCAATTTAAGCCATCAAGGGCTTATACAACTTTGGGCTTTTAATTGTAAATGTCATGTACTTCATTAAAAAGTCACATGACTCACTTAAGTTGTATTTGAATGGGCTAGGCGTGTGGGCTTGTTGTTGGGCTTAGTTTAGTTAGTTTAGTTATTTATTTAGTCTTTCTTTTGGGCTTTCATATTCAGCCTTTAAGACTTAATTTTAAGTGTGTTTATTTATTTTAGTTTGGGCTTAATTTACCTTGTAAAGCCCATGGAATTTCGGCCTATGTGTGATCAAGGCCTTATTAGGGTTTATTTTAGGTTTTAAGGGTAATTAGGGTTAGCCACCATATAAGTAGGCTAACATAAGTTGTAAACTTCAGATTTGATGAATTAAAACTTTTGAGAGTGTTCTCTTATTGGCTTGGCCGAATTCTATAGAGAGATTTATGAGGAATGCTTGCTTATCTTTTCTATTGCATGAAGAATTTGATTACTTATCAATTGTCTTGATTGTGGCGTTTTCATCTTCTTCGATTTCCCAATTATTTGCGTTTCCATTCACGTGTTGTTTGGGGGTTCAATAGGGAGGGCTTTTGTCTTCTTTGTCTTTGCAATCAAAGTGTATGTTTAAGGGGTTTCGGGTTCTTTAACCTTGGGGTTCCGCATCATCCCGGTGGGTGATACGCTTAAGGTTGGGATTGGTTTGAACTTTGCCCTTGGTGGTGATGTGGTGGATATGGGGTTTGGTAATGAGTGGTTGCTTGAGGTTGGTAGGATTGATTGTGGTTGTGATGAACATTTTGGTTGAAAGGTGCTCTTGCTTGTGGTTGAGAAGATGAGGCATGCTGGTTTACATCCTTCCAAGTAAAATTCGGGTGATTACTCCAATTCGGATTGTATGTATTACTGTAGGGATCATTTCTTCGATAATCTCCTACTGCATTCACATCTCCCATAGCTCCACCCTCTTGCATACATGGTCCCCCTTCATATGATTCATTCTCTTGAGCAACCGAAGCCATATTCCGTACCTTCAACCCATTTAACTCTTTTTGCACCAACTCTAACTGTGCCTTTAGCAGTTCCACTTCATCTACATTATGCATCCCTTGTCTTCTTGGAATTGATCTAGGAGTAGTCCATTGAGAGTCATTAGCTGCCATCTCATCCAATAAACGAAAAGCTTCTTCCAGTAACCTATTCAAGAAAGTGCCTCCTGATGATGCAGTAGTGACCTTGTCTGTGGTGTAACTCCAGCATAGAATATTGTCATCAATTGGTAAACTATTATCTCATGGTGTGGATAGCTCTTCCATAGCCTCTAAAACCTCTGCCAAGCCTCATAGAAAGGCTCCTCATTCATCTGGTGAAAGCTTATAATGCTATTTCGAATGCGTGCAGTCTTGGTGGGAGGAAAAATCGCATTAAAAACTTCTCTTGCAATTGATCCCATGACCAATTGTAACATCTGAAGCCATTCCCTCGCTTTTTCAATCAACGTGAAGGGAAATAATTTCAGCCTTACTGTATCAGTAGTAACACCCAGAATCTGAACCGTGTCGCTAACCTTCAAGAATATATTAATGTGCTGAGCAGGATCTTCTAAATCTGAACTAGAGAACTGATTTCTCTATACCATGGTGATGGTTGCTAGTTTAAGCTCAAATTGTACCCCCTTAGGCAACACAATCGTCCTATAATCTTTATTCCATCTTGGTATAGCATAGTCCCTAATTGTCCTCTTCCTAGGCACCTCTTCTCTATGTCTACACAGAATTTCTTCTTGTGCCCTCGGCATTTGTTCATTCTCGGGAGGAAATTCATTAATCGAAGGATCTTATTCCATGTTGTTCTCTCTATTAGCTCTCCTTCGTTGATGTAAGGTCCTCTCAATTTCAGGGTCATATGGTGCTACTTGATCTCTTCTCAATCTGTTTATACACCAAGATTACCTGAAAAGAATAAGGAAAATAAAATAAGAAAAAGAAAACACATAAAGATAACAATCAAAACTCACAAACAACGCCAAGTCCAGGCAACGGCGCTAAAAACTTATTGCAATTTCTGCAAGTGTACTGAATCGGCAAGTAATAAAGTAGGGTATAGTTAGGACCCTGAGTTATCGCACCCAAGAGATTGTGTGTGCGAGCTATGACAATCAAATGTATGCTAAAGAATTCCCAATTGTTTTGTGTGTAAGCTTTTGGATTAAAGAAATTTAACTATGAAATTACTAAATCGACTAACGAAAAATAAAGCAATACTAATAAAACCTTGATCAAATTAATTAAAAGCCTTACCAAGGAATACCCATTCTCCCTAATAATACCACGCAAATACTCTAACTCAATAATCACATATACAAGTTCAGTGAACAACCTAGCCTACACCCTAGCCTACCATTCCGGATTCAGCTTCTCTAAAAAATGCACCTACCATTCCGGATTTAGCACATAGATTAGCTTACAAACAAGTCTTAAGTCCTAAGCTCAGATAATCCTACCATTCCGAATTCAGACATCCAAACTCATTTATCTCCTTCCATTCTGAACCTATTAAAACAGATATCTACAGGTTTAACTACCATTCCGGATTCATTAAACCAGCAAAAACCAATAGAAATAGAACAGAGCATATGTAAGGTGAGTGAATCAAATACAATCAAAGATCGTCACATTAAATCAATCTCAAATTTGCATTAGAATCAGTCACAAACAGATAAACTTAGAGAAGATAAAACTGAAGCATATGCATAAATTAATTTAAACAGAGCATTTACATGGTTCTTAGGGATTCAAGGCATCCCTCAATAAGAAAAAGAACTACTCACTCATGATTGAAATAAAAACTGAAATACATAAAGAGAAGTTGATATTACCCATTTAAGATCTGAAAATGAAGTTCTTACAATAGTGAATGGATGTCCTTCAATCTAAACCAGCTATTACACTTTGAAGATAAAGATAACTTGAGAATCTAGAGTTGCAAGTATATTGAAATCAATAAAAACTAAGTATTTAAATGCTAAGATCGAAACCCTAAATCTAGATTACAGAGAAAAATGAATACAAAGAAAAGTTATTAAAGAAGAAAAAAGTCCCCTACAATTTTTGCAGCTCCACTATATATAACAGCTAATGTTACACGGCGGTATGACAATTTTATATTGCCGTGTAAAGCATGTTTACAGCTGACGGTTGAGATTTACACGGCGGTATGACAATCCTTACTGCCGTGTAATAAGCTACTGTATTGAAACTAGACTGAAGTTCAAAAGTCAATCTTATTTTACACTGCGATATGTGTAATCAGTTACTGGATTACAATTTATTTCGCCTTGATTTACACGGTGGTATGGTGATTTTTGCCCACCGTGTAAAACTCCTTCAAATGTCTGAAAATCCTGATCTACATGGCGGTATAACAATATCTTAAAGTCTTAAAGTCACTCTTAAAAGATATTGATCATTATAAACAAGATTAAAATTAAGTAGTAATACTGAGTAATAGTCAACATATATTCCTCGTGGGAACGATATATTAAGTACAATAATTGATAAGCCATGCGCTTGCGAATTAATTACACAAACAAGTTTTTGGGGCGGGGAGTGTTATAATTAATATTATTGCCATTATAAATCTTGATTTATGATTTTGTATTATAATATTTAATTTATTTGTGTTGTTTTGTTTTTAAAGGATTGTATAGTTTAAGTTTATGCCTAAGACAAGGAGTTCTCAAGAAGAACTTGAACAATTGAATCCAAAGATAGAAAGATTTTTGTTTAGTAACCGTAAATCCAATAAAAAGAAAAATAAAAATAGGAGACCAATTATGGCTGATGAAGAGAATCCACCTAGATTGATTGACTTTGCTATGCCAGTGTTGAGCGGGGCTCAACAAGGAGTGGTAAGGCCTACAGTAAATGCAAATCAGTTTGAAATTAAACCATCTCTTTTACAAATGATTCAAAATATTATTCAATTCTATGGTTTGGCAAATGAGGATCCAAATGCTCATTTGGGAAATTTCTTAGAAATTTGTGATACCTTTAAGATTAATAGAGTTTCAGCGGATGCAATTAAGCTTAGGCTATTTCCTTTCACATTGAAGGATAAAGCAGAAGCTTGGTTGAATTCACTTGCTAGAGGATCCATTACTACTTGGGACCAACTGGCTTAAGCATTTTTATCTAAGTATTTTCCTCTAGCCAAAACTGCAAAGATTATTAAGGATATCACTACCTTTGTGCAATATGACAATGAATCTTTGTATGAAGCATGGGAAAGATTTAAGGAAGCGAAGTTGTCCACATCATAATCTTCCAAGAGAATTGCTTATGCAAACATTCTATAATGGAGTAAATCCAACCACAAGAGGAACTATAGATGCAGTTGCGGGTGGTTCTCTTATGAGGAAGACAACAAATGTTGCATTTGAGTTGCTTGAGGAGATATTAATAAATAATTGCATGTGTCCCACGGAAAGGGCTAAGGTATCAAATTCTTCCCTTGTTAAAGGTTTACATTCCATTGATTCGGTTGTTGCTTTGTAAGCACAAGTTGCAGCTTTGACCCACAAGATAGACAACTTGAACATGGGAGGAACTTCATCAAATGCATGTACAATTTATGGACAACAAGGCCATGCAAGTGAAGGATGCAATTTGGGTATGGCAAGTACGGAAGAGCAAGTGAGTTTCATTCAAGGACAAGGGCGTGGAAATCCCTATTCAAATACTTATAACCCTGGATGGAGGAACCATCTAAATTTCTCATGGGGGAATAATAACAATAATCAGAATAGATGAGGTGTAGGATTTCAACCACCACAAGATAGATTTGGAGCTTTGGAGGTTAAGATGGATAGATTCTTAGAGGGAATAAATTTGAAATTTAGCTCACAAGAGGAGAATCATAAGAGGCTGGAATCTAAGTTTGATCAAATAGCTAAGAATCAAGCTTCTTCCATTCACAACCTTGAGGTTCAATTGGGACACATTGCGAATGCATTACCTTCAACATTACAAGGATGCCTTCCAAGTAATACGGAAGATAATTCTAGTGAGCACTTGAAGGCAATCACATTGAGATCAGGTAAAACCTACAACCATGAATTTGTTTCTACTAACATAGATGAGGTTTTGAAGGAAAATTAGAAGAAGAAGGAAGATGGACCTTTTGTCGCGAGCGCGACACCAGTCGCGGGCGCGACAGAGGTGAAACTGACCAATATCGCTAGCACGCTAGTGGAGAAAGAGCATTCTATCGCGGGCGTGACTCCTATCGCAAGTGCGACAGAAGGGGCACCTACGGCTAATAGGTCAAAAGTTTTCCATCCTCGTCCATTGTTTCCACAATGTCTCAAGCAGCAAAACAATGATAAGCAACTTCAAACTTTTAATGATAAATTGAAGCATTTACATATTAATTTAAATTTTATTAAGGCTATAACTCAAATTCCTAACTATGTTAAGTTTCTAAAGGATTTAATTTCTAAAAAGAAGAGTTGGGAAGATTTATCTACTAGCATGTAGTTCAGTAAACACTAACAATGTGCCTACCAAGCTTAAAGATAATGGGAGTTTCACTATTCCTTATACTTTAGGGGATATTGAATTTCCTAAGTGTTTGTGTGATTTAGGGGCTAGATTAACATTGTGCCATTATCAATCATTAAAAAGTAAGGATTGCAAGATGTTAAGTCTACTTCAATGGTTTTTGCAATTGGCTAACCAATCAATTAAAAAACCATATGGCATAGTAGAGGATGTCCTTGTTAAAGTGGATAAATTTATTTTGCCCACTGATTTTGTGATTTTGGATTTTGCTTATGATGTTAAATGCCCATTAATCTTAGGAAGACCTTTCTGAGAACTGGTAGGGCATTAGTTAATGTTTATGAGGGGACTTTGGTTTTAAGAGTGGGGGAGGATAGTGTAGAGTATTGATGCGGAACCCCAAGGCTAAAGAACCCGAAACCCCTTGAACATACAATATGGCATAGACATGAACAAGAATAAACCCCCAATCTAAAGAACCCCCAAACAACTATGTGAATGGAAACGCTTATAATAGATTGATTTAAAAACACAAGAACAGAATTCGCCACAAAGTAAATATCTTGATAAGAATTAAAGTTCTTGATGCAAAAGAAGAAGACAAGCTATCCTCTCCAAAGATGAATTCAGCCAAGCCAAAAGAAATTTATCAAATTAGTCAAATCTGCCTCCAATCTCGTTTTTGTAGAGTATTTATACTCTCTTAAGCTAATAAAAACCCTAATTAATCAAATAGGCCTTAAAATATGGGCCTTACATCAAGATAACTAAAGCCCACACTAATTAACTTAAAATTCAGCCCAAAAAGCCTAAAAAGAACTAATTAAATGAGCCCAAGCTAATTAAAGCCCATCTCACTTAAATAAGCCCAAAACAATAAGTTAAGGCCTAACATATTACAAATAATCAAATGAAAATAATAAATAAAAGCCTAAACTAAAAGCCCAAATAAATCAACCCCTTAATCCACCAATTAGCACATGCATTGTACATGCTCTAGCTCACATGCATAGCACATGTCAAGGTCACATGATCGGCACATGTCAAGTGTCACATGACCTGCACATGTTAAGTCGTCACATGACTAGCACATGTCCATCTTCAATTTGGCTTCTTCATAAATTTGGCCCACGGACTTCCTTCAAGCCTTCTGATGCGGAACCCCAAGGCTATGTAGAACCCGAAACCCCAAACACACAAATGGCAAGAACAAGAACAGAATTTAAATCCCCAATCTAAAGAACCCCCAATCAATAAAAATGAAAGGAAACGCTTATGATAGATTGATTTAAAGAATAAGAACAGAAATTCGCCACAAGATGAATTACCTTGATAAGAAAATCGTTCTTGATGCAATAGAAGAAGACAAATCCTCTCCAATGGTAAATTCGGCCAAAAAAACTAATCATCCCTAATACATCCTATCACGTGGTTATTATACCACTTAATTAAAATGAAACCCTAACTGAATAAGGCCTTAACAATGGGCTGCCAAACATAGCTAACTTAAGCCCATTTCGCTAATTAAGCCTAATAAACAAGAAATTAAATCCAATAGCTTAAATAAATAACAAAACACAACTTAATGAGTCCAAACACAAGCCCACACGCCTAACATAATGCTTGGGCTGCCCAAAGCTTATTCCATTGGCTTTAAACAAATTAATGAGCCCATTTGAGTTCCTTCTTGAAGATTCGGCCCCAACTCCTCTTGCTTGTCCATATCTTCCACCATTCGGCCCATGTAGGCTTTGAGACCCTCCTTGAATTTCTTGGCTCTTGATCTAGTCACTGGGCCTTCTGGTAAAGCTAGTTCATCTCTTGGTTCCTTGGTCGTGCTCACATCATCCCCTCCCTCTTCAAAAGAATTCGTCCTCGAATCTGAGTCAAAATCAAAAGGAGATAAATCAGAAACATTAAAGGTAGCACTAACACCATATTCACCTGGTAAGTCAATCTTGTATGCATTGTCATTGATGCGTTGCAAAACTTGAAATGGTCCATCACCCCTCGCATCAAGCTTTGACTTCCTTTGCTGTGGGAACCGTTCCTTTCGCATATGCACCCAAACCCAGTCACCTGGTTCAAAAATTATTTGTTTTCGCCCTTTGTTAGCCTTCTGTGCATACATGCGATTCTTCTTCTCAATCTGGTCACGTGCTTTCTCATGTATTTCTTTAACCAAATCAGCCTTCTTTTTGCCATCTAAGCTAGCAAGCTTATTCAAAGGTAAAGGCGTTAAATCCAACACAGTTAAAGGATTAAAACCATAGACAATCTCAAATGGTGAAAACCCTGTAGAAGAATGTATAGCACGATTATATGCAAATTCAATGAATGGTAAACAATCCTCCCAAGTTTTCAAATTCTTTCCAACAATAGCACGCAACATAGTTCCTAAGGTTCTATTAACTACTTCAGTTTGCCCATCAGTCTGGGGGTGACATGTAGTAGAAAATAAAAGCTTAGTACCTAATTTTCCCCACAAAACTCTCCAGAAATGACCTAGAAACTTGACATCTCTATCTGACACAATGGTTCTTGGCACCCCATGCAACCGAACCACTTCCCTAAAGAAAAGTTCAGCAATATTTGTGGCATCATCTGTTTTATGGCAGGCAATGAAATGAGCCATTTTACTAAACCTGTCCACAACAACAAATATGCTGTCCCTCCCTTTCCTGGTCCTAGGTAAACCCAAAACAAAATCCATAGAAATGTCAGTCCAAGGTTCACTAGGTACAGGCAATGGTGTATATAATCCATGAGGCATTGTCCTAGATTTAGCCTGTTTACAAGTAATGCATCTGGCACAAACCCTTTCCACATCTTTTCTCATGTTTGGCCAATAAAAATGTTCATTAAGCATACCTAAGGTCTTTTGCACACCAAAATGCCCCATTAACCCCCCACTATGTGATTCCCTCACAAGCAACTCCCTAATAGAACATGTAGGAATACAAAGTTGTTTACCCCTAAAAAGATATCCTTCATGCCTATAATACCTATCAAATGCAGCACGCTCACATGCATGATACACAGTAGCAAAATCAGCATCATCAACATACATCTCTTTCAAATGCTCAAATCCAAGTAATTTAGAAGTAAGCATAGAAATCAAAGCGTACCTTCTGGATAGTGCATCTGCCACCACATTTTCCTTACCCTGCTTGTACTTGATCACATATGGAAACGTTTCTAGAAATTCCACCCATCTTGCATGCCTTTTGCTCAATTTCCCTTGTCCCTTCAAATACTTGAGGGATTGATGATCACTATGAATCACAAACTCCTTAGGCAGCAAGTAGTGCTCCCATACTTCAAGTGCTCTTACCAATGCATAGAGCTCCTTATCATAGGTGGAATAGTTCAGAATTGGCCCACTCAACTTCTCACTGAAATATGCTATGGGACGTTTTTCCTGCATCAAAACAGCACCTATACCAATCCCAGAAGCATCACATTCAATCTCAAAAGTCTTAGAAAAGTCAGGCAAACACAAAACAGGAGCATTACATAATCTCTCTTTTAACATGCAAAAAGCATTTTCTTGCTCTTTCCCCCATTTAAACCCAACATTCTTTTTGACTATCTCATTCAGTGGCGCAGCAATGGTAGAGAAATCTCTAACAAATCGCCTGTAAAAACTAGCTAAGCCATGAAAACTCCTCACCTCACTAACAGTCTTAGGCGTTGGCCATTCTTGAATAGCCTTCACCTTTTCAGTGTCAACTTCCACTCCTTCCCCACTAACCACAAAACCTAAGAAAATTACTTTATTCATGCAAAATGAGCACTTCTTAAGGTTTCCATACAACTTCTCCTTTCTCAACACACTCAAAACAGCTTTCACATGCAAAATATGGTCATCTAAGCATCTGCTGTAAACCAGAATATCATCAAAATACACAACTACAAACTTTCCAAGGAACTCACGCAAGACATAATTCATTAAGCGCATGAAAGTGCTAGGTGCATTAGACAACCCAAAAGGCATTACTAACCACTCATACAATCCGTACTTAGTCTTAAACGCAGTTTTCCACTCATCTCCCTCTTTCATCCTAATCTGATGATAGCTACTCTTTAAATCAATTTTTGTAAACAAACATGCACCATGCAATTCATCAAGCATATCATCTAATCTAGGAATAGGGTGGCGATACTTTACAGTGATTTTGTTGACCGCCCTGCAATCCACACACATCCTCCAAGTCCCATCTTTCTTAGGTACCAAAAGAACCGGTACTGCACATGGACTCATACTCTCTCTCACGTACCCCTTTTGCAGCAACTCATCCACTTGTCTTTGTAACTCCTTTGTCTCCTCCGGGTTACTTCGATAAGCAGGTCGGTTTGGAATCTGAGCTCCTGGTACTAAGTCAATCTGATGCTCAATCCCTCTTAAGGGTGGCAGTCCGTGTGGCACATCTTCAGGAAACACATCTTCATATTCCTGCAACAAGGTCACAAAAACACTAGGCAAACTCGGGTCAAGGTCAGTGTTAGAGAATAAAGCCTCCCTAAACCGAATTAGTATTAAAGCTCTCTTGCCTAAGCACGCACTTTTTAACTCTCTCTCTTTTGCATAAAGACATGGTTGCTTCTTAACCTTTTCACTCCTCTCAAGTTCTTTTTGTTCACTCTTTTCTTTTCCTTCACTCACTAACTTTTTCTCTCCTGCACTTCCCATCTTCTTTTCCTTACTAGTGCAGTCACTCACCATTGGGCCTTTATTTTTATTCTTTTCTCTCATGGCCTCTTTTCTCTCTTCTTTTTTTTTCATCTCACTACCCGAATTCCCACTTGAAGATTGCTGAATCTTCAACTGTTCCATGTATGTTTCTTTAGGTGACAAAGGTGCAAGGGTGATTTTCTGCCCATTATACATAAAAGAATACCTGTTCAAATACCCATCATGCATAACACGCCTATCAAATTGCCAAGGCCTACCTAACAATACATGACCAGCCTGCATAGGCACAACATCACATACGACATCATCAGCATATCTACCAATGGAAAATGAGACAACTACCTGTTTGGTCACTCTGACTTCACCACTATCATTCAGCCATTGCAGCCTATAGGGACTAGGGTGTTTTTCACATTTAAGCCCCAATTTCTCTACCAATGTCATGCTAGCAACATTTGTACAACTACCCCCATCTATGATCAGACTACAAGCTTTACCACCTACCAAGCATTTAGTGTGAAAGATGTTCTCCCTCTGTTCTAGGTTATCTTCTTTTACATTCACATTTAATGCACGCCTAATAACTAAGGATTCTCCCTTAACAGCATACTCAACAAATTCCTCATTATCAGAACAGTCCTCTAAAGGTGGCATTTCATCACTATCAGATTCATTACCCTCATCAGACTCAGATACAATTTCCCCTCCCCTAATAAACATAGACTTCCTATTTGGACATTCAGATGCATAATGACCACGCCCTTGACATTTAAAACATTTAACTTCTCTATGTTTAGTATTAGAAGGAATTACATTAGAAGTACCTTTTGAGTCGGTTTTGCCACTCTTGATGTCCTTAGATTTGTCTTTTGAATCAATGGACTTCTGAACAGTCTTGTTCTCTTCCTTTTTCCACTTCGGATTCCAATTTGAAGTTGAACCCGAATTCTGAATTCTATGGCTTCCCTTATACTTCAATTGTCTCTCCACCTTCATGGCCATGTTTACCAACTCTTCCATGACGATGAATGGGTGTAACTCCACGACATTAGCAATCTCCCTATTCAAGCCATTCAGAAACCGAGCCATGATTGCCTCTTCTTCTTCCTCAACATTGGCTTTAATCATCAACATCTCCATCTCCTTGTGGTAATCTTCTACTGTCCGAGACCCTTGAGTGAGTCTTTGCAATTGTTGATGTATATCCCTGTAGTAATAGCTTGGTACAAATCTCTTCCTCATGATTCTCTTCATTTCTTCCCAACTAGTTACAGGAGCTTCGCCAATTCTTCTTCTGGTCTTGTTCAATTCATCCCACCACACTAAAGCATAGTTAGAAAATTCAACAGCAGCAAGTCTTACCTTTTTATTTTCAGAATAGTTATGGCAAGCAAAGACCAGCTCCACCTTCCTTTCCCACTCCAAATACTCCTCAGCATCATTTCTGCCCCTGAATGATGGAATCCTCATCTTGATAGCATTGATGTTGCTATCTCTGTCTTCCTCCCTTCTCGGCCTTCCTCTCACAGATTGCACTTCATCCCCATCATAATCATCTTGGTCATACTCGTCATTGTGAACTTGACCCCTCCTTGCATTCTTCCTGGTGGTATTAGTAGTACTATTTTCCAACCTATCCAGCCTGTCATTAACGTTTCCCATCTCCCTCATGAACCTCTCAAAAGTTCCTTGCATCGCTTGAATTGCAAAGGCAATCTCCTCTTGGGACATTCCTTTCTTGCTGGATTCTTCAGTCATTGTGTGTATTTCTGCAAAAAGGTTAGTTCAACAACCTCACCACACTCCCTCACGTGTTTGCACTCAAATGATGTCACTCCACTCGTGTTTCACTCAAATCTGGTTTTTACCCTCTTATGAGCTCACACACTCAAGCCTTTTTCCACTCCACTTGCCGTCTCCAATTGCAATTCAGAACTCAATTCCAGTTCAAGATAACTCACAAATAGCAAATTAAAAAGAAGAATGCAATGAAAAATACTTAACAATGGAAGGTAGGCTCAATTCTAGAAGCAAAAGACCAAAAATGAAGAACGTTAAAATGAGCATACAAGGTGAAGATATGTATGCTGTCCGAATTGTATAAATTTAACTAACAAGAATCAAATTGTTAATTATAGTGTAATCGGAAGCAAAAACACAAGACACCAAAAATGAAACTTAAGAATGAAAGAAATGACAAAACTAATGCAAGATTGCAGAAATTGAAATCTCCCAAATGGAAAATTCAACTTAGATGCAAGACAGAAATGGAAAAGTTCAAAACCAGATGAATAATGTGAGGTTCGGCCCAACCAGGTGAAATACCCAATTGCTGAAACCCAAATCAAATCTGCCCCAAAACGACATAAAACCCAAAGACTAATCCAAGATACAATTCAGCCCTATAAAGCAAGCCCAATGAAATTTCAGCCTAATAGACAAGCCCAATGTAATTTCGGCCTAATAGACAAGCCCAATGTAATTTCGGCCTAATAGACAAGCCCAATGTAATTTCAGCCTAATAGACAAGCCCAATGCAATTTCGGCCTAATGAAGCTTAACTAACCCTAATTAGATTGAGGTAAGTCTATACTGTTCCAGCCGCAATTAATTTTTTTTTTTTTTTAAAAAACTTCAGACCCAATTTTAAAAGCTTAAACGACGTTTTTTTTGGATTTTGAAGGGCTAATTAATGAGCAAAGCTCTTACTTTTGTAGATCTCGAAATTCCCTTTCCGAAAAGTTATTATAGAGCAAAATCGGACACCGAAAACAAAAGTTATGGCCAAATAAATCTAATTTCAGATTCTAAGCAAATTTTGATGCAAACAACTATAACAAAATGCGATTTTAAAACAAAGACAAGGATAGTTAAGAATCTAATTCTAATTCAGGCTCTGATATCAACTGATGCGGAACCCCAAGGCTATATAGAACCCGAAACCCCAAACACACAAATGGCAAGAAACAAGAACAGAAATTAAATCCCCAATCTAAAGAACCCCCAATCAATAAAATGAAACGAAACGCTTATGATAGATTGATTTGAATAATAAGAACAGAAATTCGCCACAAGATGAATTACCTTGATAAGAAAATCGTTCCTGATGCAAAAGAAGAAGACAAATCCTCCCCAATGGTAAATTCGGCCAAAAGTCCCCTAATACATTCTATCACGTGGTATTTATACCACTAATTAAAAAGAAACCCTAACTAAACAAGGCCTTAACAATGGGCTGCCAAACATAACTAACTTAAGCCCATTTCGCTAATTAAGCCTAATAAACAAGAAATTAAACCCAATAGCTTAAATAAATAACAAAACACAACTTAATGAGCCCAAAAACAAGCCCACACGCCTAACATAACGTTTGGGCTGCCCAAAGCTTATTCCATTGGCTTTAAACAAATTAATGAGCCCATTTGAGTTCCCTCTTGAAGATTCGGCCCCAACTCCTCTTGCTTGTCCATATCTTCCACCATTCGGCCCATGTAGGCTTTGAGACCCTCCTTGAATTTCTTGGCTCTTGATCTAGTCACTGGGCCTTCTGGTAAAGCTAGTTCATCTCTTGGTTCCTTGGTCGTGCTCACATCACTCCTTTTTAGCAAAGAGATGCCTTAAAGCTGCATGGTCGGACCACACCACAATTTTTGCACCCAGCAAATATGGACCGAACTTCTCAAAAGCAAAGACAATTGCGAGAAGTTCCTTCTCAATTGTGGTGTAGTTAACCTGAGCTCCAGTCAAGGTATAGCTTGCATAATAAATTACATGAAACACCTTTTCTTGCCTTTGTCTAAGCACTGCTCCCACTGCTAAATCACTCGCATCACACATTAGTTCAAAAGGCAAATTCCAACCGGAGATATAATCATCGGGGCTGAAATAAGCCTTTGTTTCAAAGTTTCAAAAGCCAACAAACATTCACTAGTAAAATCAAAAGGAGCATCTTTCATTGGCAAATTGGACAAGGGTTTTGCAATTTTTGAAAAATCTTTAATAAACCTACGGTAGAACCCCGCATGCCCTAAAAAGCTCCTAATTCCCTTGACACTCGTTGGGGGTGGGAGTTTCTCTATGACTTCCACCTTGGCTTTATCTACCTCTATCCCCTTCTCTGAAATTTTGTGCCTTAGCACAATGCCTTCCCTCACCATAAAGTGACATTTCTCCCAATTCAATCCTAAGTTGGTTTTCTCACACCTCCCTAGCACCAAATCAAGATGCTCTAAACAGCTCTCAAAGTCTCTCCCATAAATGGTGAAATCATCCGTAAAGACCTCCATAAATTTCTCTATAAAGTCATGGAATTTTTCCATCATGCACCGCTAAAATGTAGCCAGCGCGTTACACAATCCAAAGGGCATTCTCCTATAGGCAAATGTGCCATAAGGGTAGGTAAATGTCATTTTCTCCTGATCTTTAGGGGATATAGGGATTTGTAAATACCTCAAATACCCATCTAAAGAGCAATAAAACCTATTCCTCGCTAGCCTTTCTAGCCTCTCTAGTATCTGATCAATAAATGGCAATAGGAAATGATCATTCCCCATTTTAGGAACACACTGCACCGGGCTAACCCATCTACTATCTGAGATTGGATAGATTATACCTGAAACAAGGAGTTTGAATACCTCCTTTTTTACCACTTCCTGCATCACTGGATTGAGTCTCCTTTGGGGTTGAGCTACTGGTTTGCATTCTTCCTCCATCGGGATCCGGTGAGTGTAGTAGCTCGAGTTAATCCCCTTCAAGTCCGATGTTTCCCATCCAATTGCTTCCTTGTGCTTTTTCAGCACTTCAAGTAGCATCTTCTCTTCAAAACCTGACAATATAGAAGAGATAAATATTGGTTTTGTTTCATGCTCTAAAAATACATACTTTAAATGAGGAGGAAGGGGTTTGAGTTCAGATTTTGAATCTACCTCTTATGGAGTAAACTCTTCCTGCTGTGATTCCTCCTCTCTACTGCTGCAATCAATTCTCATCCTACTTCATCTAACTCTTCATTCTCCAAGGAATGCATTAGACTCAAGTTCAATGAATTATCTATCAACACCTTTTCTTGGGTTTCTTCGACACATTCATCTACCTTGTCTACAAAATAGATTGACTCCTCCAAATCACTTGATGGATACTTCTGAGCTTTGTTCATGTCTACCACTAACTCTTCATTATTGAACCGTAGGGTGACCTTTTGACCATGTACATCGATCAAGGCTTTTGCTGTATTTAAAAATGGTCTCCCCACGATGAGTGGCACCTTCCTATCTTCCTCCATCTCCATGACCATAAAATCCATAGGAAAAAAAAATTTTCCCACCTTCAATAACAGGTCCTCTATTACCCCCTTGGGTTTCCTTACCGATCTATCCGCCAACTGGAGTCTCATTCCCATCTCCTTAAGATCACCGAGTTGAGTTCCCTGCATATAGAGTATGGCATCAAATTAATGTTGGCCCCTAGGGCACACAAAGCATTTCCAATAAAATTTTCACCAATCTCACAAGGTAAAGTAAAGCTACATGGATCCTCCAATTTTTTTGAAATCTTGTTCATGATTATTGCACTATAATTTTCTGTGAGTTGTACAGTCCCGTGCCCTTCTAATTTCTTTTTATTAGAACACAATTCTTTCATCAATTTGGCATAATTGGGCATGTGAGCTAAGGCTTCAGCAAAAGGTAAATTGATGTGCAATTTCTTAAACATTTCTAGAAACCTAGCTAATTGCTCATTTTTCTTCTCTTTCCTAGCTATAGCAGGAAATGGCAACCTATTTATGTAAAGATCCTCAATATTGGGGTTCACTAAGCTCTTACCCTTATCAATTATAGGAGTATCCACATTTACCTCTACCCTAGAGTTAGAGTCACTTGCCTTCCATATTGGCTCCTCCTTACTCGACGATGGTGAAGATGTCTTACCTTTCTCTTCTCCTTATGTTACCTCCTTGCCACTTCTCAATGTAATTGCTTTTGCCTCTTCCTTGGGATTTTGGTCCACATTTGAAGGAAAAAGTCCCCAATTTTCTATGGGACATTGAAGTTGCAAGCTGGTCAAATTGTATTTCTAGGTTCCTCATGGAAGCATCTTGATTTTAGTTCCATTGCTCTTGTAATTTCCACCTTGTCTCTTGGCTAGCCATGAATTATTACTGACTATTCACAAATTATTGTTGGCTATTCATGAAACTAGCTAGCATATCTTCAAGATTAGGCTTCTTCTCTTGCACAAGTGGTCTTGGTTGATATCCCGTGATACGAATCCACCAACAATGCCATCAACCACCAAAGATCCTTTGAAGCTGCCTAGTGGCCCAATAACAAGAGGACGTGCTCAGAAGCTAAAGATGGCTATGTCATCTTTTGTTCAAGACTTTGTCACTCAAGAAATTCATGAAGAGGCTATTGAGAAATGCTATAGAGAGCTTGAAGGCCAAATTAAAGTACTTAGCCTTTTGGAAGCAAGTGAAGGAATTGGGCCAATTTAAGCCATTAAGGGCTTATACAACTTTGGGCTTTTAATTGTACATGTCATGTGCTTCATTAAAAAGTCACATGACTCACTTAAGTTGTATTTTAATGGGCTAGGCGTGTGGGCTTCTTGTTGGGCTTAGTTTAGTTAGTTTAGTTATTTATTTAGTCTTTCTTTTGGGCTTTCATATTCAGCCTTTAAGACTTAATTTTAAGTGTGTTTATTTCTTTTAGTTTGGGCTCAATTTACCTTGTAAAGCCCATGGAATTTCGGCCTATGTGTGACCAAGGCCTTATTAGGGTTTGTTTTAGGTTTTAAGGGTAATTAGGGTTAGCCACCATATAAGTAGGCTAAAATAAGTTGTAAACTTCAGATTTGATGAATTAAAACTTTTGAGAGTGTTCTCTTATTGGCTTGGCCGAATTCTATAGAGAGATTTGTGAGGAATGCTTGCTTATCTTTTCTATTGCATGAAGAATTTGATTACTTATCAATTGTCATGATTGTGGCGTTTTCATCTTCTTCGATTTTCCAATTATTTGCGTTTCCATTCACGTGTTGTTTGGGGGTTCAATAGGGAGGGTTTTTTGTCTTCTTTGTCTTTGCAATCAAAGTGTATGTTCAAGGGGTTTCGGGTTCTTTAACCTTGGGGTTCCGCATCATTTGGTATCAGAGCCAAAGTAAGGTAAATTCCTATTTATCTTGGTGTTAGGGTTGTGTTTTCTTTTTCTTGATTCTTTTATGTTTTTGCCGAATTCGGTTTCATCAAGTTTCTGATTTTTGTGTTTTTTTGTGTGTGTTAAATTAGCCTTTTCTTAGCCTTTATTTTATTTTATTTTTTGCCTTGAGATTCTGATTTTTGCCTTGAACCGAAACATTGATTATCCTTGGCTTGAAATCTGAATTTTGGGAGTAGAAGTTATAGTTTGTTTGCTAAAATTATAAAAAAAAATGAGAAGAAAAAGAAAAGAAGTAGAACATCTTTGGGTTTAGAAATCCGAACCTTGTAGGAGTTTGTTTTGATTTGATTGCTGAAATTTATTAAAAAAAATAAACAGCAAGAAGAAAAGAAAGAAAAACATACAAAAGAAAAGAATAGAAGAAATAGTGAAAAGAAGAGAAAAAAAAACGTGAAAGAAAGGAATATAGGAGGAGAAAAGGGTAGGGAGCAATTCGACCAAGGAGGGTTTATATAGCAAAGGGCAAATCCAAATCCTATAATAGGTGGGAGAAAATTAATCCATATTACTTGGGGGGTTAGTAAAATTAATCCTTACCCCTTTAGGGTTAGGTTTTCAAAATCCTAATCCATATCAGAATTGGAATTATAATCCTAATCCTACTTAACAAAGGATTTACTTTGCAATCATCGATCCACCATTTGTGTTATCCATTTCTTATCCATTTGAGTTGCCATTTTTGATATCATTTCTTATCAGCTGCCATTTTTGTTTCATTTCTTATCCATTTGAGCTGCCATTTTATCATATCTTATCCATTTGTTCCACCATTTTTGGACTCATTTTTTATCATTTGTGCCATCATTTTTCTACCATTTTGCTATCATTTTGCCATCATTTTGCGCACAACTTGACACATTAATTAGAGCTTGATACACCATTCGGCCTAATCATCATTTTGGCTCTAAATTGAATTGTATTGAGTGCATTCTGTCTTACTTAGTATAATTAGGTTTCTTTGTTATTTTCTTGCTTTGTTGGGTAGAATATCTAGGTTCTATATTTGGTTTACTTTGTAGTGAACCAAATTCATACATTTTGTCCAGAATTGTCATTTTTCTTAATTCTTGTTGCTTATTTCCTTGTTTTAAGCTTGCTTTTGTTCCTTTAAACTGTTAGAGTATCTTTGCTTGTTCTAATACTCTAATTTGGATATAATCAAGCGGTACACCACTCTTGACCGTGTATCACCTCCATTGTGTCTAGTGTCTTCTTTTCTAGTTTTGAGCTATCTTTTTATTGTTAGGGCTTACTTTTCTTTGTTTTCTTAAACGTGCTCAAGATTCTTGCTTTGTGGTTTGAATTCTAAAGTGCAATTTTAAAGTTGCAAGCTTGAGTGGTAAAAGGCAAGAGAGTGTGGGAACATTAAGAGGGTAAAAGCCTTATTTGTGTGAAACACGAGAGGAGTGACATTCTTTGAGTGTAAACACGTGAGGGAGTGCTTGTGAGGTTTTTATCTAACAATTTTGCAGGTAATACACCATGACTGAAGAAACTAGTGGGAAGGGAATATCCCAAGGTGAAGATCATGTACCAGATAACAAGATGCTCTACCAAGCTTTCATTAGTGAGATGCGGAAGCTGTCTCTTAGAATGGATGGAATGGAAGAGAGCCTTAAAGGGAGTATATCTAATGCACCTATGATATGGATCATCCAACCATTAAAGACCCTTTGAAGATGCCTAGTGGTCCAGTCACAAGAGGGAGAGCTAAGAAGCTGAAGATGGCTATGACAACCTATGTGCAAGGCTTTGTTACTCAAGAACTACATGAAGATGCCTTTAAGAAGTGTTATAAAGAGCTTGAAGGAGGCTTTCACAAAGTACTTAGCCTTTTGGAAGCTTCTAGTGAAATTGGGCCAACTTAACTTATTTTTGGGTTTATACAACTTTGGGCTTTATTTGTACAAGTCATGTGCTTCATTTAAAAGTCACATGACTCATTTAATTAGTGACTTAATGGGCTAGACGTTTTGGGCTTCTTAGATTGGGTTTAGTTTAGTTATTTTGGGTTTTAATTAGTCTTTCTTTTGGGCTTATTTTAGGTGTGTTTAATTCTTTAGTTTGGGCTTAACTTATCTTGTAAAGCCCATGGACAATTCGGCCACACCATGTTTAAGGCCTCATTAGGGTTTGTTTTAGGTTATTTGCTAGCTAGGGTTAGCCACCCTATAAATAGAACATGTTATGTTAAGAATTTCAGATTTTGGATGATATTCATTGGCATAGCCAAATTATCTTGCTTAGATTGAGAGTGAATTGCTTTCTTTTCTATTGCATGAAGAATTTGATTAACTTATCAATTATTTGGGCATTTTTCAGGTTCTTTAATTCCCGATTATTTGCGTTTCCATTCACAAGTTGTTTGGGGGTTCACTAGGGAGGGTATTTATCTGATTTTGGTTTGCTATTCGAATTGTATGTGTGGGTTTGTAGCTCGCTAGCTATTGGGTTCCGCATCATTTGGTATCAGAGCCAAAGTTAAGGTAAATTCCTATTTATTTTAGTGTTTGGTTTGTGTTTTATTTTCTTTGAATTCTTTTCTTGTTTATGCCGAATTAGGTTGCATTAAGTTTCTTAGTTAATTGTGTTTTGTGTGTTTAAATTAGCCTTTTCTTTTCTTACCTTTACCTTGAATTCGTGAAATAGCCTTGAACCGAAATCTTGAACATCCTTAGCTTGAATCCGAATCCTTGTAGGAGGAGATGAGAGATTAGTTTGCTGTTTTGAAAAAAAAAATAGAAATTTTGAAAAGCCATAACTTTTGACTCGGGTGTCGGATTTGCTATTATAAGATATTTTCGGAAAGAGAATTTTGTGCTCTATAATCGTTACTTGGGCTTATCCCTATGTAACTGCAATTTTCAGCCCTTAAAAACGACGTTTAAGCCTCCGTTTTCCACCTTGAAGTTTTGCGTTTTGAAAAAAAAACAAAGGGTAGAAAACCGAATTTGAGTTCTGATCACTTTGGGCTTGTGAAGTTTGGTAGTTGTAGTCTGGTTGTTATTTATTTCATTAAAAAAAAGGAGAAAAAAAAAGAAAAAAAAAACGTGAAAGAAGAGAAATAAAGAAGAACTTTGCGTGTGGAGAAAAGGGTAGGGAGTAAATTCGGCCAAGGGGTATTTATATAGCAATAAGGGAAAATTCAAATCCTTTAATAGGTGGGAAAATTTAATCCTAAGTGCTTGAGGATTAGGGGCAGCAATTAATCCTTTTCATAATAGAGATAGGAAAAATTAATCCTATCTGTTTTGGGAATAGGAAAACTTAATCCTAAACCACCTTTGATTATTATTATCCAATTCGGATAAGGATTCATTTGTGCTACCATTTGCTTATCATTTTTGGTAACATTTTCCTATCACTTGCTATCCATTTTTTGTAACATTTTGGTACCATTTTTGCTGTTATTTTTACACTATTTTGGTATCATTTTGCCATCATTTTTTTTCTACCATCTTACCATCATTTGCCTACCATTTTGCACCATTTTACCATCATTTGCCTACCATTTTGCACCATTTTGCCATCATTTACCTACCATTTTGCCATCATTTTTACACCATTTTTCCATCATTTTGCACACAACTTGACACATTAATTAGAGCTTGATACACCATTCGGCCTATTCATTATTTTGGCTCTAAATTGAATTGTCTTGCATGCAAACTACTTTATTTAGTTTAATTTTTTCTTTTTGTTGATTTCTTGCTTTGCTGGGTAGAATATCTAGGTTCTATAATTGGTTTACTTTATAGTGAATCAAATTCATACATTTTGTCCAGAATTGTCATTTTTTCTTAATTCTTGTTGCTTATTTCTTTGTTTTGAGCTTGCTTTTGTTCCTTTACACTATTAGAGTATCTTTGCTTGTTCTAATACTCTAATTTAGATATAATCAAGTGGTATACCAGTCTTGTCCGTGTACCACCTTCATTGTGTCTAGAGTCTTCTTTTCTAGCTTTGAACTTTCTTTTGTTGTTAGTTGCTTATTTCTTTGCTTTCTAAAACGTACTCAAATTCTTGGTTTGTGAATTGAATTCTGAAGTGCAATTTTAAAGTTGCAATTAGAGTGGTAAAAGGCAGAGTGTGTGAGTACATTAAGAGGGTAAAAGCCTTATTGAGTGAAACACGAGAGGAGTGGCATCTTTGAGTGTAAACACGTGAGGGAGTGTGTGAGATTATTGTCTAACATCTGTTTTGCAGAATTCAAATCATGTCAAGAAGAGAAGAAAAGGAAACAATGTATGAGGAGGAGGAAGCCATGCCCGATATGAAAGTGATGTACAAGGCCTTCATTAATGAGTTCAAGAAGTTAAACGCTAGAATGGACGGAATGGAGGAGAAATTTGAAGTGAGTGCATCTAATAATTCTAGGAGGACAGCTAGGAGAGGTAGATGGACTGATGAAAATGTAAGGGCTGACATAGAAGACTTAGATGAAGAAGAGACAAGTGGGAGATTAGATGGGAATTTAGGTAACATTAAGCTTAAGATTCCTCCATTTAAAGGTAGAAACAATGCTGAAGAGTACCTAGAATGGGAAAGGAAGGTTGAAATGATCTTTGAGTGTAATAGGTATTCTGAGGAGAAGAAAGTGAAGATAGCAGCTGTGGAGTTTACAGATTATGCCTTATTTTGGTGGGATCAATTGAACTTGAGCAGAAGGAAAGTGGGTAGACGTCCTATTAGTAATTGGGAGGATATGAAGGAGGCCATGAGGAAAAGATTTGTGCCTTCACATTACTTTAGGGAGCTACATCAGAAGTTGCATAGGTTAGTGCAAGGGGGTAGGTCAGTAGAGGACTACCATAAAGAAATGGAAATGTGCATGGTTAGAGCTAACATTGAGGAAGATGAAGAGGTAACCACGGCTCGGTTTTTAGGTGGATTGAATAAGGAGATTGCTGATGTCATTGACCTTCATAGATATGACTCCATGGAGGAAATGTTGAATATGGCAATGAAAATTGAGAAACAGAAGAAGAGTAGGAGCTTCAACCGAATCAGCAACAACTCAAGGGATAGTTTGGGATCTAGATGGACCAAAGGGGAGGATAGAAGAGACTTTAGGGGATCCAAACCTTATGGGGCAGATTCGGGTTCCAAAGATGTAAGGGCTGTCCAATCACCATCTAAGGTTGTAAAAGGTAACCCTAATACTCCAACTCCTAGTACAGAGATTAAATGCTTTAAATGCTTGGGGAAGGGGCATATGGCACGTGATTGTCCTAATAAAAGGGTGATAATAGCTAGGGATGATGGGGAAATTGTTTCTGAATCAGACCGTAGTGAAGATGAGATGCCACCTTTGGAAGATTGTAGTGATTGTGATAGTGAGGGAGAGTTATTGGTTGCTGAAAGTGGGAAATCTTTAGTGGCTAGGCGAGCTTTGAATTTGAATGTTAAGGAAGAGAGCCTAGAACAAAGAGAAAACATATTTCACACTAAGTGTTTAATTAATGGAAGGGTGTGCACACTTATTGTTGATGGAGGTAGTTGCACCAATGTAGCTAGTGTGAATATGGTTGATAAGCTGAATTTGGTATGTGAAAAGCATCCTAGACCGTATAAACTACAATGGTTGAATGACAGTGGGGAGGTCAAGGTAACAAGGCAAGTAAGAGTGCCATTTTCTATTGGGAGGTATAAGGATGAGGTGGTTTGTGATGTGGTACCTATGCAGGCAGGCCATTTACTTTTGGGAAGGCCTTGGCAATTTGATAGACATGTTTTGCATAATGGGTACACTAACCGTTATTCTTTTTCTTATGAAGGTACAAAAGTGACTTTGACACCGTTATCTCCTAAAGAAGTGTTTGAAGATCAGAAGAAATTAGTTGAGAGGGAGAGAGAGGCTTCGGCCAAGAGAGAAGAGGGGAGTGAAATTAAGAGAGAAAAAGAAAGAAAAGGGGGAAAAGAGGCCAGAAAAGAAACAAAACAAATAAATGGCCCATTGGTGAGTGAAAACAAGAAAGATGGGAGACAAAAACAGAATTTTTATGTAAGGGCAAGAGAGGTTAAGAGTGCTTTAGAAATAGGGCAGCCATTGATCCTTATAACTTACAAAGAGATTTTGTTTTCTGACACTGACATTGACCATGAATCTTTGCCTTCTAGTTTTGTGTCTTTGTTGCAGGAATATTCAGATGTCTTTCCTGATGAGCTGCCAGATGGATTACCACCTTTGAGAGGGATAGAACATCAGATTGACTTTGTACCTGGATCAATCATTCCTAACCGACCAGCCTATAGAAGCAATCCTAAGGAAACGAAGGAAATGCAAAGGCAAGTGGAAGAACTCATGGAGAAGGGTTTGGTTCCTTGGTGAGAACATTGGATGTGTGGCAGCATTACCTCCTACCCAAGGAGTTTGTTATTCACACCGATCATGAGTCCCTCAAACACTTAAAGGGACAAGGTAAGTTGAATAAAATGCATGCTAAATGGGTTGAATTTATTGAAACATTTCCCTATGTTATTCAATATAAGCATGGAAAGGACAATATTGTTGCTGATGCATTATCAAGAAGATATGCCTTGAATTCTACACTTAGTTCTAAGTTGTTAGGATTTGAGCATATTAAGGAACTATATGATGGTGATTCTGATTTTGGTAATGTGTATCATGCATGTGAACATAAAGTCTTAGATAAATTCTATAGACATGATGGATTTTTATTTCAGGGTAGCAAGCTTTGTTTACCTAAATGTTCTATGCGTGACTTGCTTGTATTAGAATCTCATTGTGGGGGATTGATGGGACATTTTGGGGTACATAAGACCTATGACGTGTTGAATGAGCATTTCTTTTGGCCACGCATGCGAAAAGATGTCGAAAAGGTGTGTAATGCATGTGTTGCATGTAAACAAGCTAAGTCTAAATCTATGCCTCATGGATTGTATATGCCTTTACCTGTACCTAGTTCTCCTTGGACTAACATTTCCATGGATTTTGTGCTTGGTTTGCCTAGGACAAAATGTGGTAGGGATAGTATTTTTGTTGTGGTAGATAGGTTTAGTAAAATGGCTCATTTTATTGCATGTCATAAATGTGATGATGCCGTGCATGTTGCTGATCTATTCTTTAAGGAAGTTGTCCGTTTCCATGGTATTCCACACACCATAGTTTCAGATAGGGACACAAAGTTCCTTTCACATTTTTGGCGTGTTTTATGGGGTAAGTTAGGAACAAAGTTATTGTTTTCTACTACTTGTCACCCTCAAACTGATGGGCAAACAGAAGTTGTGAATAGATCTTTGGGGACTTTATTACGTGCTATTGTGGGTAAGAATCTTAAAACTTGGGAAGATTGTTTGCCTTTTATTGAATTTGCTTATAATCGAAGTATCCATTCTTTCACTGGTTTTTCACCATTTGTGCTTGTTTATGGTTTTAACCCACTAACTGTGCTTGATCTTTGTCCTTTACCTTTACATGAGCTTTCGAGTTTGGATGGTAGTAGGAAAGCAGATATGGTGAAATCGTTGCATTAGAAAGCACGGGCAAGCATTGAGAAGAAAAATAGGCAATATGCAGATAAAGTAAATAGGGGAAGGAAACAAGTGGTGTTTACCCCTGGAGATTGGGTTTGGGTACATTTCAGAAAAGAGAGGTTTCCAAACCAAAGGAAGAGTAAGCTAGGTGCACGTGGTGATGGTCCTTTTCAAGTCTTGGAGCGCATCAACGATAATGCTTGTAAAATAGACTTGCCAGGTGAGTATGGTGTTTCAGCTACATTTAATGTTTCTGACCTTTCTCCTTTTGATGTGGATTCAGATTTGAGGACAAATCTTTTTGAGGAGGGAGGGAATGATATGGATTAACCAACCACTAAGGACCCTTTGAAGATGCCAAGTGGTCCACTCATAAGAGGGCGAGCTAAGAAGCTGAAGATGGCTATGACAACCTATGTGCAAGGCTTTGTTACTCAAGAACTACATGAAGATGCCTTTAAGAAGTGTTATAAAGAGCTTGAAGGAGGCTTTCACAAAGTACTTAGCCTTTTGGAAGCTTCTAGTGAAATTGGGCCAACTTAAGTCATTTTTGAGTTTATTCTACTTTGGGCTTTAATTGTACAAGTGGTTAGGCTAAAGTTGGGCTTATCTCTTCTAAAGAGTTGGGCCAAAATAACTAAATAAGGCTTACAAAACATGAGGGGGCCGGATTTTAAAGGGGAGAGCTGAATTTGTTTAGCTTTATGCCTACATTTGTGAACTTAGGGTCCTAAATTTTAGGAATGGGTTTTATTTGATAAATACTTATTATTTTGGGATATCATTGAATAGAGTTTGATGGAGAAACAATAGGATGAATTTATCTTGAGTGAGTTAGCCAAATTCCACTTATAGCCAAAATTGAGTCTACATTAATTTTCCTTAGGATAATCATTAGCTTTTAGGATTATTTTCGGATTGTATTTATCTGTATTTATTCATGTACTTAGTCCATATTGTGGCCAAATACATGTAGATAAATGTTAGGAATTATCTTTGTTATTTATTTTATTAATTATCTTTTAAAGTTAGTGTTTGATTATAACTCCTCTAGGGAGGGGTGGCTGCCTAGCCTATATAAAGGACTGAATTTCTTCATTTGTACTTTACATTTTGCATATCTTATGATTAATGAATTTTCATTGAATGAATTTGTGAGAGTTAATTTCTATTGATTCTTGCTATTGTATGAAGAATTAGACTTAGGCAATTTGCATGGTTAATGTATGCTTGATTCTTATTCTTCTTACTTTCTAAATCAATCTATTATAAGCGTTTCCATTCAATCTTGTTTGGGGGTTCTTTAGATTGGGGGTTTATTCACTTGTTTATGATCAATATTCATGGTATGTTGGCGTTCTAGTTTACATATAGGCTGGGGTTCTGATGCGTGCACAGGGGGCTCAACATTTCAAGATTATAAACAATGGAAGTTCATATTCATGGAGATCAAATTTGGAGAAGTTGAAGAAGGCTTGAAGGATGTCCGTGGGCCAAATTTATGAAGAAGCCAAATTGAAGATGGACATGTGCTAGTCATGTGACAACTTAACATGTGCAGGTCATGTGACACTTGACATGTGCCGATTATGTGACCTTGACATGTGCTATGCATGTGAGCCAGAGCATATGCAATGCATGTACTAATTGGTGGATTAAGGGGCTGATTTATTTGGGCTTTTAGTTTAGGCTTTTATTTATTATTTTTATTTGATTATTTGTAATATGATAGGCCTTAACTTATTCTTTTGGGCTTATTTAAGTGAGATGGGCTTTAATTAGCTTGGGCTCATTTAATTAGTTCTTTTTAGGCTTTTTGGGCTGAATTTTAAGTTAATTAGTGTGGGCTTTAGTTATCTTGATGTAAGGCCCATGTTTTAAGGCCTATTTGATTAATTAGGGTTTTTATTAGCTTAAGTAGTATAAATACTCCTCAAAAACGAATTTGTAATTCAGACTTGGAGATTATGATATTTTGAGACTCTTATTTGGCTTGGCCAAATTCTTCATTGGAGAGGATTGTTTGTCTTCTTCTTTTGCATCAAGAACTTTAATTCTTATCAAGGTATTTACTTTGTGGCGAATTCTGTTCTTGTGTTTTTAAATCAATCTATTATAAGCGTTTCCATTCACATAGTTGTTTGGGGGTTCTTTAGATTGGGGGTTTATTCTTGTTCATGTTCATGCCATATTGTATGTTCAAGGGGTTTCGGGTTCTTTAGCCTTGGGGTTCCGCATCATTTGGTATCAGAGCTTGGATTTGGATTAAATTCTTATTTATCCATGTTTGTTTGCTGTTTTTATTCATTAATTTTCAGTTTATGTGATTCCTAAAATTTAGGAACCCTTGTTCATCATAGGGGCCGAAAATTTAGGAGCCTTGTTTTAGGCTGAATTCTTTGTTATTTGATCTTAAAGTTTAGGTTGTTTGCTATTCTAGTTGTTAAAAATAAAAATATAAAAAAAAAAAAGAAAAGAAAAAGTTGTTGGCGGCTAGAAAAGAAAAGTATACAAATTAGGGTTGTTGAATTAGTTTGGGCGTGAATTACATTGAATTAAACCTATTGGGCAGATTTGGAGTTGGATAATTATTTGGGTTTGATTTAAACCTATTGGGCCAGATTTGGAGTTGGATAATTATTTGGGTTTGATTTAACCCTATTGGGCCAGATTTGGAGTTGGATAATTATTTGGGTTTAACTTGAACCTATTAGGCTGAATTGGGTTTCCATATCTTGAACTAATTAAGACATAGTGGATAAGTTATTTTGTCTTAGTCTAGACATTTGGGTTTCCTTATTTGATCTTATTAAGACATATTGGTTTAAACTTTGTCTTATTTTGGACAATCATTTGGGTTTCCTAATCTTGATTCAGTTTGGACATATTGTTGCTTCCTTTTCATTTTGTCTTAGTGTGTTAACCCATATTGTATCAAATTGAAACATTTGGGAGATTTCAATTTTCGCAATCTTGCATTAGTTTTGTCATTTCTTTCATTCTTAAGTTTCCATTTTTGGTGTCTTTGTGTTTTTGCTTCCGATTACACTATAATTAACAATTTGATTCTTGTTAGTTAAATTTATACAATTCGGACAGCATACATATCTTCACCTTGTATGCTCATTTCAACGTTCTTCATTTTGGTCTTTTGCTTCTAGTTTTGTGCCTATCTTCTTGTTAAGTATTTTCATTGCATTCTTTTACTATAATTTGCTGCTTGTAAACTATTTTGACTTGAGTTTGAGTTCTGAAGTGCAACTGAAGACAGCAAGCCTGAGTGGTAAAAGGCTTGAGAGTGTGAGCTTAAAAGAGGGTAAAAGCCAAATTTGAGCGAAACACGAGTGGAGTGTCACCTCTTTGAGTGTAAACACGTGAGGGAGTGTAGTGAGGCTGTTTTATTTAACATCTTTTGCAGGTAAAGCACCATGACTGACGAATCCAGTAAGAAAGAGATGTCTATAGAACAGGTTGTGTTTGCTATACAAGCAATACAAGGTACTATTGAAAATTTGTTGAGAGAAAGGGTGGACGTTAAAGAGAGGTTGGATAAATTAGAAGGGGGAACATCCAACAACTCAAGGAGGACAGCTAGGAGGGGAAGATGGATTAATGAGCGAAAGGAGGTTGATCAAGGCGAATGGGATGAAGATGATGAAGTTCAATCCGTGAGGGGTAGAGTGAGAAGAGAAGATAAAGTGGACAGCAACATCAATGCCATCAAGATGAACATCCCATCCTTTAAAGGTAGGAATGATGCTGAAGTGTATTTAGAATGGGAAAGGAAGGTGGATATGATTTTTGCTTGTCATAACTATTCTGAAGACAAGAAAGTAAGGATAGCAGCAGTGGAGTTTAGTGATTATGTGCTGGTTTGGTGGAATGAGTTAGTTAAGAGTGGAAGGAGGAATGGGGATCCACCTATCTCTACCTGGGAAGAAATGAAGAGAGTAATGAAGAGGAGGTTTGTACCATCCTACTACTATAGAGAGTTGCACCAGCAATTACATAGGCTCACTCAAGGACCTAGAACAGTGGAGGATTATCACAAGGAAATGGAAATGCTCATGATTAAAGCCAATATAGAAGAGGAAGAAGAGGTTACTATGGCTCGGTTCATGGGAGGTTTGAATAGGGAAATTGCTGATGTGGTGGACTTACAACATTATGGAGTAATGGAGGACCTAGTAAATATTGCCATGAAAGTGGAGAGACAACAAAAGCAAAGGAGGGCAGCAAGGTCATTTTCGAATTCTAGCAATAAATGGAATTCGAAATGGAGTAAAAATGAAGATGTTAAAAATATGGAATTGCAGTTTAAACAACTTTCTGGACTACTAAGTACGTATATGAAACAAGAGGAAAGAAGGAAAGAAGAGGAAGTTATTGTCAAAGAAATTATTTGTGAAGCTGAAAGAGATGCTTTAGATTTATATACTGATGAGGTTGTAAATGAGGAGGATATAAGTGAAAGTAATGATGTTGTCGACTGTGTGAGTGAAAATGAAGAAGATTGTGAAAAGGAAGATGTTTGTTTAGTTGAGATGGAAGATCAGCATGTTATGATTGATCCTATAGTGCTTAAGGAGGCTGAGTTGAACATGGAGAAAGAAGAGAACCATGATCAGAACGAAATGGTTGTATTGAATAATCATGTTTTTCCTAGTGTTTTTGTTAAATTGCAGGAACATGATGACTCCTCATATGAAGAAGCATTCATTTTATTTCCACCAGTTCAAAAGATAGTATATGAAGAAGAATTCATTCTACAAGTTTCAATTCCCAACTTAAACAAGACAAAGATTCAAGGACGAATCTTTTCTAAAGAGGGAGGGAATGATGCGTGCACAGGGGGGTCAACATTTCAAGATTATAAACAATGGAAGTTCATATTCATGGAGATCAAATTTGGAGAAGTTGAAGAAGGCTTGAAGGAAGTCCGTGGGCCAAATTTATGAAGAAGCCAAATTGAAGATGGACATGTGCTAGTCATGTGACAACTTAACATGTGCAGGTCATGTGACACTTGACATGTGCCGATCATGTGACCTTGACATGTGCTATGCATGTGAGCCAGAGCATATGCAATGCATGTGCTAATTGGTGGATTAAGGGGCTGATTTATTTGGGCTTTTAGTTTAGGCTTTTATTTATTATTTTTATTTGATTATTTGTAATATGATAGGCCTTAACTTATTCTTTTGGGCTTATTTAAGTGAGATGGGCTTTAATTAGCTTGGGCTCATTTAATTAGTTCTTTTTAGGCTTTTTGGGCTGAATTTTAAGTTAATTAGTGTGGGCTTTAGTTATCTTGATGTAAGGCCCATGTTTTAAGGCCTATTTGATTAATTAGGGTTTTTATTAGCTTAAGTGAGTATAAATACTCCTCAAAAACGAATTTGTAATTCAGACTTGGAGATTATGATATTTTGAGACTCTTATTTGGCTTGGCCAAATTCTTCATTGGAGAGGATTGTTTGTCTTCTTCTTTTGCATCAAGAACTTTAATTCTTATCAAGGTATTTACTTTGTGGCGAATTCTGTTCTTGTGTTTTTAAATCAATCTATTATAAGCGTTTCCATTCACATAGTTGTTTGGGGGTTCTTTAGATTGGGGGTTTATTCTTGTTCATGTTCATGCCATATTGTATGTTCAAGGGGTTTCGGGTTCTTTAGCCTTGGGGTTCCGCATCAATTGGTATCAGAGCTTAGGCTAAGTGATAAATTCTTAACTATCCTTTAATTTTTTCTTCTTGAAATTATTTCTTTTTTTTTGGCCGAATAGGACTTTGCATCTAGGTCCTTATTTGGTTCTTGCTCAATTGTGTTAAATTACCTATCTCAGGTATTTGATCATTAGTTGTGTGATTTACGTTTGAAAAAAAAAAAGAAAACTTATATACATGTAAAAAAAATCTAGAAATTATCTTGTGTTCAATTCGGGTCCTATTATCTTGTTAAGTTCAAATTTGATTAATTAAGCTAGAACTTCCATAATTGTTTTGATTTCTTCAAAGATCAAGTTAAGTACTCGTTGTTTTTGGATTTTGGGTTATATTATTGCATGCTTTCTTTGATTTTCTTTTTGTTGAGTCTATATAAAATCTGTTTAAACTAATCACTAGGGTTAGTTAAACATCGCATTTAAGTGCATCCGTCTTGTCTATTCTTTTCATTCTAAGTTATCAATTTGTGTGTCTAAACTGTTTTTGGCTCCAAATACACTAGTTTAACACATTGTACATTGTTGAACATCTTTATACACTAAAGCGCACGAAATTTATCTCTTGTGTGCTAATTTTTAAGTTTGTTCAATTTTGGTCAATTTGCCTCTAGAATTAGTACTCGTTTATGTTCTTGTTAAGTATTCATTATTTCCAAATTAAACTACTTAATTGTGCATATTTGTTTGAGTTTGTCTCTGAAGTACAATTGCGAGAAATTAATTCGTGAGTTGAGAGACAAACACGCGAGGTAGTGTTTTGTGAGGTTTCTTTTTTTTCCTTCTAATGATTATTTGCAGCTTATAAATCGTGTCAAGAAGGGAAAGAACAGATACAATGCATGAGGAGGAGGATGGACGTGTGCTTGATGTGAAAATAATGTATAAAACATTCATGAGTGAGGTTAAGAAGTTGAATTCTAGGATGGATCGAGCGGAGGAGATAATTGATAAGTCTACTAGAATTCAAAACCGACGTAGATCAATTAACACTCATAGTAAAAATGAAGATTCTAAAGATATGGAATTGCAATTTAAACAACTTTCTAGACTATTAAGTACGTCTATGAGACAAGAGAAAAGAAAGAAAGAGGAAGTTGTAGTAGAAGAGATTATTTGTGAAGCTGAAAGAGATACCATAGATTTGTATGACAACGAGGTTGTGAGTGAGGAAGGAATAAGTGTAAGTGAAGATGTTATTGCCTTGAGTGAAAAGGAAGAAGATTGTGAAAGGGAAAAAGATTGTGTAATAGAGATGAAAGATCAACATGTTATGATTGATCATATAATGCTTAAGGAGGTTGAATTGAACATGGAAAAAGAAGAGAATCATAATCAGAATGAAATGGTTGTACTGACTAACAATATTTTTCCGAGTTTTCATGTTAACTTGCAGGATCATGATGAGTTCTTTCCTCAAGAAGCATTCATTTTATTTCCATCTGTTCACAAGATCATCTATGAAGATCAATTTATTCCACAAGTTTCCATTCCCAATTTGAATAAGACGAAGATTCGAGGAATAATCTTTTCTAAAGAGGGAGGGGATGATATGAGCACAACCAAGCATAATGGCAACAAGAAGCTTAAAGAAGTCCTACAAGCATTCATGAGACCTTATGTGGAGAAGATGCAAGTTCAGGAGGGGAAAGAAGCTAAATTGGGCTATGAAGACAAGTTGTGGCTGAATGGTACAAATGGGCCTTCAAGCTATTTTGTTTAGCTTCGATTCTTGTAATGACATATAATTAAATCTATTTGGGCAGCCTAGTACCTTAGAAAACATTTTGGGCTTATTTAATTAGGTTTGTTTTATTTTTGGGCTTATTTGAGTGTTTTGGGTAGTTTAAGTGGTTAGGCTAAAGTTGGGCTTATCTCTTCTAAAGAGTTGGGCCAAAATAACTAAAAAGGCTTAGAAAACATGAGGGGGCCGGATTTTAAAGGGGAGAGCTGAATTTGGATGGGTTTGAGTCAAATTTAGCTTTATGCCTACATTGGTGAACTTAGGGTCCTAAATTTTAGGAATGGGTTTTATTTGATAAATACTTATTATTTTGGGATATTATTGAATAGAGTTTGATGGAGAAACAATAGGATGAATTTATCTTGAGTGAGTTAGCCAAATTCCACTTATAGCCAAAATTGAGTCTACATTCATTTTCCTTAGGATAATCATTAGCTTTTAGGATTATTTTCAGATTGTATTTATCTTTATTTATTCATGTACTTAGTCCATATTGTGGCCAAATACATGTAGATAAATGTTAGGAATTATCTTTGTTATTTATTTTATTAATTATCTTTTAGAGTTAGTGTTTGATTATAACTCCTCTAGGGAGGGGTGGCTGCCTAGCCTATATAAAGGGCTGAATTTCTTCATTTGTACTTTACATTTTGCATATCTTATGATTAATGAATTTTCATTGACTGAATTTGTGAGAGTTAATTTCTATTGATTCTTGCTATTGTATGAAGAATTAGACTTAGGCAATTTGCATGGTTAATGTATGCTTGATTCTTATTCTTCTTACTTTCTAAATCAATCTATTATAAGCGTTTCCATTCAATCTTGTTTGGGGGTTCTTTAGATTGGGGGTTTATTCACTTGTTTATGATCAATATTCATGGTATGTTGGCATTCTAGTTTACATATAGGCTGGGGTTCCGCATCAATTGGTATCAGAGCTTAGGCTAAGTGATAAATTCTTAACTATCCTTTAATTTTTTCTTCTTTAAATTATTTCTTTTTTTTTGGCCGAATAGGACTTTGCATCTAGGTCCTTATTTGGTTCTTGCTCAATTGTGTTAAATTACCTATCTCAGGTATTTGATCATTAGTTGTGTGATTTACGTTTGAAAAAAAAAATCTAGAAATTATCTTGTGTTCAATTTGGGTCCTATTATCTTGTTAAGTTCAAATTTGATTAATTAAGCTAGAACTTCCATAATTGGTTTGATTTCTTCAAAGATCAAGTTAAGTACTCGTTGTTTTGGATTTTGGGTTATATTATTGCATGCTTTCTTTGATTTCCTTTTTGTTGAGTCTATATAAAATCTGCTTAAACTAATCACTAGGGTTAGTTAAACATCGCATTTAAGTGCATCCGTCTTGTCTATTCTTTTCATTCTAAGTTATCAATTTGTGTGTCTAAACTGTTTTTGGCTCCAAATACACTAGTTTAACATATTGTACATTGTTGAACATCTTTATACACTAAAGCGCACGAAATTTATCTCTTGTGTGCTAATTTTTAAGTTTGTTCAATTCTACAGCTACAATCTTCACCTTCTTTTCCTCTGAATATCTATTGCATTCAAAGATCATCTCTACCTTTCTCTCCCACTCCAAGTACTCTTCTGCACTATTTCTGCCTTTGAACGGAGGAATCTTGAGTTTGATGTTGCCCAAGTTCCCATCTATCCTTGCACTAGTTTCCTTCTCCTCCTCATCATCAAAATCATTCTCCACATGTCCTTGAATAATTCTTCCTCTCCTTGCTGCCCTTCTAGGTGCATTAGATATACTTCCTTCAAGTCTCTCTTCCACTCCATCCATTCTAAGAGACAACTTCCGAATCTCACTAATGAACGCTTGATATAGCATCTTGTTATCTGGTGCATGATAACCTTGGGATATTCCCTTCCCACTAGTTTCTTCAGTCATGATGTATTACCTGCAAAAATTGTTAGATAAAAACCTCACAAGCACTCCCTCACGTGTTTACACTCGAAGAATGTCACTCCTCTCGTGTTTCACACAATTAAGGCTTTTACCCTCTTAATGTCCTCACACTCTCTTGCCTTTTTCCACTCAAGCTTGCAACTTTAAAATTGCACTTCAGAAATCAATCCGCAAATCAACAATCTTGAGCGCGTTTAAGAAAGCAAAGAAAACAAATACTAACAATAAAAAGAAAGCTCAAAACTAGAAAAGAAGACACTAGACACAATGGAGGTGATACACGGTCAAGAGTGGTGTACCACTTGATTATATCCAAATTAGAGTATTAGAACAAGCAAATATACTCTAATAAGGAACAAGAATTAAGAAAAATGACAATTTGGACAAAATGTATGAATTTGATGCACTACAAAGTAAACCAAATATAGAACCTAGATATTCTACCCAGCAAAGCAAGAAATCAACAAAAAGACAAAACTGAACTAAATAAAGTAGTTTGCATGCAAGACAATTCAATTTAGAGCCACAATAATGAATAGGCCGAATGGTGTATCAAGCTCTAATTAATGTGTCAAGTTGTGTGCAAAATGATACCAAAATGGTAGAAAAATGATACCAAAATGGTAGAAAAATGATGGCAAAATGATACCAAAATGATAGCAAAATGATAGGAAAATGATAGCAAATGGTAGAAAAATGATGGCACAAATGATCAAAAATGATTCCAAAAAATGGTGGAACAAATGGATAAGATATGATAAAATGGCAGCTCAAATGGATAAGAAATGAAACAAAAATGGCAGCTCAAATGGATAATAAATGATATAAACAATGGCAACTCAATTGGATAAGAAATGAAACAAAAATGGCAGCTCAAATGGATAAGAAATGAAACAAAAATGGCAGCTCAAATGGATAATAAATGATATAAACAATGGCAACTCAATTGGATAAGAAATGAAACAAAAATGGCAGCTCAAATGGATAATAAATGATATAAAAAATGGCAACTCAAATGGATAAGAAATGGATAACACAAATGGATAAGAAATGGATAACACAAATGGTGGATCAATGATTGCAAAGTAAATCCTTGATTAAGTAGGATTAGGATTATAATTCCAATTCTGTTATGGATTAGGATTCTTGAAAACCTAAACCCAAAGAAATAAGGATTAATTTTCCTAGCCCTTAAAGGATTCCTAATTCACCAAGCAATATGGATTAATTTTCTCCCACCTATTATAGGATTTGGATTTGCCCTTTGCTATATAAACCCTCCTTGGCCAAATTGCTCCCTACCCTTTTCTCCTCCTATATTCCTTTCTTTCACGTTTTTTTTTCTCTTCTTTTCTCTGTTTCTTCTATTCTTTTCTTTTGTATATTTTTCTTTCTTTTCTTCTTGCTGTTTATTGTTTTTAATAAATTTCAGCAATCAAATCAAAACAAACTCCTACAAGGTTCGGATTTCTAAACCCAAAGATGTTCTACTTCTTTTTTTTTCTTCTCTTTTTTTTTTTATAATTGCAGCAAACAAACTATAACTTCTACTCCCAAAATTCAGATCTCAAGCCAAGGATAATCAATGTTTCGGTTCAAGGCAAAAATCAGAATCTCAAGGCAAAAAAAAAGTAAATAAAACAAAGGCTAAGAAAAGGCTAATTTAACACACACAAAAAAAATCAGAAACTTGATGAAACCAAATTCGGTACAAACATAAAAGAATCAAGAAAAAGAAAACACAACCCTAACACTAAGATAAATAGGAATTTACCTTACTTTGGCTCTGATACCAAATGATGCGAAACCCAATAGCTAACAAGCTACAAACCCACACATACAAGATGGTTAGCAAAGAAACAAAGAGATAAAATCCCTCCCTATTGAACCCCCAATCAACCTGTGATTGAAAACGCAAATAATCGGGAATTAAAGAACCTGAAAAACGCCACAATCAAATAATTGATAAGTTAATCAAATTCTTCTTACAATAGAAAAGAAAAGCAAGCAAATCTCACAAATCTAATCTATTAGAATTTTGGCAAAGCCAAGAAAAGAGGATAGCCTCCAATGTTTAATAATTCCAATCTCCCAATACAAATTCGTTTTTGAGGAGTATTTATACTCCTTTAAGCTAATAAAAACCCTAATTAATCAAATAGGCCTTTAAACATAGGCCTTACACCAAGATAACTAAAGCCCACACTAATTAACTTAAAATACAGCCCAAAAAGCCTAAAAGGAACTAATTAAATGAGCCCAAGCTAATTAAAGTCCATCTCACTTAAATAAGCCCAAAATAATAAGTTAAGGCCTAATATATTACAAATAATCAAATAAAAATAATAAATAAAAGCCTAATTAAAAGCCCAAACCAAAACAGCCCCTTAAGTCCATTAATAAGCACATGCAATGCACATGTAAGGTGTCACATGATGTGCACATGCATTGACACATGCATAGCACATGACATGGCACATGTCTAGCACATGTCAAAGCACATGGAAATTTGATCTCCATGAATCCGAACTTGCAATATTTATAATCTTGCAATGTTAACCCCCCTGTGCACACTTATTGTTGATGGAGGTAGTTGCACCAATGTAGCTAGTGTGAATATGGTTGATAAACTGAATTTGGTATGTGAAAAGCATCCTAGACCTTATAAATTACAATGGTTGAATGACAGTGGGGAGGTCAAGGTAACAAGGCAAGTAAGAGTGCCATTTTCTATTGGGAGGTATAAGGATGAGGTGGTTTGTGATGTGGTACCTATGCAGGCAGGCCATTTACTTTTGGGAAGGCCTTGGCAATTTGATAGACAAGTGGTGCATAATGGGTACACTAACCGTTATTCTTTTTCTTATGAAGGTACAAAAGTGACTTTGACACCGTTATCTCCTAAAGAAGTGTTTGAAGATTAAAAGAAATTAGTTGAGAGGGAGAGAGAGGCTTTGGCCAAGAGAGAAGAGGTGAGTGAAATTAAGAGAGAAAAAGAAAGAAAAGGGGGGAAAAGAGGCCAGAAAAGAAACAAAACAAATAAATGGCCCATTGGTGAATGAAAACAAGAAAGGTGGGAGACAAAAACAGAATTTTTATGTAAGGGCAAGAGAGGTTAAGAGTGCTTTAGCAATAGGGCAGCCATTGATCCTTGTAACTTACAGAGAGATTTTGTTTTCTGACACTGACATTGACCATGAATCTTTGCCTTCTAGTTTTGTGTCTTTGTTGCAGGAATATTCAGATGTCTTTCCTGATGAGCTACCAGATGGATTACCACCTTTGAGAGGGATAGAACATCAGATTGACTTTATACCTGGATCAACCATTCCTAACCGACCAGCCTATAGAAGCAATCCTAACGAAATGAAGGAAATGCAAAGGCAAGTGGAAGAACTCATGGAGAAGGGTTTGGTTAGGGAGAGTATGAGTCCTTGCGCAATACCCGTTCTATTGGTGCCTAAGAAGGATGGAACTTGGAGGATGTGTGTTGATTGCCGTGCGGTCAACAAAATCACTGTAAAGTATCGACATCCCATTCCTAGGCTAGATGATATGTTGGATGAATTGTGTGGTGCTTTGTATTTTACTAAGATAGATTTAATGAGTGGATATCATCAAATAAGAATGAAACCTGGTGATGAATGGAAAACAGCTTTCAAAACTAAATATGGTTTGTATGAGTGGTTAGTCATGCCATTTGGGCTATCTAATGCCCCTAGCACATTTATGAGACTTATGAACCATGTATTGCGTGCATATTTAGGAAAGTTTGTTGTTGTTTACTTTGATGATATACTCATTTACAGCAAGTCTTTTGAGGAACATATTGAGCATGTTAAGTTAGTTTTGCAAACCTTGAGGAATGAAAAGTTGTATGCTAAACTTAAGAAGTGCACATTTTGTATAGATAGACTTGTTTTTCTTGGTTTTGTAGTGAGTGCATAGGGTATTGAAGTAGATGAAGAGAAAGTGAAGGCAATTAGAGATTGGCCCACGCCTAAGTCCATTTCGGATGTGAGGAGCTTTCATGGCTTAGCGAGCTTTTATAGGCGATCTGTGCAGGATTTCTCTTCTATTGCTGCACCACTTACAGAAATAATTAAAAAGGAAGTTGGGTTTAAGTGGGGAGAAGCACAGCAAAAGGCTTTTGAAAGTTGAAAGGGAAGTTATGTTCTGCTCCTATTTTATCTTTGCCTAATTTTGATAAGACTTTTGAAATTGAGTGTGATGCTTCTGGTGTAGGTATTGGGGTTGTTCTAATGCAAGAAAAGAAACCAGTAGCATATTTTAGTGAGAAGCTTCATGGAGCCCAACTCAATTATTCAACCTATGACAGGAGCTTTATGCCTTGGTGAGAACATTGGATGTGTGGCAGCATTACCTCCTACCCAAGGAGTTTGTTATTCACACCGATCATGAGTCCCTCAAACACTTAAAGGGACAAGGTAAGTTGAATAAAAGGCATGCTAAATGGGTTGAATTTATTGAAACATTTCCCTATGTTATTCAATATAAGCATGGAAAGGACAATATTGTTGCTGATGCATTATCAAGAAGATATGCCTTGATTTCTACACTTAGTTCTAAGTTGTTAGGATTTGAGCATATTAAGGAACTATATGATGGTGATTCTGATTTTGGTAATGTGTATCATGCATGTGAACATAAAGCCTTAGATAAATTCTATAGACATGATGGATTTTTATTTTAGGGCAGCAAGCTTTGTTTACCTAAATGTTCTATGCGTGACTTGCTTGTATTAGAATCTCATTGTGGGGGATTGATGGGACATTTTGGGGTACATAAGACCTATGACGTGTGATGCGGAACCCAATAGCTAACGAGCTACAAACCCACACATACGATTTGAATAGCAAACCAAAATCAGACAAACACCCTCCCTATTGAACCCCCAATCAACCTGTGACTGAAAACGCAAATAATCGGGAAACAAAGAACTGAAAAACGCCACAATCAAACGATTGATAAGTTAATCAAATTCTTCATGCAATAGAAAAGAAAGCAATTCACTCTCTTAATCTAAGCAAATAAATTCGGCTATGCCAAGAATATCATTCAAAAATCTCTCTTTACAGTCTATAATAGCCTATTTATATGGTGGCTAACCCTAGCTAGCAAAATAACATAAAGAAAACCCTAATGAGGCCTTAAACTAAGCTAGGCCGAATTGTCCATGGGCTTTACAAGATAAATTAAGCCCAAACTAAAGAATTAAACACACTTAAAATAAGCCCAAAAGAAAGACTAATTAAAAACCCAAAATAACTAAACTAAATCCAAACTAAAAGCCCAATTCGTTTAGCCCATTAAGTCATTAAATAAATGAGTCATGTGACTTTTAAATGAAGCACATGACTTGTACAAATAAAGCCCAAAGTAGTATAAACCCAAAAATGACTTAAATTGGCCCAAAAATGGCTTAAGTTGGCCCAATTTCACTAGAAGCTTCCAAAAGGCTAAGTACTTTGTGAAAGCCTCCTTCAAGCTCTTTATAACACTTCTTAAATTTGATCTCCATGAATCTGAACTTGCAATATTTATAACGTTGCAATGTTGACCCCCCTATGCACGCATCATTCCCTCTCTCTTTAGAAAAGATTCGTCCTCGAATCTTCGTCTTGTTCAAGTTGGGAATGGAAACTTGGAGAATGAATTCATCTTCATATACGATCTTCTGAACGGGTGGAAATAAAATGAATGCTTCTTCATATGAGGACTCATCATGTTCCTGCAATTTAACAAAAACACTAGGAAAAACATGATTATTCAATACAACCATTTCATTCTGATCATGGTCCTCTCCTTTCTCCATGTTTAACTCAGCCTCCTTAAGCACTACAGGATCAATCATAACATGCTGATCTTCCATCTCAACTAAACAAACATCTTCTTTCTCACTCAAAACAACAACTACTTCACTTCCACTGATTTCTTCTTCACTCACAACCTCATTGTCATACAAATCTATAGCATCTCTTTCAGCTTTACACACAATCTCTTCCATTGCAACTTCCTCTTTCTTTCTTTTCTCCTTTTTCAAACACTTATCTAGCTGTCTAAAGAGTTGTTTAAACCTCAATTCCATATCTTCAGAATCTTTATTGTTGCTCCAGTTTGGCAAAATTTTGTTATTGGAATTTGAGAATGACCTTGCTATCCTCCTTTGTTTCTGTTGCCTCTCCACTTTAATGGCAATGTTCACTAAGTCCTCCATTTTTCCATAATGTTGCAATTCAACTACATCCGCAATTTCTTTATTCAAACCTCCTAGAAACCAAGCCATTATTACCTCTTCCTCCTCTTCTACGTTAGCTTTGATCAATAGCATCTCCATCTCCTTGTGATAATCTTCTACTGATCTAGCTCCTTGCACTAGCCTATGCAACCTCTGATGTAGCTCCCTAAAGTAGTTTGAAGGCACAAATCTTTTCCTCATGGCCTCCTTCATATCCTCCCAACTACTAATAGGACGTCTCCTCATCTTCTTTCTGCTCATATTCAATTGATCCCACCAAAATAAGGCATAATCTGTAAACTCCACAGCTGCTATCTTCACTTTCTTCTCCTCAGAATACCTATTACACTCAAAGATCATTTCAACCTTCCTTTCCCATTCTAGGTACTCTTCAGCACTGTTTCTACCTTTAAATGGAGGAATCTTAAGCTTAATGTTACCTAAATTCCCATCTAATCTCCCACTTGTCTCTTCTTCATCTAAGTCTTTTATGTCAGCCCTTACATTTTCATCAGTCCATCTACCTCTCCTAGCTGTCTTCCTAGAATTATTAGATGCACTCACTTCAAATTTCTCCTCCATCCCGTCCATTCTAGCGTTTAACTTCTTGAACTCATTAATGAAGGCCTTGTACATCACTTTCATATCGGGCATGGCTTCGTCCTCCTCATACATTGTTTCCTTTTCTTCTCTTCTTGACATGATTTGAATTCTGCAAAACAGATGTTAGACAATAACCTCACACACTCCCTCACGTGTTTACACTCAAAGATGCCACTCCTCTCGTGTTTCACTCAATAAGGCTTTTACCCTCTTAATGTACTCACACACTCTGCCTTTTACCACTCTAATTGCAACTTTAAAATTGCACTTCAGAATTCAATTTACAAACCAATAATTTGAGCACGTTTTAGAAAGCAAAGAATAAGTAAGCACTAACAATAAAAAGATAGCTCAAAACTAGAAAAGAAGACACTAGACACAATGAAGGTGGTACACGGACAAGACTGGTATACCACTTGATTATATTTAAATTAGAGTATTAGAACAAGCAAAGATACTCTAACAGTGTAATGGAACAAAAGCAAGCTCAAACAAAGAACTACGCAACAAGAATATAAAAAAAATGACAATTCTGGACAAAATGTATGAATCTGACTCACTACAAAGTAAATCAAATATAGATCCTAGTTATTCTACCCAACAAAGCAAGAAAATAACAAAAAAAATCCTAATTATACTAATTAAGATAGAATGCACTCAAGACAATTCAATTTAGAGCTAAAATGATGATTAGGCCGAATGGTGTATTAAGCTCTAATTAATGTGTCAAGTTGTGTGCAAAATGATGGCAAAATGGTGTAAAAATGATGGCAAAATGGTGCAAAATGGTAGGCAAATGATGGTAAAATGGTGCAAAAATGATAGGCAAATGATGGCAAAAAAATGATACCAAAATGGTGCAAAAATGACAGCAAAAATGGTACTAAAATGTTACCAAAAATGGATAGCAAATGATAGGAAAATGTTACCAAAAATGATAAGCAAATGGTAGCACAAATGAATCCTTATCCGAAGTGGATAATAATAATAATCAAAGGTGGTTTAAGATTAAGTTTTCCTATTCCCAAAACAGATAGGATTAAGTTTTCCTATTCCCAAAACAGATAGGATTAATGTTCTTATTCCCAAAATAGATAGGATTAAGTTTTCCTATTCCCAAAACAGATAGGATTAATTTTCCTATTCCCAAAATAGATAGGATTAATTTTTCCTATCTCTATTATGAAAAGGATTAATTGCTGCCCCTAATCCTCAAGCACTTAGGATTAAGTTTTCCCACCCCTTAAAGGATTTGGATCTTCCCTTATTGCTATATAAACTCCCTTGACCGAATTGCTCCTCTACACTTTTCTCCACACGCAAGATTCTTCTTTATTTCTCTTCTTTCACGTTTTTTTTTTTTTATATGAAATAGATAACAACAGTCTACAACTACCAAACTTCACAAGCCCAAAGTGATCAGAATTCAAATTCGGTTTTCTACCATTTATTTATTTATTTTTTTTTTCAAACGCAAAACTTCAAGGTGGAAAATGGAGGCTTAAACGTCGTTTTTAAGGGCCGAAAATTGCAGTTACGTAGGGCGCAGCCCATGAAACGATTGTAGAGCTCGAAATTCCCTTTCCAGAATGATATTATAATAACAAATCGGACTCCTATATCAAAAGTTATGGCCTTTCGAAGTTTTCTGATTTTTTTTTTTCAAAACAGCAAACTAATCTCTAATCTCCTCCTACAAGGATTCGGATTCAAGCTAAGGATGTTCAAGTTTTCGGTTCAAGGCTATTTCACGAATTCAAGGTAAAGGTAAGAAAAGAAAAAGGCTAATTTAAACACACAAAGAAACACAATTAACTAAGAAACTTAATGCAACCTAATTCGGCATAAACAAAAAGAATTCAAGGAAAAGAAAACGCAAACCTAACACTAAGATAAATAGGAATTTACCTTAACTTTGGCTCTGATACCAAATGATGCGGAACCCAATAGCTAACGAGCTACAAACCCACACATACGATTTGAATAGCAAACCAAAATCAGACAAACACCCTCCCTATTGAACCCCCAATCAACCTGTGACTGAAAACGCAAATAATCGGGAAACAAAGAACTGAAAAACGCCACAATCAAACGATTGATAAGTTAATCAAATTCTTCATGCAATAGAAAAGAAAGCAATTCACTCTCTTAATCTAAGCAAATAAATTCGGCTATGCCAAGAATATCATTCAAAAATCTCTCTTTACAGTCTATAATAGCCTATTTATATGGTGGCTAACCCTAGCTAGCAAAATAACATAAAGAAAACCCTAATGAGGCCTTAAACTAAGCTAGGCCGAATTGTCCATGGGCTTTACAAGATAAATTAAGCCCAAACTAAAGAATTAAACACACTTAAAATAAGCCCAAAAAAAAGACTAATTAAAAACCCAAAATAACTAAACTAAACCCAAACTAAAAGCCCAATTCGTTTAGCCCATTAAGTCATTAAATAAATGAGTCATGTGACTTTTAAATGAAGCACATGACTTGTACAAATAAAGCCCAAAGTAGTATAAACCCAAAAATGACTTAAATTGGCCCAAAAATGGCTTAAGTTGGCCCAATTTCACTAGAAGCTTCCAAAAGGCTAAGTACTTTGTGAAAGCCTCCTTCAAGCTCTTTATAACACTTCTTAAATTTGATCTCCATAAATCTGAACTTGCAATATTTATAACGTTGCAATGTTGACCCCCCTATGCACGCATCAACGTGTTGAATGAGCATTTCTTTTGGCCACGCATGCGAAAAGATGTCGAAAAGGTGTGTAATGCATGTGTTGCATGTAAACAAGCTAAGTCTAAATCTATGCCTCATGGATTGTATATGCCTTTACCTGTACCTAGTTCTCCTTGGACTGACATTTCCATGGATTTTGTGCTTGGTTTGCCTAGGACAAAATGTGGTAGGGATAGTATCTTTGTTGTGGTAGATAGGTTTAGTAAAATGGCTCATTTTATTACATGTCATAAATGTGATGATGCTGTGCATGTTGCTGATCTATTCTTTAAGGAAGTTGTCCGTTTGCATGGTATTCCACACACCATAGTTTCAGATAGGGATACAAAGTTCCTTTCACATTTTTGGTGTGTTTTATGGGGTAAGTTAGGAACAAAGTTATTGTTTTCTACTACTTGTCACCCTCAAACTGATGGGCAAACAGAAGTTGTGAATAGAACTTTGGGGACTTTATTACGTGCTATTGTGGGTAAGAATCTTAAAACTTGGGAAGATTGTTTGCCTTTTATTGAATTTGCTTATAATCGAAGTATCCATTCTTCCACTGGTTTTTCACCAATTGAGCTTGTTTATGGTTTTAACCCACTAACTGTGCTTGATCTTTGTCCTTTACCTTTACATGAGCATTCGAGTTTGGATGGTAGTAGGAAAGCAGATATGGTGAAATCCTTGCATGAGAAAGCACGGGCAAGCATTGAGAAGAAAAACAGGCAATATGCAGATAAAGTAAATAGGGGAAGGAAACAAGTGGTGTTTACCCCTGGAGATTGGGTTTGGGTACATTTCAGAAAAGAGAGGTTTCCAAACCAAAGGAAGAGTAAGCTAGGTGCACGTGGTGATGGTCCTTTTCAAGTCTTGGAGTGCATCAACGATAATGCTTATAAAATAGACTTGCCAGGTGAGTATGGTGTTTCAGCTACATTTAATGTTTCTGACCTTTCTCCTTTTGATGTGGATTCAGAAATCTTTTTGAGGTGGGAGGGAATGATATGGATCAACCAACCACTAAGGACCCTTTAAAGATGCCTAGTGGTCCACTCACAAGAGGGCGAGCTAAGAAGCTGAAGATGGCTATGACAACCTATGTGCAAGGCTTTGTTACTCAAGAACTACATGAAGATGCCTTTAAGAAGTGTTATAAAGAGCTTGAAGGAGGCTTTCACAAAGTACTTAAGCATTTTGGAAGCTTCTAGTGAAATTGGGCCAACTTAAGTCATTTTTGGGTTTATTCTACTTTGGGCTTTAATTGTACAAGTCATGTGCTTCATTTAAAGGTCACATGACTCATTTATTTAATGACTTAATGGGCTAAACGTGATGGGCTTTTAGATTGGGTTTAGTTTAGTTATTTTTGGGTTTTAGCTAGTCTTTATTTTGGGCTTTAAACAATTCGGCCCACTCTTTTCTTAATGGGTTTTGTTTTAAGTTAAGTCTTGTAAATGGGCTTATTTGATAGCTTAAGCCCATGGACAATTCGGCCTATCTTAGTTTAAGGCCTCATTAGGGTTTTCTTTATGTTATTTGCTAGCTAGGGTTAGCCACCATATAAATAGGCTATTATGGATTGTAAACGGCAGATTTGAATGACATTTTCTTGGCATAGCCGAATTTTCTTTGCTTAGATTGAGAGTGAATTGCTTTCTTTTCTATTGCATGAAGAATTTGATTAACTTATCAATTGTTTGATTGTGGCGTTTTTTAGGTTCTTTAATTTCCAATTATTTGTGTTTCCATTCACGTGTTGTTTGGGGGTTCAATAGGGAGGGTTTTTGTCTTCTTTGTCTTTGCAATCAAAGTGTATGTTCAAGGGGTTTCGGGTTCTTTAACCTTGGGGTTCCGCATCAGATGGGGAAATTACTTCTGAATCAGAACAAAGTGATAATGAAATGCCTCCTTTAGAAGATTGTAGTGATTGTGATAGCGAGGCGGAGTTGTTAGTTGCTGAAAGTGGGAAGTCATTAGTTGCTAGGCGAGCTTTAAACTTGAATGTTAAGGAAAATAGCCTAGAACAAAGAGAAAACATATTTCACACTAAGTGTTTAGTTAATGGGAGAGTGTGCACAATCATTATTGATGGGGGAGTTGCACGAATGTAGCTAGTGTGAGTATAGTTGAGAAGTTGAACTTGGCATGTGAGAAGCATCCTAAACCTTACAGATTGCAATGGTTGAATGATAGTGGAGAGGTTAAGGTGACACGCCAGGTTAGAGTGCCATTTTCTATTGGATGGTACAAGGATGAAGTTTTATGTGATGTTATACCTATGCAGGCAGGCCATTTGCTTCTGGGAAGGCCATGGCAATTTGATAGACAAGCTATTCATAATGGGTACACTAACAGATTTTCTTTTTCTTATGAAGGTGAAAAGGTTGTTTTAGCTCCATTATCTCCTCAAGAGATTTATGAAGATCAAAAGAAAATGTTAGAGAAAGAGGCTTTGGCCAAAACAGAAAAGGGGAGAGAGGTTTCGGCCCAAGGGGTGAGAAAGAGAGAAAGAAAAGAAAGGGGGAAAAGAGACCCAAAAAGAAACTGATGCGGAAACCACAAGGCTAGAGAACCCGAAACCCCCTTAAACATACAATATGGCATGAACATGAACAAGAAGAAACTCCCAATCTAAAGAACCCCCAAACAACATGTGAATGGAAACGCTTATAATAGATTGATTTAGAAACACAAGAACAGAATTCGCCACAAAGTAAATACCTTGATAAGAAATTAGTTCTTGATGCAAAAGAAGAAGACAAGCAAATCCTCTCCCTTGAAGAAAATTCGGCCAAACCAAATAATGATATTCAAAAGTGTTTTTGATATGTCTTTTACAACTTATAATGAGGTATTTATAGCCCCCAAAAGGTAGGTAACCCTAAATAAGTCAAAAGTCCACCTAACACATGGCCACCTAACACATGGGCCTCCCACCAAACCCTAAATAAGTCAAAAGGCCACCTAACACATGGGCCTCCCACCAAATAACTAAAGCCCAAATTTATTAACTCTAAAATACAACAACCCACAAGCCTAAAATAATTAATTTAAATGAGCCCAAGCTAAAGTAAGCCCAACTCACTTAAAATAAGCCTATTAAGCTATATGAGGGTCCAACTAAATAATTAAGACAAAACAAGTTCAACATAATAAAATAAGCCCCTTGGGCAGCCTAAAGCTACTCTTCGAGATTGAAATAATTAATCAAGCACAATTGAAGCCCATCTTTTGCATTTGGCCCCATTGGATTAGATATAGCACAATTTGGCTCAACTCTCTCTTGAATCTCCATAGCTTCCACAATTCGGCCTGCGTAGGATTGCCACGATGGGTTGACCCCCCTGTGCATGCATCATCCCCTCCCTCTTTAGAAAAGATTCGTCCTCGAATCTTTGTCTTGTTCAAGTTGGGAATTGGCACTTGTAAAATAAATTCATCCTCATATAAGATCTTCTGAATAGGTGCAAATAAAATGAATGCTTCTTCAGCTGAGGACTCATCATGTCCCTGCAATTTAACAAAAACACTAGGAAAAAAATGATTATTCAATACAACAATTTCGTTCTGGTCATGATTTTCTTTTCGCTCCATGTTCAACTCAACCTCCTTAAGCACTACAGGATCACTCATAACATGTTGATCTTCCATCTCAACTAAACAAACATCTTCCTTTTCATAATCTTCTTCATTTTCACTCACAGCAACAACATCTACACTTTCACTTTTATCTTCCTCATTGACAATCTCATCAGCATATAAATCTATAGCATCTCTTTCAGCTTCACATATAATTTCTTCCATTGCAACTTCCTCTTTCTTTCTTCTCTCCTTTTTTAAACACTTATCTAGCTGTCTAAATAGTTGTTTAAACCGCAATTCCATATCTTTAGATTCTTCCCTATTCCTCTGACGGTCAATTAATCTACTTCGATTTTGGATTCTAGTAGACTCATCCATTCTCTCCACCATCTGATCCATCCTAGAATTTAACTTCTTAAACTCACTCATGATGTTTTGTACATCATCTTCACATTAGGCACGTTTTCATCTTTTTCCTCAAAAAATTGTCTCCTTTCTTTTCCCTTCTCGACTTGATTTATCAACTGCAAATAAATGTTAATAGGGAATAAAAAGACCTCACAATTCACTCCCTCACGTGTTTCACTCAAAATATTGCACTCCACCCGTGTTTCACTCAACCTGGCTTTTACCCTCTTCTAAGCTTACACACTCAAGCCTTTTTCCACTCCAGCTTGTTGTCCTCAGTTGCACTTCAGAATTTAATTTCAAGTCAAGATGATTCATAATTTAACAAACTTAAATGAGAATGCAATGAAAATACTTAACAAAGAAAGTCAAGAATGACGCCTACCAACAAATTGCCACTTTGGCTTTTCAAATTAATTTTCACATTTAAAGTATGACAAATCTGAATTTTGGTATTTCCATAATGGAAAAGTCAATTTTGATACAATGGATGTAAAGACAAAAAATCAAAGAAAGTCAAGAATGACAACTACCTATAAATATTCACTTTGACTTTTCAAATTAATCTCCAAATTCAAAGTATGACCAAATCTAAATTTTTGTTTCTTTGTGATTTTTCTTTCCTAGCTTTATCTCAATGCTGACTTTTCTTTTTTTTTTTAAATTCGGATGAATAGTACTGTGAATAGTACTATGAACAGTAATGTGAACAGTATCAACAATTTTTTTTTTCTTTTTAGAACTTAAAACATCAAACACAAGATCTGATGTAGGAACAAAGAAGAACACAAAAGAACAAATTCAAAAATAAAGAAGAACACAAAATTGATAAGAATAAGATTGCAAATTTAACAACGCGGAATTATCTTGTTCTAATGAAAATAAAACAATAGAATAGCAAATTAACACAAGATAAATAAGAATTTATCCTAATCCAAGCTCTGATACCAAATGATGCGGAAACCCCAAGGCTAGAGAACCCGAAACCCCTTAAACATACAATATGGCATGAACATGAACAAGAAGAAACTCCCAATCTAAAGAACCCCCAAACAACATGTGAATGGAAACGCTTATAATAGATTGATTTAGAAACACAAGAACAGAATTCGCCACAAAATAAATACCTTGATAAGAAATTAGTTCTTGATGCAAAAGAAGAAGACAAGCAAATCCTCTCCCTTGAAGAAAATTCGGCCAAACCAAATAATGATATTCAAAAGTATTTTTGATATGTCTTTTACAACTTATAATGAGGTATTTATAGCCCCCAAAAGGTAGGTAACCCTAAATAAGTCAAAAGTCCACCTAACACATGGCCACCTAACACATGGGCCTCCCACCAAATCTTAAATAAGTCAAAAGGCCACCTAACACATGGGCCTCCCACCAAATAACTAAAGCCCAAATTTATTAACTTTTATACAACAACCCACAAGCCTAAAATAATTAATTTAAATGAGCCCAAGCTAAAGTAAGCCCAACTCACTTAAAATAAGCCTATTAAGCTATATGAGGGTCCAACTAAATAATTAAGACAAAACAAGTTCAACATAATAAAATAAGCCCCTTGGGCAGCCTAAAACTACTCTTCGAGATTGAAATAATTAATCAAACACAATTGAAGCCCATCTTTTGCATTTGGCCCCATTGGATTAGATATAGCACAATTTGGCTCAACTCTCTCTTGAATCTCCATAGCTTCCACAATTCGGCCTGCGTAGGATTGCCACGATGGGTTGACCCCCCTGTGCATGCATCATCCCCTCCCTCTTTAGAAAAGATTCGTCCTCGAATCTTTGTCTTGTTCAAGTTGGGAATTGGCACTTGTAAAATAAATTCATCTTCATATAAGATCTTCTGAATAGGTGCAAATAAAATGAATGCTTCTTCAGCTGAGGACTCATCATGTCCCTGCAATTTAACAAAAACACTAGGAAAAAAATGATTATTCAATACAACAATTTCGTTCTGGTCATGATTTTCTTTTCGCTCCATGTTCAACTCAACCTCCTTAAGCACTACAGGATCACTCATAACATGTTGATCTTCCATCTCAACTAAACAAACATCTTCCTTTTCATAATCTTCTTCATTTTCACTCACAGCAACAACATCTACACTTTCACTTTTATCTTCCTCATTGACAATCTCATCAGCATATAAATCTATAGCATCTCTTTCAGCTTCACATATAATTTCTTCCATTGCAACTTCCTCTTTCTTTCTTCTCTCCTTTTTTAAACACTTATCTAGCTGTCTAAATAGTTGTTTAAACCGCAATTCCATATCTTTAGATTCTTCCCTATTCCTCTGACGGTCAATTAATCTACTTCGCTTTTGGATTCTAGTAGACTCATCCATTCTCTCCACCATCTGATCCATCCTAGAATTTAACTTCTTAAACTCACTCATGATGTTTTGTACATCATCTTCACATTAGGCACGTTTTCATCTTTTTCCTCAAAAAATTGTCTCCTTTCTTTTCCCTTCTCGACTTGATTTATCAACTGCAAATAAATGTTAATAGGGAATAAAAAGACCTCACAATTCACTCCCTCACGTGTTTCACTCAAAATATTGCACTCCACCCGTGTTTCACTCAACTTGGCTTTTACCCTCTTCTAAGCTTACACACTCAAGCCTTTTTTCACTCCAGCTTGTTGTCCTCAGTTGCACTTCAGAATTTAATTTCAAGTCAAGATGATTCATAATTTAACAAACTTAAATGAGAATGCAATGAAAATACTTAACAAAGAAAGTCAAGAATGACGCCTACCAACAAATTGCCACTTTGGCTTTTCAAATTAATTTTCACATTCAAAGTATGACAAATCTGAATTTTGGTATTTCCATAATGGAAAAGTCAATTTTGATACAATGGATGTAAAGACAAAAAATCAAAGAAAGTCAAGAATGACAACTACCTATAAATATTCACTTTGACTTTTCAAATTAATCTCCAAATTCAAAGTATGACCAAATCTAAATTTTTGTTTCTTTGTGATTTTTCTTTCCTAGCTTTATCTCAATGCTGACTTTTCTTTTTTTTTTTAAATTCGGATGAATAGTACTGTGAATAGTACTATGAACAGTAATGTGAACAGTATCAACGATTTTTTTTTTCTTTTTAGAACTTAAAACATCAAACACAAGATCTGATGTAGGAACAAAGAAGAACACAAAAGAACAAATTCAAAAATAAAGAAGAACACAAAATTGATAAGAATAAGATTGCAAATTTAACAACGCGGAATTATCTTGTTCTAATGAAAATAAAACAATAGAATAGCAAATTAACACAAGATAAATAAGAATTTATCCTAATCCAAGCTCTGATACCAAATGATGCGGAAACCCCAAGGCTAGAGAACCCGAAACCCCTTAAACATACAATATGGCATGAACATGAACAAGAAGAAACTCCCAATCTAAAGAACCCCCAAACAACATGTGAATGGAAACGCTTATAATAGATTGATTTAGAAACACAAGAACAGAATTCGCCACAAAGTAAATACCTTGATAAGAAATTAGTTCTTGATGCAAAAGAAGAAGACAAGCAAATCCTCTCCCTTGAAGAAAATTCGGCCAAACCAAATAATGATATTCAAAAGTGTTTTTGATATGTCTTTTACAACTTATAATGAGGTATTTATAGCCCCCAAAAGGTAGGTAACCCTAAATAAGTCAAAAGTCCACCTAACACATGGCCACCTAACACATGGGCCTCCCACCAAACCCTAAATAAGTCAAAAGGCCACCTAACACATGGGCCTCCCACCAAATAACTAAAGCCTAAATTTATTAACTCTAAAATACAACAACCCACAAGCCTAAAATAATTAATTTAAATGAGCCCAAGCTAAAGTAAGCCCAACTCACTTAAAATAAGCCTATTAAGCTATATGAGGGTCCAACTAAATAATTAAGAAAAAACAAGTTCAACATAATAAAATAAGCCCCTTGGGCAGCCTAAAGCTACTCTTCGAGATTGAAATAATTAATCAAGCACAATTGAAGTCCATCTTTTGCATTTGGCCCCATTGGATTAGATATAGCACAATTTGGCTCAACTCTCTCTTGAATCTCCATAGCTTCCACAATTCGGCCTGCGTAGGATTGCCATGATGGGTTGACCCCCCTGTGCATGCATCAGAAACAAAACAAATAAATGGCCCAGTGGTGAGTGAAAACAAGCAAGGGGGGAGACAAAAACAGAATTTCTATGTTAGAGTAAGGGAGGTCAAGAGTGCATTAGCCTTAAGACAACCTTTGGTTCTTGTAATCTATAAGGAAGTTTTGTTTACTGACACTGACCCTAATCTTGATTCTTTGCCTTCTAGTTTTGTTTCTTTGTTGCAGGAGTATTCTGATGTTTTTCCTGTTGAGCTGCCAGATGGTTTACCACCTTTGAGAGGGATAGAACATCATATTGACTTTGTGCCAGGATCTACCATTCCCAATAGACTAGCCTATAGAAGCAATCCTATGGAAACAAAGGAAATGCAAAGGCAAGTGGAAGAACTCATGGAGAAGGGATTGGTGAGAGAAAGCATGAGTCCATGCGCAATACCCATTCTATTGGTGCCTAAGAAGGATGGAACTTGGAGGATGTGTGTTGATTGCCGTGCAGTCAACAAAATCACTGTAAAGTATAAACATCCCATTCCCAGGCTAGATGATATGTTGGATGAATTATGTGGTGCTGTGTATTTTACAAAAATTGATTTAATGAGTGGATATCATCAAATTAGAATGAAACCTGGTGATGAGTGGAAAACATATTTCAAAACTAAATATGGTTTGTATGAGTGGTTGGTTATGCCATTTGGGCTATCTAATGCTCCTAGCACTTTTATGAGGCTTATGAACCATGTATTGTGTGCATATTTAGGGAAGTTTGTTGTTGTGTATTTTGATGATATACTCATTTACAGCAAGTCTTATGAAGAGCATATTGAGCATGTTAGGCTAGTTTTACAAGCTTTGAGATCTGAAAAGTTGTATGCTAAGTTTAAGAAATGTACATTTTGCATAGATAGACTTGTGTTTCTTGGTTTTGTGGTGAGTGCACAGGGAATTGAAGTGGATGAAGAAAAAGTGAAGGCAATTAAGGAATGGCCTACACCTAAGACTACTTCAGATGTGAGAAGCTTCCATGGCTTGGCAAGCTTTTATAGGCGTTTTGTGCAGGATTTTTCTTCCATTGCTGCACCACTCACAGAAATAATCAAGAAGGAGGTTGGGTTCAAGTGGGGAGAAGCACAGCAAAAGGCATTTGAGACTTTGAAAGGGAAGTTGTGTTTTGCTCCTATTTTATCTTTGCCTAACTTTGATAAAACATTTGAAATAGAATGTGATGCTTCTGGTGTAGGTATTGGGGCAGTTTTGATGCAAGAAAAGAAACCAATTGCCTATTTCAGTGAGAAGCTACATGGAGCCCAACTCAATTATTCAACCTATGAAAAAGAGCTTTATGCTTTAGTGAGAGCATTGGATGTGTGGCAGCATTACTTCCTGCCCAAGGAGTTTGTCATTCACACCGATCATGAGTCCCTCAAACACTTGAAGGGACAAGGTAAGTTGAATAAACGGTGATGTGAGCACGACCAAGGAACCAAGAGATGAACTAGCTTTACCAGAAGGCCCAGTGACTAGATCAAGAGCCAAGAAATTCAAGGAGGGTCTCAAAGCCTACATGGGCTGAATGGTGGAAGATATGGACAAGCAAGAGGAGTTGGGGCCGAATCTTCAAGAGGGAACTCAAATGGGCTCATTAATTTGTTTAAAGCCAATGGAATAAGCTTTGGGCAGCCCAAACGTTATGTTAGGCGTGTGGGCTTGTTTTTGGGCTCATTAAGTTGTGTTTTGTTATTTATTTAAGCTATTGGGTTTAATTTCTTGTTTATTAGGCTTAATTAGCGAAATGGGCTTAAGTTAGTTATGTTTGGCAGCCCATTGTTAAGGCCTTGTTTAGTTAGGGTTTCTTTTTAATTAGTGGTATAAATACCACGTGATAGAATGTATTAGGGGACTTTTGGCCGAATTTACCATTGGGGAGGATTTGTCTTCTTCTTTTGCATCAGGAACGATTTTCTTATCAAGGTATTTCATCTTGTGGCGAATTTCTGTTCTTATTATTCAAATCAATCTATCATAAGCGTTTCCTTTCATTTTATTGATTGGGGGTTCTTTAGATTGGGGATTTAATTTCTGTTCTTATTTCTTGCCATTTGTGTGTTTGTGGTTTCGGGTTCTATATAGCCTTGGGGTTCCGCATCAAACGGCATGCTAAATGAGTTGAATTTATTGAAATATTTCCTTATGTTATTCAATACAAGCATGGAAAAGATAACATTGTTGCGAATGCATTGTCAAGAAGATATGCTTTAATTTCTACACTTAGTTCTAAATTGCTTGGTTTTGAGCATGTTAAGGAACTATATGTTGGAGATCTTGATTTTGGTAATGTGTATGCAGCATGTGAGCATCAAGCTTTTGATAAATTCTATAGGCATGATGGGTTTTTGTTTAAGGGTAGCAAGCTTTGTTTGCCTAAGTGTTCAATGCGTGATTTGCTTGTATTAGAATCTCATTGTGGGGGATTGATGGGACATTTTGGGGTGCATAAGACTTATGACATGTTAAATGAGCATTTTTATTGGCCTCATATGCACAGGGATGTGGAGAAAGTATGTAATTCATGTGTTGCATGTAGGCAAGCTAAGTCTAAAACTATGCCCCATGGTTTGTATATGCCTCTACCTGTACCTAGTTCTCCTTGGACTGATGTTTCTATGGACTTTGTGCTTGGATTGCCTAGAACTAAACGTGGTAGAGATAGCATTTTTGTTGTGGTAGATAGGTTTAGTAAAATGGCTCATTTTATTGTTTGTCATAAATGTGATGATGCTGTTAATGTTGCTGACCTATTCTTTAAAGAAGTTGTGCGTTTGCATGGTATACCACGCACCATTGTTTCTGACAGGGATACAAAGTTCCTTTCTCATTTTTGGCGTGTTCTATGGGGTAAGTTGGGTACAAAGTTGTTATTTTCTACTACTTGCCACCCGCAGACAGATGGTCAAATAGAGGTAGTGAATAGATCTTTGGGTACCTTACTTCGTGCTATAGTGGGTAAGAATCTCAAAACATGGGAAGATTGTTTACCTTTCATTGAATTTGCTTATAATAGAAGTATTCATTCTTCTACTGGTTTTTTACCATTTGAGATTATTTATGGTTTTAACCCACTGACTGTGCTTGATCTTTGTCCATTGCCTTTAAATGAGCTTTCACAACAGGAAGGCAGAATTGGTAAAGACTTTGCATGAAAAAGCCAGAACTAACATTGAGAAGAGGAACCAAAAGTATGCTGCAAGAGCTAATAAAGGAAGGCGACAAGTGGTATTTGCTCTTGGAGATTGGGTTTGGGTACATTTTGTCAAGGAAAGGTTTCCAAACCAAAGGAAGGGAAAGTTGGATGCACATGGTGACGGTCCATTTCAAGTCTTGGAGCGCATTAATGATAATACTTACAAGATAGATTTACCAGGTGAGTATGGTGTTTCTGCTACATTTAATGTTTTTGACCTTTCTCCTTTTGATGTGGATGCAGATTTGAGGACAAATCTCTTTGAGGAGGGAGGGAATGATACAGATCCACCAACAATGCCATCAACCACCAAAGATCCTTTGAAGCTACCTAGTGGCCCAATAACAAGAGGACGTGCTCAGAAGCTAAAGATGGCTATGTCATCTTTTGTTCAAGACTTTGTCACTCAAGAAATTCATGAAGAGGCTATTGAGAAATGCTATAGAGAGCTTGAAGGCCAAATTAACGTACTTAGCCTTTTGGAAGTGATGCGAAACCCCAGCCTATATGCAAACTAGAACGCCAACATACCATGAATATTGATCATAAACAAGTGACTAAACCCCCAATCTAAAGAACCCCCAAATAGGATTGAATGGAAACGCTTATAATAGATTGATTTAGAAAGTAAGAAGAATAAGAATCAAGCATACATTAACCATGCAAATTGCCTAAGTCTAATTCTTCATACAATAGCAAGAATCAATAGAAATTAACTCTCACAAATTCAATCAATGAAAATTCATTAATCATAAGATATGCAAAAATGTAAAGTACAAATGAAGAAGTTCAGCCATTTATATAGGCAAGGCAGCCACCCCTCCCTAGAGGAGTTATAATCAAACACTAACTCTAAGAGATAATTAATAAAATAAATAATAAAGATAATTCCTAACCTTTATCTACATGCATTTGGCCATAATATGGACTAAGTACATGAATAAATAAAGATAAATACAATCTGAAAATAATCCTAAAAGCTAGTGATTATCCTAAGGAAAATGAATGTAGACTCAATTTTGGCTATAAGTGGAATTTGGCTAACTCACTCAAGATAAATTCATCCTATTGTTTCTCCATCAAACTCTATTCAATAATATCCCAAAATAATAAGTATTTATCAAAGAAAAGCCATTCCTAAAATTTAGGACCCTAAGTTCACCAATGTAGGCATAAAGCTAAATTTGACTCAAACCCATCCAAATTCAGCTCTCCCCTTTAAAATCCGGCCCCCTCATGTTTTCTAAGCCTTATTTAGTTATTTTGGTCCAACTCTTTAGAAGAGATAAGCCCAACTTTAGCCTAACCACTTAAACTACCCAAAACACTCAAATAAGCCCAAAAATAAAACAAACCTAATTAAATAAGCCCAAAATGTTTTGTAAGGTACTAGGCTGCCCAAATACATTTAATTATATGTCATTACAAGAATAGAAGATAAACAAAATAGCTTGAAGGCCCATTTGTACCATTCAGCCACAACTTGTCTTTATAGCCCAATTTACCTTCTTTCCCCTCCTGAACTTGCATCTTCTCCACATAAGGTCTCAAAAATGCTTGTAGGACTTCTTTAAGCTTCTTGTTGCCATTATGCTTGGTTGTGCTCATATCATCCCCTCCCTCTTTAGAAAAGATTCGTCATCGAATCTTCGTCTTGTTCAAATTGGGAATGAAAACTTGTGGAATAAATTGATCTTCATAGATGATCTTGTGAACAGATGGAAATAAAATGAATGCTTCTTGAGGAAAGAACTCATCATGATCCTGCAAGTTAACATGAAAACTCGGAAAAACATTGTTAGTCAGTACAACCATTTCATTCTGATTATGATTCTCTTCTTTTTCCATGTTCAATTCAACCTCCTTAAGCATTACATGATCAATCATAACATGTTGATCTTTCATCTCTATTACACAATCTTTTTCCCTTTCACAATCTTCTTCCTTTTCACTCAAGGCAATAACATCTTCACTTACACTTATTCCTTCCTCACTCACAACCTCATTGTCATACAAATCTATGGTATCTCTTTCAGCTTCACAAATAATCTCTTCTACTATAACTTACTCTTTCTTTCTTTTCTCTTGTCTCATATACGTACTTAATAGTCTAGAAAGTTGTTTAAATTGCAATTTCATATCTTTAGAATCTTCATTTTTACTATGAGTGTTAATTGATCTACGTCGGTTTTGAATTCTAGTAGACTTATCAATTATCTCTTCCGCTCGATCCATCCTAGAATTCAACTTCTTAACCTCACTCATGAATGTTTTATACATTATTTTCACATCAAGCACACGTCCATCCTCCTCCTCATGCATTGTCTCTATTCTTTCCCTTCTTGACATGATTTATAAGCTGCAAATAATCATTAGAAGGAAAAAAAATAAACCTCACAATTAACTACCTCACGTGTTTGTCTCTCAACTCACGAATTAATTTCTCGCAATTGTACTTCAGAAACAAACTCAAACAAATATGCACAATTAAGTAGTTTGATTTGGAAATAATGAATACTTAACAAGAACATAAACGAGTACTAATTCTAGAGGCAAATTGACCAAAATTGAACAAACTTAAAAATTAGCACACAAGAGATAAATTTCGTGCGCTTTAGTGTGTAAAGATGTTCAACAATGTACAATATGTTAAACTAGTGTATTTAGAGCCAAAAACAATTTAAACACACAAATTGATAACTTAGAATGAAAAGGATAGACAAGACGGATGCACTTAAATGCGATGTTTAACTAACCCTAGTGATTAGTTTAAACAGATTTTATATAGACTCAACAAAAAGAAAATCAAAGAAAGCATGCAATAATATAACCCAAAATCCAAAAACAACGAGTACTTAACTTGATCTTTGAAGAAATCAAACCAATTATGGAAGTTCTAGCTTAATTAATCAAATTTGAACTTAACAAGATAATAGGACCCGAATTGAACACAAGATAATTTCTAGATTTTTTTTTTTTACATGTATATAAGTTTTCTTTTTTTTTTTTCAAACGTAAATCACACAGCTAATGATCAAATACCTGAGATAGGTAATTTAACACAATTGAGCAAGAACCAAATAAGGACCTAGATGCAAAGTCCTATTCGGCCAAAAAAAGAAAGAATTTCAAGAAGACAAAATTAAAGGATAGTTAAGAATTTATCACTTAGCCTAAGCTCTGATACCAATTGATGCGGAACCCCAGCCTATATGCAAACTAGAACGCCAACATACCATGAATATTGATCATAAACAAGTGAATAAACCCCCAATCTAAAGAACCCCCAAACAGGATTGAATGGAAACGCTTATAATAGATTGATTTAGAAAGTAAGAAGAATAAGAATCAAGCATACATTAACCATGCAAATTGCCTAAGTCTAATTCTTCATACAATAGCAAGAATCAATAGAAATTAACTCTCACAAATTCAATCAATGAAAATTCATTAATCATAAGATATGCAAAAATGTAAAGTACAAATGAAGAAGTTCAGCCCTTTATATAGGCAAGGCAGCCACCCCTCCCTAGAGGAGTTATAATCAAACACTAACTCTAAGAGATAATTAATAAAATAAATAATAAAGATAATTCCTAACCTTTATCTACATGTATTTGGCCATAATATGGACTAAGTACATGAATAAATAAAGATAAATACAATCTAAAAATAATCCTAAAAGCTAGTGATTATCCTAAGGAAAATGAATGTAGACTCAATTTTGGCTATAAGTGGAATTTGGCTAACTCACTCAAGATAAATTCATCCTATTGTTTCTCCATCAAACTCTATTCAATAATATCCCAAAATAATAAGTATTTATCAAAGAAAAGCCATTCCTAAAATTTAGGACCCTAAGTTCACCAATGTAGGCATAAAGCTAAATTTGACTCAAACCCATCCAAATTCAGCTCTCCCCTTTAAAATCCGGCCCCCTCATGTTTTCTAAGCCTTATTTAGTTATTTTGACCCAACTCTTTAGAAGAGATAAGCCCAACTTTAGCCTAACCACTTAAACTACCCAAAACACTCAAATAAGCCCAAAACTAAAACAAACCTAATTAAATAAGCCCAAAATGTTTTCTAAGGTACTAGGCTGCCCAAATACATTTAATTATATGTCATTACAAGAATAGAAGATAAACAAAATAGCTTGAAGGCCCATTTGTACCATTCAGCCACAACTTGTCTTTATAGCCCAATTTACCTTCTTTCCCCTCCTGAACTTGCATCTTCTCCACATAAGGTCTCATGAATGCTTGTAGGACTTCTTTAAGCTTCTTGTTGCCATTATGCTTGGTTGTGCTCATATCAGGAAGCAAGTGAAGGAATTGGGCCAATTTAAGCCATCAAGGGCTTATACAACTTTGGGCTTTTAATTGTACATGTCATGTACTTCATTAAAAAGTCACATGACTCACTTAAGTTGTATTTGAATGGGCTAGGCGTGTGGGCTTGTTGTTGGGCTTAGTTTAGTTAGTTTAGTTATTTATTTAGTCTTTCTTTTGGGCTTTCATATTCAGCCTTTAAGACTTAATTTTAAGTGTGTTTATTTCTTTTAGTTTGGGCTTAATTTACCTTGTAAAGCCCATGGAATTTCGGCCTATGTGTGATCAAGGCCTTATTAGGGTTTATTTTAGGTTTTAAGGGTAATTAGGGTTAGCCACCATATAAGTAGGCTAACATAAGTTGTAAACTTCAGATTTGATGAATTAAAACTTTTGAGAGTGTTCTCTTATTGGCTTGGCCGAATTCTATAGAGAGATTTGTGAGGAATGCTTGCTTATCTTTTCTATTGCATGAAGAATTTGATTACTTATCAATTGTCTTGATTGTGGCGTTTTCATCTTCTTCGATTTCCCAATTATTTGCGTTTCCATTCACGTGTTGTTTGGGGGTTCAATAGGGAGGGCTTTTGTCTTCTTTGTCTTTGCAATCAAAGTGTATGTTCAAGGGGTTTCGGGTTCTTTAACCTTGGGGTTCCGCATCATCCCGGTGGGTGATACGCTTAAGGTTGGGATTGGTTTGAACTTTGCCCTTGGTGGTGATGTGGTGGATATGGGGTTTGGTAATGAGTGGTTGCTTGAGGTTGGTAGGATTGATTGTGGTTGTGATGAACATTTTGGTTGAAAGGTGCTCTTGCTTGTGGTTGAGAAGATGAGGCATGCTGGTTTACATCCTTCCAAGTAAAATTCGGGTGATTACTCCAATTCGGATTGTATGTATTACTGTAGGGATCATTTCTTCGATAATCTCCTACTGCATTCACATCTCCCATAGCTCCACCCTCTTGCATACATGGTCCCCCTTCATATGATTCATTCTCTTGAGCAACCGAAGCCATATTCCGTACCTTCAACCCATTTAACTCTTTTTGCACCAACTCTAACTGTGCCTTTAGCAGTTCCACTTCATCTACATTATGCATCCCTTGTCTTCTTGGAATTGATCTAGGAGTAGTCCATTGAGAGTTATTAGCTGGCATCTCATCCAATAAACGAAAAGCTTCTTCCAGTAACCTATTTAAGAAAGTGCCTCCTGATGATGCAGTAGTGACCTTGTCTGTGGTGTAACTCCAGCATAGAATATTGTCATCAATTGGTAAACTATTATCTCATGGTGTGGATAGCTCTTCCATAGCCTCTAAAACCTCTGCCAAGCCTCATAGAAAGGCTCCTCATTCATCTGGTGAAAGCTTATAATGCTATTTCGAATGCGTGCAGTCTTGGTGGGAGGAAAAATCGCATTAAAAACTTCTCTTGCAATTGATCCCATGACCAATTGTAACATCTGAAGCCATTCCCTCGCTTTTTCAATCAACGTGAAGGGAAATAATTTCAGCCTTACTGTATCAGTAGTAACACCCAGAATCTGAACCGTGTCGCTAACCTTCAAGAATATATTAATGTGCTGAGCAGGATCTTCTAAATCTGAACTAGAGAACTGATTTCTCTATACCATGGTGATGGTTGCTAGTTTAAGCTCAAATTGTACCCCCTTAGGCAACACAATCGTCCTATAATCTTTATTCCATCTTGGTATAGCATAGTCCCTAATCGTCCTCTTCCTAGGCACCTCTTCTCTATGTCTACACAGAATTTCTTCTTGTGCCCTCGGCATTTGTTCATTCTCGGGAGGAAATTCATTAATCGAAGGATCTTATTCCATGTTGTTCTCTCTATTAGCTCTCCTTCGTTGATGTAAGGTCCTCTCAATTTCAGGGTCATATGGTGCTACTTGATCTCTTCTCAATCTGTTTATACACCAAGATTACCTGAAAAGAATAAGGAAAATAAAATAAGAAAAAGAAAACACATAAAGATAACAATCAAAACTCACAAACAACGCCAAGTCCAGGCAACGGCGCTAAAAACTTATTGTAATTTCTGCAAGTGTACTGAATCGGCAAGTAATAAAGTAGGGTATAGTTAGGACCCTGAGTTATCGCACCCAAGAGATTGTGTGTGCGAGCTATGACAATCAAATGTATGCTAAAGAATTCCCAATTGTTTTGTGTGTAAGCTTTTGGATTAAAGAAATTTAACTATGAAATTACTAAATCGACTAACGAAAAATAAAGCAATACTAATAAAACCTTGATCAAATTAATTAAAAGCCTTACCAAGGAATACCCATTCTCCCTAATAATACCACGCAAATACTCTAACTCAATAATCACATATACAAGTTCAGTGAACAACCTAGCCTACACCCTAGCCTACCATTCCGGATTCAGCTTCTCTAAAAAATGCACCTACCATTCCGGATTTAGCACATAGATTAGCTTACAAACAAGTCTTAAGTCCTAAGCTCAGATAATCCTACCATTCCGAATTCAAACATCCAAACTCATTTATCTCCTTCCATTCTGAACCTATTAAAACAGATATCTACAGGTTTAACTACCATTCCGGATTCATTAAACCAGCAAAAACCAATAGAAATAGAACAGAGCATATGTAAGGTGAGTGAATCAAATACAATCAAAGATCGTCACATTAAATCAATCTCAAATTTGCATTAGAATCAGTCACAAACAGATAAACTTAGAGAAGATAAAACTGAAGCATATGCATAAATTAATTTAAACAGAGCATTTACATGGTTCTTAGGGATTCAAGGCATCCCTCAATAAGAAAAAGAACTACTCACTCATGATTGAAATAAAAACTGAAATACATAAAGAGAAGTTGATATTACCCATTTAAGATCTGAAAATGAAGTTCTTATAATAGTGAATGGATGTCCTTCAATCTAAACCAGCTATTACACTTTGAAGATAAAGATAACTTGAGAATCTAGAGTTGCAAGTATATTGAAATCAATAAAAACTAAGTATTAAAATGCTAAGATCGAAACCCTAAATCTAGATTACAAAGAAAAATGAATACAAAGAAAAGTTATTAAAGAAGAAAAAAGTCCCCTACAATTTTTGCAGCTCCACTATATATAACAGCTAATGTTACACGGCGGTATGACAATTTTATATTGCCGTGTAAAGCATGTTTACAGCTGACGGTTGAGATTTACACGGCGGTATGACAATCCTTACTGCCGTGTAATAAGCTATTGTATTGAAACTAGACTGAAGTTCAAAAGTCAATCTTATTTTACACTGCGATATGTGTAATCAGTTACTGGATTACAATTTATTTCGCCTTGATTTACACGGTGGTATGGTGATTTTTGCCCACCGTGTAAAACTCCTTCAAATGTCTGAAAATCCTGATCTACATGGCGGTATAACAATATCTTAAAGTCTTAAAGTCACTCTTAAAAGATATTGATCATTATAAACAAGATTAAAATTAAGTAGTAATACTGAGTAATAGTCAACATATATTCCTCGTGGGAACGATATATTAAGTACAATAATTGATAAGCCATGCGCTTGCGAATTAATTACACAAACAAGTTTTTGGGGCCGTTGTCGGGGAGTGTTATAATTAATATTATTGCCATTATAAATCTTGATTTATGATTTTGTATTATAATATTTAATTTATTTGTGTTGTTTTGTTTTTAAAGGATTGTATAGTTTAAGTTTATGCCTAAGACAAGGAGTTCTCAAGAAGAACTTGAACAATTGAATCCAGAGATAGAAAGATTTTTGTTTAGTAACCGTAAATCCAATAAAAAGAAAAATAAAAATAGGAGACCAATTATGGCTGATGAAGAGAATCCACCTAGATTGATTGACTTTGCTATGCCAGTGTTGAGCGGGGCTCAACAAGGAGTGGTAAGGCCTACAGTAAATGCAAATCAGTTTGAAATTAAACCATCTCTTTTACAAATGATTCAAAATATTATTCAATTCTATGGTTTGGCAAATGAGGATCCAAATGCTCATTTGGGAAATTTCTTAGAAATTTGTGATACCTTTAAGATTAATAGAGTTTCAGCGGATGCAATTAAGCTTAGGCTATTTCCTTTCACATTGAAGGACAAAGCAGAAGCTTGGTTGAATTCACTTGCTAGAGGATCCATTACTACTTGGGACCAACTGGCTTAAGCATTTTTATCTAAGTATTTTCCTCTAGCCAAAACTGCAAAGATTATTAAGGATATCACTACCTTTGTGCAATATGACAATGAATCTTTGTATGAAGCATGGAAAAGATTTAAGGAAGCGAAGTTGTCCACATCATAATCTTCCAAGAGAATTGCTTATGCAAACATTCTATAATGGAGTAAATCCAACCACAAGAGGAACTATAGATGCAGCTGCGGGTGGTTCTCTTATGAGGAAGACAACAAATGTTGCATTTGAGTTGCTTGAGGAGATATTAATAAATAATTGCATGTGTCCCACGGAAAGGGCTAAGGTATCAAATTCTTCCCTTGTTAAAGGTTTACATTCCATTGATTCGGTTGTTGCTTTGTAAGCACAAGTTGCAGCTTTGACCCACAAGATAGACAACTTGAACATGGGAGGAACTTCATCAAATGCATGTACAATTTATGGACAACAAGGCCATGCAAGTGAAGGATGCAATTTGGGTATGGCAAGTACGGAAGAGCAAGTGAGTTTCATTCAAGGACAAGGGCGTGGGAATCCCTATTCAAATACTTATAACCCTGGATGGAGGAACCATCTAAATTTCTCATGGGGGAATAATAACAATAATCAGAATAGATGAGGTGTAGGATTTCAACCACCACAAGATAGATTTGGAGCTTTGGAGGTTAAGATGGATAGATTCTTAGAGGGAATAAATTTGAAATTTAGCTCACAAGAGGAGAATCATAAGAGGCTGGAATCTAAGTTTGATCAAATAGCTAAGAATCAAGCTTCTTCCATTCACAACCTTGAGGTTCAATTGGGACACATTGCGAATGCATTACCTTCAACATTACAAGGATGCCTTCCAAGTAATACGGAAGATAATTCTAGTGAGCACTTGAAGGCAATCACATTGAGATCAGGTAAAACCTACAACCATGAATTTGTTTCTACTAACATAGATGAGGTTTTGAAGGAAAATTAGAAGAAGAAGGAAGATGGACCTTTTGTCGCGAGCGCGACACCAGTCGCGGGCGCGACAGAGGTGAAACTGACCAATATCGCTAGCACGCTAGTGGAGAAAGAGCATTCTATCGCGGGCGTGACTCCTATCGCAAGTGCGACAGAAGGGGCACCTACGGCTAATAGGTCAAAAGTTTTCCATCCTCGTCCATTGTTTCCACAATGTCTCAAGCAGCAAAACAATGATAAGCAACTTCAAACTTTTAATGATAAATTGAAGCATTTACATATTAATTTAAATTTTATTAAGGCTATAACTCAAATTCCTAACTATGTTAAGTTTCTAAAGGATTTAATTTCTAAAAAGAAGAGTTGGGAAGATTTATCTACTAGCATGTAGTTCAGTAAACACTAACAATGTGCCTACCAAGCTTAAAGATAATGGGAGTTTCACTATTCCTTATACTTTAGGGGATATTGAATTTCCTAAGTGTTTGTGTGATTTAGGGGCTAGATTAACATTGTGCCATTGTCAATCATTAAAAAGTAAGGATTGCAAGATGTTAAGTCTACTTCAATGGTTTTTGCAATTGGCTAACCAATCAATTAAAAAACCATATGGCATAGTAGAGGATGTCCTTGTTAAAGTGGATAAATTTATTTTGCCCACTGATTTTGTGATTTTGGATTTTGCTTATGATGTTAAATGCCCATTAATCTTAGGAAGACCTTTCTGAGAACTGGTAGGGCATTAGTTAATGTTTATGAGGGGACTTTGGTTTTAAGAGTGGGGGAGGATAGTGTAGAGTATTGATGCGGAACCCCAAGGCTAAAGAACCCGAAACCCCTTGAACATACAATATGGCATAGACATGAACAAGAATAAACCCCCAATCTAAAGAACCCCCAAACAACTATGTGAATGGAAACGCTTATAATAGATTGATTTAAAAACACAAGAACAGAATTCGCCACAAAGTAAATACCTTGATAAGAATTAAAGTTCTTGATGCAAAAGAAGAAGACAAGCTATCCTCTCCAAAGATGAATTCAGCCAAGCCAAAAGAAATTTATCAAATTAGTCAAATCTGCCTCCAATCTCGTTTTTGTAGAGTATTTATACTCTCTTAAGCTAATAAAAACCCTAATTAATCAAATAGGCCTTAAAATATGGGCCTTACATCAAGATAACTAAAGCCCACACTAATTAACTTAAAATTCAGCCCAAAAAGCCTAAAAAGAACTAATTAAATGAGCCCAAGCTAATTAAAGCCCATCTCACTTAAATAAGCCCAAAACAATAAGTTAAGGCCTAACATATTACAAATAATCAAATGAAAATAATAAATAAAAGCCTAAACTAAAAGCCCAAATAAATCAACCCCTTAATCCACCAATTAGCACATGCATTGTACATGCTCTAGCTCACATGCATAGCACATGTCAAGGTCACATGATCGGCACATGTCAAGTGTCACATGACCTGCACATGTTAAGTCGTCACATGACTAGCACATGTCCATCTTCAATTTGGCTTCTTCATAAATTTGGCCCACGGACTTCCTTCAAGCCTTCTGATGCGGAACCCCAAGGCTATGTAGAACCCGAAACCCCAAACACACAAATGGCAAGAACAAGAACAGAATTTAAATCCCCAATCTAAAGAACCCCCAATCAATAAAAATGAAAGGAAACGCTTATGATAGATTGATTTAAAGAATAAGAACAGAAATTCGCCACAAGATGAATTACCTTGATAAGAAAATCGTTCTTGATGCAATAGAAGAAGACAAATCCTCTCCAATGGTAAATTCGGCCAAAAAAACTAATCATCCCTAATACATCCTATCACGTGGTTATTATACCACTTAATTAAAATGAAACCCTAACTGAATAAGGCCTTAACAATGGGCTGCCAAACATAGCTAACTTAAGCCCATTTCGCTAATTAAGCCTAATAAACAAGAAATTAAATCCAATAGCTTAAATAAATAACAAAACACAACTTAATGAGTCCAAACACAAGCCCACACGCCTAACATAATGCTTGGGCTGCCCAAAGCTTATTCCATTGGCTTTAAACAAATTAATGAGCCCATTTGAGTTCCTTCTTGAAGATTCGGCCCCAACTCCTCTTGCTTGTCCATATCTTCCACCATTCGGCCCATGTAGGCTTTGAGACCCTCCTTGAATTTCTTGGCTCTTGATCTAGTCACTGGGCCTTCTGGTAAAGCTAGTTCATCTCTTGGTTCCTTGGTCGTGCTCACATCATCCCCTCCCTCTTTAAAAGAATTCGTCCTCGAATCTGAGTCAAAATCAAAAGGAGATAAATCAGAAACATTAAAGGTAGCACTAACACCATATTCACCTGGTAAGTCAATCTTGTATGCATTGTCATTGATGCGTTGCAAAACTTGAAATGGTCCATCACCCCTCGCATCAAGCTTTGACTTCCTTTGCTGTGGGAACCGTTCCTTTCGCATATGCACCCAAACCCAGTCACCTGGTTCAAAAATTATTTGTTTTCGCCCTTTGTTAGCCTTCTGTGCATACATGCGATTCTTCTTCTCAATCTGGTCACGTGCTTTCTCATGTATTTCTTTAACCAAATCAGCCTTCTTTTTGCCATCTAAGCTAGCAAGCTTATTCAAAGGTAAAGGCGTTAAATCCAACACAGTTAAAGGATTAAAACCATAGACAATCTCAAATGGTGAAAACCCTGTAGAAGAATGTATAGCACGATTATATGCAAATTCAATGAATGGTAAACAATCCTCCCAAGTTTTCAAATTCTTTCCAACAATAGCACGCAACATAGTTCCTAAGGTTCTATTAACTACTTCAGTTTGCCCATCAGTCTGGGGGTGACATGTAGTAGAAAATAAAAGCTTAGTACCTAATTTTCCCCACAAAACTCTCCAGAAATGACCTAGAAACTTGACATCTCTATCTGACACAATGGTTCTTGGCACCCCATGCAACCGAACCACTTCCCTAAAGAAAAGTTCAGCAATATTTGTGGCATCATCTGTTTTATGGCAGGCAATGAAATGAGCCATTTTACTAAACCTGTCCACAACAACAAATATGCTGTCCCTCCCTTTCCTGGTCCTAGGTAAACCCAAAACAAAATTCATAGAAATGTCAGTCCAAGGTTCACTAGGTACAGGCAATGGTGTATATAATCCATGAGGCATTGTCCTAGATTTAGCCTGTTTACAAGTAATGCATCTGGCACAAACCCTTTCCACATCTTTTCTCATGTTTGGCCAATAAAAATGTTCATTAAGCATACCTAAGGTCTTTTGCACACCAAAATGCCCCATTAACCCCCCACTATGTGATTCCCTCACAAGCAACTCCCTAATAGAACATGTAGGAATACAAAGTTGTTTACCCCTAAAAAGATATCCTTCATGCCTATAATACCTATCAAATGCAGCACGCTCACATGCATGATACACAGTAGCAAAATCAGCATCATCAACATACATCTCTTTCAAATGCTCAAATCCAAGTAATTTAGAAGTAAGCATAGAAATCAAAGCGTACCTTCTGGATAGTGCATCTGCCACCACATTTTCCTTACCCTGCTTGTACTTGATCACATATGGAAACGTTTCTAGAAATTCCACCCATCTTGCATGCCTTTTGCTCAATTTCCCTTGTCCCTTCAAATACTTGAGGGATTGATGATCACTATGAATCACAAACTCCTTAGGCAGCAAGTAGTGCTCCCATACTTCAAGTGCTCTTACCAATGCATAGAGCTCCTTATCATAGGTGGAATAGTTCAGAATTGGCCCACTCAACTTCTCACTGAAATATGCTATGGGACGTTTTTCCTGCATCAAAACAGCACCTATACCAATCCCAGAAGCATCACATTCAATCTCAAAAATCTTAGAAAAGTCAGGCAAACACAAAACAGGAGCATTACATAATCTCTCTTTTAACATGCAAAAAGCATTTTCTTGCTCTTTCCCCCATTTAAACCCAACATTCTTTTTGACTATCTCATTCAGTGGCGCAGCAATGGTAGAGAAATCTCTAACAAATCGCCTGTAAAAACTAGCTAAGCCATGAAAACTCCTCACCTCACTAACAGTCTTAGGCGTTGGCCATTCTTGAATAGCCTTCACCTTTTCAGTGTCAACTTCCACTCCTTCCCCACTAACCACAAAACCTAAGAAAATTACTTTATTCATGCAAAATGAGCACTTCTTAAGGTTTCCATACAACTTCTCCTTTCTCAACACACTCAAAACAGCTTTCACATGCAAAATATGGTCATCTAAGCATCTGCTGTAAACCAGAATATCATCAAAATACACAACTACAAACTTTCCAAGGAACTCACGCAAGACATAATTCATTAAGCGCATGAAAGTGCTAGGTGCATTAGACAACCCAAAAGGCATTACTAACCACTCATACAATCCGTACTTAGTCTTAAACGCAGTTTTCCACTCATCTCCCTCTTTCATCCTAATCTGATGATAGCCACTCTTTAAATCAATTTTTGTAAACAAACATGCACCATGCAATTCATCAAGCATATCATCTAATCTAGGAATAGGGTGGCGATACTTTACAGTGATTTTGTTGACCGCCCTGCAATCCACACACATCCTCCAAGTCCCATCTTTCTTAGGTACCAAAAGAACTGGTACTGCACATGGACTCATACTCTCTCTCACGTACCCCTTTTGCAGCAACTCATCCACTTGTCTTTGTAACTCCTTTGTCTCCTCCGGGTTACTTCGATAAGCAGGTCGGTTTGGAATCTGAGCTCCTGGTACTAAGTCAATCTGATGCTCAATCCCTCTTAAGGGTGGCAGTCCGTGTGGCACATCTTCAGGAAACACATCTTCATATTCCTGCAACAAGGTCACAAAAACACTAGGCAAACTCGGGTCAAGGTCAGTGTTAGAGAATAAAGCCTCCCTAAACCGAATTAGTATTAAAGCTCTCTTGCCTAAGCACGCACTTTTTAACTCTCTCTCTTTTGCATAAAGACATGGTTGCTTCTTAACCTTTTCACTCCTCTCAAGTTCTTTTTGTTCACTCTTTTCTTTTCCTTCACTCACTAACTTTTTCTCTCCTGCACTTCCCATCTTCTTTTCCTTACTAGTGCAGTCACTCACCATTGGGCCTTTATTTTTATTCTTTTCTCTCATGGCCTCTTTTCTCTCTTCTTTTTTTTTTCATCTCACTACCCGAATTCCCACTTGAAGATTGCTGAATCTTCAACTGTTCCATGTATGTTTCTTTAGGTGACAAAGGTGCAAGGGTGATTTTCTGCCCATTATACATAAAAGAATACCTGTTCAAATACCCATCATGCATAACACGCCTATCAAATTGCCAAGGCCTACCTAACAATACATGACCAGCCTGCATAGGCACAACATCACATACGACATCATCAGCATATCTACCAATGGAAAATGAGACAACTACCTGTTTGGTCACTCTGACTTCACCACTATCATTCAGCCATTGCAGCCTATAGGGACTAGGGTGTTTTTCACATTTAAGCCCCAATTTCTCTACCAATGTCATGCTAGCAACATTTGTACAACTACCCCCATCTATGATCAGACTACAAGCTTTACCACCTACCAAGCATTTAGTGTGAAAGATGTTCTCCCTCTGTTCTAGGCTATCTTCTTTTACATTCACATTTAATGCACGCCTAATAACTAAGGATTCTCCCTTAACAGCATACTCAATAAATTCCTCATTATCAGAACAGTCCTCTAAAGGTGGCATTTCATCACTATCAGATTCATTACCCTCATCAGACTCAGATACAATTTCCCCTCCCCTAATAAACATAGACTTCCTATTTCGACATTCAGATGCATAATGACCACGCCCTTGACATTTAAAACATTTAACTTCTCTATGTTTAGTATTAGAAGGAATTACATTAGAAGTACCTTTTGAGTCGGTTTTGCCACTCTTGATGTCCTTAGATTTGTCTTTTGAATCAATGGACTTCTGAACAGTCTTGTTCTCTTCCTTTTTCCACTTCGGATTCCAATTTGAAGTTGAACCCGAATTCTGAATTCTATGGCTTCCCTTATACTTCAATTGTCTCTCCACCTTCATGGCCATGTTTACCAACTCTTCCATGACGATGAATGGGTGTAACTCCACGACATTAGCAATCTCCCTATTCAAGCCATTCAGAAACCGAGCCATGATTGCCTCTTCTTCTTCCTCAACATTGGCTTTAATCATCAACATCTCCATCTCCTTGTGGTAATCTTCTACTGTCCGAGACCCTTGAGTGAGTCTTTGCAATTGTTGATGTATATCCCTGTAGTAATAGCTTGGTACAAATCTCTTCCTCATGATTCTCTTCATTTCTTCCCAACTAGTTACAGGAGCTTCGCCAATTCTTCTTCTGGTCTTGTTCAATTCATCCCACCATACTAAAGCATAGTTAGAAAATTCAACAGCAGCAAGTCTTACCTTTTTATTTTCAGAATAGTTATGGCAAGCAAAGACCAGCTCCACCTTCCTTTCCCACTCCAAATACTCCTCAGCATCATTTCTGCCCCTGAATGATGGAATCCTCATCTTGATAGCATTGATGTTGCTATCTCTGTCTTCCTCCCTTCTCGGCCTTCCTCTCACAGATTGCACTTCATCCCCATCATGATCATCTTGGTCATATTCGTCATTATGAAATTGACCCCTCCTTACATTCTTCCCGGTGGTGTTAGTAGTACTAGTTTCCAACCTGTCCAGCCTGTCATTAACGTTTCCCATTTCCCTCATGAACCTCTCAAAAGTTCCTTGCATCGCTTGAATTGCAAAGGCAATCTCCTCTTGGGACATTCCTTTCTTGCTGGATTCTTCAGTCATTGTGTGTATTTCTGCAAAACAAAGTTAGTTTAACAACCTCACCACACTCCCTCACGTGTTTGCACTCAAATGATGTCACTCCACTCGTGTTTCACTCAAATCTGGCTTTTACCCTCTTATGAGCTCACACACTCAAGCCTTTTTCCACTCCACTTGCCGTCTCCAATTGCAATTCAGAACTCAATTCCAGTTCAAGATAACTCACAAACAGCAAATTAAAAAAAAAAAAGAATGCAGTGAAAAATACTTAACAATGGAAGGTAGGCTCAATTCTAGAAGCAAAAGACCAAAATGAAGAACGTTGAAATGAGCATACAAGGTGAAGATATGTATGCTGTCCGAATTGTATAAATTTAATTAACAAGAATCAAATTGTTAATTATAGTGTAATCGGAAGCAAAAACACAAAGACACCAAAAATGGAAACTTAAGAATGAAAGAAATGACAAAACTAATGCAAGATTGCGGAATTGAAATCTCCCCAAATGGAAAAATTCAATTTAGATGCAAGACAGAAATGGAAAAGTTCAAAACTAGATGAATAATGTGAGGTTCGGCCCAAAACGACTAACCCAAGATACAATTCAGTCCTATAACTATAAAGCAAACCCAATGTAATTTCGGCCTAATAGACAAGCCCAATGTAATTTCAGCCTAATAGACAAGCCCAATGTAATTTCGGCCTAATAGACAAGCCCAATGCAATTTCGGCCTAATGAAGCTTAATTAACCCTAATTGGATTGAGGTAAGCCTATACTGTTCCAGCCGCAATTTATTTTTTATTTTTATTTTTTTAAACTTCAGACCCAATTTTAGAAGCTTAAACGACGTTTTTTTTGGATTTTGAAGGGCTAGTTAACGAGCATAGATTGTTACTTTCGTAGATCTCGAAATTCCCTTTCCGAAAAGTTATTATAGAGCAAAATCGGACACCGGGAACAAAAGTTATGGCCAAATAAATCTAATTTCGGATTCTAAGCAAATTTTGATGCAAACAACTAAAACAAAATGCGATTTTAAAACAAAGACATGGATAGTTAAGAATCTAATCCTAATTCAGGCTCTGATACCAACTGATGCGGAACCCCAAGGCTATGTAGAACCCGAAACCCCAAACACACAAATGGCAAGAACAAGAACAAAATTTAAATCCCCAATCTAAAGAACCCCCAATCAATAAAAATGAAAGGAAACGCTTATGATAGATTGATTTAAAGAATAAGAACAGAAATTCGCCACAAGATGAATTACCTTGATAAGAAAATCGTTCTTGATGCAATAGAAGAAGACAAATCCTCTCCAATGGTAAATTCGGCCAAAAAAACTAATCATCCCTAATACATCCTATCACGTGGTTATTATACCACTTAATTAAAATGAAACCCTAACTGAATAAGGCCTTAACAATGGGCTGCCAAACATAGCTAACTTAAGCCCATTTCGCTAATTAAGCCTAATAAACAAGAAATTAAATCCAATAGCTTAAATAAATAACAAAACACAACTTAATGAGTCCAAACACAAGCCCACACGCCTAACATAATGCTTGGGCTGCCCAAAGCTTATTCCATTGGCTTTAAATAAATTAATGAGCCCATTTGAGTTCCTTCTTGAAGATTCGGCCCCAACTCCTCTTGCTTGTCCATATCTTCCACCATTCGGCCCATGTAGGCTTTGAGACCCTCCTTGAATTTCTTGGCTCTTGATCTAGTCACTGGGCCTTCTGGTAAAGCTAGTTCATCTCTTGGTTCCTTGGTCGTGCTCACATCACCTTCTTTAACTTCTCCAAATTTGATCTCCATGAATGTGAACTTCCATTGTTTATAATCTTGAAATGTTGACCCCCCTGTGCACGCATTATTCCCTCCCTCTTTAGAAAAGATTCGTCCTCGAATCTTTGTCTTGTTCAAGTTGGGAATTGACACTTGTAGAATAAATTCATCTTCATATAAGATCTTCTGGATAGGTGGAAATAAAATGAATGCTTCTTTAGCTGAGGACTCATCATGTTCCTGCAATTTAACCTGAAAACTAGACAAAACATGGTTAGTCTTTAATATAATCTTTTCATTCTGATCATTATTATCTTCACTTTCCACGTTCAATTCAACCTCCTTAAGAACTGTAGGGTCAATTATAACATGCTGATCTTCTATCTCAATTACACAAACATCCTTCTGTTCACTCAAAGCAACATCTTCTCTTTCAATTATGTTTTCCTTTTCACTCAAAACAACATCTTCATCACATCCACTTATTTCTTCCTCATTTACAACTTCATCAGCATATAAGTCTATCCCATCTCTTTCAGCTTCACAAACAATTTTATCGACAATAACTTCCTCTTCGTTCTTTCTTTCCTCCTGTCTTATATACGTACTTACTAGTCTAGAAATTGTTTAAACTGTAACTCAAAATCTTTAAGATTTTTATCCAACAACTTAGCATCCTTCTTCAACTCATTCAATGCTTCTTGATCTAAATGTCGTCTTGACTTGTAATAGTACATCCTCACAATCACTCCCTCACATGTTTCACTCAAAATATGACACTCCACTCGTATTTCGCTCAATTTGGCTTTTACCCTCCTTTAAGCTCACACTCTGAAGCCTTTTACCACTCAAGCTTGTTATCTTCAGTTGCACTTCAGAACTCAAACTCAAGTCAAAATAGTTCACAAGCAGCAAATTATGGTAAAGAATGCAATGAAAATACTTAACAAAGAAGATGGGCACAAAGCTAGAAGCAAAAGACCAAAGTGAAGAACGTTGAAATGAGCATACAAGGTGAAGATATGTATGCTGTCCGAATTATGTAAATTTAACTAACAAGAATCAAATTGTTAATTATAGTGTAATCGGAAGCAAAAACACAAAGACACCAAAAATGGAAACTTAAGAATGAAAGAAATGACAAAACTAATGCAATAATGCAGAAATTGAAATCTGCCTAATGGAAAATTCAATTTGAGACAATATGTATTATCACACTAAAACAAAATGGAAAGGAGACAACAAAATGTCCAGACTAAAACAAGATTAAGAAACCCAAATGTTTGTCCAAAATAAGATAAAGATTAAACCAATATATCTTAATAAGATCAAATAAGGAAACCCAAATGTCTAAACTAAGACAAAATGACTTATCCACTATGTCTTAATTAGTTCAAGATATGGAAACCCAAATGTCTAGACATGACACAAAATGAAACTTATCTAATTTAATGTCCTAATTTAAATAATGTCCCAATCCTAATTTCTTTTCTTTTTTATTTTTTTGAATTATCTCTAACTAATTAGATAATAACAATTATATCCTAAAGAAATACAATCCTAATTGTTCACACCAACCAAAGTTAACCCAAATTAAAATACTTTTTCTAAATTCGGATGAACAGTGCATGTGAACAGTACCAGGAACAATACGACGAAATTCTTTTTTATTTTTTTTATTTTTAGCTAGATAACAACTAGAACAACTAATAACCTAGAAATCAAGATCAAACAATAAGAAATAACACCTAAAACAAAGCTCCCTATAATTTAGGCCACTATGATGAACAAGGGTTCCTAAATTTTAGGAATCAAATAAATTGAAAATTAATGAATAAAAACAGCAAGTAAACATGGATAAATAAGAATTTAATCCAAATCCAAGCTCTGCTACCAAATGATGCGGAACCCCAAGGCTAAAGAACTCGAAACCCCTTGAACATACAATATGGCATAGACATGAACAAGAATAAACCCCCAATCTAAAGAACCCCCAAACAACTATGTGAATGGAAATGCTTATAATAGATTGATTTAAAAATACAAGAACAGAATTCGCCACAAAGTAAATACCTTGATAAGAATTAAAGTTCTTGATGCAAAAGAAGAAGACAAGCTATCCTCTCCAAAGATGAATTCGGCCAAGCCAAAAGAAATTTATCAAATTAGTCAAATCTGCCTCCAATCTCGTTTTTGTAGAGTATTTATACTCTCTTAAGCTAATAAAAATCCTAATTAATCAAATAGGCCTTAAAACATGGGCCTTACATCAAGATAACTAAAGCCCACACTAATTAACTTAAAATTTAGCCCAAAAAGCCTAAAAAGAACTAATTAAATGAGCCCAAGCTAATTAAAGCCCATCTCACTTAAATAAGCCCAAAGCAATAAGTTAAGGCCTAACATATTACAAATAATCAAATGAAAATAATAAATAAAAGCCTAAACTAAAAGCCCAAATAAATCAACCACTTAATCCACCAATTAGCACATGCATTGCACATGCTCTAGCTGATGCGTGCACAGGGGGGGTCAACATTTCAAGATTATAAACAATGGAAGTTCATATTCATGGAGATCAAATTTGGAGAAGTTAAAGAAGGCTTGAAGGAAGTCCATGGGCCAAATTTATGAAGAAGCCAAATTGAAGATGGACATGTGCTAGTCATGTGACGACTTAACATGTGCAGGTCATGTGACACTTGACATGTGCCGATCATGTGACCTTGACATGTGCTATGCATGTGAGCTAGAGCATGTGCAATGCATGTGCTAATTAGTGGATTAAGGGGCTGATTTATTTGGGCTTTTAATTTAGGATTTTATTTATTATTTTCATTTGATTATTTGTAATATGTTAGGCCTTAATTTATTCTTTTGGGCTTATTTAAGTGAGATGGGCTTTAATTAGCTTGGGCTCATTTAATTAGTTCTTTTTAGGCTTTTTGGGCTGAATTTTAAGTTAGTTAGTGTGGGCTTTAGTTATCTTAGTGTAAGGCCCATGTTTTAAGGTCTATTTGATTAATTACGGTTTTTATTAGCTTAAGTGAGTATAAATGCTCCTCAAAAACGAATTTGTAATTCAGACTTGGAGATTATGATATTTTGAGACTTTTATTTGGCTTGGCCAAAGTCTTCTTCTTTTGCATCAAGAACTTTAATTCTTATCAAGGTATTTACTTTGTGGCGAATTCTGTTCTTGTGTTTTTAAATCAATCTATTATAAGCGTTTCCATTCACATAGTTGTTTGGGGGTTCTTTAGATTGGGGGTTTATTTTTGTTCATGTTCATGCCATATTGTATGTTCAAGGGGTTTTGGGTTCTTTAGCCTTGGGGTTCCACATCATTTGGTATCAGAGCTTGGATTTGGATTAAATTCTTATTTATCCATGTTTGTTTGCTGTTTTTGTTCATTAATTTTCAGTTTATGTGATTCCTAAAATTTAGGAACCCTTGTTCATCATAGGGGCTAAAAATTTAGGAGCCTTGTTTTTAGGCTGAATTCTTTGTTATTTGATCTTAAAGTTTAGGTTGTTTGCTATTCTAGTTATTAAAAATCAAAATATAAAAAAAAAAAGAAAAAGAAAAAGAAAAAGTTGTTGGCGGCTAGAAAAGAAAAGTATACAAATTAGGGTTGTTGAATTAGTTTGGGCGTGAATTACATTGAATTAAACCTATTGGGCCAGATTTGGAGTTGGATAATTATTTGGGTTTGATTTAAACCTATTGGGTCAGATTTGGAGTTGGATAATTATTTGGGTTTAACTTGAACCTATTGGGCTGAATTGGGTTTCCTAAGCTTAAACTAATTAAGACATAGTGGATAAGTCATTTTGTCTTAAGTCTAGACATTTGGGTTTCCATATCTTGACCTAATTAAGACATAGTGGATAAGTCATTTTGTCTTAAGTCTAGACATTTGGGTTTCCATATCTTGAACTAATTAAGACATAGTGGATAAGTTATTTTGTCTTAGTCTAGACATTTGGGTTTCCTTATTTGATCTTATTAAGACATATTGGTTTAAACTTTGTCTTATTTTGGACAATCATTTGGGTTTCCTAATCTTGATTCAGTTTGGACATATTGTTGCTTCCTTTTCATTTTGTCTTAGTGTGTTAACCCATATTGTATCAAATTGAATTTTCCATTTGGGAGATTTCAATTTCCGCAATCTTGCATTAGTTTTGTCATTTCTTTCATTCTTAAGTTTCTATTTTTGGTGTCTTTGTGTTTTTGCTTCCGATTACACTATAATTAACAATTTGATTCTTGTTAGTTAAATTTATACAATTCGGACAGCATACATATCTTCACCTTGTATGCTCATTTCAACGTTCTTCATTTTGGTCTTTTGCTTCTAGTTTTGTGCCTATCTTCTTGTTAAATATTTTCATTGCATTCTTTTACTATAATTTGCTGCTTGTAAACTATTTTGACTTGAGTTTGAGTTCTGAAGTGCAACTGAAGACAGCAAGCCTGAGTGGTAAAAGGCTTGAGAGTGTGAGCTTAAAAGAGGGTAAAAGCCAAATTTGAGCGAAACACGAGTGGAGTGTCACCTCTTTGAGTGTAAACACGTGAGGGAGTGTAGTGAGGCTGTTTTATTTAACATCTTTTGTAGGTAAAGCACCATGACTGACGAATCCAGTAAGAAGGAGATGTCTATAGAACAGGTTGTGTTTGCTATACAAGCAATACAAGGTACTATTGAAAATTTGTTGAGAGAAAGGGTCGACGTTAAAGAGAGGTTGGATAAATTAGAAGGGGGAACATCCAATAACTCAAGGAGAACAGCTAGGAGGGGAAGATGGATTAATGAGTGAGAGGAGGTTTATCAAGGCGATTGGGATGAAGATGATGAAGTTCAATCCGTGAGGGGTAGAGTGAGAAGAGAAGATAAAGTGGATAGCAACATCAATGCCATCAAGATGAACATTCCATCCTTTAAAGGTAGGAATGATGCTGAAGTGTATTTAGAATGGGAAAGGAAGGTGGACATGATTTTTGCTTGTCATAACTATTCTGAAGAGAAGAAAGTAAGGATAGCGGCAGTGGAGTTTAGTGATTATGCGCTGGTTTGGTGGAATGAGTTAGTTAAGAGTAGAAGGAGGAATGGGGATCCGCCTATCTCTACTTGGGAAGAAATGAAGAGAGTAATGAAGAGGAGGTTTGTACCATCCTACTACTATAGAGAGTTGCACCAGCAATTACATAGGCTCACTCAAGGAGCTAGAACAGTGGAGGATTATCACAAGAAAATGGAAATGCTCATGATTAAAGCCAATATAGAAGAGGAAGAAGAGGTTACTATGGCTCGGTTCATGGGAGGATTGAATAGGGAAATTGCTGATGTGGTGGACTTACAACATTATGGAGTAATGGAGGACCTAGTAAATATTGCCATGAAAGTGGAGAGGCAACAAAAGCAAAGGAGGACAGCAAGGTTATTTTCAAATTCCCACAACAAGAGTTGTTCAAACTGGAGCAAAAATGAAGATTTTAAAAATATGGAATTGCAATTTAAACAACTTCCTGGACTAATAAGTACGTATAGGAGACAAGAGGAAAGAAAGAGAGAAGAGGAAGTTATTGTCGATGAAATTGTTTGTGAAGCTGAAAGAGATGGTATAGACTTATATGCTGATGAAGTTGTAAATGGTGAAGAAATAAGTGGATGTGACGAAGATGTTGTTTTGAGTGAAAAGGAAAACATAATTGAAAGAGAAGATGTTGCTTTGAGTGAACAGAAGGATGTTTGTGTAATTGAGATAGAAGATCAGCATGTTATAATTGACCCTACAGTTCTTAAGGAGGTTGAATTGAACGTGGAAAGTGAAGATAATAATGATCAGAATGAAAAGATTATATTAAAGACTAACCATGTTTTGCTTAGTTTTCATATTAACTTGCAGGAACATGATGAGTTCTTTTCTGGAGAAGCATTCATTTTATTTCCACCTATTCAAAAGATCTTGTATGAAGATCAATTTATTTTACAAGTGCCAATTCCCAACTTGAACAAGACGAAGATTCGAGGATGAATCTTTTCTAAAGAGGGAGGGAATGATGCGTGCACAGGGGGGTCAACATTTCAAGATTATAAACAATGGAAGTTCATATTCATGGAGATCAAATTTGGAGAAGTTAAAGAAGGCTTGAAGGAAGTCCATGGGCCAAATTTATGAAGAAGCCAAATTGAAGATGGACATGTGCTAGTCATGTGACGACTTAACATGTGCAGGTCATGTGACACTTGACATGTGCCGATCATGTGACCTTGACATGTGCTATGCATGTGAGCTAGAGCATGTGCAATGCATGTGCTAATTAGTGGATTAAGGGGCTGATTTATTTGGGCTTTTAATTTAGGATTTTATTTATTATTTTCATTTGATTATTTGTAATATGTTAGGCCTTAATTTATTCTTTTGGGCTTATTTAAGTGAGATGGGCTTTAATTAGCTTGGGCTCATTTAATTAGTTCTTTTTAGGCTTTTTGGGCTGAATTTTAAGTTAGTTAGTGTGGGCTTTAGTTATCTTAGTGTAAGGCCCATGTTTTAAGGTCTATTTGATTAATTAGGGTTTTTATTAGCTTAAGTGAGTATAAATGCTCCTCAAAAACGAATTTGTAATTCAGACTTGGAGATTATGATATTTTGAGACTTTTATTTGGCTTGGCCAAATTCTTCATTGGAGAGGATTGTTTGTCTTCTTCTTTTGCATCAAGAACTTTAATTCTTATCAAGGTATTTACTTTGTGGCGAATTCTGTTCTTGTGTTTTTAAATCAATCTATTATAAGTGTTTCCATTCACATAGTTGTTTGGGGGTTCTTTAGATTGGGGGTTTATTCTTGTTCATGTTCATGCCATATTGTATGTTCAAGGGGTTTCGGGTTCCTTAGCCTTGGGGTTCCGCATCACTAGTTCACATGCATAGCACATGTCAAGGTCACATGATCGGCACATGTCAAGTGTCACATGACCTGCACATGTTAAGTCGTCACATGACTAGCACATGTCCATCTTCAATTTGGCTTCTTCATAAATTTGGTCCACGGACTTCCTTCAAGCCTTCTTTAACTTCTCCAAATTTGATCTCCATGAATGTGAACTTCCATTGTTTATAATCTTGAAATGTTGACCCCCCTGTGCACGCATCAAGTATCATATGGATAAAGCACTCAAATACCCCATGGATGAAAATATGTGCATGAAAATTGATGTAATTGATGCTTGTGTGCTAGAAGTTTTGGATGATGCAGGTAAAGAGGAGGTAAATTTTGACGAAGAAGTTCATGAGGAAGAGGAGCAAGAGAGCTCAAGACCTGAAATTTTGAGTAGAAGTACAAAGCCACTTCCACCATCCATTGTAAGTCCTCCTAATATTGAATTGAAAGAACTTCCAAGCAATTTAAGGTATGCATTTCTTGGTGCTAATAGAATGTTACCTATCATTGTCTCTAATAAGTTAACTAATAAGCAAGAGTCTTTGTTGTTAGAAGTGGTTAGAAAGAGGATTAAAAGTATAGGTTGGCAAATTTCTGACTTAAAGGGAATTAGTCCTAATGTATTGATGCGTAGGATTAACATGGAAGATGAGTGTTAACCTAAAGCTGATAGACAAAGGAGATTTAACCCCAATATGAAGGAGGTAGTTAAAAAAGAAGTCATTAACTTGTTAGATGCTGGTATTATCATCCGATTTCGGATAGTGCATGAGTGATTCCTATACATTGTGTACCAAAGAAGGGGGGAACGACTGTGGTTAGAAATGAGAATGGGGATTTGATTCCTACTAGAACCACCACGGGTTGGAGGGTTTGTATTGACTATAGGAAGTTGAATTCAGCTACTAGGAAAGATCACATTCATTTGCCATTCATAGATCAAATGTTAGAGAGGATAGCTGGCCATTCTCATTATTGCTTCTTAGATGGGTTTTTGGGATATTTCCAAATATTCATATACCCTAGTGACCAAGAGAAGACCACATTTACTTGTCCCTATGGGACTTTTGCCTATAGAAGAATGCCTTTTGGGTTTTGTAATGCACCAGCCACTTTTCAAAGGTGCATGACTTTAATTTTTGGGGATCTAATAGAAGAGATAATGGAAGTATTCATGGACGATTTTTCAGTTTATGGCGATTCTTTTGAGTTGTGCTTGAATAACTTAGATAGAATCTTGGCTAGATATGAGGAGACCAACTTGGTACTTAATTAGGAAAAGTTCCTTTTTATGGTTGAAGAAGGGATAGTTCTAGGCCACAAGATCTCAAGTAGAGGTATAGAGGTTGATAGAGCTAAAACTGAGTTGATAGAGAAGTTGCCTCCACCTACTACACTTAAGGGTGTAAGATCCTTTTTAGGTCATGCTGGATTCTATAGGAGGTTCATAAAGAATTTTTCATTGATTACAAAGCCTTTAACTAACTTGTTAGTTAAAGATGTACCTTTTGATTTTTCTAATGCATGTATGGATGCTTTTGAGCAATTAAAAAAAGCTCTTGTAAGTGCACCTATAATCACTTTACCTAATTAGAATTTACCTTTTGAGATCATGTGTGATGCAAGTGACCTTGCGGTAGGATGTGTGCTAGGTCAGTGCCAAGATAAGCAATTGCATGTCATTTATTATGCTAGCCATACATTATCGGCACCTCAATTAAATTACACCACAACTAAAAAAGAAATGTTGGTTGTTGTCTTTACATGTGATAAGTTTAGATCTTATTTGTTAGGGTCTAAAGTTATAATCTATATAGATCATGCAGCCTTTAGGTATTTGTTTGCTAAGAAATATGCTAAGCCTCATCTCATTCGTTGGGTTCTTTTGTTAGAAGAATTTGACATTGAGATTCGAGATAAGAAAGGTTCTGAAAATTTAGTGGCTGACCATTTGTCAAGATTAGAAAATTATGAAGGACCGATAGGGGATTGCAATGAAATCAATGAAACCTTTTCGAACGAGTCTTTAATGTCCATTGAGCAAGTGTATATGCCATGGTATGCAGATTTGGCTAACTTTCTTACTGCAGGAATTGTGCCTCATGGTTTAACATTGTAACAAAGAAAAAAGTTCTTTAGTGATGTTAAGAATTACCTTTGAGAGGAGCCTTATTTGTTTAAGATAGGAGGAGATGGTGTAATTCGTAGATGTGTAAGTGAGGAAGAGTATGTGAACATCTTGCAACATTGCCATTCATCTTTATATTCAGGCCATAATGGTAGTACAAAAACTGCATCTCGTGTGCTTGAGTGTGGTTTTTATTGGCCTACTTTATTTCATGATGCTAGGAGTTTTGTAGCCCAATGTGATAGGTGTCAAAGGGTTGGTAATATAGGGAAAAGAGATGAGATGCCTTTGAATAGCATTTTAGAGGTACAAATATTTGATGTGTGGGGGATAGACTTCATGGGTCATTTCCCAACATCTTTTGGACAAAACTATATATTGGTTGGGGTGGATTATGTATCAAAATGGGTTGAAGCTAAAGCAACACCCACCATTGATTCAAAGGTGGTTGTGAAGTTTTTGAAGAAACTCTTTTCAAGATTTAGAGTGCCTCAGGCTATCATAAGTGATGGACGTACGCATTTCATTAACCGATCTTTTGCTCATTATTGCATAAATATGGTATGCATCATAGGGTAGCTACTCCTTACCATCCATAAACTAGTGGTCAAGTGGAGGTGTCCAATAGAGAGCTCAAATGGATACTAGAAAAAATAATCTCTAATTCTAGAAAAGATTGGGCACACAAGCTTGATGATGCACTTTGGGCATATCGCATTGCATTCAAAACACCTATTGGGATGTCGCCATATAGATTAGTGTATGGTAAAGCATGTCATTTGCCTGTTGAGTTAGAGCATAGAGCTTATTGGGCCATTAGGACATTGAATTATGAGATTAAGGAGGCTGGTGTGAAAAGATGTTTACAATTGAATGAGCTTGATGAGTTGCGTCTTATTTCCTATGAAAATGCAAGAATCTATAAGGAAAAATCTAAGAAATGGCATGATGCTCACATAATGTATAAGAGCTTTAAGGTAGGAGACAAAGTTCTTTTATTCAACTCTATATTGAAGTTGTTTCCTGGAAAGTTAAGGTCTAGGTGGAGTGGACCTTTTGAGGTCATTCAAGTTTTTGACCATGGCCATTTGAAACTTAAAAATGCTAAAGGGGAATTGTTTAAAGCAAATGGTCAATGTTGTAAGGTCTATTTAGATGGAAATTTTCAAGGTAGGGAGGTCTCATGTATCTCTCTACATTTGGGTTGAGGGTTATTTACACAATCTTTTTATTTTGTATTTAATGCATTTTAAGTTATTTTTATATTTTGCTAATTAGATTTAATTTTAGAATTATGACTTATAATATTATTAACATAGTTTATTTTTTTTTCTACAGGTTATCTTAGTAAGTAAGTTTATTAGTATAGTTCAAATATTGAGTGTCTTCTTCAAAGCAAAATTTTTATTGAGTTTTTCCTTACTGGCGAGAGCGACAGAATAAGGAATGTGATTGAGAAAGCATTCTGTCATGATCACAGGTGTCGCGTTCACGACAAATCGATGGGTTGTGAAAGTTAGGTCTCTGTTGCGAGCACGGTTGCCATCGCGGGCGTGATAAATAGCGAATTTTGGTTCTATTGCGAGCACAACAGAACGCGGGATTTGAATTTTTTGGGGAATTTTGACCATTGGAAACTAATTTTAAACCCTCCTATAAATAGTTTTTGAGCCCTAATTTGCCATTCTCACTCTGTTTTCAGTTTTTCCTCTATTTCTCCTTTGGTTTTCTCTAAAATTTCTTCCTTTTCTTTGAGTTCTCTTTGATTTCTCTTTAGCTTTTCTGGGTTTTATTCTGGGTTTTTATTCTTTCTTCTTGCGTTTGTTGTGGAATTACTGTTTGTGTTACTGTGTTCTTCAAAATGGTACGTACAAAAACTTTGGCAAACAAAGGGAAGAAGGTATCTGGAGATTCCAGTTCGCAAGCCCCTGATTCTCATTCTCACCAATACAAGTTTGATTGCCCATTTCCAATTCATTCTGAGGAAAAATATGAGAAATTCAAGTACTTTTCTAAGAAAACATATGTTGGTATGTGGCATTTAGATTTTTCTTTGTTACAAGATTTGGGCATTATGTAGGAATTTGAAAAATACTTGAAATATATAAAATGGGGTGAGTTTGTTCACATGAATTTGCTTGTTAGGAAAGAGTGGGCCATTGAATTTTTTGTCACTCTTGAGTATGTAGATAAGCGTAAAATTAACTTCAAATTTAGGCATCAGGGTAAAGATTTTATATTTGGTTTTGAGCAAATGCATGATTGGTTTGGTTTCGCTCTAAATAGAAAGAGATTTATGCCTCAAACTTTCAACCCCACTGAAGTTTGGAAGAATTTGACTGGATTAAATGTATTTAATAATAAGAACTCTGCCGATAGGAAATTTAAGAATGATGTGTTTTTTTTTCTCAAATTTATATGCCATGTTTTGTTCGGTCGAGTCGAGAGTAATAAAGTGCAAGCCAAAGATCTTTTTGTTTTAAACCTTGTGCAATCTAGGAAAACTCCTTATTCCATTGATTTTATTTTTGATGGCTTATATCATGCATCTATTGCTAGGAGTAAATCTGTGGGAATGGGCCATATGGTCACTGGTATGTGCTTGGTTGTTTGGGGGAATTGCATGGTTTTGAGATGGATGAGGATGACAGAGTAGCCTTGTTAGATGTTATGTTTTTGAGAAATTCTAACCTGCTGATGATATGAGCACAACCAAGCATAATGGCAACAAGAGAGATGAACTAGCACTTCCTCAAGGACCAATCACAAGAGCAAGGTCAAAGAAACTTAAAGAAGTCCTACAACCATTCATGAGGCCTTATGTAGAGAAGATACAAGTTCAAGAGGGGAAAGAAGCTGAATTGGGCTATGAAGACAAGTTGGGGCCGAATGGTCAAATGGGCCTTCAAGCTATTTTGTTTAGCTTCTATTCTTGTAATGACATATAATTAAATGTATTTGGGCAGCCTAGTACCTTAGAAAACGTTTTGGGCTTATTTAATTAGGTTTGTTTTATTTTTGGGCTTATTTGAGTATTTTGGGTAGTTTAAGTGGGTAGGCTAAAGTTGGGTTTATCTCTTCTAAAGAGTTGGGCCTAAATAACTAATTGAGGCTTAGAAAACATGAGGGAGCCGGATTTTAAAGGGGAGAGCTGAATTTGGATGGGTTTGAGTCAAATTTAGCTTTATGCCTACATTGGTGAACTTGGGGTCCTAAATTTTAGGAATGGCTTTTCTTTTATAAATACTTATTATTTTGGGATATTATTGAATAGAGTTTGATGGAGAAACAATAGGATGAATTTATCTTGAGTGAGTTAGCCAAATTCCACTTTTAGCCAAAATTGAGTCTACATTCATTTTCCTTAGGATAATCAATAGCTTTTAGGATTATTTTCAAATTGTATAATATCTTTATTTATTCATGTACTTAGTCCATATTATGGTCAAATACATGTAGATAAAGGTTAGGAATTATCTTTGTTATTTATTTTATTAATTATCTCTTAGAGTTAGTGTTTGATTATAACTCCTCTAGGGAGGGGTGGCTGCCTAGCCTATATAAAGGGCTGAACTTCTTCATTTGTACTTTACATTTTGTATATCTTATGATTAATGAATTTTCATTGACTGAATTTGTGAGAGTTAATTTCTATTGATTCTTGCTATTGTATGAAGAATTAGACTTAGGCAATTTGCATGATTAATGTATGCTTGATTCTTATTCGTCTTACTTTCTAAATCAATCTATTATAAGCGTTTCCATTCAATCTTGTTTGGGGGTTCTTTAGATTGGGGGTTTATTCACTTGTTTATGATCAATATTCATGGTATGTTGGCGTTCTAGTTTGCATATAGGCTGGGGTTCCGCATCAATTGGTATCAGAGCTTAGGCTAAGTGATAAATTATTAACTATCCTTTAATTTTGTCTTCTTGAAATTCTTTCTTTGTTTTGGCCGAATAGGACTTTGATCTAGTTCCTTATTTGGTTGTTGCTCAATTGTGTTAAATTACCTATCTCAAGTATTTGATCATTAGTTGTGTGATTTACGTTTTGAAAAAAAAAAGAAGAAGAAAAGAAAGCTTATATACATATCAAAAAAAAAAAATCTGAAAATTACCTTGTGTTCAATTCAGGTCCTATTATCTTGTTAAGTTCAAATTTGATCAATTAAGCTAGAACTTCCATAATTTGTTTGATTTCTTCAAAGGGCAGGTTAAGTACTCGTTGCTTTTAGATTTTGGGTTATATTATTGCATGCTTTCTTTGATTTTATTTTTGTTGAGTCTATATAAAATCTGTTTAAACTAATCATTAGGTTTAGTTAAACATCGCATTTAAGTGCATCCGTCTTGTCTATTCTTTTCATTCTAAGTTATCAATTTGTGTGTCTAAACTGTTTTTGGTTCCAACTACACTAGTTTAACATATTGCACATTGTTGAACATCTTTATACACTAAAGCGCACGAAATTTATCTCTTGTGTGCTAATTTCTAAGTTTGTTCAATTTGGTCAATTTGCCTCTAGAATTGGTACTTTTTGCTGTTCTTGTTAAGTACTCATTGTTTCCAAATCAAACTACTTAATTGTGCATATTTGTTTGAGTTTGTTTCTGAAGTACAATTGTGAGAAATCAATTTGTGAGTTGAGAGACAAACACATGAGGTTGAGTGAATTCTTTTCTTTACTTGTTTACTTAAGTTTAAAGATGTCTGGAAACAATAGTAAAGATAAGATTGAGATTCCCCATGATACTAAACTTATGATTAAAGCTTTTATGGATAGTTTGCAAAAGCTAAATCTCAGGATGGATAGCATGGAGAGTGACCTTGATGTGAGCACGACCAAGGAACCGAGAGATGAACTAGCTTTACCAGAAGGCCCAGTGACTAGATCAAGAGCCAAGAAATTCAAGGAGGGTCTCAAAGCCTACATGGGTAGAATGGTGGAAGATATGGACAAGCAAGAGGAGTTGGGGCCGAATGTTCAAGAGGGAACTCAAATGGGCTCATTAATTTATTTAAAACCAATGGAATAAGCTTTGGGCAGTCCAAACCTTATGTTAGGCGTGTGGGCTTGTTTTTGGACTCATTAAGTTGTGTTTTGTTATTTATTTAAGCTATTGGATTTAATTCCTTGTTTATTAGGCTTAATTAGCGAAATGGGCTTAAGTTAGCTATGTTTGGCAGCCCATTGTTAAGGCCTTATTTAGTTAGGGTTTCTTTTTAATTAGTGGTATAAAAACCACGTGATAGAATGTATTAGGGGATGATTATTACTTTGGCCGAATTTTACATTGGAGAGGATTTGTCTTCTTCTATTGCATCAAAAAGACTTTCTTATCAAGGTATTTCATCTTGTGGCGAATTTATGTTCTTATTCTTCAAATCAATCTATCATAAGCGTTTCCTTTCATTTTATTGATTGGGGGTTCTTTAGATTGGGGATTTAATTTCTGTTCTTGTTTCTTGCCATTTGTGTGTTTGGGGTTTCGGGTTCTACATAGCCTTGGGGTTCCGCATCACGTGCTTTGAATGTGCAATTTAAGGAAGAATCAGATGTAGACCAAAGGGAAAATATTTTCCATACTAGATGTAAAGTGAATGGGAAAGTTTGTAGTTTAATTATAGATGGGGGTAGTTGTACTAATGTTGCTAGTACTACACTTGTTAACAAGTTGGGACTGAGATGGATGAAACACCCTAATCCTTATAAACTGCAATGGTTGAATGATTATGGAGAAGTAAAAGTAACAAAACAAGTTCTTATTGCCTTCTCGATTGGGAGATATAAGGATGAGGTCGTATGTGATGTGGTACCCATACATGCTGGTCATATATTACTTGGAAGGCCTTGGCAATTTGATAGGCGTGTAACACATGATGGGTATAAAAATAGGTATTCATTCAAGATGAATGAGCAGAATGTCATTTTGGCCCCTATGACACCAAAAGAGGTACACGATGATCAATTGAGACTTAAGAAGTCATTTGAAGGGGAGATGGGTAGTGAGGCCGAAAAGGCAAAAGAAAATGAGGTAAAAGAGGCCAAGAGAGAAAAGAAAGAAAATGGCCCAACGGAGAGTGACTGTGCAAGAGAGAAAAAGAAACTTTCGTTCTATGCAAAACAGAGGGAATTGAAGAGTACTTTTATTGCAAAGAAATCTCTCATTGTACTTCGGTTCAAAGAGAATTTTCTTAACTTGACTGACATTAACCCAAGTTTGCCTAGTTGTGTTGTTTCTTTATTGTAGGAATTTGATGATGTCTTCCCTGAGGAGATTCCCAAGGGGTTACCACCATTGAGGGGGATTGAACATCAGATTGACTTCATTCCAGGATCAACGATTCCAAATCGACCAGCTTATAGGAGTAACCCTGAGGAAACAAAGGAACTTCAAAGGCAAGTTGATGAGTTGTTGGAAAGAGGTCATATAAGAGAAAGCTTGAGCCCATGTGTTGTCCCTGTTTTACTGGTACCGAAAAAGGATGGAACTTGGAGGATGTGTGTCGATTGCCGAGCAATCAATAGAATCACGGTAAAGTATCGACATCCTATTCCTAGGTTGGATGACATGTTGGATGAATTGCACGGTGCTTGTTTCTTTACAAAAATTGATTTGAAGAGTGGATATCACCAAATTAGGATGAAATTTGGTGATGAATGGAAAACAGCTTTTAAAACAAAATATGCTTTGTATGAATGGATGGTGATGCCATTTGGGCTAACTAATGCACCTAGTACATTTATGAGATTGATGAACCATGTTTTGCGTGCATTCCTAGGAAAGTTCGTAGTTGTTTATTTTGATGATATACTCATTTATATTAGATCTTTAGATGAGCATATAGATCATACAAGGGCTATTTTACAAGTAATTAGGAATGAAAAATTGTATGCCAATGTAAAGAAATGCACTTTTTGTAGTGATAAACTGATATTCCTAGGGTTTGTGGTTTCGGCCAAAGGGATAGAAGTGGACAATGAAAAGGTTAAGGCAATTCAAGATTGGCCTACACCTAAATCAGTTAGTGAAGTTAGGAGTTGTCATGGACTTGCTAGTTTCTATAGGAGGTTTGTGAAAGACTTTAGTACTATTGCTGCACCATTAACTGAAATTGTTAAGAAAGATGTGCCTTTTAAATGGGGTGAAAATCAGGAAAATGCTTTCAATTTGCTTAAGGAAAAGTTATGTACTGCTCCTATTTTAAGTTTGCCTGATTTTGATAAAGCTTTTGAGATTGAATGTGATGCTTCCGGGATAGGTATTGGTGCTGTTTTGATGCAGGAAAGGAAGCCAATTGCATACTTCAGTGAGAAGCTTAGTGGAGCCGAATTGAGGTACTCCACCTATGACATGGAATTCTATGCTTTGGTGAGAGCATTGGATGTTTGGCAATATTACTTATTACCAAGAGAATTCGTGATCTACACTGATCATGAATCACTTAAACACTTGAAGTCTCAAGGTAAGTTGAACAAGAGACATTCAAAATGGATGGAGTTTGTGGATACATTTCCTTATGTGATCCATTACAAGAAAAGTAAGGAGAATGTGGTAGCGGATGCACTTTCAAGAAGGTATGCCTTAATCACCTCTTTAAGTTCTAAGTTATTGGGATTTGAGTATATTAAGGACTTGTATGCTATTGATTCTGATTTTGGTAATGTGTTTCGTGCGTGTGAGCATGTTGCATTTCAAAAGTTTTATAGGCATGATGGATACTTGTTTAAAGATGGTAAGTTGTGTTTGCCTATATGTTCTTTAAGAGAATTGCTTGTACTTGAAGCACATTGTGGAGGTTTGATGGGACATTTTGGTGTGATTAAAACTGTAGACATATTGCAAGAACATTTTTTCTGGCCTCATATGCGAAGGGATGTTGAAAGAATTTGTAGCAAATGTATTACAGGTAGACAGGCTAAATCTAAAGTCAAACCACATGGACTATATACTCCTTTACCTGTACCTAATGAACCGTGGGTAGATATATCTATGGACTTTGTGTTAGGCTTGCCTAGGATAAAAAGAGGTAGGGATAGTATATTTGTTGTAGTTGACAAGTTTAGTAAGATGGCACATTTCATTCCTTGTCATAAAACTGACGATGCTACAAGTGTTGCTGAATTGTTCTTTAGGGATATAGTACGTTTACATGGAATACCAAGAACAATTGTTTCTGATAGAGATGTCAAGTTCTTAAGCTACTTTTGGAAGACGTTGTGGGGGAAGTTGGGTACTAAACTCTTATTTTCTACTACTTGTCACCCTCAAACTGATGGACAAACTGAAGTAGTTAATAGAACTTTAGGGACACTTTTCATGCTGTTGTTGGGAAGAATTTGAAAACTTGGGAAGATTGTTTACCATTGATTGAGTTTGCTTATAATCGTACTATTCATTCTTCCACGGGTTTTTCTCCTTTTGAAGTTGTGTATGGTTTTAACCCTTTAACTCCCTTGGATTTAACTCCTTTACCTTTGAATGAGTTATCTAATTTAGATGGACAGAAGAAGGCTGAACTTGTTAGATCCATTCATGAGAAAACCCGTGCACACATCGAGAAAAGGAACAGGAACTATGCTGATCAAGCCAACAAAGGGCGTAAGAAGGTGTTGTTTGAACCAGGAGATTGGGTTTGGATACATCTGAGGAAGGAAAGGTTTCCAAACCAAAGGAAGAACAAACTGGATGCAAGAGGAGATGGTCCTTTTCAAGTATTGGAAAAGCTCAATGACAATGCATACAAGATTGATCTACCTGGTGAGTATCAAGTTTCAGCTACTTTTAACGTTTCTGATTTATCTCCTTTTGATATGGATGCAGATTCGAGGATGAATCTTTTTGAGGAAGGGGGGACTGATGTAGATAGCCATGGAAAGGACCCATTAAAGCTTCCAAATGGACCGATTACAAGGAATAGAGCCAAGAAACTCAATGAGAAGTTACAAGGCTTTATTCAAGCATTCATTGAAAAGGAAATGAAGCTTCAAGGGTATAAATATTATGGGGTTAATTCCGGGGCCATGGAAACCAAAATTGGAGTTTTTCAAGGAGATTTGAAGCTGGTTCATATGTTGGGAGCAGAAATGGGCCATGAAGGGAAAGAAGCCGAATGTTCAACTCATGTAACACTTGACATGTGCCGGTCATGTGACCTAAACATGTGCCGGGCATGTGATAATGACATGTGCCAAGCATGTGCTTGACATGTGCTAGACATGTGGCTTATGTCATGTGCATTGCATGTGCTTAATTAATGAACTAATGGGCTGTTTGGTTTGGGCTTTTAGTTAGGGCCTCAATTTAAGTTTTTAACTTGATTAATTGTAATAACTAAGCCTTTTCAATATGGGCTCACGCCACCCACTTTGGCAGCCCATCCAATTGGCTTTTAATTTTATTATTTCAATTAGGTTTAGGGTTTATTTACTCCTACATGTATTACGGTTAAGTGGCTGCCTATATAAGGCATACTTATGCTTGTTTTTCAGTAGCTTTTGAATAGAGAAATATTATTGCTCTTTGCTGTTTGCAAGACATCTTTTGCAAAGTAAGTGAATCTTTACTTTGTGTTGTTTTAAGAATTGGGTTATTCAAGCTTTGTTCTTGTGTAGTTCTATTCTTCCATTCTTCTGCTTTAGGTCTTAATTATCTTTGATATTAGGGTTTAAAGTGAATAAAATTTCAGATTGCATGTTTAGGATTTGATGGTTAATTGAATGAAGAGTTCGGGGTTTTAATTAGATCCTAGGGTTCCGCATCAACAAGTCATGTGCTTCATTTAAAGGTCACATGACTCATTTATTTAATGACTTAATGGGCTAAACGTGATGGGCTTTTAGATTGGGTTTAGTTTAGTTATTTTTGGGTTTTAGTTAGTCTTTATTTTGGGCTTTAAACAATTCGGCCCACTCTTTTCTTAATGGGTTTTGTTTTAAGTTAAGTCTTATAAATGGGTTTATTTGATAGCTTAAACCCATGGACAATTCGGCCTAGCTTAGTTTAAGGCCTCATTAGGGTTTTTCTTTATGTTATTTGCTAGCTAGGGTTAGCCACCATATAAATAGGCTATTATGGATTGTAAATTGCAGATTTTGAATGATATTCATTGGCTTAGCCGAATTTTCTTTGCTTAGATTGCGAGTGAATTGCTTTCTTTTCTATTGCATGAAGAATTTGATTAACTTATCAATTATTTGATTGTGGCGTTTTTCAGGTTCTTTAATTCCCAATTATTTGCGTTTCCATTCACGTGTTGATTGGGGGTTCAATAGGGAGGGTGTTTATCTGATTTGGTTTGCTATTCAAATTGTATGTGTGGGTTTGTAGCTCGCTAGCTATTGGGTTCCGCATCATTTTGGTATTAGAGCCAAAGATAAGGTAAATTCCTATTTATCTTAGTGTTAGGTTTGCGTTTTACTTTCTTTGAATTCTTTTTTTTTGTTTATGCCGAATTAGGTTGCATTAAGTTTCTTAGTTAATTGTGTTTTGTGTGTTTAAATTAGCCTTTTCTTTTCTTACCTTTACCTTGAATTCGTGAAATAGCCTTGAACCGAAATCTTGAACATCCTTAGCTTGAATCCGAATCCTTGTAGGAGGAGATTAGAGATTAGTTTGCTGTTTAAAAAAAATAGAAATTTCGAGAGGCCATAACTTTTGACTAGAGTGTCGGATTTGTTATTATAATATGTTTTCGAAAAGGGAATTTCGTGCTCTATAATCGTTATGTGTGCAACAGCCACGTAACTGCAATTTTTGGCCCTTAAAAACGACGTTTAAGCCTCCGTTCTTCACTATGAAGTTTTTGCGTTTTGAGAAAAAAAAAAGAAAAAGGGGTTAGAAAACCGAATTTGATTTCTGATTTTTTTGGGCTTGAGAAGTTTGGTAGTTTGTATTGTGGTTGTTATTTATTTCATTGAAAAAAAAAAGAAGAAAAAAAAAGAAAAGAAAAGAAAAAAAAAATGTGAAAGAAGAGAAATAAAGAAGAACTTTGCGTGTGGAGAAAAGGGTTGGGAGTAGATTCGGACAAGGGAGTATATTTATAGCAAAAGGGAAAATCTAAATCCATTAATAGGTGGGAAAACTTAATCCTAAGTGCTTGAGGATTAGGAGCAGCAATTATTCCTTTTCAAAATAGAGATAGGAATCCTTTAAATAATAGGAAAAATTAATCCTATATGTTTTGGGAATAGAAAAACTTAATCCTAAACCATCTTTGATTATTATCATCCAATTCGGATAAGGATTCATTTGTGCTACCATTTGCTTGTCATTTTTGGTAACATTTTCCTATCATTTGCTAACCATTTTGGTAACATTTGCTATCCATTTTGGTAACATTTTCCTATCATTTGCTATCCATTTTTTTGGTAACATTTTGGTACCATTTGTGCTGTCATTTTTGCACCATTTTGGTATCATTTTTGCCATCCTTTTCCTACCATTTTGCCATCATTTGCCACCATTTTGCCATCATTTTTTTTACACCATTTTGACATCATTTTCCTATCATTTTGCACACAACTTGACACATTAATTAGAGCTTGATACACTATTCGGCCTAATCATCATTTTGGCTCTAAATTGAATTGTATTGCATGCATTCTGTCTTTCTTAGTATAATTAGGTTTCTTTGTTATTTTTCTTGCTTTGTTGGGTAGAATAACTAGCTTCTACATTTGGTTTACTTTTGTAGTCAATCAAATTCATACATTTTGTCCAAATTGTCATTTTTCTTAATTCCTGTTGCTTGTTTCTTTGTTTTAAGCTTGCTTTTGTTCCATTTACATTGTTAGAGTATCTTTGCTTGTTCTAATACTCTAATTTGGATATAATCAAGTGGTATAACAGTCTTGTCCGTGTCTAGTGTCTTCTTTTCCAGTTTTGAGCTATCTTTTTATTGTTAGTGCTTACTTATTCTTTGCTTTCTAAAACGTGCTCAAATTCTTGGTTTGTGAATTGAATTCTGAAGTGCAATTTAAGAGTTGCAATTAGAGTGGTAAAAGGCAGAGTGTGTGAGTACATTAAGAGGGTAAAAACCTTATTGAGTGAAACACGAGAGGAGTGGCATCTTTGAGTGTAAACACGTGAGGGAGTGTGTGAGGTTATTGTCTAACATCTGTTTTGCAGAATTCACATCATGTCAAGAAGAGAAGAAAAGGAAACAATGTATGAGGAGGAGGAAGCCATGCCCGATATGAAAGTGATGTACAAGGCCTTCATTAATGAGTTCAAGAAGTTAAATGCTAGAATGGACGGAATGGAGGAGAAATTTGAAGTGAGTGCATCTAATAATTCTAGGAGGACAGCTAGGAGAGGTAGATGGACTGATGAAAATGTAAGGGCTGACATAGAAGACTTAGATGAAGAAGAGACAAGTGGGAGATTAGATGGGAATTTAGGTAACATTAAGCTTAAGATTCCTCCATTTAAAGGTAGAAACAGTGCTGAAGAGTACCTACAATGAGAAAGGAAGGTTGAAATGATCTTTGAGTGTAATAGGTATTCTGAGGAGAAGAATGTGAAGATAGCAGCTGTGGAGTTTACAGATTATGCCTTATTTTGGTGGGATCAATTGAACTTGAGCAGAAGGAAAGTGGGTAGACGTCCTATTGGTAATTGGGAGGATATGAAGGAGGCCATGAGGAAAAGATTTATGCCTTCACATTACTTTAGGGAGCTACATCAGAAGTTGCATAGGTTAGTGCAAGGGGGTAGATCAGTAGATGACTACCATAAAGAAATGGAAATGTGCATGGTTAGAGCTAACATTGAGGAAGATGAAGAGGTAACCATGGCTCGGTTTTTAGGTGGATTGTATAAGGAGATTGCTGATGTCATTGAGCTTCATAGATATGACTCCATGGAGGAAATGTTGAATATGGCAATGAAAATTGAGAAACAGAAGAAGAGTAGGAGCTTTAACCGAACCAGCAACAACTCAAGGGATAGTTTGGGATCTAGATGGACCAAAGGGGAGGATAGAAGAGACTTTAGGGGATCCAAACCTTATGGGGCAGATTCGGGTTCCAAATATGCAAGGGCTGTCCAATCACCATCTAAGGTTGTAAAAGGTAACCCTAATACTCCAACTCCTAGTAGAGAGATTAAATGCTTTAAATGCTTGGGGAAGGGGCATATGGCACGTGATTGTCCTAAAAAAGGGTGATAATAGCTAGGGATGATGGGGAAATTGTTTCTGAATCAGACCATAGTGAAGATGAGATGCCACCTTTGGAAGATTGTAGTGATTGTGATAGTGATGGAGAGTTATTGGTTGCTGAAAGTGGGAAGTCTTTAGTGGCTAGGCGAGCTTTGAATTTGAATGTTAAGGAAGAGAGCCTAGAACAAAGAGAAAACATATTTCGCACTAAATGTTTAATTAATTGAAGGGTGTGCATACTTATTGTTGATGGGGTAAGTTGCACCAATGTAGCTAGTGTGAATATGGTTGATAAGCTGAATTTGGTATGTGAAAAGCATCCTAAACCTTATAAATTACAATGGTTGAATAACAGTGGGGAGGTCAAGGTAACAAGGCAAGTAAGAGTGCCATTTTCTATTGGGAGGTATAAGGATGAGGTGGTTTGTGATGTGGTACCTATGCAGGTAGGCCATTTACTTTTGGGAAGGTCTTGGCAATTTGATAAACATGTTTTGCATAATGGGTACACTAACCGTTATTCTTTTTCTTATGAAGGTACAAAGGTTACATTAGCACAATTATCACCTCAAGAAGTGTTTGAAGATCAGAAGAAATCAGTTGAGAGGGAGAGAGAGATTGGAATTATTAAACAATGGAGGCTATCCTCTTTTCTTGGCTTTGCCAAAATTTTAATAGATTAGATTTGTGAGATTTGCTTGCTTTTCTTTTCTATTGCATGAAGAATTTGATTAACTTATCAATTGTTTGATTGTGGCATTTTTCAGGTTCTTTAATTTCCGATTATTTGCGTTTCCATTCACAAGTTGTTTGGGGGTTCAATAGGGAGGGTGTTTATCTGATTTGCTTTGCTATTCGAATCGTATGTGTGGGTTTGTAGCTTGTTAGCTATTGGGTTCCGCATCAGTGGACTACTGAGATTTGAACAAAGCTTGTCTGAAGGATGACTTGCTGCTGCCCCACATCGACGTGTTAGTAGACAGCACAGCCGCTTGCATGATGTACAGTTTCGTAGATGGATATGCAGGCTACAATCAGATCCTTAACAAAATAGTTGATCAAATCAAGACAGCCTTTATCACTGAGTGAGGAATGTTTGCTTACAGGGTAATGCCATTCAGTTTGAAGAATGCAGGCACAACTTATTAGAGAATGGCAACAAGGATCCTAGATGACCTGATCCTCAAGGTAGTAGAAGTATAAATGGATGACATGATGATCAAGTTAGCCACTAGGGAGGGTCACTTTGAGGCTCTAGAGAAGTTCTTTCAAAGGATTAGCAAGTATAATCTACGATTGAACCCCAAGAAATGCATTTTCAGTGTCACTTCAGGGAAACTGTTAGGACATGTAGTTAGCCAGAGAGGGATTGAGATCGACTCAGACAAGGTCAAGGCCATTAGAGAAATGCCAGTGCCTCAGAAGGAAAAGGACGTCTGAAGCTTTTTGGGTAAGTTGCAGTATGTCAGCAGGTTCATCGCCAAGCTTAATTCAATTTGTGAGCCAATCTTCAAGCTGCTCAGAAAAGACCAACCTGTAATATGGAATGAAGATTGCCAGAAAGCTTTCGACACTATTAGGGAATATTTGCTGAACCCCCAGTTCTGAGGCCACCTCAACCAGCCAAGCCACTTATTCTGTATTTAGCTATATAAGATAGCTCTGTAGGTGCCATGATGGCTCAGGAAGATGAGTTCGGAGTGGAGTTTGCAGTCTATTACCTTAGTTAGAAATTCCTTTGTTACGAGATAAAGTATGCAGAAGTAGAGAAGATCTGCCTTGCAATAATTTGGGCTTCTAAGAAATTGAGACACTACTTCCACTCTTATAAGGTACAAGCGGTAGCAAAATAGAACACTCACAGATACCTGCAGGAAGCTCCATCTTTGTTAGGAAAAATGGGGAGATGGTTGCTGTTATTACAAGAATTTGATGTTGAGTAAATCACTCGAAAGACCATTAAGGGGCGTGCAGTAGCAGAGTTTTTGGCTGAACACACTATCCAAAGGGATTTGTATGAGTTCAATTTCTCAGATGAAGATGTTGCAGCTATCACAGTATGAGGTTGGCAGTTACACTTTGACGGAGTGGTAAACAGCAAGGGGGCATGAGTAGAAATCATTCTGACGACCCCAGATGATGAAAAACTCCCACTGGCTAAGAAGCTGAGATACAAGGCCACCAATAATGAAGCCAAGTATGAAGCTTGCACATTTACGTTATAAGCATTGATAGCTTTGGGGGGAAAGAGCGTAGAAGTATTTGGAGACTCATTGCTAGTGATCAATCAGATTCGGAGTGAATGGGCTATTAAGGAGGAGCGACTAATGGCATATGTGAAACACCTAAGGAATTTGACCAACCAATTTGAAGTGTGCACCTTCCACTTTGTCCCGAGGGATGAGAATCAGTTGGTCGATGCGCTCGCAACCTTGGTAATAATATGGGATAACCCGGAGGGGGTAGCGATGAAGCCCGTTTTGATCTCTAGTTCCGAAAGGCCCAGTTTCAAGTCTAATCCTGTCATGGAAATTGAAGTTGTGGATGAGAAGTCATGGTATTACGACATCAAAAATTAGTTGGAAAATGCGACGTTCTCAGAGGAGGCTACCGAAAAGGACTAGAGACTGATCCGCAAGCTATCCACTCAGTTTATTTGTGTAAATGGCATACTGTACAAACGACAAGTCGATGGTATTCAATTGAGATGTCTGGACGAGAAAGAGGCTGATAGGGTAATGGAAGAAACTCATGCTAGGGTTTGTGGGGCCTACATGAATGGACTAACACTGGCCAAGAAGATCATGAGACAAGGATTCTACTGGCTTACTATGGATACAGACTGCTCCAAGTTCATGAAACAGTGTCAACTATGTCAGCAGTATGCAGATTTATGGCATTTGCCAGTTTCAGAACTACATAGTTTAACGTCACCTTGGCTGTTCGCAGCATGGAGAATAGACATTATCGGGAGGATATGCCCTACTGCCTCTAATAGCCATAGATTTATCATAGTAGCTATTGACTAATTTACTAAGTGGGTAGAAGCAGAATCATTCAAGAAGGTCGACACCCAGGATATGGCCAGGTTTATTGAAAAGAATCTAATATGCAAATATGGTCTCCCAGATCACGTTGTGTTCGATAATGGGGAATTCATGGCTAAGACTAAGAGGTTGCTTTAGAAGTTTGGAATGCAGCATCACAAGTCCTCTCCATATCGCCCACAGGCCAACGGGGCAGTAGAAGCTGCTAACAAGAATGTTAAGAGGATCTTAGCCAAGATGGTTCAAAATTGTAAAGATTGGGCAGAGAAGTTGCCTTTCGAGCTCGGGCTATAGAACCACTGTCAGAACTTTAATGGGTGCCACGCCGTATTCCTTGGTATATGGGACATAAGCTGTACTGCCAGTCAAAGTGGAGCTCAAGTCTTTAAGGGTAGTGATGGAGGCCCAGATTCTGGAAACTAATTGGGCAAAACAACGATTACAGTAGTTAAACATGCTAGATGAGAATAGATTGTGAGCTTATTACCACAACTAGGTCTATCAAAAGAGACTTGCATGTTCATTCGAGAAAAAGGTCAGAAAGCACCCGCTGAAAGAAGGAGATTTATTTGTCAAGCAAATAAGACACGGTGTGTCGGATATACGGGGAAAGTTCAGACCGGCATGGGAAGGCCCCTTTGTTCTAAAGAAAATACTATCCAAAGGGGCAGCAATTTTGTTGAATAGCGACGGGAATGAGTTTAAGGAACCGGTCAACATCAACAAGCTCAAAAGGTTCCACGGCTAAAAACATAAAAATCAAAAGAAGAGAACAAATGCCCTGCAGGTAGAAAATTGAAAAAAGGTGGCCTTGCTAAAATTGGGCGCCTCATCAGGGTGAAAACCGAAAAAGGCACCCTGGGCAAAAATTAGAGGCTCGAGAGAAAATATCCAATCAAGAAAACCCGAGAGGGCTGGTTGGTAACAGGAGTTTGATGCTGTTAAGATCTATTCAAAGATTAGATGTGTTTTGCATTGTAAATCATTATTAAATATTCATCATGTATGTTGAAATCATATTGAAATGTACGCACATTTTGCAAAAAGGAATAAAACGAAAACCATTCAGATCACATGTTCATTATTTTCTAGTTCTTTTATAAAAAAGAAAGACATTTTTTATTACAGAATGCATGAAAATCTAAACTATACTGCTACTCTCACCGACCAGATATCTAAGTCGGTGGGTCCTGTTGTCAACAGTAGGGCTGAGCACCCATCTCTTATAGGCACTAGTGGAAATGGTGGAGCGATCTCTAACTGAAGGTAGGATGGTCCTCACCGGCAGTCTGGCCCAGAGATTATGATACCTAGACGTGAAGGCGGAGGATAGGACACCACCATGAAAAGCCAAAGGAAGTCTCACGACATCCTGGGTCACCCCAAACTGTTGAGTACACCATGAATAATGTAAAAAGTAGCCTCATGTAGCCCACACACTGGAACACACCCTAAGGAACCGGTGGTCACAGCGGTAACATGGAGCTAGGCGCTCATAAAACTGATGTCCTCATCTGCGATCTCACTAAATCTAGCAACACCCTCGTCGGGAGAGGAAAAAGAATACAATCATTGTTGAGGAAAGAAATGCCTCAACGAATACTTGCCGATCACCCTAGGAGGGGGCTTTGATAAAAGCTTCAGCTTCTCCTGTAGCCAGATCTGCGAGACAAGAAGTCAAAAATGAAAAAAAGATAAAAATTAAAAAATAAGAATTAAGAAAAGCCGCTGGAATGGGTAGGGTCTACTCTAGGCAAGAATAAGGCATAGGGTTCTGTGAAAATCTGAAAAAACGCATTTCCCTCTAAGAAAAGCTAGTGTGAAAACCCACAAGGGGCGCACTACCTTTGAAAACAATGACGTACCTGGAGCAACAAGGGACTCCCAGTGAAGGCAACAGAAGGATCGGCACGGACAGAGTCTAAACTCAGGATTGTCTCAGCTAGAATCAGAGGAAATGGGGTAAGCCCGCGATGGATGCTATCTACTATCTTGAACAGTCAAAAATCATCGGTCAACTCAGTAGAAGTCACTATCAAAAATCTAGAGAGACAGAACAGTAAGACAACGCTAGCTTGATAAGTAGACGTTAGAATAGCCTTCCGGTGCCTCAACTAACAGCTTTAGAGTGAAGGCCACCCCCTGTGGGACCAGTTGAGTAGCGACGGCAGAAGAAATGCCTAAGGTCAGTGCAATATCCCTCGCACGGACAAAACCACAAATCGGGATGCAAGGTGGGGTGCTGAGCGGAAGCCTCGCCCCAATGATAGCAGCAAACTCCTTGGGTAAGGGGTATAATTCTTGGTAGGTAAACCTGAAGACATGGAAATGGGGGTCCCAGAAGCGGACTACAGTCAGAAGAAGGTTGTGGTATATCCTAACTCTTCTCAAAAATTTCAAGCAAGAAAAAAGGGGTTACGGTGGTATTTTCCAAGTTTGGGGGTTATCCAGAACTCGGTACATCTTAGTGAGGACAGATGAGGACATTCTCTAGGTATTACGACTAAAAATTAAAAATTAACAAGAAAGAGAACAAAGAAAAGAGAGAAAAACCTAGAAAAGAAGCTCTAGCTGAGGTCCAATATGTCAAGTGCACGAATCCCAAGGAAAAGATGAGCATTTAAAGTAAATCACAAGGGACAGGCTGCCTGTCTCTCGGTCTTCCGACGGGGTGCCCATCGATGAACCTAGTTGACCCTTGGGTGATCCGTTCTGATGCGAAATGGACCAGGAAGCCATCAAGAGATGACTTGGCTTTGCCAAGTGGGCCAATTAAAATGGCAAGAACAGAGGACAGAAATCAAATCCCCAATCTAAAGAACCCCCAATCAATAAAAATGAAAGGAAACGCTTATGATAGATTGATTAAAATAACAAGAACAGAAATTCGCCACAAGATGAATACCTTGATAAGAAAATCGTTCCTGATGCAATCGAAGAAGACAAATCCTCTCCAAAGGTGAAATTCGGCCAAAGTTCATTCCATATCATCCTCTGAATACCAAATAGTTAAGGATGAATTTATATCCTCTTAAACATAACCCTAACCCTAATTAAAAAGGCCTTAACAATGGGCTGCCCAAAATACAGCTACTTAAGCCCATTCACTAAAATAAACCTAATAACAAAAATAAGTCCAATAACTTAAGTAAGATAACAAAACACAACTTAAGAGCCCAAATACAAGCCCACACGCCTAACATAAGGATTGGGCTGCTCAAAGCTTATTCCAATGGCTTTATACAAATTAAAGAGCCCACTTGAATTCCCTCTTGAAGATTCGACCCCAACTCCTCTTGCTTGTCCATATCTCCCACCATTCGGCCCATGTAGGCTTTGAGACTCTCCTTGAATTTCTTGGCTCTTGATCTGGTCACTGGGCCTTCTGGTAAAGCTAGCTCATCTCTTGGTTCCTTGGTCGTGCTCACATCAGCTAGGGCCAAGAAGTTCAAGGGAGCCTTAGAAGTCTACTTGGGCCGAATGGTGGAAGCCATGGAGGAACAATGGCGTGATGGGCAAAGCAAGGCCAAGGCCTTGCCATTGAGGCCGAATTCTGAAGGGCCAATTGAAGGAAGTGTGGTCCATGCTTTATGTGCCACATATGGGCTACAAGGGGATTGATTTGATTGGGCCCATAGTTAGGACCTTTATATGTATTTTTCTTTTGGGTTAAATTAGTTTGTTATTAGGCTTTTTAAGTGTGCTCACGCCAACTTGTATTGGGCAGCCCAAGTGTTTTCCTTTATGTGTTATTTGGGCCAAATTCTCATTACCAATAAGTAGAGAATTCGGCCAGCCCATTAGTCTTAGGGTTAAGTCTTTAGTTGGTGGCATATAAATACTACCTTAAACCTAATTGTGGAACAGATTTTGATTAATTGAAAAAGTTCATTTGGTTTAGCCGAATTTCTTAGTGAGAGAGGCAGATTTGCATTCTTTCATTTTGCATTAGGAATTTAGTTAACTTATCAATCATTGATTGTGGCGTTTTCTATTTCCTTCATCCCAATTATTTGCGTTCTCAATCACAGGTTGATTGTGGGTTCAATAGGGAGGGATTTTAACTTGTTCGTCTTTGTTGATCATAGTGTGCGTTTTAGGGGTTTCGGGTTCATATAACCTTGGGGTTCCGCGTCATTTGGTATCAGAGCTCGGATTAAGGTAAATTCCTATTTATCTTAGAATTAGGTTTTGAGTTTTCTTTTATTGTTTCTTGTGTTTTATGTTTGCCGAATTGTTCAAGTTTTGATTTTGTGTTTTAATTGTGTGATTAAACTTGTTTTATCCATAACTTTTGCATCCGGTGTCCGTTTTTGCTCTATAATAACTTTTCGGAAAGGGAATTTCGAGATCTACAAAAGTAACGAGCTTTGCTCGTTAACTAGCCCTTCAAAATCCAAAAAAACGTCGTTTAAGCTTCTAAAATTGGGTCTGTTTAAAAAAAATATATATATATATAATAAAAAAAAAAAATCCGAAGTGTAGTAGAGTTTGAGTTTAATTTCGGTTGTTGAGATTAATTAAAAAAAAAAAAAAGGTGAACAAGGAAGGAAAACCGAGAGAGAAGGAAAGAAAAACAAAAGAAGAAAGTGAACCAAAAAGGGAAGTGTGTGAAGGTATTTATAGGAAGGGTTGAATCCTATTTGGGAAAGGAAATGACTATCCTAGCCGAATTAGGAAAGGAGGACAGCCATTGAATTCATTTTTCCTTAATCAATCAGGAATCCTATTAAGGTAGAAAAAAACTTACCTAGTTGAATTGGGAAACTAGTTGGCAATCCTAGCTTGTTTAGGAATCAAATTACACTCTATTCCTTTATCAATTTCCTTTCTTAAATTGCCGCCAATTATATTTGTTTCCATTTGTGTTCCATTTCTTATCCATTCATTATCCATTTCTTATCCATTCATTATCCATTTCTTTATCCATTTCTTATCCATTCATTATCCATTTCTTTATCCATTTCTTATCCATTCATTATCCATTTCTTATCCATTTCTTATCCATTCATTATCCATTTCTAATCATTTCCTTACCATTTCTACCATCTTTTGTCTACTGATTTGCTATCATTTCTTCACCATATACCTACTGATTTACCATCATTTTACCATCACTTTGCCTTTAATTTGCACACAATTAATACATTTATCAAGCTTGTGTACATTTTTGGCCTAGTGTCATTTTTGGTAATTCAAATTATTTTTGTTGCATGCAAACTGATTTGTCTTTGCGATTTGTTTAAATTGGGTTCTTTATTGTTTTCTTACTTTGTCGGGTAGATTAAATAGGTTCTAAATTCGATTTACTTTGTAGTGAATTGAATTCGTTCATCTTGGCCAGAATTGTCATTTTCTTTGTTTCTTGTTACTTAATTTCTTGTTTAAGCTAGCTTTTGTTCATTTTACATTGTTAGAGTATTTTTGATTGTTCTAGTACTCTAATTTGATTAATTCAAGTGGTATACCTTTTCTTTGTCCGTGTATCACCTCCATTGTGTCTAGTGTCTTCTTTCTAGTTTTTGAGCTTTCTGTTTTATTGTTAGTGTTTATTTCTTTGTATTCCTAACGTTTTTCAAATTGATTTGTCTTCTGGATTCCGAAGTGCAATTTGAGAGTTGCAAATAAGAGAGGAAAAAGGCAAGAGTTTGTGAGGACAACTAAGAGGGTAAAAGCCTTGTTGAGTGTAAACACGAGAGCTTGTGAGATTGTTTATTCTAACAATTTTTGCAGGTTAAACACCATGTCTGACGAATCCAGCAAGAGAGCTATGACCCCGGAACAAATGTCGTTTGCCCTACAAGCCATACAAGGAACTCTTGAAACCTTGATGAGGGAGCACAGAGAAAATAACGGGAGGTTGGATAAGTTAGAAGCAAGTACATCCAATGGCTCAAAGAGAACAGCAAGAAGAGGAAGGTGGATAAATGAACATGAAGAAGTCGAAGTGGAGGAATGGGAAGACTTTGATGAAGTACAATCCACAAGGGGTAGAGCAAGGAGAGTGGAAAGGTTGGACAGCAATGTAAGTGCAATCAAGATGAACATTCCACCTTTCAAAGGTAGGAATGATGCTGAAGTTTATTTGGAATGGGAGAGGAAGGTAGATATGATCTTTTCCTGCCATAACTATTTCGAAGATAAAAAGGTAAAGTTGGCAGCCGTGGAGTTTTGTGACTATGCCTTGGTGTGGTGGAATGAAGTAGTTAAAAACCGAAGAAGACATAGAGAACCACCTATTTCCACATGGGATGAAATGAAGAGGGTCATGAAAAAGAGGTTTGTCCCATCTTATTATTATCGAGAGTTGCACCAGCAACTACATAGGCTTACTCAAGGAAGTAAATCAGTGGAAGATTATCATAAGGAGATGGAGTTACTAATGATCAAAGCCAACATAGAAGAAGAAGAAGAGGTGACTATGGCTCGGTTTTTGGGTGGATTGAATCGAGAAGTTGCTGAAGTAGTGGAACTACAATACTATGGAGACATGGATGATTTAGTTGGCATTGCCATGAAGGTGGAGAGGCAACAAAAGCAAAGGAGGACAGCAAGGACATTTTCGAGTTCCAGCAATAAGTGGAACCAGAAATGGAGCAAATTTGAAGAAAGGAAGAAAGAATATCATTCAGCTCCTAAAGAGAAAGAAACCGAAGCAAACAAAAGCAAGGATAAGAGTACACCCATTCAAAAAGGTACTACTGATCCTTCAACCAAACTTTCTAAACATAGGGATATTAAGTGCTTTAAATGTCAGGGTAGAGGTCATTATGCATCTGATTGTCCTAATAGGAAAACTATGTTTATTAAGGGGGGTGAGATTGTTTCTGAGTTTGAACATGAAAATGAGTCTGATGATGGGGAGTTGAGCATGCCACCTTTAGAGGATTGTTCTGATAATAATGAGTATGTTGAGTATGCTGTTAAAGGGGAAGCTTTAGTTACTAGGCGTGCATTGAATATAAATGTAAAAGAAGAAGGCTTAGAACAGCGTGAACATATTTTCCATACTAGATGTTTGATAGGTGGGAAGGCTTGTAGTTTGATCATTGATGGGGGTAGTTGCACGAACGTGGCTAGCACTATCCTAGTGGATAAATTGGGCTTGAAATGTGAAAAACACCCTAGTCCCTATAGATTGCAATGGCTAAATGACAGTGGGGAAGTTAAGGTGACTAAGCAAGTTAGAGTTACATTTTCTATTGGTAGATATGTGGATGAAATTGTGTGTGATGTAGTCCCTATGCAAGCTGGTCACATATTGTTGGGTAGACCTTGGCAGTTTGATAGGAGAGTAATGCATGATGGGTATAAGAATAGGTACTCTTTTGTACATAATGGTAATAAAGTTACACTTGCACCAATGTCACCAAAAGAAACTTATCTTGAACAAATGAGAATGCAACAATCTTCAAGTGGGAGTTCGGGAAGTGAGGAAAAGAAAAATGAGAGCAAAGAGGCCATGAGAGAAAAGAAACATGATAAAGGCCCAATGGTGAGTGACTGCACAGGAGAGGAAAAGAAAGTGGGATGTGCAGGAGAGAAGAAGTTAGTGAGTGAAAAAAAGAAGAGTGATATGAGAGTTGTAAGAAAAGACAATGAGAGGAGTGAAAAGGTAAAAGTGCAATCATGTTTTTATGCAAAATCGAGGGAACTCAATAGTGCCTACTTAGGCAAGAGAGCTTTGGTCATAATTCGGTTTAGGGAGAATTTCTGTTCTCAAACTGACCTTAACCCCGATTTGCCTAGTGTTTTTGTAGATCTTTTGCAGGAATATGCAGATGTCTTTCCAGAAGATGTTCCACATGGCTTACCACCCTTGAGAGGGATTGAGCATCAAATAGACTTTGTGCCAGGATCCCAAATTCCAAATCGTCCAGCTTATAGGAGCAATCCCGAGGAGACAAAGGAATTGCAACAACAAGTGGATGAATTACTCCAAAAGGGATATGTGCGGGAAAGCATGAGTCCTTGTGCTGTTCCGGTCCTATTAGTGCCAAAGAAGGATGGAACATGGAGGATGTGCATTGATTGCCGTGCGGTCAACAAAATCACGGTAAAGTATCGCCACCCTATTCCTAGATTAGATGATATGCTGGATGAATTGCATGGTGCTTGTGTTTTCACCAAAATTGATTTAAAAAGTGGCTATCATCAAATTAGGATGAAAGAGGGAGATGAGTGAAAAACTGCGTTTAAGACAAAATATGGTTTGTATGAGTGGTTAGTAATGCCATTTGGGTTATCTAATGCACCTAGTACATTCATGCGTTTAATGAATCATGTCTTGCGTGAGTTTCTTGGTAAATTTGTGGTTGTTTACTTTGATGATATTCTAGTATACAGCAAATGCTTAGATGAACATATGATGCATGTTAGGGCTGTTCTAGATGTTTTGAGAAAGGAGAAATTATTTGCAAACCTTAAGAAGTGCTCATTTTGCATGGATAAAGTTATCTTCTTAGGTTTTGTAGTAAGTGCTAATGGTGTAGAAGTTGATGCTGAGAAAGTTAAAGCAATTCAAGAGTGGCCAACACCTAAAACCGTGACCGAGGTAAGAAGCTTCCATGGGTTAGCTAGTTTCTATAGACGGTTTGTTAGGGATTTTTCTACAATTGCTGCACCATTGAATGAAATTGTGAAAAAGAATGTCGGGTTTAAATGGGGAAAAGAGCAAGAACATGCATTTTGTACCTTGAAAGAAAAGTTATGTCATGCTCCTATTTTACATTTACCTGATTTTTCTAAAACTTTTGAAATTGAATGTGATGCTTCCGGGATTGGTATAGGTGCTGTTTTGATGCAGGAAAATCATCCTATTGCATACTTCAGTGAGAAGCTAAGTGGACCAGTTCTGAACTATTCCACCTATGATAAGGAGTTGTATGCATTAGTGAGAGCACTTGAAGTGTGGGAGCACTATTTGCTGCCTAAGGAGTTTGTAATCCACAGTGACCATCAATCGCTCAAGTATTTGAAGGGTCAAGGAAAATTGAACCGAAGGCATGCAAGTTGGGTAGAATTCTTGGAAACCTTTCCATATGTGATAAAATACAAGCAAGGTAAAGAAAATGTGGTGGCTGATGCACTATCTCGAAGGTATGCTTTGATTTCTATGCTTACTTCTAAATTACTTGGATTTGAGCAATTGAAAGAATTGTATGTGAAAGATGCTGATTTTGCCACTATATTTCATGCTTGTGAAAATGCTGCTTTTGATAAGTTCTATAGGCATGAGGGATATTTATTTAGAGGAAAACAACTTTGCATTCCTACATGTTCTATTAGAGAGTTGCTTGTGAGGGAGTCACATAGTGGGGGGTTGATGGGGCATTTTGGTGTGCAAAAGACATTGGATATGCTTAGTGAACATTTCTATTGGCCTAAAATGAAACGTGAGGTTGAAAGAATATGTGCTAAGTGTATTGCATGTAGACAAGCTAAGTCTAGAACAATGCCACATGGTTTGTATACACCCTTGCCAGTACCTAGTGAACCTTGGGTAGATGTTTCTATGGACTTTGTGTTGGGATTACCTAGGACTAGGAGAGGGAGAGAGCATATTTGTTGTTGTGGATAGATTTAGTAAAATGGCACATTTCATTGCTTGCCATAAGACAGATGATGCAACAAATGTTGCTGAGTTGTTCTTTAGGGAAGTGGTTCGGCTACATGGGATGCCAAGGACCATTGTTTCAGACAGAGATGTTAAGTTCCTTAGTCATTTTTGGAGAGTTTTGTGGGGAAAACTGGGTACTAAACTTTTATTTTCTACTACATGTCACCCACAAACCAATGGACAAACTGAAGTAGTTAACAGGACTTTAGGGACTTTGTTGCGTGCCATTGTTGGAAAGAACCTCAAAACTTGGGAAGATTGTTTGCCATTTATTGAATTTGCATATAATCGTGCTGTGCATTCTTCTACAGGATTTTCACCTTTTGAAATTGTGTATGGTTTTAATCCTTTAACTGTTTTGGATTTAATGCCTTTGCCTTTGAATGAGCTTACTAGTTTAGATGGTAAAAGGAAGGCTGAAGTGGTTAAAGCAATACATGAGAAGGCACGTGAGCAGATTGAAAAGAAAAACCGCATGTATGCTCAAAAAGCGAATAAAGGGCGAAAGCAAATCATATTTGAACCAGGAGATTGGGTTTGGGTGCATATGAGGAAAGAGCGATTTCCACAGCAAAGGAAGTCGAAACTTGATGCAAGGGGTGATGGCCCGTTTCAAGTGTTAGAACGCATCAATGACAATGCCTATAAAATCGACTTGCCTGGTAGTATAACATTAGTGCTTCTTTTAATGTTTCTGATTTGTCTCCTTTTGATTTTGATTCAGATTCGAGGACGAATCCTTTTGAAGAGGGAGGGGATGATGCGAAATGGACCAGGAAGCCATCAAGAGATGACTTGGCTTTGCCAAGTGGGCCAATTACTAGAGCTAGGGCCAAGAAGTTCAAGGGAGCCTTAGAAGTCTACTTGGGCCGAATGGTGGAAGCCATGGAGGAACAATGGCATGATGGGCAAAGCAAGGCCAAGGCCTTACCATTGAGGCCGAATTCTGAAGGGCCAATTGAAGGAAGTGTGGTCCATGCTTTATGTGCCACATATGGGCTACAAGGGGATTGATTTGATTGGGCCCATAGTTAGGACCTTTATATGTATTTTTCTTTTGGGTTAAATTAGTTTGTTATTAGGCTTTTTAAGTGTGCTCACGCCAACTTGTATTGGGCAGCCCAAGTGTTTTCCTTTATGTGTTATTTGGGCCAAATTCTCATTACCAATAAGTAGAGAATTCGGCCAGCCCATTAGTCTTAGGGTTAAGTCTTTAGTTGGTGGCATATAAATACTACCTTAAACCTAATTGTGGAACAGATTTTGATTAATTGAAAAAGTTCATTTGGTTTAGCCGAATTTCTTAGTGAGAGAGGCAGATTTGTATTCTTTCATTTTGCATTAGGAATTTAGTTAACTTATCAATCATTGATTGTGGCGTTTTCTATTTCCTTCATCCCAATTATTTGCGTTCTCAATCACAGGTTGATTGTGGGTTCAATAGGGAGGGATTTTAACTTGTTCGTCTTTGTTGATCATAGTGTGCGTTTTAGGGGTTTCGGGTTCATATAACCTTGGGGTTCCGCGTCAAAAGTGATCGAAGGACGTTCTCGCAGTGCAGTTAGTCAACACACTAGGACATCTTTGCTTAGTGTAGGTTTTGTCTTTTGTATTATGAATATATAATTAATAACTTTTGGGCATGTAAGAATTATAGCATAACTTTGGTATATATGATGTAATCTAATATGATAGTATAATATTAAGAATGCATAGTGACTGTCTTCCGCTGCATGCGAACAAAATTAATTGGTACAGGATTGTGTATGTTATTGTAATTGTATGAGATGTGCATGTGATGTGTGTGTGTCGTGACAGCCATTCTCAACTGCCACAGCGAAGCTGTGTGAGTGGATGGGAATGGGGTGTTATATAGTGATCCTGTTCTTGACTTGTGTTGTTTAGTGGAGATGACCTGTGTGGTTTCGGTGCTAAAGGAGAGGGTTATGGCTATCCTGAGTTTCGAGTGCAAAACCAGTACGCAAAATGTTTTCTTATCATTTTCTTTGCTCATTTGTTGGAATACGCTTGTTGTTTTTGTTTTTAATAGAATAAAATTGTTTTAGCCTAACACACACACACACGAAAATGCTTGATATAAACTAACATGAGACTTTTTGGCTAAGAATCTTCAGCTAAATGTTATTTTGGCTTGTTTGAATTTTTCTGTTTCGGGTTAAAGTTTGAATTTTCGAGAATGTTAATAATTCATTTACTCGAGGGCGGGCAAAGTTTAAGTGTAGGGTATTTTGATAACTCAAATTTAGTACTTAGTTTTATTATTGTTTTCGTGTGGTTTTTGGGTTTTTATTTGTGTTTGTTGTTTTGTTTCTGTTACTTTCATTAAGTTTTGCCAAATTTAGTTGAGTTAGGTTTTTATACACTTTTGATAGCAATTTGATAGTGTTTTATGTTAGATTTCAGGAAATCCATGTACCTCACGGTGATAACTGATTTGTTGTCACCGTGACATATTATTATTATTCACGGTAGATTTGAAAGCACAAGTACCTCACGGTGACAACTGATTTGTTGTCATCGTGACATATAGTTTTTCAAGGTAGATATGAAGGCAAAGCTACCTCATGGTGATAACCATTTAGTTGTCACCGTGACCTAGAGCCATTCAAGGCAAAATTGAAAAATCAAGTATCTGTCCGTGACAACCATTTAGTTGTCACCGTGACCCCTTGACCATGAAGATACCTAGTGGTCCAATCACAAGAGGGAGAGCTAAGAAGCTGAAGATGGCTATGACAACCTATGTGCAAGGCTTTGTTACTCAAGAACTACATGAAGATGCCTTTAAGAAGTATTATAAAGAGCTTGAAGGAGGCTTTCACAAAGTAGTTAGCCTTTTGGAAGCTTCTAGTGAAATTGGGCCAACTTAAGTCATTTTTGGGTTTATACAACTTTGGGCTTTATTTGTACAAGTCATGTGCTTCATTTAAAAGTCACATGACTCATTTAATTAGTGACTTAATGGGCTAGACGTTTTGGGCTTCTTAGATTGGGTTTAGTTTAGTTATTTTGGGTTTTAATTAGTCTTTCTTTTGGGAGGTATAAGGATGAGGTAGTTTGTGATGTGGTACCTATGCAGGCAGGCCATTTGCTTTTGGGGAGGCCTTGGCAATTTGATAGACATGTGGTGCATAATGGGCACACTAACCGTTATTCTTTTTCTAAGAAGTGTTTGAAGATCAAAAGAAATTAGTTGAGAGGGAGAGAGAGGCTTCGGCCAAGAGAGAAGAGGGGAGTGAAATTAAGAGAGAAAAAGAAAGAAAAGGGGGAAAAGAGGCCAGAAAAGAAACAAAACAAATAAATGGCCCATTGGTGAGTGAAAACAAAAAAGGTGGGAGGCAAAAACAGAATTTTTATGTAAGGGCAAGAGAGGTTAAGAGTGCTTTAGCCATAGGGCAGCCATTGATCCTTGTAACTTACAAAGAGATTTTGTTTTCTAACGCTGACATTGACCATGAATCTTTGCCTTCTAGTTTTGTGTCTTTGTTGCAGGAGTTTTCAGATATCTTTCCTGATGAGCTACCAGATGGATTACCACCTTTGAGAGGGATAGAACATCAGATTGATTTCATACCTGGATCAACCATTCCTAACCGACCAGCATATAGAAGCAATCCTAAGGAAACTAAGGAGATGCAAAGGCAAATGGAAGAACTTATGGAGAAGGGATTGGTTAGAGAGAGCTTGAGTCTTTGCGCAGTGCCCGTCCTATTGGTGCCTAAGAAGGAAGGAACTTGGAGGATGTGTGTTGATTGTCATGCAGTCAATAAAATCACTGTAAAGTATAGACATCTATTCCTAGGCTTGATGATATGTTAGATGAATTGTGTGGTGCTGTGTTTTTTACTAAGATTGATTTAATGAGTGGATATCATCAAATAAGAATGAAACCTGGTGATGAATGGAAAACAGCTTTCAAACCTAAATATGGTTTGTATGAGTGGTTAGTCATGCCATTTGGGCTATCTAACGCCCCTAGCACATTTATGAGACTTATGAACCATGTATTGCGTGCATATTTAGGAAAGTTTGTTGTTGTTTACTTTGATGATATACTCATTTACAGCAAGTCTTTTGATGAACATACTGAGCATGTTAAGTTAGTTTTGCAAACTTTGAGGCATGAAAGGTTGTATGCTAAACTTAAGAAGTGCACATTTTGTATAGATAGACTTGTTTTTCTTGGTTTTGTGGTGAGTGCACAGGGTATTGAAGTAGATGAAGAGAAAGAGAAGGCGATTAAAGATTGGCCCACGCCTAAGTCCATTTCGGATGTGAGGAGCTTTCATGGCTTAGCAAGTTTTATAGGTGTTTTGTGCAGGATTTCTCTTCTGTTGCTGCACCACTTATAGAAATAATCAAAAAAGAAGTTGGGTTTAAGTGGGGAGAAGCACATCAAAAAGCTTTTGACAAATTGAAAGGGAAGTTGTGTTCTGCTCCTATTTTATCTTTGCCTAATTTTGATAAGACTTTTGAAATTGAGTGTGATGCTTCTGGTATAGGTATTGGGGCTGTTCTAATGCAAGAAAAGAAACCAGTAGCATATTTTAGTGAGAAGCTTCATGGAGCCCAGCTCAATTATTCAACCTATGACAAGGAGCTTTATGCCTTGGTGAGAGCATTGGATGGTGGCAGCATTACCTATTACCCAAGGAGTTTGTCATTCACACCGATCACGAGTCCCTCAAACACTTGAAGGGACAAGGTAAGTTGAATAAAAGGCATGCTAAATGGGTTGAATTTATTGAAACATTTCCCTATGTTATTCAATACAAGCATGGAAAGGACAATATTGTTGCTGATGCATTATCAAGAAGATATGCCTTGATTTCTACACTTAGTTCTAGGTTGTTAGGATTTGAGCATGTTAAGGAATTATATGTTGATGATTCTGATTTTGGTAATGTGTATAAGGCCTTTGAAAAATTTTATAGACATGAAGGATTCTTATTTAGGGGAAGTAAGCTTTGTGTGCCTAAATGTTCAATGCGTGATTTGCTTGTATTAGAGTCTCATTGTGGGGGATTGATGGGACATTTTGGGGTACATAAGACCTATGACATGTTAAATGAGCATTTCTTTTGGCCACACATTCGAAAAGATGTGGAAAAGGTGTGTAATGCATGTGTTGCATGTAAACAAGCTAAGTCTAAATCTATGCCTCATGGATTGTATATGCCTTTACCTGTACCTGGTTCTCCTTGGACTGACATTTCCATGGATTTTGTGCTTGGTTTGCCTAGGACAAAACGTGGTAGGGATAGTATCTTTGTTGTGGTAGATAGGTTTAGTAAAATGGCTCATTTTATTGCATGTCATAAATGTGATGATGCTGTGCATGTTGCTGATCTATTCTTTAAGGAAGTTGTCCGTTTGTATGGTATTCCACACACTATAGTTTCAGATAGGGATACAAAGTTCCTTTCACATTTTTGGCGTGTTTTATGGGGTAAGTTAGGAACAAAGTTATTGTTTTCTACTACTTGTCACCCTCAAACTGATGGGCAAACAGAAGTTGTGAATAGAATTTTGGGGACTTTATTGCGTGCTATTGTGGGTAAGAATTTTAAAACTTGGGAAGATTGTTTGCCTTTTATTGAATTTGCTTATAATCGAAGTATTCATTCTTCCACTGGTTTTTCACCATTTGAGCTTGTTTATAGTTTTAACCCACTAACTGTGCTTGATCTTTGTTCTTTACCTTTACATGAGCTTTCGAGTTTGGATGGTAGTAGGAAAGCAGAATTGGTGAAAGCATTGCATGAGAAAGCACGAGCAAGCATTGAGAAGAAAAATAGGCAATATGCTGAAAAGGCGAATAGGGGAAGGAAACAAGTGGTGTTCACCCCTGGAGATTAGGTTTGGGTGCATTTTAGAAAGGAGAGGTTCCCAAACCAAAGGAAGGGCAAGCTGGATGCACGTGGTGATGGTCCTTTCCAAGTCTTGGAGCGCATCAACGATAATGCTTATAAAATAGACTTGCCAGGAGAGTATGGTGTTTCAGCTACATTTAATGTTTCTGACCTTTCTCCTTTTGATGTGGATTCAGATTTGAGGACAAATCTTTTTGAGGAGGGAGGGAATGATATGGATCATCCAACCATTAAAGACCCTTTGAAGATGCCTAGTGGTCCAGTCACAAGAGGGAGAGCTAAGAAGCTGAAGATGGCTATGACAACCTATGTGCAAGGATTTGTTACTCAAGAACTACATGAAGATGCCTTTAAGAAGTATTATAAAGAGCTTGAAGGAGGCTTTCACAAAGTACTTAGCCTTTTGGAAGCTTCTAGTGAAATTGGGCCAACTTAAGTCATTTTTGAGTTTATACAACTTTGGGCTTTATTTGTACAAGTCGTGTGCTTCCTTTAAAAGTCACATGACTCATTTAATTAGTGACTTAATGGGCTAGACGTTTTGGGCTTCTTAGATTGGGTTTAGTTTAGTTATTTTGGGTTTTAATTAGTCTTTCTTTTGGGCTTATTTTAAGTGTGTTTAATTCTTTAGTTTTGGGTTAACTTATCTTGTAAAGCCCATGGACAATTCGGCCACACCATGTTTAAGGCCTCATTAGGGTTTGTTTTAGGTTATTTGCTAGTTAGGGTTAGCCACCCTATAAATAGAACATGTTATGTTAAGAATTTCAGATTTTGAATGATATTCATTGGCTTAGCCGAATTTTCTTTGCTTAGAATGAGAGTGAATTGCTTTCTTTTCTATTGCATTAAGAATTTGATTAACTTATCAATTGTTTGATTGTGGCTTTTTTCAGGTTCTTTAATTCCCGATTATTTGCATTTCCATTCACATGTTGATTGGGGGTTCAATAGGGAGGGTGTTTATCTGATTTGCTTTGCTATTCGAATCGTATGTGTGGGTTTGTATGATGCGTGCACAGGGGGGTCAACACTGCAAGATTATAAACATTGCAAGTTCAGATTCATGGAGATCAAATTTGGGAAAGTTCACGAAGGCTTGAAGGTGGTTTACTGTAGCTATGAAGAAGCCGAATCAAAAAGAGACTTTGAAGAGAGGCATGTGCAAGTCATGTGACCTTGACATGTACCATCCATGTGCTTTGACATGTGCTAGACATGTGCCATGTCATGTGCTATGCATGTGCCATATGCATGTGCACATCATGTGACACATTACATGTGCAAATCATGTGACACATTACATGTGCAATGCATGTGCCAATTAATGGACTTAATGGGCTGTTTTGTTTGGGCTTTTAGTTTAGGCTGTTATTTGATTATTTGTAATATATTAGGCCTTAACTTATTCTTTTGGGCTTATTTAAGTGAGATGGGCTTTAATTAGCTTGGGCTCATTTAATTAGTTATTTTTAGGCTTTTTGGGCTGTATTTTAAGTTAATTAGTGTGGGCTTTAGTTATCTTGATGTAAGGCCCATGTTTTAAAGCCTATTTGATTAATTAGGGTTTTTATTAGCTTAAGAGAGTATAAATACTCTACAAAAACGAGATTGGAGGCAGATTTGATGAATTAAACATTTTGAGAGTGTTCTCTTATTGGCTAGCCGTATTCTATAGAGAGATTAGTGAGGATTACTTGCTCATCTTTTCTATTACATGAAGAATTTGATTACTTATCAATTGTCTTGATTGTGGCGTTTTCATCTTCTTCGTTTTCCCGATTATTTGCGTTTTCAATCACAGGTTGATTGGGGGTTCAATAGGGAGGGATTTTTATCTCTTTGTTTCTTTGCTATTCGAATCGTATGTGTGGGTTTGTAGCTTGTTAGCTATTGGGTTCCGCATCATTTGGTATCAGAGCCAAAGTTAAGGTAAATTCCTATTTATCTTAGTGTTAGGTTTGCGTTTTCTTTTCTTTGAATTCTAGTTATTTATGCCGAATTAGGTTGCATTAAGTTTCTTAGTTAATTGTGTTTTGTGTGTTTAAATTTAACTTTTTTTTTTCTTACCTTTACCTTGAATTCGTTAAATAGCCTTGAACCGAAATCTTGAACATCTTTTAGCTTGAATCCGAATCCTTGTAGGAGGAGATTAGAGATTAGTTTGCTGTTTTGAAAAAAAAAATCAGAAAACTTCCAAAGGCCATAACTTTTGATATAGGAGTCCGATTTGTTATTATAATATCATTCCGGAAAGGGAATTTCGTGCTCTACAATAGTTACATGGGAAAAGCCCTGTGTAACTGACTTTTTCGGACCTTAAAAACGACATTTAAGCCTCCGTTCTTCACTTTGAAGTTTTTGCGTTTTGAAAAAAAAAAGGGTTAGAAAACCGAATTTGAGTTCTGACCTTTTTGGGCTTGAGAAGTTTGGTGGTTTGTAGTCTAGTTGTTCTCTATTTCATATAGAGAAAAAAAAACGTGAAAGAAGAGAAATAAAGAAGAACTTTGCGTTTGGAGAAAAAGGGTAAAGGAGTAGATTCGGCCAAGGGAGCATATTTATAGCAAAAAGGGAAAATCCAAATCCATTAATAGGTGGGAAAACTTAATCCTAAGTGCTTGAGGATTAGGGGCAGCAATTAATCCTTTTCTAAATAGAGATAGGAATCCTTTAAGTAATAGGAAAAAAAATTAATCCTATCTGTTTTGGGAATAGGAAAACTTAATCCTAAACCACCTTTGATTATCATTAATTATCCAATTCGGATAAGGAATTATTTGTGCTACCATTTGCTTGTCATTTTTGGTAACATTTTCCTATCATTTGCTAACCATTTTTGGTAACATTTGCTATCCATTTTGGTAACATTTGCATGTCATTTGCTATCCATTTTTTGGTAACATTTTTGGTACCATTTTTGTTGTCATTTTTACACCATTTTGGTATCATTTTGCCATCATTTTTTTTTCTACCATCTTACCATCATTTGCCTACCATTTTGCACCATTTTACCATCATTTGCCTACCATTTTGCACCATTTTGCCATCATTTACCTACCATTTTGCCATCATTTTTACACCATTTTGCCATCATTTTGCACATAACTTGACACATTAATTAGAGCTTGATACACCATTCGGCCTATTCATTATTTTGGCTCTAAATTGAATTGTATTGAGTGCATTCTGTCTTTCTTAGTATAATTAGGTTTCTTTGTTATTTTTCTTGCTTTGTTGGGCAGAATAACTAGGTTCTACATTTAGTTTACTTTGTAGTGAATCAAATTCATACATTTTGTCCAAATTGTCATTTTTCTTAATTCTTGTTGCTTGTTTCTTTGTTTTAAGCTTGCTTTTGTTCCATTTACATTGTTAGAGTATCTTTGCTTGTTCTAATACTCTAATTTGGATATAATCAAGTGGTCTAACGGTCTTGTCCGTGTGCCACCTTCATTGTGTCTAGTGTCTTCTTTTCTAGTTTTGAGCTATCTTTTTATTGTTAGTGCTTACTTATTCTTTGCTTTCTAAAACGTGCTCAAATTCTTGGTTTGTGAATTGAATTCTGAAGTGCAATTTAAGAGTTGCAATTAGAGTGGTAAAAGGCAGAGTGTGTGAGTACATTAAGAGGGGTAAAAGCCTTATTGAGTGAAACACGAGAGGAGTGGCATCTTTGAGTGTAAACACGTGAGGGAGTGTGTGAGGTTATTGTCTAACATCTGTTTTGCAGAATTCAAATCATGTCAAGAAGAGAAGAAAAGGAAACAATGAATGAGGAGGACGAAGCCATGCCCAATATGAAAGTGATGTACAAGGCCTTCATTAATGAGTTCAAGAAGTTAAATGCTAGAATGGACGGGATGGAGGAGAAATTTGAAGTGAGTGCATCTAATAATTCTAGGAGGACAGCTAGGAGAGGTAGATGGACTGATGAAAATGTAAGGGCTGACATAAAAGACTTAGATGAAGAAGAGACAAGTGGGAGATTAGATGGGAATTTAGGTAACATTAAGCTTAAGATTCCTCCATTTAAAGGTAGAAACAGTGCTGAAGAGTACCTAGAATGGGAAAGGAAGGTTGAAATGATCTTTGAGTGTAATAGGTATTCTGAGGAGAAGAAAGTGAAGATAGCAGCTGTAGAATTTACTGACTATGCTTTGTTTTGGTGGGATCAATTGAATATGGGTAGAAGGAAGATGAGGAGACGTCCTATTAGTAGTTGGGAGGATATGAAGGAGGCCATGAGGAAAAGATTTGTGCCTTCACACTACTTTAGGGAGTTACATCAAAGGTTGCATAGGCTAGTGCAAGGAGCTAGATCAGTAGAAGATTATCACAAGGAGATGGAGATGCTATTGATCAAAGCTAACATAGAAGAGGAGGAAGAGGTAATCATGGCTTGGTTTTATTTGATTATTTGTAATATATTAGGCCTTAACTTATTCTTTTGGGTTTATTTACGTGAGATGGGTTTTAATTAGCTTGGGCTCATTTAATTAGTTCTTTTTAGGTTTTTTGGGCTGTATTTTAAGTTAATTAGTGTGGGCTTTAGTTATCTTGGTGTAAGGCCCATGTTTGAAGGCCTATTTGATTAATTAGGGTTTTTATTAGCTTAAAGGAGTATAAATACTCCTCAAAAACGAATTTGTAAGAGAGATTGGAATTATTAAACATTGGAGGCTATCCTCTTTTCTTGGCTTTGCCAAAATTCTTTAGAGAGATTAGTGAGGAATGCTTGCTTATCTTTTCTATTGCATAAAGAATTTGATTACTTATCAATTGTCTTGATTGTGGCGTTTTCATCTTCTTCGATTTCCCAATTATTTGCGTTTCTATTCACGTGTTGTTTGGGGGTTCAATAGGGAGGGTTTTTGTCTTCTTTGTCTTTGCAATCAAAGTGTATGTTCAAGGGGTTTTGGGTTCTTTAACCTTGGAGTTCCGCATCATTTGGTATCAGAGCCAAAGTAAGGTAAATTCCTATTTATCTTAGTGTTAGGGTTGTGTTTTCTTTTTCTTGATTCTTTTATGTTTGTGCCGAATTTGGTTTCATCAAGTTTCTGATTTTTGTGTTTTTTTTGTGCGTTAAATTAGCCTTTTCTTAGCCTTTATTTTATTTATTTTTTTTGCCTTGAGATTCTGATTTTTTGCCTTGAACCGAAACATGATTATCCTTGGCTTGAAATCTGAATTTTGGGAGTAGAAGTTATAGTTTGTTTGCTGAAATTAAAAAAAAAAAGGAGAAGAAAAAAAAAGGAAGTAGAACATCTTTGGGTTTAGAAATCCGAACCTTGTAGGAGTTTGTTTTGATTTGATTGCTGAAATTTATTAAAAAAAATAATAATAAACAGCAAGAAGAAAAGAAAGAAAAATATACAAAAGAAAAGAATAGAAGAAACAGAGAAAAAAGAGAAAAAAAAAATGTGAAAGAAAGGAATATAGGAGGAGAACAGGGTAGGGAGCAATTCGGCCAAGGAGGGTTTATATAGCAAAGGGCAAATCCAAATCCTATAATAGGTGGGAGAAAATTAATCCATATTGCGTGGGAAATTAGGAATCCTTTAAGAGCTAGTAAAATTAATCCTTATCCCTTTGGGTTTAGGTTTTCAAAAATCCTAATCCATATCAGAATTGGAATTGTAATCCTAATCCTACTTAACCAAGGATTTACTTTGCAATCATTGACCCACCATTTGTGTTATCCATTTCTTATCCACTTGTGTTATCCATTTCTTATCCATTTCTTAACCATTTGTGTTATCCATTTCTTATCCATTTGTATTATCCATTTTTTATCCATTTGAGTTACCATTTTTGATATCATTTATTATCCATTTGAGCTACCATTTTTGTTTCATTTCTTATCCATTTGAGCTGCCATTTTATCATATCTTATCCATTTGTTCCACCATTTTTGAAATCATTTTTTATCATTTGTGTCACCATTTTGGTATCATTTTGCCATCATTTTTCTACCATTTTGCTATCATTTTGCCATCATTTTGCACACAACTTGACACATTAATTAGAGCTTGATACACCATTCGGCCTATTCATTATTTTGGCTCTAAATTGAAATGTCTTGCATGCAAACTACTTTATTTAGTTTAATTTTTTCTTTTTGTTGATTTCTTGCTTTTCTAGGTAGAATATCTAGGTTCTATATTTGGTTTACTTTGTAGTGAATCAAATTCATACATTTTGTCCAAATTGTCATTTTTCTTAATTCTTGTTGCTTATTTCCTTGTTTTAAGCTTGCTTTTGTTCCTTTACATTATTAGAGTATCTTTGCTTGTTCGAATACTCTAATTTGGATATAATCAAGTGGTACACCACTCGTGACCGTGTATCACCTCCATTGTATCTAGTGTCTTCTTTTCTAGTTTTGAGCTATCTTTTTATTGTTAGTGCTTACTTTGTCTTTGTTTTCTTAAACATGCTCAAGATTCTTGCTTTGTGGATTGAATTCTAAAGTGCAATTTTAAATTTGCAAGCTTGAGTGGTAAAAGGCAAGAGAGTGTGAGAACATTAAGAGGGTAAAAGCCTTAATTGTGTGAAACACGAGAGGAGTGACATTCTTTGAGTGTAAACACGTGAGGGAGTGCTTGTGAGGTTTTTATCTAACAATTTTTGTAGGTAATACATCATGACTAAAGAAACTAGTAGGAAGGGAATATCCCAAGGTGAAGATCATGTACCAGATAACAAGATGCTATATCAAGATTTCATTAGTGAGATCCGAAAGTTGTCTCTTAGAATGGATGGAATGGAAGAGAGACTTGAAGGAAGTATATCTAATGCACCTAGAAGGGAAGCAAGGAGAGGAAGAATTATTCAAGGACATGTGGAGAATGATTTTGATGATGAAGAGGAGGAGGAAACTAGTGCAAGGATAGATGGGAACTTGGGCAACATCAAACTCAAGATTCCTCCGTTCAAAGGCAGAAATAGTGCAGAAGAGTACTTGGAGTGGGAGAGAAAGGTAGAGATGAACTTTGAATGCAATAGATATTCAGAGGAAAAGAAGGTGAAGATTGCAGCTGTAGAATTCACTGACTATGCTTTGTTTTGGTGGGATCAATTGAATATGGGCATAAGGAAATGAGGAGACGTCCTATTAGTAGTTGGGAGGATATGAAGGAGGCCATGAGGAAAAGATTTGTGCCTTCAAACTACTTTAGGGAGCTACATTAGAGGTTGCATAGGCTAGTGCAAGGAGCTAGATCAATAGAAGATTATCACAAGGAGATGGAGATGCTATTGATCAAAGCTAACATAGTAGAGGAGGAAGAGGTAATAATGGCTTGGTTTCTAGGAGGTTTAAATAAAGAAAATGCAGATGTAGTTGAATTGCAACATTATGGAAAAATGGAGGACTTAGTAAACATTGCCATTAAGGTGGAGAGGCAACAGAAACAAAGGAGGGTAGCAAGGTCATTCTCAAATTCCAACAACAAGAGTTGTCCAAACTGGAGCAAAACTGAAGATTTTAAAGATATGGAATTGCAATTTAAACAACTTTTTAGACTAATAAGTACGTATAGGAGGCAAGAGGAAAGAAAGAAAGAAGAGGAAGTTATTGTCAAAGAAATTGTTTGTGAAGCTGAAAGAGATGCTTTAGATTTATATGCTGATGAGGTTGTAAATGAGGAGAATATGAGTGAAAGTAAGGATGTTGTCGACTGTTTGAGTAAAAAGGAAGAAGATAGTAAAAAGGAAGAAGATAGTGTAATTGAGATTGGAGATCAATATGTTATGACTGATCCTGTAGTGCTTGAGGCGGCTGAATTGAACATGGAGCAAGAAAAGAACAATGATCAGAACGAAAATGATGCATTGAACAACCATATTTTTCCTAATGTTTATGTTAACTTGCAGGAACATGATGAGTTCTTTGCTGAAAAAGCATTCATTTTATTTCCACCTGTTCAGAAGATCTTATATGAAGATGAATTTATTCTACAAATGCCAATTCCCAACTTAAACAAGACGAAGATTCGAGGACGAATCTTTTCTAAAGAGGGAGGGAATGATGTGTGCACAGGGGGGTCAACATTGCAAGATTATAAATATTGCAAGCTCGGATTCAGGGAGATCAAATTTGGGAAAGTTCAAGAAGGCTTGAAGGTGGTTTACTATAGCTATGAAAAAGCCGAATCAAAAAGAGACTTTGAAGAGAGGCATGTGCAAGTCATGTGATCTTGACATGTGCCATCCATGTCCCATGTCATGTGATAGACATGTCCCATGTCATGTGCTATGCATGTGCACATCATGTGACACATTACATGTGCAATGCATGTGCCAATTAATGGACTTAATGGGCTGTTTTGTTTGGGCTTTTAGTTTAGGCTTTTATTTGATTATTTGTAATATATTAGGCCTTAACTTTTTCTTTTGGGTTTATTTACGTGAGATGGGTTTTAATTAGCTTGGGCTCATTTAATTAGTTCTTTTTAGGTTTTTTGGGCTGTATTTTAAGTTAATTAGTGTGGGCTTTAGTTATCTTGGTGTAAGGCCCATGTTTAAAGGCCTATTTGATTAATTAGGGTTTTTATTAGCTTAAAGGAGTATAAATACTCCTCAAAAACGAATTTGTAAGAGAGATTGGAATTATTAAACATTGGAGGCTATCCTCTTTTCTTGGCTTTGCCAAAATTCTTTAGAGAGATTAGTGAGGAATGCTTGCTTATCTTTTCTATTGCATAAAGAATTTGATTACTTATCAATTGTCTTGATTGTGACGTTTTCATCTTCTTCGATTTCCCAATTATTTGCATTTCCATTCACGTGTTGTTTGGGGGTTCAATAGGGAGGGTTTTTGTCTTCTTTGTCTTTGCAATCAAAGTATATGTTCAAGGGGTTTCAGGTTCTTTAACCTTGGGGTTCCGCATCATTGCATCACAAGATGAAAATGTGCATTGAACAGTTTACGCAACTATTTCTTGTCCTGCTAAAGATAAGTTGAGTGGGAGTCTTACGGTTTTCGTGACTTTAAGATATTGAATAGTGAATTAAACTAAGTGATAATTAGACATATGATATATAGATGATGATTGGGAACTTAGTGAACTTTTGAATCTATATCAAATGAATAATTATCATTTATTTAATTTTATTGCAGCAGTAAGATAATGTAAGATGCATAACATTAATAATGTTCCTATATGTCTCGATGTAGAGTCTATTATAGGAAAGATGACTCTAGCATATAAGAATATAATGGTTGAGTTAAATAAGGAAGAAAAATTAATGTCATATTCAAAGCATCTACATTTTGATACACTAAGTGTATACTACAAAAGGTATGTTGGACAAAAGATTGGCCTTCTCACATAGGCAATCACATCTATGATTTTTGTAATCATAGATATGAGATAGTTTTTGAACTTATAAAAAAAGATCAAGTTCAAAAATAAAATCGCCTTAATAGTGAATCAAGTTGAGATCACAAATAAAATAAACGTAGTGATCGAAAAATGAATGTTACCCACAATTCATTTTTATTTTGTCTTTGTATGCCAAGTGGAGTCTTGTTGATTAAGAGTTGAAGACTCAAGTTATAATATTGAGTATATTTTGAACTATCACTTGTACGTTATTTTTTATAAGCAAGGAGATATCTGCTCCAATTGAAAAGAAGAAGAATACCGTAGCATGTGTTTCATACCACATGTGCAAATTACGACCGATGAGGGTTACAAAGTTAATGATCTCAACTTTGATATTATGTGAGACCCTAAATATTATAAGTAATCTTATTTGGTAACCTTAAGACTTTTTATCTGATTTCAAAACTTGAATTTAATGATTGCTATCTTAGAATGTTGCTGAAGAGTCATGGCTGATTCGACTTAGATGAACATTTCTAGAAAAGCAAATTAAATAAAAGTTAAGAAAGTCAAGAAAAAAGGAAGATCATTGGCTTTGAATTATCGCATTAATATATATATATATATTCATAGGCCGGCCAATTATATTTTATCTAAGTGATATAATATAATTATGAATATATATAAATTATTAAATAAATGAGATCAAAGAGAAATAAGTGTGTGATAAATGGTTTAGGGTATTGCATACTAAAATACTCTAAAAGATTCCTTTATTCGAGAAGTTATAACTCCTAACATATTATAACTAAATATCTCTCGATATATGCACTGGTCGCACAATATATATGTGAAGTATGAATTATTTACAGGATGAAACTCAATCCCATCATGTGCGAGTGGGAGATGTAAGATATATCCAACCACGATGGATATATATTAACGTAAAAGTAATTATAATATTTATATGTTAATAATTATTTTTATTTGGTTCCTATTGGTTGAAAATAAAAAGGTAGTTATTTGTAACTTCCTTTAATTACATATAAAAAGGGAAAAGTTGTGTAAAGACACAACACTTCAACATATTCTTCCTCCATGTAAAACAAAGGAAAATCAATGTTAGTGTGTGGGACTTGAGAAAGAATAAGAGGAAAAAGGAACACTCTGCAAATACAAGGTACATATATATGTTGTGACTCAATGAAAATAATTCTTCATTATTTGAAGTGATTATTTTCTTGATTGGTGTTATTTTTAGGAATCTTGGGAAATTGATTTTATAGAATTTAGTGTTCTATAATTTCTAACACCTGACCACCGTGATGTGGCGGTTATAAATGCACTTATCCCTGACCACCGTGATGTGTTGGTTACAAATGCACTTTTCATAAGTTACATGGTGATTAAGAATTCCTCACCACCGTGTGGAATTCGTGACAACCATATAAATAGCTATTGGACTGAAATCTTCAAATTTTTGCAATTCACATGATGGTCCAAGATTTATGACCACCGTGTAACAATTCATGAGAATTTGAGTTTCCTCGATCACGCGGTGGTTAGAAATTTCTGACCATCGTATAAAATGTTATTTACACGTGCTTCCCACCTGCAAGCTCACACGGTGGTCAGGAAATCCTGACCGCCGTGTGAAATATAATTTTTCTGCAAAAATAACTAGAAATTTTACCAAATCATTTCAAACAAGGATCCAAGAATTATTGAAGCAAAATTAAACATAAACAACTAAAAGACTAAAAATCACCTAAAAGCAACACAAAACATAATAAGAATTTGAACTTATCATAGCCAATGAGAGGAATGAGGGGTTGTATAAAAGTGATATTTTTGTAAATAAAAATTTGTATAAGTGAAATTAAGATTTTAAAATGTTGTATAATTGAAATATCGTGGAAAGAGTTTTTTTTTTTGTATAATTATGTAAAAACCCCAAAATTTTCCACAAAAGCAAATCTAATTTGAGCCCATGAGCTGCTTATAAAGTGATATTTTGTCTGCAACCCATTAACAATTAGAAAGGATCTGTAAGCCCATGGGCTTAAATGGGCCACTTTTGGTTCATTGTGCTAGTAGATTGGGCTTGGTTTGTTGCAAGAATATGAAAGGATAATTAAAAGAAGAAAATCACATTGAATCTAGAGATTACTATGTACTGTCAGAATGAAAGTCACTTATTTGAAATCACAAAGTCCGTTAATTTAAGATGCAACATTGTGAAGAAATTGTGTTGGAAATTGTATATTTATGGAAATGAAGGGTGCAATTGATAAATCCACCTAAACAAAATTTTAAAAATAGAAAAAGATTATTGCATTATTGTCCTTTTTATGTCCTAATATTATAGCAAACAAGCATTCTTGGTTGTTTAGGGACCAAAAAATGAGTTGTAGCATTGGCATTTAGTGAATCAATTGTGGGCATTGACCAAAACCATATTACAACCATTTTATCATGCTTTGTATTTGGGTTGATTTCACCCACGGTCACTCAACTTATCACTTATTGCGCAAAAGTAACCGACTTTTTTTTTTACTTAAATGTCATTGAACTTTTAACATTTTTACAAAAAAGTCATGTTAACTGGAATTCAGCGAAAACCCTCGCCAGATTGATGACATGGCATGCCATGTCAGAAACTACATGTCGTTTAACAATATTTCCAACAAATGCTACATTTAAATCAATTTCACTCACGGTCACTAAACTTATCATTTATCACGCAAAAATAACCAACTTGTTTTTACAACTTAAATGTTACTGAACTTCTAACATTTTTGCAAAAAAGTCATATATTTACTATTTGTCGCCACGTGTCATATGCCATGTCATCAATCCGGCAAGGGTTCTCGCCGAATTCCGGTATACATGACTTTTTGTAAAAATGTTAGAAGTTCAGTGACATTTAAGTAAGAAAAAAAAAGTCGATTACTTTTGTGCGATAAGTGATAAGTTGAGTGACTATGAGTGAAATTGACCCTTTGTATTTCTTTATGGCGACAAAACATCCATCACTTTTAAAGTTTGGATCTTTTTTCTTCTTATGGACCCATCAATTTCAAGACGGGTTGTTTTGTTTTTCTAACTTAGCCCACTTTGTTAGTTGAGAGAAAACATTTAATTTAATTTAATTTAATTTATATTATTTTATTTTTAGGACTCACGTGACTAGTTATTAAAAAATCGGACCATGATTAAAATAAAAATTCGCAGAATTTGTTCAAGACATATTATTTGATCCAAAATCAATTGGTTTTTTTTTCTTTTCATTTAATTGGGACTCTATTATTACATGTTTAGTCAATTATTATTTAAAAATTGGAGATATCATGTTAGTCCTAAATAGTTGAGGTTCTTGAAAGCTTCCAAAAGTATCACAGTTACAAGTACTAGTATGATATGCATGTATAGTCCGATAAGTACCAATACGAGTGTACCGTATTACATTTCAATAAAAAAATATTTAATTGATAAAAAGAAAAAAAAAGTCTAAAAAGTTGGCCGACTCTCATATTAAATAGATTACAACGTGATAGTTGAATACTAACTTGGCCAAAAATTTTATTTAGAACCAAATTTACCTTCTTCCTTAAGAAATTAGACATTATAGTGAGTTAGCTTGGAAAATTTGTGGAGTAACTTTATAAGAGATTTCCAATATATGAAATCTTGGGATTGGATCTTCTTCTTAAAAAAAATGCGCTCAATTAATGGAGTTCGTGAAAAGAATTTTCAAAGGAAAAATGATTTGTGGATTGGATGGGACTGAATGAGGGTAGAAGTGGACCCAATAAGTTAAGAGAAAACTTTTTATTGTTGGCAGTGAACTGCCCTGAATTGGTTCATCTCTAAAAGATAATCATCATCTTCTTCTTCTTATTGAAGCAATTTTTCCAAACAAGTTTTTCTTTTTCTTTTCATTTAAAAAATAAAATTGTCGACTATGTTTTATATCTTGGCCTGGAAGTATAATGTTGTAACTTATATTGATGGTTGATCAAAACATATTGACTGTTTTGGTCATTCTATCGAGCAGTGTATAGCACACGATATATGCACGTTGTGGCATCGGATTAATACTATTAATATTCTTATTAAATACAAAAAATGAAAATAAAAATAAATTCCAACAATAAATAAATGAAGCAGGTGGTACAAATTGATAAATAAGGTCAGATTAAGCCAGCTCAAAGCCAATTCATAAAATGGTACAAAGATATGTATTATTGTATGCTTAATTAGATCCTTTTGATTGGTAATCTCTTGATATCCTTGTTGAGAAATTGGAGAAATTGTGCACATGATTTAAATGATTCAAAGATATAGTTAGATCCTCTTAATTCAAGTATACGAAATTTCATGTATTTTTTTTTATTTTTTTATCACAAGTGTATCTGATAAGTTTAAATGCGAGATTTAAGGGTTTTGACCGCTTGACTGAGTACATAAGGAAAGAGAAATATTAACGAAATTCTTGACGGTCAAGTTTGTAATATTAAAATATAAAAAAAGAGAAATTATTTTTAGGGTTTAAAGCATTAAAGCGGACAGTTCTAAGAGATTTTCTATAGTATCTTACACTTATTTCATTGAATGAGCTTAGTAGCTTGATACTTTTAAAGATTTATAATGAGTATCATTAATTAATAACATTTGGTACAAAAGATTTTAATTATTATACCATTCAGACAGAAACTTAGTATGTTGAGTTTGTGAAAGTCTTACCATAGTATAGTTCGTTCCATTATCAATACTCCATCTGTTCCTTATTATTTGTCATTTTTATTATTTTAACTATGATTAAAAAGTATTAATTAGGCTTAAATTTAAGATAAAATTGAGTGTTTTAATGTATAAATTTAAATATAATTGATCAATTTGCATTAAAAAAAATTAAATTGGAAAAAAAAATTAAATTATATTGAAAATCTAAAAATAACAGATAAATAAAATTTAAATTTTTTCAAAAGCGACATATAAAAAGTAAATGATAGAATATATGATTATGATATTTTTAATTCCAAATACTATCCCAAATATCATCATCTCTTCGTTCTACCTAAAATCCACAATCCTAACTTTTGACTACATATGCCCTATTTTTTTAAATATAGTTCAGGTTAGTTGAGATCTCCGCCTCATGCCATTGCTGTGCAATATAAAATGAAGCATTATCCTCGCATCTTTTCAAGACATGTAAATAAGCAAAATAATAAAAATAAGTTAATTAAAAAAAAAGCGGAATTAGCGATTCAGAAGGAGCACTCTTGTCCTTGAAGGATGCTTGATATGAGCACAACCAAACATAATGGCAACAAGAAGCTTAAAGAAGTCCTACAAGCATTCATGAGACCTTATGTGGAGAAGCTGCAAGTTCAGGAGGGGAAAGAAGCTAAATTGGGCTATGAAGACAAGTTGTGGCTGAATGGTACAAATGGGCCTTCAAGCTATTTTGTTTAGCTTCCATTCTTGTAATGACATATAATTAAATGTATTTGGGCAGCCTAGTACCTTAGAAAACATTTTGGGCTTATTTAATTAGGTTTGTTTTATTTTTGGGCTTATTTGAGTGTTTTGGGTAGTTTAAGTGGTTAGGCTAAAGTTGGGCTTATCTCTTCTAAAGAGTTGGGCCAAAATAACTAAATAAGGCTTAGAAAACATGAGGGGGCCGGATTTTAAAGGGGAGAGCTGAATTTGGATGGGTTTGAGTTAAATTTAGCTTTATGCCTACATTGGTGAACTTAGGGTCCTAAATTTTAGGAATGGGTTTTATTTGATAAATACTTATTATTTTGGGATATTATTGAATATAGTTTTATGGAGAAACAATAGGATGAATTTATCTTGAGTGAGTTAGCCAAATTCCACTTATAGCCAAAATTGAGTCTACATTCATTTTCCTTAGGATAATCATTAGCTTTTAGGATTATTTTCAGATTGTATTTATCTTTATTTATTCATGTACTTAGTCCATATTGTGGCCAAATACATGTAAATAAATGTTAGGAATTATCTTTGTTATTTATTTTATTAATTATCTCTTAGAGTTAGTGTTTGATTATAACTTCTCTAGGGAGGGGTGGCTGCCTAGCCTATATAAAGGGCTGAACTTCTTCATTTGTACTTTACATTTTGCATATCTTATGATTAATGAATTTTCATTGACTGAATTTGTGAGAGTTAATTTCTATTGATTCTTGCTATTGTATGAAGAATTAAACTTAGGCAATTTGCATGGTTAATGTATGCTTGATTCTTATTCTTCTTACTTTCTAAATCAATCTATTATAAGTGTTTCCATTCAATCTTGTTTGGGGGTTCTTTAGATTGGGGGTTTATTCACTTGTTTATGATCAATATTCATGGTATGTTGGCGTTCTAGTTTGCATATAGGCTGGGGTTCCGCATCAATGCTAAATTGCAATAATTAATCAGTCGCGGAATGATATTCCATTGGGTAAAAATACGCCAATATTTCCACTTTTAAATTTTGATTATGATAGGTGATCTTCTACCATTAACTATTTTAAAAAATATATATTAACATCCTGTTGAGCAGGTTGTGGGTTTAATTTTTACCTTTTTCATTTTTATCTTTTAAGTTACTGATTTTTCATTGTCTTTTAATAGTTTTTATTTTTTATTTTTTAATTTCTTTCACCCTTAACTCTTAAATTACCAAAAAATATTTTTTTCTCCCTTCATAACTTGCTTAAATAAATGTTTTAGTGAACTAAAATTATGAAAATAAGAAAAAGAATAATATAGAAATAAAAAATAAATTTAAGATAGTAAGTTTACAATTTTTTTTTAATTTAATTAGAAATAAAGTAAATTTAATCCTAAGTTGTTAAACTAATTCAAATAATTATTATTATTTTTAAACACGTTACCCTCTAATGTTGATAAAAATATACTTATTATTCCCGGAAAATATTTTTACATGCATTTTTTGTAGAATAAGAAAATCCATTGAAACGAAAAAGGAAAAAAAAAAAGCATCAATCAATAAAATGAATCTTTATACATACATATATGTATGAATGCATGCATTTTAAACTTATTTAGACGTAATTTATATTGAAAGTTAGAATTGAAATTGAAATTGAAACTACACTTTAAAATCAATTAAGTTTGCAATTAAAATTAAAATAAAAATTGAAATTACAATTGAATTGAAATAGATATAGATGAATATAATTGATTTTCAATTGAATCTAAACAAATGAGTTTTAATTCATCCAATTCATTTGAACAAATTGAATTTAGACTTGTCAAACGGGTATACATATGTATATTTTACAGTATACTTTCAATAACTAAGAGATCAATATGGATACTACATTTATAAATTATTATATTAGTAAGAAAGGGTGATTTCAACTGAATTAATAAGATATAGATAGGGATATACATATGTATACCCAGACATACATATGTATACCCTTATTTATATCTTACGAAATTCACCCGAAATTAGACCTGTCAAATGGGTCAGGTCGGGTGGGTTCTTGTTGGGTCAGTTTTGGGTCATTAGTTTCGAGTAGGGTCATTGTGGATTTTGGGTCGGATCGGACAGATTCTCGGATCAAATCTATAATCATTTTCTGCATCATAAAAAATTTTAAAATTATTGATTTTAAGTTTAATTTCATTTTTTTTATTTTTTTCTTGAATATCCATTATATATTTTCAAAATTAATGGACCAAATTGCAAAGCAATAAAAGTAATTATGTACAAGAAAAAATTTACTAAATCAAAAGCATATAAATGAGAATGGAAAAATATTATCAGTATCAATATTAGATATATATATATATATATATATATATATATATATACACGCATGCATGTATACATACATACAAACACACACATATATATTTTTATATGCCTATATGTATATATAGATACATACATGCATACATATACATAGATATGTATGTACATAGTTACCTTTATATATGTGCATGCATATATACAAAAATACATACATATAGGTATATTTTTTTATGTATGTATAAAAGGTATGTATGTATGTATACATACATATATACATATATAGATATATATGTATATATGTACCCAAAACATTATTTTTTAACAAAATTATTTATACATTAACAAAATGAAACAACGAATTAGAATTTTTTTTTTAAAAAATTAAATTAATTATAAGAATTGAAAAAACTAAAAATAAAATTTATTAAAAACATTGAGTATTTTGGGATTGCGTTGTAACCCGACTCATTTGAGTGAGTTTTGGATGGACCCATTCGGGTTTCGAGTCAGGTCGGGTCTTACCTTAATTTCTCGGGTCAAGTTTGGGCCGGGTCATGTGCCTTTTTTCGGATTCGAGTAAAAAATGACAGGTCTACTTGAAATCACTTTTTATTATTAAAATAAATATTTAGAAATATAGTGTTTACCTTGATCTGACATTTATTGAGGTTATACACTAAAGATACATGTGTATACTTAGGCATGCATATGTATGCCCGAACATACATATATATACCCTATGTATACTGTTGGGAAAAAATACATACACATATGCATGAAGATAACATAAACACAAATATGCTACCTACCTCTTGTAACGCTGAAACTTTAGCGAAAGCATATATAAGATCCCTTTTGCGTCACTGGCCCGGCTCTTATCCACGTGTGGGATAACAGCAATTATACTATAGTCTAAATGCCACTTGGAGTCAAGAGAGCGAGAGAAAAATTCGGCAAAACTTCGGTATGGAGAATTTTTTCTATATCTATTTACAGAAAAAATGAACCCTATTTATAGAGATATCTTCTCTAAAATCGGAAGGGAGACATTATGGAAAATTAATGGAGAAATAAGGGAGTTACCCCCTTTTAATGAGCATTAAGAAAGGAATTAATTTGAAAAGGGAAATTACCCTTTTCAAATCAATTTAATTAAGGAAAAAATCCTTAATTAAAGAATTCGATGTTTTCCATATCTGTAAAATTTCCTTTCAGATATGGATCTCTTCCATATCAGGATAATTTCTACATTTATATGGATTCGGTTCCATATCGAGAGTCATGGGTACATCCAGACTCCATCATCTCCCACTTGCATATGACAGAACGATTTCTAATCAAAAACTCCAGTTGTATAGGCAAATAGACCGTGTAACCAGCATACAACGAGAGCGCTAGTGCTATACACCTGCTAGGGATATATAGTGTCTCAAAATACGAGATGCTCTTATCCACGTATGCCTAACCATAGATTACCTTCTCACATTCACTGTTTTAACTTATGATCTCATAAAATAATTTTCACGTTCACTATTATGTCTCTACTTATAGGGACAATAATAGGCTAGCTGGTGAACCACGAAACAATTGAATGTGATCGAAGGGCTATCTTCCCCTCTTACTATATTCCATCTATCATAATGCAGCTCGCTTTTCCAGCTAGTTCCGCTAGACCCAAATTATTTCATTGCCTTTTGGAGACTAATTAAGCTAACCACACTAAACCATACTTCAGGGATAAGTTAAGGGTTCGAAGGGTCGAAATCAAATAGGGACTCATAATAGGGAAAGTTGAGATCAATAATATTAACTTCCCATCCCTTGGCCACAAGCTCATATGGTATAAAACATGAGTTATGGTGTTCATTCCTTCCCTTGTCTCACAGAAACACCATACAGAAGTGTAATGTTGTAATGCACCGAAGCATCCAACTTCAGTCCGCTTACTTAAGAACTACTTCTGGCTTTTAAGATAGAATATGGTAGTTACGTTTAACTTACCATCAGATTCCCTACAATCCCTATTTGGATCTCAATTCAAAGCATACAACCGTCTTTATCTCGCACTTTAACAAGACTAATCTTATAATTTCTGTAAGAAGGTACTTTTTATTTTGAACAGGCTCTCGAGCAATTTTATATGTTCAAAATTCAACTTATCTTAATCTTTGCCAACTCATTGGCAAAACTAAGATAAAAACCATTGTGAGTGGTCTACTTCTCTACCCGACATGCTCAATCTCATATAAAAATAACAGTGAATGTTTACACATCAAACATTCACACTCATGTATTTCCAATAATGTACTTGATTATTATTCATAAATAATAATGTTAAGGGATTACAAAAAAAAAATGTAACTCAAATTCTATGCAAACCCTGAGATCTAATGTGCCTCTCAAGCACATCTCTTGCTAGATGTTTAATCAATGGATCTGCAATCATGTCACGCGTAGATATATACTGTAAGATCACATCTCCTCGTGCAACGACATCTTTTGTATATTGATACTTAATGTCGATATGCTTAGTTCTACTATGAAATTTTGGATCTTTCGAATAAGCTATCGACGATTGACTGTCATTATAGATTGTCAGAGGTTTCTTCCAGACAGTTAATCTTAAATGGTCCATAAACCATTTTAGCCAAACAGCCTCTTGTACTGCAGCTGCAGAAGCGACAAATTTAGCTTTCATTGTTGATAACGCTACACAAGTTTGTTTCTTGCTACTCCATGAGATGGCACTCTTGCCAAGCAAGAATACGAATCCTAAAGTTGATTTTCTATCATCCGCATCTCCTGCCCAATCAGCATCTGTATATCTTCTCAAATGCAAATCCTTGCCTTGATAACATACAAAATAATCTGTTGTGCCTTTGAGGTATCTAAGTATCCTCTTAACTGCTTTCCAATGTGCTTTGCTTGGGTTAGCTTAATATCTGCTTACCATGCCCCCAGCATAGCATATATCAGGTCTTGTACACAACATAGCATACAAAAGACTACCCACGACACTGGCATATAGAACGTTCTTCATACGTTCCATCTTTTTCGGCATCTTAGGACACATCTCTTTGCTGAGAAACTGATTCTTAGCAATAGGGGTATCAATGGGCTTGCAATTTTGCATATTGAATTGTTCAAGGACTCTGTTGATATATGTCTCTTGAGAAAGAGATAACAATCTTTTTGAACGATCTCTTGAAATCTTAACTCCAAGAATGTAGTCTGCATGACCCATATCTTTCATCTCAAAGTTAGACGATAACCATTCTTTGATTTCATTTATGTACCTTTTTGTCATTTCCAGCTATTAGTATGTCGTCTACATACAATGTTAAAATGGCAAAATCACTTTTCGAGTTTTTGTTATAGACACAATGGTCTTGATCAATCATGTTGAACCCATTCGACATGATTGTCTCATGAAATCTCAAATATCATTATCTTTAAGACTGCTTGAGGCTATAGATTGATCTCTTCAATCGGCAAACCTTATGTTTGCTGCCTTTTTCAGTAAAACCTACAGGTTGGTCCATATAGATTTATTCTCCATTGAGAAAAGCAGTCTTTACATCCATTTGATGTAGCTCTAGGTCTAAACTTGCCACTATGGCCAGAATTAACCTCATGGACGTAAATCTTACTACAGGTGAGAAAGTCTCCTCAAAGTCAATCCCTTCCTGTTGTGTAAACCCCTCAGTGACTAGCCAAGCCGTATATCTTTCGATACTTCCATCAGCTTTTCACTTCACCTTGAGAATACACTTATTCCTAATAGGTTTGGGTCCTTCTGGTGGATCAACTAGTTCCCAAATACGGTTTGATCTCATAGATGCCATTTCTTCTTCCATTGCTTTAATCAACTTTTCTTTAGATGGGTATAAAAGGGCCTCTGGAATATTTTTAGGCTCTTCCTTGTCTTGTGGGGTAACCAAAAGGGCTTCGTTTGAGTCTTCGATATCAAATCGTCGGCATGGAACACTTTTCCTTTTAGATTTTCCCAGTTTTGAATCTTAATAAACATGTCTCATATATTCATCATAATCGAAATGCTCCCACTGGGACCATATTCCATACTCCCACTGGAGTTAGGCATACTTCCACTCCAATTAGGGTCTCGAACATTCGGATCGTTTGGAAGAGGAAGGTTTTGACCATCATCTTGACCCTCTTCCTCTAATTCCCTCCTACTCGGATGGAGTGATCCTGATGGCATCTCTTTTTGAGTTTCATAAAAAGTGAAATCTTAATTCAGTTCGCCCAATTTTGAAAATTCATTTTCTAAGAATACGATATCTCGTGACCATACCATTTTCTTGCTCACCTATGAAAATGTATCCTTTTGATACTTCAGAATATCTCATAAAGATACTCTTTTTACCTTTTGGTCCCAATTTACCAAATTTACTTGAGGTATCATAGATGAAAGGGGCATAACCCCAAGGTTTTAAATGGTTCAGGCCTGGTTATCGACCAATCCACAACTCATAAGGTGTGGATGCGACAGATTTGGAGGGTACGCAGTTTAGAACATATGTAACAGTTAATAGAGCATCTCCCCAATAAGAGATTCGTAAATTTACCTCGGCTATCATAGATCTAACCATATCTAAGAGAGTCCTATTTCTCCTTTCCGCAATACCATTTTGTTGTGGAGTTCTGGGAATGGTCAACTGATGCTCAATCCCTTTTTCATTACATAAAGCTTTGAATTCATCTGAAAGATATTCCTGACCTCGATCAGTTCTTAAGGCTTTAATCCTCTTGTCTAATTGATTCTCAATATAAGTCTTAAAGCAACTCAATGTTTCTGACATGTGAGAAATCAAATAGACATGACCATACCTAGTATAGTTATCTATAAATGTGATAAAATGTAGGCCCCATGCCTTGCCCTTACATTCATTGGACCACACACGTCAGAATGAACTAATTGCAATAGAATTTTAGCTCTAGTTCCTTTTCCAAACGATTTTCTAACTAATTTTCCTTTAAGGCAATGCTCACACATAAGCAATTTAACCTTACTTAAATCACCTAATAAACCTATTTTGGCTAACCGACTCATTCAATCTTTTGTCTATGTGGTTTAACCTAGCATGCCATAATTTTACATGATTCTCATAACTATGTGAAGTAGAAGAAATGAAGGAAAAACTAGCTTTATTCATAAGCCAGGATCAATATCCATAATAATTAAATTGTTTAAAATGAAACCATAACCATAAAAAAACATCATCCAAACATAAGCTTACATTGTCACCCTTAAAACACAAATCAAAACCAAGATTCATTAAAACAAGAACAGAGATTAAATTCCTACGAATATCTGGGGCGTAGAGCACATTATGTAGGAGTAGGGTTTGGCCTTTACACAAGACTAATCTACATGTACCAATCCCTTGAACTGCCATTCTGGCATCATTTCTTACATAAATCCATTTTGCTCCACTTGGTATTCGTCGGAATTCAACAAGGCATCTTGATTCCTTTGTTACGTTGTCCATTACTCCTGAATCTACCACCCACAAAGGATGAAATTCGATTAATAATACAGAACTAGATACACAAATTTCACTCACTCTTGAGTAAGAACAGTGTACCTTTTTGGGCACAATGCAGTCTTTTGCATAGTATCCTTTCTGCTAGCAATTGAAACATTTCACTCTTGAAACGTTCACCTTTTTCTTACCTTTGGACCTCTTAAAATTATGTTTTTTCTTTTGTCTTTTGTTTTTCTTAGCTTGTTCCTTATCTCGACCTTTAAAGCTTTTTCTCTTGTTCTGGTTTGAAATCATTCGACTAAAATGAGATTGTGCCATATGCACTTCGGCATTGACCTTGATTGATGCCAGTCTATCTTCTTCAAGCTCCAGGTGATAAGCAACATCCCCAAATGTCTTAATGCTATCCATGTGAGTCATCTGCATCTTCATATGCTCCTAACTCTTAGGTAAGGAATGGATGACAACTTGGACTTGCTACTTGTCGGCAACTTATGACCATATTCACTAAGCTCACTTATCATATTCTCTATCTCTCTTTGATGTTGCTGCATAGGGTGATCAGGGTGATGCGTGCACAGGGGGGTCAACATTTCAAGATTATAAACAATGGAAGTTCATATTCATGGAGATCAAATTTGGAGAAGTTAAAGAAGGCTTGAAGGAAGTCCGTGGGCCAAATTTATGAAGAAGCCAAATTGAAGATGGACATGTGCTAGTCATGTGACGACTTAACATGTGCAGGTCATGTGACACTTGACATGTGCCGATCATGTGACCTTGACATGTGCTATGCATGTGAGCCAGAGCATGTGCAATGCATGTGCTAATTGGTGGATTAAGGAGCTAATTTATTTGGGCTTTTAGTTTAGGCTTTTATTTATTATTTTTATTTGATTATTTGTAATATATTAGGCCTTAACTTATTCTTTTGGGCTTATTTAAGTGAGATGGGCTTTAATTAGCTTGGGCTCATTTAATTAGTTCTTTTTAGGCTTTTGGGGCTAAATTTTAAGTTAATTAGTGTGGGCTTTAGTTATCTTGATGTAAGGCCCATGTTTTAAGGCCTATTTGATTAATTAGGGTTTTTATTAGCTTAAGAGAGTATAAATACTCTATAAAAACGAGATTGGAGGCAGATTTGATTAATTTGATAAATTTCTTTTGGCTTGGCCGAATTCTTCATTGGAGAGGATTGTTTGTCTTCTTCTTTTGCATTAAGAACTTTAATTCTTATCAAGGTATTTACTTTGTGGCGAATTATGTTCTTGTGTTTATAAATCAATCTATTATAAGCGTTTCCATTCACATAGTTGTTTGGGGGTTCTTTAGATTGGGGGTTTAATTTCTGTTCTTGTTTCTTGCCATTTGTGTGTTTGGGGTTTCGGGTTCTATATAGCCTTGGGGTTCCGCATCATTTGGTATCACAGCTTGGATTTGGATTAAATTCTTATTTATCCATGTTTACTTGCTGTTTTTATTCATTAATTTTCAATTTATTTGATTCCTAAAATTTAGGAACCCTTGTTCATCATAGTGGCCTAAATTATAGGGAGCTTTGTTTTAGGTGTTATTTCTTATTGTTTGATCTTGATTTCTAGGTTATTAGTTGTTCTAGTTGTTATCTAGCTAAAAATAAAAAAAATATAAAAAAAAATTCCGTCGTACTGTTCCTGGTACTGTTCACACATACTGTTCATGGTACTGTTCATCCGAATTTAGAAAAAGTATTTTAATTTGGGTTAACTTTGGTTGGTGTGAACAATTAGGATTGTATTTCTTTAGGATAGAATTGTTATTATCTAATTAGTTAGAGATAATTCAAAAAAAAAAAGAAAAGAAATTAGGATTGGGACATTATTTAAATTAGGACATTAAATTAGATAAGTTTCATTTTGTCTTAAGTCTAGACATTTGGGTTTCCATATCTTGAACTAATTAAGACATAGTGGATAAGTCATTTTGTCTTAGTTTAGACATTTGGGTTTCCTTATTTGATCTTATTAAGACATATTGGATTAATGTTTGTCTTATTTTGGACAAACATTTGGGTTTCCTAATCTTGTTTTAGTTTGGACATCTTGTGTCTCCTTTTCATTTTGTCTTAGTGTAATAACCCATATTGTATCAAATTGAATTTTCCATTAGGGAGATTTCAATTTCTGCATTAGTTTTGTCATTTCTTTCATTCTTAAGTTTCCATTTTTGGTGTCTTTGTGTTTTTGCTTCCGATTACACTATAATTAACAATTTGATTCTTGTTAGTTAAATTCACATAATTCGGACAGCATACATATCTTCACCTTGTATGCTCATTTCAACGTTCTTCACTTTGGTCTTTTGCTTCTAGTTTTGTGCCTATCTTCTTTGTTAAGTATTTTCATTGCATTCTTTACCATAATTTGCTGCTTGTGAACTATTTTGACTTGAGTTTGAGTTCTGAAGTGCAACTGAAGATAACAAGCTTGAGTGGTAAAAGGCTTGAGAGTGTGAGCTTAAAGGAGGTAAAAGCCAAATTGAGCGAAATACGAGTGGAGTGTCATATTTTGAGTGAAACACATGAGTGAGTGACTGTGAGGATGTACTATTACAAGTCAAGACGACATTTAGATCAAGAAGCATTGAATGAGTTGAAGAAGGATGCTAAGTTGTTGGATAAAAATCTTAAAGATTTTGAGTTACAGTTTAAACAACTTTCTAGACTAGTAAGTACATATATAAGACAGGAGGAAAGAAAGAAAGAAGAGGAAGTTATTGTCAACGAAATTATTTGTGAAGCTGAAAGAGATGGTATAGACTTATATGCTGATGAAGTTGTAAATGAGGAAGAAATAAGTGGATGTGATGAAGATGTTGTTTTGAGTGAAAAGGAAAACATAATTGAAAGAGAAGATGTTGCTTTGAGTGAACAGAAGGATGTTTGTGTAATTGAGATAGAAGATCAGCATGTTATAATTGACCCTACAGTTCTTAAGGAGGTTGAATTGAACGTGGAAAGTGAAGATAATAATGATCAGAGTGAAAAGATTATATTAAAGACTAACCATGTTTTGCCTAGTTTTCATGTTAAATTGCAGGAACATGATGAGTCCTCAGCTGAAGAAGCATTCATTTTATTTCCACCTATTCAGAAGATCTTATATGAAGATGAATTTATTCTAAGTGTCAATTCCCAACTTGAACAAGACGAAGATTCGAGGACGAATCTTTTCTAAAGAGGGAGGGAATGATGCGTGCACAGGGGGGTCAACATTTCAAGATTATAAACAATGGAAGTTCATATTCATTGAGATCAAATTTGGAGAAGTTAAAGAAGGCTTGAAGGAAGTCCGTGGGCCAAATTTATGAAGAAGCCAAATTGAAGATGGACATGTGCTAGTCATGTGACGACTTAACATGTGCAGGTCATGTGACACTTGACATGTGCCGATCATGTGACCTTGACATGTGCTATGCATGTGAGCCAGAGCATGTGCAATGCATGTGCTAATTGGTGGATTAAGGGGCTGATTTATTTGGGCTTTTAGTTTAGGCTTTTATTTATTATTTTTATTTGATTATTTGTAATATATTAGGCCTTAACTTATTCTTTTGGGCTTATTTAAGTGAGATGGGCTTTAATTAGCTTGGGCTCATTTAATTAGTTCTTTTTAGGCTTTTGGGGCTAAATTTTAAGTTAATTAGTGTGGGCTTTAGTTATCTTGATGTAAGGCCCATGTTTTAAGGCCTATTTGATTAATTAGGGTTTTTATTAGCTTAAGAGAGTATAAATACTCTATAAAAACGAGATTGGAGGCAGATTTGATTAATTTGATAAATTTCTTTTGGCTTGGCCGAATTCTTCATTGGAGAGGATTGTTTGTTTTCTTCTTTTGCATCAAGAACTTTAATTCTTATCAAGGTATTTACTTTGTGGCGAATTCTGTTCTTGTGTTTATAAATCAATCTATTATAAGCGTTTCCATTCACATAGTTGTTTGGGGGTTCTTTAGATTGGGGGTTTAATTTCTGTTCTTGTTTCTTGCCATTTGTGTGTTTGGGGTTTCGGGTTCTATATAGCCTTGGGGTTCCGCATCACAGGGTCACATCTCCGAATTTTTCCTGCAATGTGATCCACAGATCCATTGCATTCTAATACTTGCGAAATTACTTAGTGATATCATCTTCCATCGCGCTCTCGATCCAGCCTATGCTGAGCCGTATTGCTATTCTCAGGTTCAGCCATAACCGAACTTAAGGTTTCAAGATCCTCTTGCTCCTCAAGCACATACTGGATTTTCATACTCCAGATTTTATAATTTTCGTCGTTCAATTTCAAGTCTTTGTTCAACTCGACGATAATAGATTGGGAAGCATAAGCCATTTTGTATCCTCTGATCTCTAATGGAACAAAAAAGTTGCATGAAATTAAAGGAGATAAGGCAATACATGCTATTTACTATGCATCTGAAATAATAACCTAGTAAAGTATTCTATTAAGCTTCAATTCGAAAAGGCTACTTATAGTATCCAATTACCCTTTAAGTCCTAATATCCAACCATACAAGTCAAAATTTCATGCATAGTAAATCTGAATTATTGTATTATTAAGTTCTCAAACTTAAGAGGAAAATAAAATTGGTTTCAGTTTATTAAGTCTCTACTTAATAAACATGCAAACATTTTACTCATAAAATATTTCAAGGCAATTAACAAATAAAATAAACACATTTATTATAAAGTTAAATGCCATCATAATAAATAAACGTAATCATTCATCCAATAAATAAAATTCAATAATCCATAATAAGACACTCATGTCAAATAGCAATAAGAAGCATAAATCCTATTTAAATTAAAATTAAATGCTAATTTCAAAAATTGACACGTGTTAAATAGACTAGAAGTGAAGATTTCACAAAATCTTCTTAGGCACTGTGGTAGACATATTGACCCTCCTCAACAACGGAGAAGGTACACCTCTAAACCATTCATGAAGTCATGGACGTTTCACATTACGTCTACTTCTCAAAGTCATCACAGATTTAGTGTTCGTTATGAACACTCCTCTTTTAGCAACCTTTAACATAAACTGGATAATAGACCTTTTATAAGATCCAACTCCTGTGTCCCACACATTTTCCATCAAGTTCCTCAGAACTGGATGGTACTCAAAAGAGTCGATCAACACCTTAATCAAGTCACTATTATCTCTTTCTCTACCTAAGCCACCTATCCAAATGCACTCTTGCATTTGTTCATGCATAAACACGATGTGATGCGCTATTGCATCAAGGTCATCAGCTTGTGCCTTCTTATGGAACCTCATTTTACGGACTTTTTGTACTTTTGCATTTGTCCGAGCAATACTCTGAGGGGTACGAGGAACCATAGGAGTCCTTATCATCACCATTTCTGCAACACATTATAGAAATATAATATAGTTAATACATTCATGTATAAACTCAAATGATTAAAACACATTTCAATCAACAGTAAAGACAGAACATAAAATATTCAAAAATATTTTTCAAAATTATAAAAAAAATAGAAAACACATTTTCCACAATTTTTATAATAATTTTTAACAAATTAAAAATAAGAATTTATTTTCTGGCCCCCAAAAAAATTTTAAAAATGACCAAAAAATCAAAAAATTTTTGAAAATATGATCTGTCATAAACCGGAGCTGATTTGGTGGTCAGAGAAGGCTGCACGTGCCACTAGAAGAGGAATGGACACACCTGCGCACCATCACGTGTGATTCCCACTTCAGTTCCACGTGTTAGCACCACATCGTGACATGTGGGGACATCACTATTCGGCCACGTGTCAGTAATGACACGTCATTGTGATGATATGGTCTGACACGTTATAACACCCCTTTCCGATTCGTCCGCAGAGCTTCGCTGTGACAGATGAGAACGGTCGTCACAACACACACATACACATGCATAGCGCATTCAAATTCATAATGCAAACTCTTGAACTAATAAATTTCTCTCACATGCAGCAGAAGACTTTCAATACACTTACACATACACATACATTTATATAATATTACATCTCATAATCTTAGAAGAAAATACTTTAATAATTATATGCCCAAAAGTTACAATTTACAATTTCACAATACGAAAGACAAAACCTACACTGAGCCAAGCTGTCCTAGTGTGTTGACCAACCAAAATGCGGGGACATCCTCCGAATCACTTCACTTCAGAACCTACACGGATTGAAAACCCGTGCTAAGCGATAAAGCTTAGTGGGGAAACAATATACAACCAATGCATATATATATATATATATATATATATATATATATATATATATATATATGCATATTATTAAGCAGATATCAGTTAATATTGAGCACATACCTTATATTCATATTTCATTCTCATAATAATGGTACAATATCAATGTTCATTATGGCATATAAATAAATTATAAACAAATGTTACATTATAGCACAACAATCCACAACATTTCATATTCATATACACTTATTATAAGATATTCACTTTGCACATTAAAGCTCAATTAGTTATTAATGCCTTGCCTGCAACTCAAAGACGCGGATAACGGGTAACGCTATCAGTACTCGTAAGTACAACAATCATATCGTATCCGAAGATACACACTTGCAATCAGTACCCATAGGTACAAACTCAATCAGCATAAAAATATGCATAAATGAACCCAATAAGGACTCAATAGATTAAAGATTCCCGAAGAAATCTAATGCTATCGGCCGCAGTATTTAGACCCTATAGGCATGCCTACATATCCACAGTTTGACTCCCAGGCTAATTATTAATCCAGTTATTACTCGCAATTTCCATAAAGAATATCATCGTCATAGCATTACAATAGAATCAACATTGTACTATGTTTCACTTCACAACTCACCATCATGGCTAGCATATTCGCATATACGTATAAATATAATCATAACATATTTGTCCACAATGCGTCACAATTTATAATACTCAATCTCATTCTCATAATATCTCAATAAACAATATCACATTAGTTATTCACACTATGGCTTACTTCACCATTCATGCATCTTTGTAAATATATATATATAAATACTTACATGTATGCTCACATTATAAAACCCATTAATAATTTACTGTATAAGCATAATCATTCATTAACGAAACATATTAGATCAATCAATGAAGGTCATTTATAAAAGCTTTTCAACATCCCACATTGTCGCGCTCACGACAAACTCGGCAATTTGCTTCTGTCGCGATCGCGACAAAAGTCACATCCGCAACAGAATCTAGCCCTCGCCTCTATCGCGCTCGTGCACTTGCGCACGCTCGCAACAGAGACCAACCTCCGCCTAAAAGAACATTCTATCGCGCTCGCGAAAGAACAGAATTTTCCATTCTAATCTCCACAACTCATACCTCATGTTCATGCATTTTGCCCCACTCACACTTATGACCTCAAAACCTATTCCAACATAAATTTTCTACCGTCAAACCTTCTAAACACTTACTTATCTACATGTTATGAGTATATTAGCTTAGTTCTCATTATTCATAGTCTTATAATTAAGGAGTTGTGGCCAATGGAACCTTACAAGCTCCAAAAGCCCTCCTACCAATTTAACCAATCTGGACACACATATTTGAAGACTATACAGCCCCTAATCCAACATAATTTCTTCTACACTTTTGTAAACACATTCTTTAAGAACTTATTACCTTACATCTTATCCAAATTAGAGTTATACTATTAAGCTATAGCCCTTACAAAGCCATACGGTCAATTACCCTACCAATTCAGTTTTTCCCACTTCAACCTAGTCAAGCTTGAACTCAATCCAATTGATAAATTCCCACGCTCAAACTCACACTACACCACCCCAACGTGCACACACATACTATAGTATACTCAACTTCATGTTAGACCACAATTTCACCATTTAGATAGTAGTATCACAATTTATCTAGAACAGAGCAATATATATATATACACACCAAATAACACTTCATGGCCATTAGCTACTTTATCAACACATCATTCCAATTCTATTCATGGTAGTTCATATTCACACATTTTGTATACAATATAAACACGTAAGATGATCATACATCACAAATTCATACCACATCAAATTAACATACAAAAGCAATGCTTCCCAAACCTTTCTATCCTTTGCTCCAATAGTTACTTTGCACTTGACTCTCCAATTTTAGCTTTTCCCTTATCCTTCCTTTGCTCAATCACTACAACCATACCAAATCCAGAATTGGGAGCAAAAGATTACTACTCAACCAATACGTAAGAAGAAGAAGGGGAAGAAGAATAGCAAAGCAATCTAAATTACACTTACCCGAAACCTCAATTCAATAACCAACTAATTAACCATCCAATTGAAGATCTAAGTCTAAGATTTGAGAACAAAAACACAGAAATAGAGATGAAGGAGCCAAAGATAACAAGTACAAAAATGAAGTTTCTCTCACCTCAATCCAATTTATTGCATGAAAAGAGTGAGGTGGCACAACCTCCTCAAGCCACCCGGAAATCCACTAAGTTACCCTTAATCTCAATTAACAAAATATGGTTTCATTAGTGCTAATCAACCTCAATTAATCCAAATTATGCACTTTTACAACTTGGCCACTTAAAGTTATTTTGTTAATCAATTAAGTCCTCATTATATCCACACTTTAGTCCAGAATTTTACAAGTTCCAAATTAAACTTACCCAATTACCACCAATAGTCCAACTTACTACTAGGGTATAATTCGGGCTGTTACAACTCTCTCCTCCTAATAAGAATTTCATCCACGAAATTCATACCTGAATCAAATAGCTGAGAACACTGCTCTCGCATAATTGCTTCCGATTCCCAAGTAGCTTCTTCAATCCCATGATGTTGCCAAACCAAGTGGAACCTGATGTTCCGCTTTCACTTATCGATAGATCAAATACTTTGAACATAATTCACAACATCCCTTTTTATTCCAAACTACCAGTAGGACTGTTCTAAGTCCAGATACATCTTTTTACCATCTGCGTGCATAGTGAAACTGTATTTTGCGTCTTATAAAATAGTCTTTTCCTCAACTCTTTATCACTGACAATACATAACCGATCCTGGAAGTACTGTACTCCCCTCTTTATTCACTGAATAGTCAGTCTTGTCTCCATTTCTGACTGACTAAAGAATTTGTTGTAGCTTGGAATCACTTTTCTGTGCATTAATCAACTCATCTCTCAAAATCGGCCTTATTATCAGCCGTGCCACTATAGTACCATCAGAAGCAAACCTCCTTTTAACTATCCGTAATCACAAGGATGGAATTGATTTCCTACACAATGCATCTACTGCCACATTGGCCTTACTCAGATGATAATGCACAATACAATTGTAATCCTTGAACAATTCCAGCCACCTTTTCTGCCTCAAGTTCAACTCTTTATGAGTGAGTAAGTACTTAAGGCTCTAGTGATTAATAAAGATCTTACACTTCTCACCAAACAGATAATGTCACCAAATCTTTACGGCAAATACTATTGCAGCCAATTCTAAATCATGAGTCAGACAATTCTGCTCATGAGGCTTCAATTGTCTTGAAGCATAAGCTACCACTTGGTGCTTTCTCAACCAATTTATACTCACAATTAAATTAGACTCATCAAAAGATAACTCAATCAAATTTACTGAAAAAGTTGACCTGGAACCATTAAAGGACACTCTTTAAATACTTTGTTCACATTCACTTTATTCCCCAATGGGCTAAATACACATATGTCATACTTTAAATGATCACAACAGACATCTTATCACATAATTTCCTAGAGCACACATATGAATGCGTCAACCCAGAGTCAATCAATGTAAACATTTTATATTAAAAAGTAGAAATGTACCTGCAATGACCTCTGGCGCATCCTGCTCCTCATGAGCCTTCATCGCATACGCCCTTGTTGAAGCTGTTGGAGGTTTATCTACCAATTCTAATACTACTCCACCTTTGGACTGGCCACCTCTAGCACATCCTCTACCTCTTCCTCTATTAACCGGAGGCAATTTGGGTCCACCTCTACTCACTTCCTGCTGATTACCTACAGCCTCAAAAGACTTAGGACAGCTAGCTAGAAAGTGTTATGTGCTGCCACATCGGAAACATGCCCCCGTCAACTTCCAATATTCACTTCTGTGGCGTTTACCACAATGGGGACATTCAGGCACTTCACTCTTATTTCCTAATACACCCCTTCCTGTACCAGATGCATAGGAAAATCCCTGCCTTCTGCCTCTTGTAGCCGGATGACTAGCTGATTCAACTAGAGGAGCCACGTGAGAATCCCTTGATCTCTTGCTTGAATGTGACCCACCTCTGTTAGGATTCTTTCTTTGCATTCTCTCTTGCTGCATCTCCTATGACCTTTCAGCTCTTATAGCGGCTTATACAATTTTCTAGTAACTCACAGTCTGAGATGTGGTCATTGAGATCAACAATGCCTTAATTGGCTCATTCAAACCTTCTTCAAACTGCTGATAGCGAAACTCCTCAGTAAGCACTCCCTTAGGTGCATACTTGTTGAGCCTACAGAATTTCTTTTCATACTCAGCTACTGATATTACTTTCTGCCTTAGATTCAAAAACTGTTTCCAGTTAGCTTCCCAATATGCCTTTGTGATATACTTGTTACGGAACTCCTGTACGAAGAATTCCCATATAACCGGGTTCGAAAGCATCGAATGCCTTAATACCAGTTTCCACCAGTCATAGGCTGAATCTTGAAGCAATGATACTACACACTCCACCTTCTGTTCAAAAGGGCATCTTATCTCATCCAATACCCTCTGAATCTTTTTAATCCAATACTCTGCCTTATCTGACTCGTCCAGACTTGTTCTGTGGAACTCTTTTGCCCCATGTTTTCTCAATAATTCCAATGGAGATTTTGGTACTGTCATTCGATCAAGCACTCTCGACATGTCTTGCGATATTTTGAGTACAACTTCCAATGGAACCATGGGCACCTCACGACCCACACCTGCTGGCACATACTGACCAGACTCAGACATTTCAACTTACCGAGGATTTACACTTCCAGCAGTCTATTCTCTAGCGTCTTGAGAAGGATCCATCGCTCTGAGACATAAACAAGGACATCCGCATTAGGTCAACATAAATATACGCATCCTAATCTACACTATGCCCAGAAAAGACTAAACCTAGGCTCTGATACCACAACTTGTAACACCCATTTCCCATCCACCCACACAACTTCTCTATGACAGATGAGAACGGTCGTCACAACACACACACACACATGCATAGTGCATTCAACTTCATCATGCAAACTCCTGAACTAATAAATTTCTCTCATATGCAGCGAAAGACTTTCGATATGCTTACACATACATATACATTTATACAATATTACATCTCATGCTCTTAGAAGAAAATACTTTAACAATTACATGCCCAAAAGTTACAATTTACAATTTCACAATACGAAAGACAAAAACTACACTAAGCCATGTTGTCCTAGTATGTTGACCAACCAAAATGCATGGATTTCCTCCGAATCACTTCACTTTAGAACTTAAACGGATCGAAAACCCGTGCTAAGCGATAACGTTTAGAGGGGAAACAATATACAACCAACGTCTATATATATATATATATACACACACACACACACACATACATACATACATACATACATATTATCTAGCAGATATCAGTTAATATTGAGCACATACCTTATATTCATATTTCATTCTCATAATAACGGTACAATATCAATGTTCATTATAGCATATAAATAAATTATAAACAAATGTTACATTATAGCACAACAATCCACAACATTTCATATTTATATACACCTATTATAAGATATTCACTTTGCACATTAAAGCTCAATTAGTTATTAATGTCTTGCCTGCAACTCAAAGATGCGGATAACGGGTAACGCAATCAGTGCTCGTAAGTACCACAATCATATCGTATCTGAAGATACACACTCGCAATCAGTACCCGTAGGTACAAACTCAATCAGCATAAAAGTATGCATAAATGAACCCAATAAGGACTTAATAGATTAAAGATTTCCGAAGAAATCTGACGCTATCGGCCACAGTATTTAGACCCTATAGGCATGCCTACATATCCACTGTTTGACTCACAGGCTAATTATTAATCCATTTATTACTCACAATTTCCATAAAGAATATCATCGTCATAGCATTACAACAGAATCAACATTGTACTATGGTTCACTTCACAACTGACCATCATGGATAGCATATTCGCATATACGTATAAATATAATCATAACATATATGTCCAGAGTGCATCACAATTTATAATGCTCATTCTCATTCTTATAATATCTCAATAAACAATATCACATCAGTTATTCACACTATGGCTTACTTCACCATTCATACATCTTTGTAAATATATATATATATATATAAGTACTTACATGTATGCTCACATGATAAAACCCATTAATAATTTACTGTATAAGCATAATCATTCATTAATGAAACATATTAGATCAATCAATGAAGGTCATTTATACAAGCTTTTCAACATCCCACATTGTCGTGCTCGCGACAGACTCGGCAATTTGCTTCTGTCGCGATTACAATGAAAGTCGCATCTGCGACGGAATCCAGCCCTCGCCTCTATCGCGCTCGTGCACTTGCGCTTGCCCGCAACAGAGACCAACCTCCGCCTAAAAGACCATTTTTTCGTGCTCGTGATAGAATAGAATTTTCCATTCTAATCTCCACAACTCATACCTCATGTTTATGCATTTTGCCCCACTCACACTTATGACCTCAAAACCTATTCGAACATAAATTTTCTACCGTTAAACCTTCTAAACACTTACTTATCTACATGTTATGAGTATATTAGCCCAATTCTCATTATTCATAGTCTTATAATTAAGGAGTTGTGGCCAATGGAACCTTACAAGCTCCAAAAGCCCTCCTACCAATTTAACCAATCTGGACACACATATTTGAAGACTATACAGCCCCCAATCCAACATAGCTTCTTCTACACTTTTGTAACCACATTCTTTAAGAACTTATTACCTTATATCTTATCCAAATTAGAGTTATACTATTAAGTTATAGCCCTTACAAAGCCATAAGGTTAATTACCCTACCAATTTAGTTTTTCCCACTTCAAGCTAGTCAAGCTTGAACTCAATCCAATTGATAAATTCCCACACTCAAACTCACACTACACCACCCCCAACATGCACACACATACTCTAGCATACTCAACTTCACATTAGACCACAATTTCACCATTTAGATAGTAGTATTACAATTTATCTAGAACAGAGCAATAAGAAAAATTAGAGCTACTATCAGGGCCTCCTTCAATAGCAATTGGCAATTATTCACTGTGATATTTTCCCTTGAGCAGCGATTATATCCCCTCGCCTCCTCCGACGAAGGTGTTGCTAGATTGGGTGAGGTGGCTAACAAGGGTCAACTCCCCATGCCCCTGGCTCTCTTTTCTGTTCTCTTGTGTGGACTTCCTGAGACCACTTTGGATATTATCACCTGTTGCGTTTGACAGTTCGGGGGAATTCAAGAAGTCATGAGGCATCCTCTATCTTTCCAGGGCAGCATCTTATCCTCGGCCTTCACCCCTGAGTACCATAGCCCTTAGACACAACTGCTTACAAAAATCATCGAACTGCAGGTCAGAGGCTACACCCTCGCCTCCATAAGTGCATATAAAGAGGGGTACTTAGCCCCGCTGTAGATAATGGGACCCATCAGCTTAGGCATCTGGTTGGTGAGAGTAGGAGCAGAGTATAGCCATTTAGATTTCACACATTTAGTAATGAATGGTGTTTTTTTTATAAAAGAACTAGGAAATGATGAGTTAAACTGCTTTTGTTTTATATTTTTTCGCAAAATTGTGTACATTTTAGTATGATTTCTCCATACATGATTACCATTTATCATAGATTTAGGATGCAAAATTAAATTTAATCTCAAAATGGATCTTGAAAGCATCAGAACTCCTATTTCCAATCAGCGCTCTCGGGTTTTCTTGATTGGACATTTTCTCTCAAGCCTCTAATTTTTTACCAGGATGCCTTTTTTTGGTTTTCATCCTGACGAGGCACCAAATTTTAGAAAGGCCGCCTTTTTTCGGTTTTCAACCCGCAGGGCATTTATTCTCTTCTTTTGATTTTTAGTCTTTAGCCATGGACCTTCTTGAGTCTGTTGATGTTGATCGATCCTTTAAACTTGCTTCCCTTACTGTCTGTTAGAATTGTTGCTCCTTCGGATACCAACCTCTTAAAAATAAGCCTTCCTATGTCGGCCTGAACTTACCCCGTATGTCCGGAATGCTTGGTTTCATTTGCCTGAAGACTGAATCTCCTCCTTTCCAACGAGTGCTTCCTGACCTTCTCTCCGAGTGATCAAACAAGTCTTTTCTGATATATTCGGTTGTGATAATAAGTCTGCAACCTGTTCTTGTCTAACATGTTCGAACGCTACAATCACTTCGAACCATCCTGGCCAAGATCTTCTTGACATTCTTGTCAACAGCACCCTACCGCCCCATTAGCTTGAGGGCAATGCGGGGAGGACTTGTGATGCTTGATGATATACTTCGGGAGTGACTCCCTAGCTATAGGCATAGACTGCTCTTCCGTGCTCCTACATGGTACGGGTGATGCGTGCACAGGGGGGTCAACATTTCAAGATTATAAACAATGGAAGTTCATATTCATGGAGATCAAATTTGGAGAAGTTGAAGAAGGCTTGAAGGAAGTCCGTGGGCCAAATTTATGAAGAAGCCAAATTGAAGATGGACATGTGCTAGTCATGTGACAACTTAACATGTGCAGGTCATGTGACACTTGACATGTGCCGATCATGTGACCTTGACATGTGCTATGCATGTGAGCCAGAGCATATGCAATGCATGTGCTAATTGGTGGATTAAGGGGCTGATTTATTTGGGCTTTTAGTTTAGGCTTTTATTTATTATTTTTATTTGATTATTTGTAATATGATAGGTGATGCGGAACCCAATAGCTAACGAGCTACAAACCCACACATACGATTGGAATAGCAAACCAAAATCAGACAAACACCCTCCCTATTGAACCCCCAATCAACCTGTGACTGAAAACGCAAATAATCGGGAAACAAAGAACTGAAAAACGCCACAATCAAACGATTGATAAGTTAATCAAATTCTTCATGCAATAGAAAAGAAAGCAATTCACTCTCTTAATCTAAGCAAATAAATTTGGCTATGCCAATAATAATCATTCAAAAATCTGCCGTTTACAATCTATAATAGCCTATTTATATGGTGGCTAACCCTAGCTAGCAAAATAACATAAAGAAAACCCTAATGAGGCCTTAAACATGGTGTGGCCGAATTGTCCATGGGCTTTACAAGATAAGTTAAGCCCAAGCTAAATAATTAAACACACTTAAAATAAGCCCAAAAGAAAGACTAATTAAAACCCAAAAATAACTAAACTAAACCCAATCTAAAAGCCCAATTCGTTTAGCCCATTAAGTCATTAAATAAATGAGTCATGTGACTTTTAAATGAAGCACATGACTTGTACAAATAAAGCCCAAAGTAGTATAAACCCAAAAATGACTTAAATTGGCCCAAAAATGGCTTAAGTTGGCCCAATTTCACTAGAAGCTTCCAAAAGGCTAAGTACTTTGTGAAAGCCTCATTCAAGCTCTTTATAACACTTCTTAAATTTGATCTCCATGAATATGAACTTGCAATGTTTATAACGTTGCAATGTTGACCCCCCTGTGCACGCATCAATAGGCCTTAACTTATTCTTTTGGGCTTATTTAAGTGAGATGGGCTTTAATTAGCTTGGGCTCATTTAATTAGTTCTTTTTAGGCTTTTTGGGCTAAATTTTAAGTTAATTAGTGTGGGCTTTAGTTATCTTAGTGTAAGGCCCATGTTTTAAGGCCTATTTGATTAATTAGGGTTTTTATTAGCTTAAGTGAGTATATATACTCCTCAAAAACGAATTTGTAATTCAGACTTGGAGATTATGATATTTTGAGACTTTTATTTGGCTTGGCCAAATTCTTCATTGGAGAGGATTGTTTGTCTTTTTCTTTTGCATCAAGAACTTTAATTCTTATCAAGGTATTTACTTTGTGGCAAATTCTGTTCTTGTGTTTTAAATCAATCTATTATAAGCGTTTCCATTCACATAGTTGTTTAGGGGTTCTTTAGATTGGAGGTTTATTCTTGTTCATGTTCATGCCATATTGTATGTTCAAGGGGTTTCGGGTTCTTTAACCTTGGGGTTCCGCATCATTTGGTATCAGAGCTTGGATTTGGATTAAATTCTTATTTATCCATGTTTGTTTGCTGTTTTTATTCATTAATTTTCAGTTTATGTGATTCCTAAAATTTAGGAACCCTTGTTCATCATAGGGGCCGAAAATTTAGGAGCCTTGTTTTTAGGCTGAATTCTTTGTTATTTGATCTTAAAGTTTAGGTTGTTTGCTATTCTAGTTGTTAAAAATCAAAATATAAAAAAAAAGAAAAAAAAGAAAAGAAAAAGTTGTTGGCGGCTAGAAAAGAAAAGTATACAAATTAGGGTTGTTGAATTAGTTTGGGCGTGAATTGCATTGAATTAAACCTATTGGGCAGATTTGGAGTTGGATAATTATTTGGGTTTGATTTAAACCTATTGGGCCAGATTTGGAGTTGGATAATTATTTGGGTTTGATTTAACCCTATTGGGCCAGATTTGGAGTTGGATAATTATTTGGGTTTAACTTGAACCTATTAGGCTGAATTGGGTTTCCATATCTTGAACTAATTAAGACATAGTGGATAAGTTATTTTGTCTTAGTCCAGACATTTGGGTTTCCTTATTTGATCTTATTAAGACATATTGGATTAATCTTTGTCTTATTTTGGACAAACATTTGGGTTTCCTAATCTTGTTTTAGTTTGGACATCTTGTGTCTCCTTTTCATTTTGTCTTAGTGTAATAACCCATATTGTATCAAATTGAATTTTCCATTAGGGAGATTTCAATTTCTGCATTATTGCATTAGTTTTGTCATTTCTTTCATTCTTAAGTTTCCATTTTTGGTGTCTTTGTGTTTTTGCTTCCGATTACACTATAATTAACAATTTGATTCTTGTTAGTTAAATTTATACAATTCGTACAGCATACATATCTTCACCTTGTATGCTCATTTCAACGTTCTTCATTTTGGTCTTTTGCTTCTAGTTTTGTGCCTATCTTCTTGTTAAGTATTTTCATTGCATTCTTTTACTATAATTTGCAGCTTGTAAACTATTTTGACTTGAGTTTGAGTTCTGAAGTGCAACTGAAGACAGCAAGCCTGAGTGGTAAAAGGCTTGAGAGTGTGAGCTTAAAAGAGGGTAAAAGCCAAATTTGAGCGAAACACGAGTGGAGTGTCACCTCTTTGAGTGTAAACACGTGAGGGAGTGTAGTGAGGCTGTTTTATTTAACATCTTTTGCAGGTAAAGCACCATGACTGACGAATCCAGTAAGAAGGAGATGTCTATAGAACAGGTTGTGTTTGCTATACAAGCAAGACAAGGTACTATTGAAAATTTGTTGAGAGAAAGGGTGGACGTTAAAGAGAGGTTGGATAAATTAGAAGGGGGAACATCCAACAACTCAAGGAGGACAGCTAGGAGGGGAAGATGGATTAATGAGCGAAAGGAGGTTGATCAAGGCGAATGGGATGAAGATGATGAAGTTCAATCCGTGAGGGGTAGAGTGAGAAGAGAAGATAAAGTGGACAGCAACATCAATGCCATCAAGATGAACATCCCATCCTTTAAAGGTAGGAATGATGCTGAAGTGTATTTAGAATGGGAAAGGAAGGTGGATATGATTTTTGCTTGTCATAACTATTCTGAAGACAAGAAAGTAAGGATAGCAGCAGTGGAGTTTAGTGATTATGCGCTGGTTTGGTGGAATGAGTTAGTTAAGAGTGGAAGGAGGAATGGGGATCCACCTATCTTTACCTGGGAAGAAATGAAGAGAGTAATGAAGAGGAGGTTTGTACCATCCTACTACTATAGAGAGTTGCACCAGCAATTACATAGGCTCACTCAAGGAGCTAGAACAGTGGAGGATTATCACAAGGAAATGGAAATGCTCATGATTAAAGCCAATATAGAAGAGGAAGAAGAGGTTACTATGGCTCGGTTCATGGGAGGTTTGAATAGGGAAATTGCTGATGTGGTGGACTTACAACATTATGGAGTAATGGAGGACCTAGTAAATATTGCCATGAAAGTGGAGAGACAACAAAAGCAAAGGAGGGCAGCAAGGTCATTTTCGAATTCTAGCAATAAATGGAATTCGAAATGGAGTAAAAATGAAGATGTTAAAAACATGGAATTGCAGTTTAAACAACTTTCTGGACTACTAAGTACGTATATGAAACAAGAGGAAAGAAGGAAAGAAGAGGAAGTTATTGTCAAAGAAATTATTTGTGAAGCTGAAAGAGATGCTTTAGATTTATATACTGATGAGGTTGTAAATGAGGAGGATATAAGTGAAAGTAATGATGTTGTCGACTGTGTGAGTGAAAATGAAGAAGATTGTGAAAAGGAAGATGTTTGTTTAGTTGAGATGGAAGATCAGCATGTTATGATTGATCCTATAGTGCTTAAGGAGGCTGAGTTGAACATGGAGAAAGAAGAGAACCATGATCAGAACGAAATGGTTGTATTGAATAATCATGTTTTTCCTAGTGTTTTTGTTAAATTGCAGGAACATGATGACTCCTCATATGAAGAAGCATTCATTTTATTTCCACCAGTTCAAAAGATAGTATATGAAGAAGAATTCATTCTACAAGTTTCAATTCCCAACTTAAACAAGACAAAGATTCGAGGACGAATCTTTTCTAAAGAGGGAGGGAATGATGCGTGCACAGGGGGGTCAACATTTCAAGATTATAAACAATGGAAGTTCATATTCATGGAGATCAAATTTGCAGAAGTTGAAGAAGGCTTGAAGGAAGTCTGTGGGCCAAATTTATGAAGAAGCCAAATTGAAGATGGACATGTGCTAGTCACGTGACAACTTAACATGTGCAGGTCATGTGACACTTGACATGTGCCGATCATGTGACCTTGACATGTGCTATGCATGTGAGCCAGAGCATATGCAATGCATGTGCTAATTGGTGGATTAAGGGGCTGATTTATTTGGGCTTTTAGTTTAGGCTTTTATTTATTATTTTTATTTGATTATTTGTAATATGATAGGCCTTAACTTATTCTTTTGGGCTTATTTAAGTGAGATGGGCTTTAATTAGCTTGGGCTCATTTAATTAGTTCTTTTTAGGCTTTTTGGGCTAAATTTTAAGTTAATTAGTGTGGGCTTTAGTTATCTTAGTGTAAGGCCCATGTTTTAAGGCCTATTTGATTAATTAGGGTTTTTATTAGCTTAAGTGAGTATAAATACTCCTCAAAAACGAATTTGTAATTCAGACTTGGAGATTATGATATTTTGAGACTTTTATTTGGCTTGGCCAAATTCTTCATTGGAGAGGATTGTTTGTCTTCTTCTTTTGCATCAAGAACTTTAATTCTTATCAAGGTATTTACTTTGTGGCGAATTCTGTTCTTGTGTTTTAAATCAATCTATTATAAGCGTTTCCATTCACATAGTTGTTTGGGGGTTCTTTAGATTGGGGGTTTATTCTTGTTCATGTTCATGCCATATTGTATGTTCAAGGGGTTTCGGGTTCTTTAACCTTGGGGTTCCGCATCAACGGGGGACCAAATCAACATATCAGATTTCTTTCGATGAACCTGTCCATACCCCGAGCATTGACTTTCCTGAAGGACCCAACTTCTTCTCATGCTTTCCCTCACATACCCCATTTGTAGCAGTTCATCCACTTGCCTTTGCAACTCCTTCGTCTCTTCTGGATTGCTTCGGTAAGCTGGACGGTTAGGTATTTGAGCCCCGGGTACAAGGTCAATCTGGTGCTTAATCCCCCTCAAGGGTGGCAATCCATGTGGAACTTCTTCTGGAAAGACATCTTCATATTCCTGCAATAAGGTCACAAAAACACTAGGCAACTCGGGGTTAAGGTCAGTTTCAGTAAACAAAGTTTCCTTAAACCGAATCAAGACTAGAGCTCTCTTGCCTAAGTATGCACTCTTAACTTCTCTCTCTTTGGCATAATAACACGGTTGATTCTTTACTTTTTCACTCCTCTCAATTTCTTTTCTCTCACCTTTTAAATTTTTTTCTTTCCTCTCACTCACTAACTTCTTATCTCCTGCACATCCCACTTTCTTTTCCTCACTAGTGCAGTCACTCACCATCGGGCCTTTATTTTTATTCTTTTCTCTCATGGCCTCTTTTCTCTCTTCTTTTTTTTTATCTCACTACCCGAATTCCCACTTGAAGATTGCTGAATTTTCAACTGCTCCATGTATGTTTCTTTAGGTGACATTGGTGCAAGAATGACTTTCTGCCCATTATACATAAAAGAATACCTATTTAAATACCCATCATGCATAACACGCCTATCAAATTGCCAAGGCCTACCCAACAATACATGACCAGCCTGCATAGGCACAACATCACATACAACATCATCAGCATATCTACCAATGGAAAAAGAGACAACTACCTGCTTGGTCACTTTGACTTCACCACTATCATTCAGCCATTGCAGCCTATAAGGACTAGGGTGTTTCTCACATTTGAGCCCCAATTTCTCTACCAAGGTACTGCTAGCAACATTTGTGCAACTACCCCCATCTATAATCAGACTACAAGCTTTACCACCTACCAAGCATTTAGTGTGAAAGATGTTCTCCCTCTGTTCTAGGCTATCTTCTTTTACATTCACATTCAATGCACGCCTAATAACTAAGGATTCTCCCTTAACAGCATACTCAACAAACTCCTCATTATCAGAACAGTCCTCTAAAGGTGGCATTTCATCACTATCAGATTCATGATCCCCATCAGATTCAGATACAATTTCCCCACCCCTAATAAACATAGACTTCCTATTTGGACATTCAGATGCATAATGACCACACCCTTGACATTTAAAGCATTTAACTTCTCTATGTTTAGTATTAGAAGGGATTACATTAGAAGTACCTTTTGAGTCGGTTTTGCCACTCTTGATATCCTTGGATTTGTCTTTGGAATCATTGGACTTCTGAACAGTCTTGTTCTCTTCCCTTTTCCACTTCGGATTCCAATTTGAAGTTGAACCCGAATTCTGAACTCTATGGCTTCCCCTATACTTCAATTGTCTCTCCACCTTCATGGCCATGTTTACCAACTCTTCCATGACAATGAATGGGTGTAACTCCACGACATTAGCAATCTCCCTATTCAAGCCATTCAGAAACCGAGCCATGACTGCTTCTTCTTCTTCTTCAACATTGGCTTTAATCATCAACATCTCCATCTCCTTGTGGTAATCTTCCACTGTCCTAGACCCTTGAGTGAGTCTTTGCAATTGTTGATATATATCCCTGTAGTAGTAGCTTGGTACAAACCTCTTCCTCATGATTCTCTTCATTTCTTCCCAACTAGCTACAGGAGCTTCGCCGATTCTTCTTCTGGTTTTGTTCAATTCATCCCACCATACTAAAGCATAGTTAGAAAATTCAACAGCAGCAAGTCATACCTTCTTATTTTCAGAATAGGTATGGCAAGCAAAAACCAGCTCCACCTTCCTTTCCCACTCCAAATACTCCTCAGCATCATTTCTGCCCCTGAACGATGGAATCCTCATCTTGATAGCATTGATGTTGCTATCTCTATCTTCCTCTCTTCTCGGCCTCCCTCTCACAGATTGCACTTCATCATACTCATCTTGGTCATCCTCATCATTACGGAATTGACCCCTCCTCGCATTCCTCCTGGTGGTATTAGTACTATTTTCCAACCTGTCCAGCCTGTCATTAACGTTTCCCATTTCCCTCATGAACCTCTCAAACGTTCCTTGCATTGCTTGTAATGCAAAGGCAACCTCCTCTTGGGACATTCCTTTCTTGCTGGATTCGTCACTCATTGTTTGTAGACCTGCAAAAAGGTTAGTTTGACAACCTCACAACACTCCCTCACGTGTTTGCACTCAAATGATGTCACTCCACTCGTGTTTTCACACAATTCTGGCTTTTACGAGCTCACACACTCAAGCCTCTTTCCACTCTACTTGTTGTCTCCAATTGCACTTTAGAACTTAAATCCAATTCAAGATAATTCACAAACAGCAAATTAAAATGGGAATGCAATGATAATACTTAACAAAGGAGATAGGCTCAAATCTAGAAGCAAAATACCGAAAATGAAGGAAATCGAAATGAACATACAAGAAGAAGAAGTGTATGCTACCTGAATATTAAATGGTGAATTAACAAGAAACAATTTGTTAATTATGATGTAAATGGAAGCAAAGGATACAAGACACCGAAAAATGGAAACTTAAGAATGAAAGAAATGACAAAACTAATGCATAAATGCAGAAATTGAAATTTCTCTAATAGAAAAGTCAATTCGGATGCAAAGGTATGTAATGACACTAAGACAGAAAAGGAAACTATTATGTCTAAGTTAAGACAAGACTAGGAAACCCAAATGACTTATCCACTATGTCTTAAAGTGAAGGAAAACCGAAACCAGCTCAATGGACCCAAGTTAAACCCAAAACAGATTCGGTCTAATGAACAAGCCCAAGCCCAAGGTAAAGTTCAATCCAAATGAAACTCAATTAACCCTAATTGAAGTAACCCTATATGGTTCCAGCCGCAAATTTTTTTTATTTTTTTTTCTTTTTTTATTTTTTTTTCAAACTTCAGACCCAATTTCGGAGGCCTAAACGATGTTTTTCTGGACTTTAAAGGGCTAGTTAGGCAGCAAAACTGCCTATTTTTGTAGATCTCGAAATTCCCTTTCCGAAAAGTACTCTTGGAGCAAAAACGGACACCCGAGTCAAAAGTTATGGCCAAAACAAATCTGATCTCGTTTTTTTTTTTTTTTTTTTTTTAAATCTTTGTTAAACAGCTAGAACAGCAACAGACATGGATAAATAAGAATTTAATCCAAATCCAGGCTCTGATACCAAAATGATGCGGAACCCCTAGGTTATTTAGAACCCGAAACCCCAAACACACAAAATGGCAAGAACAGAGGACAGAAATCAAATCCCCAATCTAAAGAACCCCCAATCAATAAAAATGAAAGGAAACACTTATGATAGATTGATTAAAATAACAAGAACATAAATTCGCCACAAGATGAATACCTTGATAAGAAAATCGTTCCTGATGCAATCGAAAAAGACAAATCCTCTCCAAAGGTGAAATTCGGCCAAAGTTCATTCCATATCATAATCTGAATACAAAATAGTTAAGGATGAATTTATATCCTCCTAAACATAACCCTAACCCTAATTAAAAAGGCCTTAACAATGGGCTGCCCAAAATACAGCTACTTAAGCCCATTCACTAAAATAAACCTAATAACAAAAATAAGTCCAATAACTTAAGTAAGATAACAAAACACAACTTAAGAGCCCAAATACAAGCCCACACGCCTAACATAAGGATTGGGCTGCTCAAAGCTTATTCCAATGGCTTTATACAAATTAAAGAGCCCACTTGAATTCCCTCTTGAAGATTCGACCCCAACTCCTCTTGCTTGTCCATATCTCCCACCATTCGGCCCATGTAGGCTTTGAGACTCTCCTTGAATTTCTTGGCTCTTGATCTGGTCACTGGGCCTTCTGGTAAAGCTAGCTCATCTCTTGGTTCCTTGGTCGTGCTCACATCATTATTATTATTATTATTTTTTTTTTTTTTTTTTTTGCGTACACATTTTTTTTTCGCTCCCCAACAAGTTTCGTCCAAATCCTGATAGTTTACACATACTCGCACTTCTCTTCTTAACCATTGGGGATGTCGTGGATCCACCCTATTGGGCATTGCGCTTCAGTAAAAATTTAGCCCTGGTTCTGCTTGTGGGTTCCCCCCTTTAACCTTTCCTGTCCCTCTTGGCTTGAATCTTCTGAGCTTCTGCTTGACTGGTTCATGATTGGGATACATTGGCATAGCGTGTTTGGCGACTTCATAATCATCTCCTGGCATGTCTTCATAGGTCCATGCAAAGACTTTTTATTTCATATTTTTTTTATTTTCTCTCTTTTACTCTCTCTTCAAGAGTCATAACAGATGCTATCAAGATTTTCTTTGGGTTCCCCAAAGTTCTGAGATTAAATGAAATGTCATCGCTTGAATCATTATTAAATATGAATGTGTCATCATGCATAGTGAAATCACAAGAAAATATCGCGCAGATGAGTAAAAATATTCATTCCACTTCATAAAAATTATAATTAAAACATCGCCATTAAGTAGTTCAAAAATCAAAAGAGAACATCTAAATAGCTATTTTCTTCCTTCCTTGCCAACACGGATGCTGTAGTTGACGGTCTATTATCACTTTCGGGGACCATTCTCCTCACCTCTCAGCTCCTCATCAATTAAGTATAGAACTTGCCTCCTCAGAATTTGGCACCCATCAGTCTCGTGCCTGGTATGCTGATGGTAGGCACAATACAAATATGCTTGGTGATTGGGACGCCCTTGGCTCCTGGCAGGTTGGGCCGGTATTAGCCGTATTTTCCCCTTGCTAACAAAATGAGCGAGGTGTTTAGACAGGGGCTTCTCCAGTATGGCATAGTAACTTTGAGTCATTCCGAAGGTCAGGGCCCTTGTGGCTCTAAAGTTTTTTCCATCGCTACCCAAAAGACTTGAGCTCCCATGACTACCTTATCGGCTTTCAGGATTCGTGATCTAGTTATGGTCGATCAGATCCTGAATCTCATGCCTCAGCCTAGCACAATTATTCGTCACATGGCCAATATGCTGGTGGTAGGCGCAGTACTCATCTTCCTTATGCCCAGGCTGCCCCCGGGTTTTAGCCGACTTGGGAGGCATTGGCTGTAACATCCCCTTCTTCATCAGCCTTTCCAGGACCCAAGATAAAGGTTTACCCAAGTCAGAGTAGTGCCTTTGAGCCGTCTCAATCATTGGTGCTTTCCCTATCCTTCGGGTACCACTGCTATTATCATAGTAACCAACTCCTAGATTTGCGGCACCAGCAGTAGTCTCATTGAGAGGTGCCCAGGTACTTGCGAGCTTGGACTTCATAATTTTTTCTTCCAGATCAACTAGTTTCCTTTTAGTATTTGAGGGACAGAGGAGGCTCATCGACTGTAAAGGCTCTGGTCCTTCTGCTCTTCCCACTTTCCCGATTGGTGAGTCGAGTGGTGCCTTGCCCCTAGGCTCGAGAGTGGACAAAAACATTACAACCGTCGTTGCATGATCCTTTTTCACCGTGGCAAGCTCAGCCTGATTAAGGGTAGTTGCCATAAGTTGAGCTTGAAGAACTAGGGCCATGGCATCCATCCTTTCCTTAATTGTGGCCAACAACCTCTTTTCAAGCTCCTCAAACCTTCTGTCCATCTCTCGAGTCATTAAGGCACGAGCCTCTTCAATTTGTTGTAAGGGACCAGCCATTTCTAATGCCTGCAGATATCCTTCTTGTTTTCCTTCCTCCTTTTTCCTCCCCACTCTCGCTAGCGGACCAATGATCTATTGTCGCTACAGAAATCCCTTCTTCACTTGTCCCGGGGTGGGTAATAGCGATATAATCATTACCGTATAAGTCCTGCAAGACATACCACTCAGGTAGGCTTGACCCAATCATAAAGACAGGTGGTGGAACAGCATTATAGTTGGACTTCTTCTTGCCCTCTCTTCGTTCAGGATCCATGATCTGCTTGCTATCGATCAGATCTTGAACCTGGTGCCTCAACGTTACACAATTATCCGTCAGATGTTCGGTATGCTGGCGAAAGGCACAATATTCATGTTCTTTATGCCCCGGCTGCCCTTGGGTTCTGGCTGGCTTAGGTTGCAGGGGCTGTTGCTTTCCCTCCTTTATCAATCTTTTTAGTACCCATGACAAAGACCGACCCAAATTCGAGAAGTACCTCTGACCCACACTTGTTGTTGATACCTCAGCTGTCTTCCCACTTCTACTGCCACTACTGGAGCTCACTGACTTGGTTGTCCCTTTGACTGGTATAGCCCTTCTTGGTGTAAGCCTCACTGTTTGCCCTCCTGGCCATATATTCTCCTTCTGCCTCTATAGCAATGTCCTTCAAGGATTCCCAATCGTTCAACCCCTTCATCTTTAGTCCATCTCTCAGGTAAGGGCTAGTATTCCGAATGAACAATCGGATCTGATTGGGGGTATCAGGTTTGTGCTTCATTTTTATAACTTTGTTCCTCCACCGAGTGAGGTACTCATGAAAAGACTCGCCTGCCTTTTGTTGTAATAATTCCAAGTCCTTCAAAGTTACTTCCATTCTTGTACTACAATCGTATTGTCTGAAAAACTCCTCTATCAGCAAGTCCCAATCCTCTTTCGTCCTTCAGTCTAGCCCATGATACCAATCCACTGTCGGGCAGGTTAAGTTCAGACAAAAGTACTCGATCTTCTGTCTCTTTGTTAAGGTAGTACCCTTCATCACTAGCGAGTACTGTTTAATGTGTGCAGTGGGATCGAAAGTGCCATCGAACTTGGGAATGTCAGGCATTTTGAAATTCTGAGGGACCAAATCATCACTATCTAGCTCCCGATCTTCAGGGTTCATTCCTCCTTCTACCTTCAACATCCTTGTCATGGCTTCAAATCGCTCCTCTATCTTTCTCCACATCGCATCCTCTAGCTTGGGCGACTTCCCTTTCACTACCATCAGTTCCTCTGGCTCCTCCCATAAGTCAACTTCGGATTTTGGGCCCTCTCTACGTTCAACAGGCGCTGGCGCTCTTGGCTCAACTGCAGGTGGATCAACTGCCGCTGGGGGATCCTCTCTAACAGAGCTTTGTTCATCTTGCTCCCTAATTGGAGCGGCAGCCTGTTGCCCAGCAGATGGGGCCAAGCCATCATTGCCATCATTCTAGCCTCAAACTCTTCCAACCTTCTCCCCACTTCTTCGGCAATCATTGCCCTAGTTGCATCGGAACCACTTGATGGATCCGACATTCTCGTCTCTATTGATGAATCCGAACTTTGATCTGACACTAGCTCTAGGGAAATCTTTCCTAATCGATTGTCGGGACCTCTAAACCACCTGGACGAATCTTTGATGGCTTCAAGACACACCTTTGTTAGGATGATGCATGATTGAAATGCAATGCATGGCCGTGCTGGTGCAGCATAGACAAACACATGCAAGCAGATAGACACTTCCAACCTTATTTCTCCCACACACGAGGTAATGTAGTCTCTTTCCTAGGTGGGCTTTATCCAAGGGTTAACAGGGATCCCATTGGACGCGTATGGTGCACGGTGAAAAATCGGCAGCATAACACTTTTAATTTAAAGCACATGCATATGGGTTTTGGCCATTACGTATTTGGACACTTCAATTAAATTAAGGTAAACCTATCGGGGAATGAAAGCCTTTGATAAAAGACCACTTAATTTGCTTGATTTTATTTAACACACAACGGCCCACATCACAAGCATCGTATTAAGGAGCATTTCACCTAATGGAAGTTTCTATTGCCATTACATGGGCTTTGGTCAAGGTGGTGATACTTTAGGGCTACCCAAGCATGGTCCCTGCTGACGGGTCTAGCTCATCACGAGCGTAGCGACCAATCGGGAACGCACAGAGGTAAGATAGGGGACCAACTAACATAGTTCTAAGGCCCTAAAATGTAATGCAAATTTTTGAAAAGAGATGGAATTTTAAGTTTTAAAAACTCAATTATACATTTTAACCAAAACACTTTCAGAGCAAAGTCACAAACAGTCCCCAATGGAGTCCCCAATGTGATGCACGCCGAATCTAGCAAAAGCCCTCGTTGAACCTACTTTTAGGATTCGAGTGATTGGTTCGCGTCTTTTTTATCTTGGGCATCATGAGACATTTTGGATGCCTCCTTCCCAATAGAACATTGGAAAGGATCATCTAGCCTCATGATGCCTTTTAGGCACCTTTGAGGTATTTTGGAGTCGCCACCCAATTTACGAGAAATTGGAAAAGGTCTCTAACCTCTTATTGGTCTAGACCAGAGATTGGTGTTCGGAACATCCCTCTTATTTATGTTTTGGTTAATTATAAATGAGTTTTTAACCTCCTAAAATTCTATCTCTTATCTCACATGATTAATGCATTTAATTAAAAGCGTATTGCAATCACCCAAAAGCAATAAAAGAAAGCGATAAATAAAGCAATAAAAGAAAGCAATAAACACACCAAGCACACAATTATAAAAAAAGTTAAGGCGGAATACAACCCCATTAAAAGAAGATTAAAAAGTAAATTGGGACGGAATATAATCCCAAATAAAAATTAAATAATGTTGCCCCAAAATTCAATACAAGGGCCCAAAAGAAAATGAACATGAATTTAAACAATCAAACAAAATCAAACGTAAGAAAAACATTTATGCGTGCACAGGGGGGTCAACATTGCAAGATTTTAAACATTGCAAGTTCGAATTCACGGAGATAAAATTTGGGGAAGTTCAAGAAGGCTTGAAAGTGGTTTACTGTAGCTATGAAGAAGCCGAATCAAAAAGAGACTTTGAAAAGAGGCATGTACAAGTCATGTGACCTTGACATGTGCCATCCATATGCCATGTCATGTGCTATGCATGTGTCATATGCATGTGCACATCATGTGACACATTACATGTGCAATGCATGTGCCAATTAATGGACTTAATGGGCTATTTTGTTTGGGTTTTTAGTTTAGGCTTTTATTTATTATTTTTATTTGATTATTTGTAATATATTAGGCCTTAACTTATTCTTTTGGGTTTATTTACGTGAGCTGGGCTTTAATTAGCTTGGGCTCATTTAATTAGTTCTTTTTAGGCTTTTTGGGCTGTATTTTAAGTTAATTAGTGTGGGTTTAGTTATCTTGGTGTAAGGCCCATGTTTAAAGGCCTATTTGATTAATTAGGATTTTTATTAGCTTAAAGGAGTATAAATACTCCTCAAAAACGAATTTGTATAGAGAGATTAGAATTATTAAACATTAGAGGCTATCCTCTTTTCTTGGCTTTGCCAAAATTCTAATAGATTAGATTTGTGAGATATGCTTGCTTTTCTTTTCTATTGCATGAAGAATTTGATTAACTTATCAATTATTTGATTGTGGCATTTTTCAGGTTCTTTAATTCCTGATTATTTGCGTTTCCATTCACAAGTTATTTGGGGGTTCAATAGGGAGGGTGTTTATCTGATTTTGCTTTACTATTCGAATCGTATGTGTGGGTTTGTAGCTTGTTAGCTATTGGTTTCCGCATCATTTGGTATCAGAGCCAAAGTAAGGTAAATTCCTATTTATCTTAGTGTTAGGGTTGTGTTTTCTTTTTCTTGATTTTTTTTATGTTTGTGCCGAATTTGGTTTCATCAAGTTTCTAATTTTTGTGTTTTTCTTTTTGTGTGCTAAATTAGCCTTTTCTTAACCTTTGTTTTATTTACTTTTTTTTGCCTTGAGATTCTGATTTTTGCCTTGAACCGAAACATTGATTATCCTTGGCTTGAAATCTGAATTTTGGGAGTAGAAGTTATATTTTGTTTGCTGAAATTATAAAAAAAAAAAAGAGAGGGAAGAAAAAAAAAAGAAGTAGAACATTTTTTTGGTTTAGAAATTCGAACCTTGTAGGAGTTTGTTTTGATTTGATTGCTGAAATTTATTAAAAAAAATAAACAGCAAGAAGAAAAGAAAGAAAAACATACAAAAGAAAAGAATAGAAGAAACAGAGAAAAGAAGAGAAAATAAAAACGTGGAAGAAAGGAATATAGGAGGAGAAAAGGGTAGGGAGCAATTCGGCCAAGGAGGGTTTATATAGCAAAGGGCAAATCCAAATCCTATAATAGGTGGGAGAAAATTAATCCATATTGCTTGGGGAATTAGGAATCCTTTAAGAGCTAGTAAAATTAATCCTTATCCCTTTGGGGTTAGGTTTTCAAAATCCTAATCCATATCAGAATTGGAATTATAATCCTAATCCTACTTAACCAAGGATTTACTTTACAATCATCGATCCACCATTTGTGTTATCCATTTCTTATCCATTTGTGTTATCCATTTCTTATCCATTTGAGTTGCCATTTTTTGATATCATTTATTATCCATTTGAGCTGCCATTTTTGTTTCATTTCTTATCCATTTGAGCTGCCATTTTATCATATCTTATCCATTTGTTCCACCATTTTTGGAATCATTTTTGATCATTTGTGCTATCATTTTTCTACCATTTTGCCATCATTTTTCTACCATTTTGCTATCATTTTGCCATCATTTTACGCACAACTTGACACATTAATTAGAGCTTGATACACCATTCGGCCTATTCATTATTGTGGCTCTAAATTGAATTGTCTTGCATGCAAACTACTTTATTTAGTTCAGTTTTGTCTTTTTATTGATTTCTTGCTTTGCTGGGTAGAATATCTAGGTTCTATATTTGGTTTACTTTGTAGTGAATCAAATTCATACATTTTGTCCAAATTGTCATTTTTCTTAATTCTTGTTGCTTATTTCTTTGTTTTAAGCTTGCTTTTGTTCCTTTACATTGTTAGAGTATATTTGCTTGTTCTAATACTCTAATTTGGATATAATCAAGTGGTACACCACTCTTGACCATGTATCACCTCCATTGTGTCTAGTGTTTTCGTTTCTAGTTTTGAGCTTTCTTTTTATTGTTAGTATTTGTTTTCTTTGCTTTCTTAAACGCGCTCAAGATTGTTGATTTGTGGATTGATTTCTGAAGTGTAATTTTAAAGTTGCAAGCTTGAGTGAAAAAAGGCAAGAGAGTGTGAGGACATTAAGAGGGTAAAAGCCTTAATTGTGTGAAACACGAGAGGAGTGACATTATTTGAGTGTAAACACGTGAGGGAGTGCTTGTGAGGTTTTTATCTAACAATTTTTGCAGGTAATACATCATGACTGAAGAAACTAGTGGGAAGGGAATATCCCAAGGTGAAGATCATGTACCAGATAACAAGATGCTATATCAAGCTTTCATTAGTGAGATCTGGAAGTTGTCTCTTAGAATGGATGGAATGGAAGAGAGACTTGAAGGAAGTATATCTAATGCACTTAGAAGGGCAGCAAGGAGAGGAAGAATTATTTAAGGACATGTGGAGAATGATTTTGATGATGAAGAGGAGGAGGAAACTAGTGCAAGGATAGATGGGAACTTGGGCAACATCAAACTCAAGATTCCTCCGTTCAAAGGCAAAAATAGTGCAGAAGAGTACTTGGAGTGGGAGAGAAAGGTAGAGATGATCTTTAAATGCAATAGATATTCTGAGGAGAAGAAAGTGAAGATAGCAGCCGTGGAGTTTACAGATTATGCACTATTTTGGTGGGATCAATTGAACATGAGTAGAAGGAAAGTGGGTAGACGTCCTATTAGTAATTGGGAAGATATGAAGGAGGCCATGAGGAAAAGATTCGTGCCTTCACACTACTTTAGGGAGTTACATCAGAGGTTGCATAGGCTAGTGCAAGGAGCTAGATCAGTAGAAGATTATCACAAGGAGATGGAGATGCTATTGATCAAAGCTAACATAGAAGAGGAGGAAGAGGTAATAATGGCTTGGTTTCTAGGAGGTTTGAATAAAGAAATTGCGGATGTAGTTGACTTGCAACATTATGGAAAAATGGAGGACTTAGTGAACATTGCCATTAAGGTGGAGAGGCAACAAAAACAACGGAGGGTAGCAAGGTCATTCTCAAATTCCAACAACAAGAGTTGTTCAAACTGGTGCAAAAATAAAGATTTTAAAAATATGGAATTGCAGTCTAAACAACTTTCTGGACTACTAAGTACGTATATGAAACAAGAGGAAAGAAAGAAAGAAGAGGAAGTTATTATCGAAGAAATTATTTGCGAAGCTGAAGGGGATACTATAGATTTATATGTTGATGAGGTTGTAAATGAGGAGGATATAAGTGAAAGTAATGATGTTGTCGACTGTTTGAGTAAAAAGGAAGAAGATTATAAAAAGGAAGAAATAGTGTAATTGAGATTGGAGATCAATATGTTATGACTGATCCTGTAGTGCTTGAGGAGGCTGAATTGAACATGGAGGAAGAAAAGAACCATGATCAGAACGAAAAGTATGCATTGAATAACCATATTTTTCCTAATGTTTATGTTAACTTGCAGGAACATGATGAGTCCTTTACTGAAGAAGCATTCATTTTATTTCCACCTGTTCAGAAGATATTATATGAAGATGAATTTATTCTAGAAGTGCCAATTCCCAACTTGAACAAGACGAAGATTCGAGGACAAATCTTTTCTAAAGAGGGAGGGAATGATGCGTGCACAGGGGGGTTTCACGGAGATCAAATTTGGGGAAGTTCAAGAAGGCTTGAAAGTGGTTTACTGTGAAGAAGCCGAATCAAAAAGAGACTTTGAAAAGAGGCATGTGCAAGTTATGTGACCTTGATATGTGCCATCCATATGCCATGTCATGTGCTATGCATGTGTCATATGCATGTGCACATCATGTGACACATTACATGATGCGGAACCCCAAGGCTATATAGAACCTGATGCGTGCACAGGGGGTCAACATTGCAACGTTATAAACATTGCAAGTTCATATTCATGGAGATCAAATTTAAGAAGTGTTATAAAGAGCTTGAAGGAGGCTTTCACAAAGTACTTAGCCTTTTGGAAGCTTCTAGTGAAATTGGGCCAACTTAAGTCATTTTTGGGCCAATTTAAGTCATTTTTGGGTTTATACTACTTTGGGCTTTATTTGTACAAGTCATGTGCTTCAATTAAAAGTCACATGACTCATTTATTTAATGACTTAATGGGCTAAACGAATTGGGCTTTTAGATTGGGTTTAGTTTAGTTATTTTGGGTTTTAATTAGTCTTTCTTTTGGGCTTATTTTAAGTGTGTTTAATTCTTTAGTTTGGGCTTAACTTATCTTGTAAAGCCCATGGACAATTCGGCCACACCATGTTTAAGGCCTCATTAGGGTTTGTTTTAGGTTATTTGCTAGCTAGGGTTAGCCACCCTATAAATAGAACATGTTATGTTAAGAATTTCAGATTTTGAATGATATTCATTGGCATAGCCGAATTTTCTTTGCTTAGAATGAGAGTGAATTGCTTTCTTTTCTATTGCGTGAAGAATTTGATTAACTTATCAATTGTTTGATTGTGGCGTTTTTCAGGTTCTTTAATTCCCGATTATTTGCGTTTTCAGTCACAGGTTGATTGGGGGTTCAATAGGGAGGGTGTTTTTCTGATTTGGTTTGCTATTCGAATTGTATGTGTGGGTTTGTAGCTCGCTAGCTATTGGGTTCCGCATCAGAACCCGAAACCCCAAACACACAAATGGCAAGAAACAAGAACAGAAATTAAATCCCCAATCTAAAGAACCCCCAATCAATAAAATGAAAGGAAACGCTTATGATAGATTGATTTGAAGAATAAGAACATAAATTCGCCACAAGATGAAATACCTTATAAGACAATCGTTCCAGATGCAAAAGAAGAAGACAAATCCTCCCCAATGGTAAATTCGGCCAAAAGTCCCCTACTACATTCTATCACGTGGTTTTTATACCACTAATTAAAAAGAAACCCTAACTAAATAAGGCCTTAACAATGGGCTGCCAAACATAACTAACTTAAGCCCATTTCGCTAATTAAGCCTAATAAACAAGAAATTAAACCCAATAGCTTAAATAAATAACAAAACACAACTTAATGAGCCCAAAAACAAGCCCACACGCCTAACATAACGTTTGGGCTGCCCAAAGCTTATTCCATTGGCTTTAAACAAATTAATGAGCCCATTTGAGTTCCCTCTTGAAGATTCGGCCCCAACTCCTCTTGCTTGTCCATATCTTCCACCATTCGGCCCATGTAGGCTTTGAGACCCTCCTTGAATTTCTTGGCTCTTGATCTAGTCACTGGGCCTTCTGGTAAAGCTAGTTCATCTCTTGGTTCCTTGGTCGTGCTCACATCATCCCCTCCCTCTTCAAAAGAATTCGTCCTCGAATCTGAGTCAAAATCAAAAGGAGATAAATCAGAAACATTAAAGGTAGCACTAACACCATATTCACCTGGTAAGTCAATCTTGTATGCATTGTCATTGATGCGTTGCAAAACTTGAAATGGTCCATCACCCCTCGCATCAAGCTTTGACTTCCTTTGCTGTGGGAACCGTTCCTTTCGCATATGCACCCAAACCCAGTCACCTGGTTCAAAAATTATTTTTTTCGCCCTTTGTTAGCCTTCTGTGCATACATGCGATTCTTCTTCTCAATCTGGTCACGTGCTTTCTCATGTATTTCTTTAACCAAATCAGCCTTCTTTTTGCCATCTAAGCTAGCAAGCTTATTCAAAGGTAAAGGCGTTAAATCCAACACAGTTAAAGGATTAAAACCATAGACAATCTCAAATGGTGAAAACCCTGTAGAAGAATGTATAGCATGATTATATGCAAATTCAATGAATGGTAAACAATCCTCCCAAGTTTTCAAATTCTTTCCAACAATAGCACGCAATATAGTTCCTAAGGTTCTATTAACTACTTCAGTTTGCCCATCAGTCTGGGGGTGACATGTAGTAGAAAATAAAAGCTTAGTACCTAATTTTCCCCACAAAACTCTCCAGAAATGACCTAGAAACTTGACATCTCTATCTGACACAATGGTTCTTGGCACCCCATGCAACCGAACCACTTCCCTAAAGAAAAGTTCAGCAATATTTGTGGCATCATCTGTTTTATGGCAAGCAATGAAATGAGCCATTTTACTAAACCTGTCCACAACAACAAATATGCTGTCCCTCCCTTTCCTGGTCCTAGGTAAACCCAAAATAAAATCCATAGAAATGTCAGTCCAAGGTTCACTAGGTACAGGCAATGGTGTATATAATCCATGAGGCATTGTCCTAGATTTAGCCTGTTTACAAGTAATGCATCTGGCACAAACCCTTTCCACATCTTTTCTCATGTTTGGCCAATAAAAATGTTCATTAAGCATACCTAAGGTCTTTTGCACACCAAAATGCCCCATTAACCCCCCACTATGTGATTCCCTCACAAGCAACTCCCTAATAGAACATGTAGGAATACAAAGTTGTTTACCCCTAAAAAGATATCCTTCATGCCTATAATACCTATCAAATGCAGCACGCTCACATGCATGATACACAGTAGCAAAATTAGCATCATCAACATACATCTCTTTCAAATGCTCAAATCCAAGTAATTTAGAAGTAAGCATAGAAATCAAAGCATACCTTCTGGATAGTGCATCTGCCACCACATTTTCCTTACCCTGCTTGTACTTGATCACATATGGAAACGTTTGTAGAAATTCCACCCATCTTGCATGCCTTTTGCTCAATTTCCCTTGTCCCTTCAAATACTTGAGGGATTGATGATCACTATGAATCACAAACTCCTTAGGTAGCAAGTAGTGCTCCCATACTTCAAGTGCTCTTACCAATGCATAGAGCTCCTTATCATAGGTGGAATAGTTCAGAATTGGCCCACTCAACTTCTCACTGAAATATGCTATGGGACGTTTTTCCTGCATCAAAACAGCACCTATACCAATCCCAGAAGCATCACATTCAATCTCAAAAGTCTTAGAAAAGTCAGGCAAACACAAAACAGGCTCATTACATAATCTCTCTTTTAACATGCAAAAAGCATTTTCTTGCTCTTTCCCCCATTTAAACCCAACATTCTTTTTGACTATCTCATTCAGTGGTGCGGCAATAGTAGAGAAATCTCTAACAAATCGCCTGTAAAAACTAGCTAAGCCATGAAAACTCCTCACCTCACTAACAGTCTTAGGCGTTGGCCATTCTTGAATAGCCTTCACCTTTTCAGTGTCAACTTCCACGCCTTCCCCACTAACCACAAAACCTAAGAAAATTACTTTATTCATGCAAAATGAGCACTTCTTAAGGTTTCCATACAACTTCAACTTTCTCAACACACTCAAAACAGCTTTCACATGCAAAATATGGTCATTTAAGCATCTGCTGTAAACCAGAATATCATCAAAATACACAACTACAAACTTTCCAAGGAACTCACGCAAGACATAATTCATTAAGCGCATGAAAGTGCTAGGTGCATTAGACAACCCAAAAGGCATTACTAACCACTCATACAATCCGTATTTAGTCTTAAACGCAGTTTTCCACTCATCTCCCTCTTTCATCCTAATCTGATGATAGCCACTCTTTAAATCAATTTTTGTAAACAAACATGCACCATGCAATTCATCAAGCATATCATCTAATCTAGGAATAGGGTGGCGATACTTTACAGTGATTTTGTTGACCGCCCTGCAATCCACACACATCCTCCAAGTCCCATCTTTCTTAGGTACCAAAAGAACCGGTACTGCACATGGACTCATACTCTCTCTCACATACCCCTTTTGCAGTAACTCATCCACTTGTCTTTGTAACTCCTTCTCTCCTCCGGGTTACTTCGATAAGCAGGTCGGTTTCGAATCTGAGCTCCTGGTACTAAGTCAATCTGATGCTCAATCCCTCTTAAGGGTGGCAGTCCGTGTGGCACATCTTCAGGAAACACATCTTCATATTCCTGCAACAAGGTTACAAAAACACTAGGCAAACTCGGGTCAAGGTCAATGTTAGAAAATAAAGTCTCCCTAAACCGAATTAATATTAAAGCTCTCTTGCCTAAGCCCACACTTTTTAACTCTCTCTCTTTTGCGTAGAGACATGGTTGCTTCTTAACCTTTTCACTCCTCTCAAGTTCTTTTTGCTCACTCCTTTCTTTTCCTTCATTCACTAACTTTTTCTCTCCTGCACTTCCCATCTTCTTTTCCTTACTAGTGCAGTCACTCACCATTGGGCCTTTATTTTTATTCTTTTCTCTCATGGCCTCTTTTCTCTCTTCTTTTTTTTTTCATCGTACTACCCGAATTCCCACTTGAAGATTGCTGAATCTTCAACTGTTCCATGTATGTTTCTTTAGGTGACAAAGGTGCAAGAGTGATTTTCTGCCCATTATACATAAAAGAATACCTGTTCAAATACCCATCATGCATAACACGCCTATCAAATTGCCAAGGCCTACCTAACAATACATGACCAGCTTGCATAGGCACAACATCACAGACGACGTCATCAGCATATCTACCAATGGAAAATGAGACAACTACCTGTTTGGTCACTCTGACTTCACCACTATCATTCAGCCATTGCAGCCTATAGGGACTAGGGTGTTTTTCACATTTAAGCCCCAATTTCTCTACCAATGTCGTGCTAGCAACATTTGTGCAACTACCCCCATCTATGATAAGACTACAAGCTTTACCACCTACCAAGCATTTAGTGTGAAAGATGTTCTCCCTCTGTTCTAGGCTATTTTCTTTTACATTCACATTTAAAGCACGCCTAATAACTAAGGATTCTCCCTTAACAGCATACTCAACAAACTCCTCATTATCAGAATAGTCCTCTAAAGGTGGCATTTCATCACTATCAGATTCATTACCCTCATCAGACTCAGATACAATTTCCCCACCCCTAATAAACATAGACTTCCTATTTGGAAATTCAGATGCATAATGACCACGCCCTTGACATTTAAAACATTTAACTTCTCTATGTTTAGTATTAGAAGGAATTACATTAGAAGTACCTTTTGAGTCGGTTTTGCCACTCTTGATGTCCTTAGATTTGTCTTTTGAATCATTGGACTTCTGAACAGTCTTGTTCTCTTCCTTTTTCCACTTCGGATTCCAATTTGAAGTTGAACTCGAATTCTGAATTCTATGGCTTCCCTTATACTTCAATTGTCTCTCCACCTTCATGGCCATGTTTACCAACTCTTCCATGACGATGAATGGGTGTAACTCCACGACATTAGCAATCTCCCTATTCAAGCCATTCAGAAACCGAGCCATGACTGCTTCTTCTTCTTCCTCAACATTGGCTTTAATCATCAACATCTCCATCTCCTTGTGGTAATCTTCTACTGTCCTAGACCCTTGAGTGAGTCTTTGCAATTGTTGATGTATATCCCTGTAGTAGTAGCTTGGTACAAATCTCTTCCTCATGATTCTCTTCATTTCTTCCCAACTAGCTACAGGAGCTTCGCCAATTCTTCTTCTGGTCTTGTTCAAGTCATCCCACCATACTAAAGCATAGTTAGAAAATTCAACAGCAGCAAGTCTTACCTTTTTATTTTCAGAATAGTTATGGCAAGCAAAGACCATCTCCACCTTCCTTTCCCACTCCAAATACTCCTCAGCATCATTTATGCCCCTGCATGATGGAATCCTCATCTTGATAGCATTGATGTTGCTATCTCTATCTTCCTCCCTTCTCGGCCTTCCTCTCACAGATTGCACTTCATCCCCATCATAATCATCTTGGTCATACTCGTCATTATGAACTTGACCCCTCCTTGCATTCTTCCTGGTGGTATTAGTAGTACTATTTTCCAACCTGTCCAGCCTGTCATTAACATTTCCCATCTCCCTCATGAACCTCTCAAAAGTTCCTTGCATCGCTTGAATTGCAAAGGCAATCTCCTCTTGGGACATTCCTTTCTTGCTGGATTCTTCAGTCATTGTGTGTATTTCTGCAAAAAGGTTAGTTTAACAACCTCACCACACTCCCTCACGTGTTTGCACTCAAATGATGTCACTCCACTCGTGTTTCACTCAAATTTGGCTTTTACCCTCTTACGAGCTCACACACTCAAGCCTTTTTCCACTCCACTTGTCGTCTCCAATTGCAATTCAGAACTCAATTCCAGTTCAAGATAACTCACAAATAGCAAATTAAAAAGAAGAATGCAATGAAAAATACTTAACAATGGAAGGTAGGCTCAATTCTAGAAGCAAAAGACCAAAAATGAAGAACGTTGAAATGAGCATACAAGGTGAAGATATACTGTCCGAATTGTATAAATTTAACTAACAAGAATCAAATTGTTAATTATAGTGTAATCGGAAGCAAAACACAAGACACCAAAAAAAATGAAACTTAAGAATGAAAGAAATGACAAAACTAATGCAAGATTGCGGAAATTGAAATCTCCCAAGTGGAAAATTCAACTTAGATGCAAGACAGAAATGGAAAAGTTCAAAACCAGATGAATAATGTGAGGTTCGGCCCAACCAGGTGAAATTGAAATACCCAATTGCTGAAACCCAAATTCAAATTTGTCCCAAAATGATATAAACCCCAAAGACTAATCCAAGATACAATTCAGCCCTATAAAGCAAGTCCAATGAAATTTCGGCCTAATAGACAAGCCCAATGTAATTTCAGCCTAATAGACAAGCCCAATGTAATTTCGGCCTAATAGAATGAAGCTTAATTAACCCTAATTGGATTGAGGTAAGTCTATACTGTTCCAGCCGCAATTAATTTTTTTTTTTAACTTCAAACCCAATTTTAGAAGCTTAAACGACATTTTTTTTGCATTTTGAAGGGCTAGTTAACGAGCGTAGCTGTTACTTTTGTAGATCTCGAAATTCCCTTTCCGAAAAGTTATTATAGAGCAAAATCGGACACCGAAAACAAAAGTTATGGCCAAATAAATCTAATTTCGGATTCTAAGCAAATTTTGATGCAAACAACTAAAACAAAATGCGATTTTAAAACAAAGACAAGGATAGTTAAGAATCTAATCCTAATTCAGGCTCTGATACCAACTGATGCGGAACCCCAAGGCTATATAGAACCCGAAACCCCAAACACACAAATGGCAAGAAACAAGAACAGAAATTAAACCCCCAATCAATAAAATGAAAGGAAACGCTTATGATAGATTGATTTGAAGAATAAGAACAGAAATTCGCCACAAGATGAAATACCTTGATAAGAAAATCGTTCCTGATGCAAAAGAAGAAGACAAATCCTCCCCAATGGTAAATTCGGCCAAAAGTCCCCTAATACATTCTATCACGTGGTTTTTATACCACTAATTAAAAAGAAACCCTAACTAAATAAGGCCTTAACAATGGGCTGCCAAACATAACTAACTTAAGCCCATTTCGCTAATTAAGCCTAATAAACAAGAAATTAAACCCAATAGCTTAAATAAATTACAAAACACAACTTAATGAGCCCAAAAACAAGCCCACACGCCTAACATAACGTTTGGGCTGCCCAAAGCTTATTCCATTGGCTTTAAACAAATTAATGAGCCCATTTGAGTTCCCTCTTGAAGATTCGGCCCCAATTCCTCTTGCTTGTCCATATCTTCCACCATTCGGCCCATGTAGGCTTTGAGACCCTCCTTGAATTTCTTGGCTCTTGATCTAGTCACTGGGCCTTCTGGTAAAGCTAGTTCATCTCTTGGTTCCTTGGTCGTGCTCACATCAATGCATGTGCCAATTAATGGACTTAATGGGCTATTTTGTTTAGGCTTTTAGTTTAGGCTTTTATTTATTATTTTTATTTGATTATTTGTAATATATTAGGCCTTAACTTATTCTTTTGGGTCTATTTACGTGAGATGTGCTTTAATTAGCTTGGGCTCATTTAATTAGTTCTTTTTAGGCTTTTTGGGCTGTATTTTAAGTTAATTAGTGTGGGCTTTAGTTATCTTGGTGTAAGGCCCATGTTTAAAGGCCTATTTGATTAATTAGGGTTTTTATTAGCTTAAAAGAGTATAAATACTCCTCAAAAACGAATTGGTATAGAGAGATTAGAATTATTAAACATTGGAGGCTATCCTCTTTTCTTGGCTTTGCCAAAATTCTAATAGATTAGATTTGTGAGATTGATGCGTGCACAGGGGGGTCAACATTTCAAGATTATAAACAATGGAAATTCATATTCATGGAGATCAAATTTGGAGAAGTTAAAGAAGGCTTGAAGGAAGTCCGTGGGCCAAATTTATGAAGAAGAAATTGAAGATGGACATGTGCTAGTCATGTGACGACTTAACATGTGCAGGTCATGTGACACTTGACATGTGCCGATCATGTGACCTTGACATGTGCAGGTCATGTGACACTTGACATGTGCCGATCATGTGACCTTGACATGTGCTATGCATGTGAGCTAGAGCATGTGCAATGCATGTGCTAATTAGTGGATTAAGGGGCTGATTTATTTGGGCTTTTAGTTTAGGATTTTATTTATTATTTTCATTTGATTATTTGTAATATGTTAGGCCTTAATTTATTCTTTTGGGCTTATTTAAGTGAGATGGGCTTTAATTAGCTTGGGCTCATTTAATTAGTTCTTTTTAGGCTTTTTGGGCTAAATTTTAAGTTAATTAGTGTGGGCTTTAGTTATCTTAGTGTAAGGCCCATGTTTTAAGGCCTATTTGATTAATTAGGGTTTTTATTAGCTTAAGTGAGTATAAATACTCCTCAAAAACGAATTTGTAATTCAGACTTGGAGATTATGATATTTTGAGACTTTTATTTAGCTTGGCCAAATTTTTCATTGGAGAGGATTGTTTGTCTTCTTCTTTTGCATCAAGAACTTTAATTCTTATCAAGGTATTTACTTTGTGGCGAATTCTGTTCTTGTGTTTTAAATCAATCTATTATAAGCGTTTCCATTCACATAGTTGTTTGGGGGTTCTTTAGATTGGGGGTTTATTCTTGTTCATGTTCATGCCATATTGAATGTTTAAGGGGTTTCGGGTTCTTTAACCTTGGGGTTCCGCATCATTTGGTATCAGAGCTTGGATTTGGATTAAATTCTTATTTATTCATGTTTGTTTGCTGTTTTTATTCATTAATTTTCAGTTTATGTGATTCCTAAAATTTAGGAACCCTTGTTCATCATAGGGGCCGAAAATTTAGGAGCCTTGTTTTTAGGCTGAATTCTTTGTTAGTTGATCTTAAAGTTTAGGTTGTTTGCTATTCTAGTTGTTAAAAATCAAAATATAAAAAAAAGAAAAAAAAGAAAAGAAAAAGTTGTTGGCGGCTAGAAAAGAAAAGTATACAAATTAGGGTTGTTGAATTAGTTTGGGCGTGAATTACATTGAATTAAACCTATTGGGCCAGATTTGGAGTTAGATAATTATTTGGGTTTGATTTAAACCTATTGGGCCAGATTTGGAGTTGGATAATTATTTGGGTTTGATTTAAACCTATTGGGCCAGATTTGGAGTTGGATAATTATTTGGGTTTAACTTGAACCTATTGGGCTGAATTGGGTTTCCTAAGCTGATGTGAGCATGAGCACTATCAAGGAACAACTAAAGGATGAGCTAGCATTACCAAATGGTCCAATGACAAGATTTCGGGCTAAGAAGTTCAAAGAGGCACTAAATGGTTATATGGGCCGAATTGTGGAAGCTTTGGATAGCCAAGAGGAGCTTGGGCCGTATGGCATCAATACCAACTCAATGGGGCAGAATTGTGAAGGCCAAATGTGCATGATAAATTTGACATGTGCAAGTCATGTGCCACTTGACATGTGCCATGCATGTGACACTTGACATGTGCACATCATGTGACACAATACATGTGCAATGCATGTGTTGCTTAGTGGACTTATGGGCTGATTTGTTTGGGCTCTTAGTTTAGGCTTTTATTTATTATTTTTATTTGATTATTTGTAATATGCTAGGCCTTAACTTATTCTTTTGGGCTTATTTAAGTGAGATGGGCTTTAATTAGCTTGGGCTCATTTAATTAGCTATTTTTAGGCTTTTTGGGCTGTATTTTAAGTTAATTAGAGTGGGCTTTAGTTATATTGGTGTAAGGCCCATGTTTTAAGGCCTATTTGATTAATTAGGGTTTTTATTAGCCTAAAGGAGTATATATACTCCTTAAAAACGAGATTGGAGGCAGATTTGATTAATTTGATAAATTTCTTTTGGCTTGGCCGAATTCTTCATTGGAGAGGATTGTTTGTCTTCTTCTTTTGCATCAAGAACTTTAATTCTTATCAAGGTATTTACTTTGTGGCGAATTCTTTTCTTGTTTTTAAATCAACCTAATTATTTGCGTTTCCTTTCACTTTATTGATTGGGGGTTCAATAGGGTTGGGGATTTACTCTTATTCATGTTCATGCCATATTGTATGTTCAAGGGGTTTCGGGTTCTTTAGCCTTGGGGTTCCGCATCATAAGCTTAAACTAATTAAGACATAGTGGATAAGTCATTTTGTCTTAAGTCTAGACATTTGGGTTTCCATATCTTGAACTAATTAAGACATAGTGGATAAGTCATTTTGTCTTAGTTTTGACATTTGGGTTTCCTTATTTGATCTTATTAAGACATATTGGATTAATCTTTGTCTTATTTTGGACAAACATTTGGGTTTCCTAATCTTGTTTTAGTTTGGACATCTTGTGTCTCCTTTTCATTTTGTCTTAGTGTAATAACCCATATTGTATCAAATTGAATTTTCCATTAGGGAGATTTCAATTTCTGCATTATTGCATTAGTTTTGTCATTTCTTTCATTCTTAAGTTTCCATTTTTGGTGTCTTTGTGTTTTTGCTTCCGATTACACTATAATTAACAATTTGATTCTTGTTAGTTAAATTTATACAATTCGTACAGCATACATATCTTCACCTTGTATGCTCATTTCAACGTTCTTCATTTTGGTCTTTTGCTTCTAGTTTTGTGCCTATCTTCTTGTTAAGTATTTTCATTGCATTCTTTTACTATAATTTGCTGCTTGTAAACTATTTTGACTTGAGTTTGAGTTCTGAAGTGCAACTGAAGACAACAAGCCTGAGTGGTAAAAGGCTTGAGAGTGTGAGCTTAAAAGAGGGTAAAAGCCAAATTTGAGCGAAACACGAGTGGAGTGTCACCTCTTTGAGTGTAAACACGTGAGGGAGTGTAGTGAGGCTGTTTTATTTAACATCTTTTGCAGGTAAAGCACCATGACTGACGAATCCAGTAAGAAGGAGATGTCTATAGAACAGGTTGTGTTTGCTATACAAGAAATGCAAGGTACCCTTGAGAATTTGTTGAGGGAAAGAGTGGACGTTAAAGAGAGGTTGGATAAATTAGAAGGGGGAACATCCAATAACTCAAGGAGAACAGCTAGGAGGGGAAGATGGATTAATGAGCGAGAGGAGGTTGATCAAGGTGATTGGGATGAAGATGATGAAGTTCAATCCGTGAGGGGTAGAGTGAGAAGAGAAGATAAAGTGGACAGCAAGATGAACATTCCATCCTTTAAAGGTAGGAATGATGCTGAAGTGCATTTAGAATGGGAAAGGAAGGTGGACATGATTTTTGCTTGTCATAACTATTCTGAAGAGAAGAAAGTAAGGATAGCAGCAGTGGAGTTTAGTGATTATACGCTGGTTTGGTGGAATGAGTTAGTTAAGAGTAGAAGGAGGAATGGGGATCCGCCTATCTCTACTTGGGAAGAAATGAAGAGAGTAATGAAGAGGAGGTTTGTACCATCCTACTACTATAGAGAGTTGCACCAGCAATTACATAGGCTCACTCAAGGAGCTAGAACAGTGGAGGATTATCACAAGGAAATGGAAATGCTCATGATTAAAGCCAATATAGAAGAGGAAGAAGAGGTTACTATGGCTCGATTCATGGGAGGTTTGAATAGGGAAATTGCTGATGTGGTGGACTTACAACATTATGGAGTAATGAAGGACCTAGTAAATATTGCCATGAAAGTGGAGAGGCAACAAAAGCAAAGGAGGACAGCAAGGTTATTTTCAAATTCCCAGAACAAGAGTTGTTCAAACTGGAGCAAAAATGAAAATTTTAAAAATATGGAATTGCAGTTTAAACAACTTTCTAGACTAATAAGTACGTATAGGAGACAAGAGGAAAGAAAGAAAGAAGAGGAAGTTATTGTCGATGAAATTGTTTGTGAAGCTGAAAGAGATGGTATAGACTTATATGCTGATGAAGTTGTAAATGGTGAAGAAATAAGTGGATGTGAAGAAGATGTTGTTTTGAGTGAAAAGGAAAACATAATTGAAAGAGAAGATGTTGCTTTGAGTGAACAGAAGGATGTTTGTGTAATTGAGATAGAAGATCAGCATGTTATAATTGACCCTACAGTTCTTAAGGAGGTTGAATTGAACGTGGAAAGTGAAGATAATAATGATCAGAATGAAAAGATTATATTAAAGACTAACCATGTTTTGCTTAGTTTTCATATTAACTTGCAGGAACATAATGAGTTCTTTTCTGGAGAAGCATTCATTTTATTTCCACCTATTCAGAAGATCTCATATGAAGATAAATTTATTTTACAAGTGCCAATTCCCAACTTGAACAAGACGAAGATTCGAGGACGAATCTTTTCTAAAGAGGGAGGGAATGATGCGTGCACAGGGGGGTCAACATTTCAAGATTATAAACAATGGAAATTCATATTCATGGAGATCAAATTTGGAGAAGTTAAAGAAGGCTTGAAGGAAGTCCGTGGGCCAAATTTATGAAGAAGCCAAATTGAAGATGGACATGTGCTAGTCATGTGACGACTTAACATGTGCAGGTCATGTGACACTTGACATGTGCCGATCATGTGACCTTGACATGTGCAGGTCATGTGACACTTGACATGTGCCGATCATGTGACCTTGACATGTGCTATGCATGTGAGCTAGAGCATGTGCAATGCATGTGCTAATTAGTGGATTAAGGGGCTGATTTATTTGGGCTTTTAGTTTAGGATTTTATTTATTATTTTCATTTGATTATTTGTAATATGTTAGGCCTTAATTTATTCTTTTGGGCTTATTTAAGTGAGATGGGCTTTAATTAGCTTGGGCTCATTTAATTAGTTCTTTTTAGGCTTTTTGGGCTAAATTTTAAGTTAATTAGTGTGGGCTTTAGTTATCTTAGTGTAAGGCCCATGTTTTAAGGCCTATTTGATTAATTAGGGTTTTTATTAGCTTAAGTGAGTATAAATACTCCTCAAAAACGAATTTATAATTCAGACTTGGAGATTATGATATTTTGAGACTTTTATTTGGCTTGGCCAAATTCTTCATTGGAGAGGATTGTTTGTCTTCTTCTTTTGCATCAAGAACTTTAATTCTTATCAAGGTATTTACTTTGTGGCGAATTCTGTTCTTGTGTTTTAAATCAATCTATTATAAGCGTTTCCATTCACATAGTTGTTTGGGGGTTCTTTAGATTGGGGGTTTATTCTTGTTCATGTTCATGCCATATTGTATGTTCAAGGGGTTTCGGGTTCTTTAACCTTGGGGTTCCGCATCAGAGATATGCTTGCTTTTCTTTTCTATTACATGAAGAATTTGATTAACTTATCAATTATTTGATTGTGGCGTTTTTCAGATTCTTTAATTCCTGATTATTTGCGTTTCCATTCACAAGTTGTTTGGGGGTTCAATAGGGAGGGTGTTTATCTGATTTTGCTTTGCTATTCGAATCGTATGTGTGGGTTTGTAGCTCGTTAGCTATTGGGTTCCGCATCAAACATACATAAATTGGGACATTCATTTGGTTTAGGAACTTTGGTTCCTTCGCACTTATTTGAAGGTTTAGGAACAACACTTATTTAAAAAGGGGGCGAAGAGTTGTTTGATTGTTGGATTGAAAACCGGGATGAGTAATCCCATTTTTGGATAAAATTAATTCTTCGTTTTATTTGTGATATTTTTCATTTTTTGGCTAAAACAAGGGACATTGGTCCCAATTTTATTAGTGAAAATTCCAATTTAATTATAAAAATATTTTTGTGACTTTTTATTTCATGCGTGCATAAATAAAAATATTTATTTTACAAGCAAACACAACAAAAGGAGGGAAATATGGAAGGTCTCACCAAACCGATGTGATTCTCTACGCATCGTGATCCATCCGGGAAGTCACGGGGGCACGCACATAACGTGACCCAAATTAAATCTCAGATGGAAAAGTAACATAAAAAATATTAGCAATAATTCTAAACAAAATTAATCAAGTAAAAATAAACATAGGACATATTAGTTTAATAAACAAATAATTTACATGCAAAGGAAATTAAAAATAAATCATACCAAAGACAGGGATAATGGTGACAATAATAATAACAATAATAATAATGGCATAAATGAAATAATAGTAATAGTGGTGACAGCATAATAATAATAATAATAATAATAATAATAATAATAATAATAATAATAATAATAATAATAGTAATAGTGATGAGATAATAACATAAAAAAGACATAATAATAATGATAATGAGAATAATGGCAACGAGAATCACAAAAAAAAAATCACACTAAAACAATAAACAACGTATTAACAGTACTAAAATCGCATTAAAATTGCTAGGAATAAATGATAATAACATGAAAAATAATAATATTGACAACAAATAAATGATATACAAAAATAAATGAGGACATGTCAAAAAATATTTACCCTCGAAATTTTATAGATCTTGCGGTGATAAATACTTGAAGAAAATATGAAAATTTGTGTTTTAAAATAGGTTAATTCAAGAAAATATTTTTGGTGGATGATTGAGCAAAGAAAATTAATTTTTCTTTCTCAAAACCAATCCAAGAAAGAAATATGTTTTTGAAGAAAAAAGAAGAAAGAATTTGAAGACTTTGAATTCTTTTGATTTTTGGAAGAACCTACGGTTGCCCTTGGCTTGAGAGGAAACTCTTTCTTTTTTCCTTGTGAAAAAATGCAGCCTCCCTAGAAATGAAGACAAAGTGATCCTTTTGATTTTCTGTCTTGCCCCCAAAATGGAAAGAGACAAAAGGCCCTTTTAATTTTCGTTACCCAAAAATATCACTAAAACATGAAACTAAAAAAACAGACTGAAAAAATTGACCCAGAGAGAACAGGCGAAAGCGACAGCACGGGGCAAAAATGACAGCGCGTTGCCCAGCGAGGCGCCCCCCAGGAGGGTGCGCTGGCCGGGGCCTGCCTCGCTGGGCGACGCGCAGCCTCGGCGAGGCGCGCCCCAGGGAGGGCGCGAGTCGCCCAGCGAGGCGCGCCCGCTCGGCAGCTCGTGCGCAGCTTCCGCAGCGTGCGCGACCGCAGGCGTACGCCGTCCCCACTCGGGCGCGGCCTGCACGATAGGCACGCAAAAAAAAAAGTAAAAAATAAAAAGATAAATAAATAAGTAAAAGAAAAAAAGGAATAAAAATAAAAATAAATAAGAATAAGAATAAAGATGTAAATTTTTGAATTAAAATTTTTAGAGGAATAAATGGGATTTTCGACAAGGAAAACATCATTTTTGATATATTTACTTGTGGCAAGTATCATTTTAATTATCGGATAATTCTGATTTTGGACCGTTTTGGGATCCGATATCTATAGGTAGTATCTGTTAGAATTTGAACCTGTGCCGATTTTGACAAAAAAAATAAGTGCTTGTATTAATATAACAAAATAATAGGTTAGTAATTCTTTTAACGTTTTTGACTAATAATATATTTCAATTTGTTTTAATTATTACCCTAAAATCCAAAGTGCTTCATTTTCTTCCTTCGCTTCTCTTAATAGCCATATTTGTTCTCTATTTTTTTTCTTTTTCTTCTTCCATTATCTTCCTATCAAAATCTAAGCAAATTAACGCCCTAAAAATAACTCATTCTTTCTGCCAATATTTTCCATAAGTTGAATATCGGTCTACACATTTATTTTCCATAAGTTGAATATCGGCCTACACATTTGGATTCTCATCGCAAATTGATTCTCATCAATATAGGTGATTTCCTCGCAAGCTATCTAAATCCCTCAATAGATGTGTAATTAGTCAGAATCTCATTGAAAATATCAATTGGCACCAACGACGCATTCTAACTCCCCTTCGATCATTTAGTTTTATTTATTTATTTCTTCATTTAAAAGTTATGATTCTATTTATATTTTATATTTTAAATTATTTCAAACGAGAAAACAATATTTCAGAATTAATTTGAAAACTGATTTTAATAATGAAAATTGTACTGACACAACCGTTGAAACCGACATATTTTACCATTAAGATACCCTGAGATATCAAAGGAGACCCACAATTAGATTACCCTTGACCACATCTTCATATTAGCCAAAAAATATTCAAGTGGGACTCAAATTATACGTCAAGTGTCACTAATTAGGAAAGAGCAATAGAGGTGGCCAAATTGCCTAGGCCCACCAAATTATTTGGCAAATAAGTGTATGGTAGGAAAATATCTGATAAAATAATTACTCCATCCCTTTTAGCTCAAGTCATGGAAACTAAAAAAATATTTAGATCTTATTTTTATAAAAAAAAAATTAGTAATTAATAAAACAAAATTTTAATTATAAATATTTTATTTAATTTTTATATTAAAAAATAATATTTATTATTTTATTAAATCGTATAATAAATAAAAGTAAATATATAATTAAAATTGTAAGAATCTGACACTTAATATATTAGTAAATTTATTTAATTTATATACAAATATTCAGAGGGAACAGGTAATCATGGTGGCCAAAAAGCCTGCATTTCTACAAAAAAAGGAGCAAAAAAAGGCATCTTGTGTTTTGTCATTTACTTGTTCCATTCCATGCCACGATGCCACTATTTATCAATCTTACATTCCTTTAATATTTATTATTTATTGATTTAAATATTGTTTATATGTACTTTTTTATTCCTGAGTGATGATACTTATAATTACTCGGACACAAAATCCAAAAGCAAAGTACCAAATGGATTGGTTTTGTGCTAAATATTATTATTATGGCTAACATTACCAAACTAAAAGATTGAGCATAACAAAATTTCAGATGTCAACCCAATAAAGATAGTGGAAGAAGAAGATGCATTCAGTGTTTCCTTTGAAGACAATCCTTTTCTCAATGTTTTCATAACCGGACCTCGGTTTGCGAGAAGAGTCAAGAGTCAACTGGTTGAACCGAATTGATTCGAAATTTTTATTATTTTAAAAAATATAATTATTTATAAAAAATTAAAAATATAGTATATAAAAAATACATTCAAACAACCTATTAATTATCAAAAATCAATATAAAATAGTAATTTTAAATTCAACAAAGTTTGCAAATATAAAAATCAAATAAATTGTTCAAATATAAATAATAAATATTTAAATAAGTTCACATAATATAAAAAATAAGCATTTAAATAAATTTATTTGACATAGTATAAACAATCATCATTAATCATCAATCTTCATCTCCATTTTCCTCCTCATCTTCATCTTCATCTCCATCTCCATCTACTCCTTGGTTAGATTCAATTAAACTATGCTCCATAGCATCTAACATTTTTAAAATAAATATATAATTAAATATAATCATACACAATTTTTAATATTCTAAAATAAATTCATATTATATAAAAAAAACAAACCTTGCACACTTGAAGCTCCATTGTCTTTTGGATGTTCTTCAATCATTCTCATAATCTCATCAAAATCAATCTCTCCTTCTTCTCCTTCCTTTTTCACAATCCAAAATTCGGTTTTCTCAATTGATTCATAATCAATTGGATCATATACTTTCTTAGAATTTATTAACCTAATAATAATAAGCAATAATAATATTATTTTGAGACAAAACATAAAATATAAAGATAATTTTACTAAATAGAAACAACTCACCTAGTTTTCAATCACAAGTTGTAATGGATATAAACAAGATCATTCAATTTTTGATATTCCAATCTATTTCTTTTTTAGTGTGGATGCGTTCGAACACATTCCAATTGCGCTCACATCCAGAAGAAAAAGTAGTTTGGCTAAGGATTCTTATAGCCAACTTTTGCAAATTTGGAACATCATAACCAAACAATCTCCACCATTCATCTTTTATTAGATATGAAAAGCAAATAATATTAAACTTTTATTAGTTTTCAAAACTTAATATATTTACATTCACACACGAAATGTAGTATTATGAAATTGATGCTTACCTGGTCTAGTGTTTTTGCTGCAAGCAAGTGCCCTTGGACGAGAAAAGCCCATCTCACGCTCTCAAAAAAATTTTAGCTCATCAAGTGTCGGTATGCTGGTACTATCAAAATTATCCTCTAACTTATCGATCACATTCAAGATACCACGCATAATCTCCGACTCCTTATAGAAAGAAAATTGATCGTATTGAAAAGCAGGATTCAAATAATACGCTGTTGCATGAAGATCTTGGCGCAACATGCAGTCCCATCTACTATCTATTATCTCAATGTAGGGTTTATACAATTTTTTCTTATTTTTAAATACATTCATAATCCCCGTACGTGCCCTGTACATGCCCTCATAAATATATCCTAGAGATGGTTTTTCTTCAGTATCACAATCCTCAACAAGCGTATCAATGGAGTCATAATCCTTACAATCATCAAACAATTTTCCCAAAAATTTTCATCTAACACAATTTGTTTTACTTCCTTAGCCTTTTGCAAATTTAAAAATTTCTTATAATCAGCACAAACAACCAAAGCTTGCAAATCATTCTTGTGTTTATGCAAGCTTTGCAAAGCAATAAAGTTTGTTGCAAAGCGAGTTGCACCAGGACGAATATCTTTCAAACCAAGAGAGGTTAAACTTTTAACTGTGGGCATTTGTCCAATATCTTTTAATATTAAATTAATACAATGAGCTGCACATGGTGACCAAAAAATAAAAGGATATTTTTTCATGAGCATGAGCTTAAAGCCTGCAACTTTATAATTGGCTCCATTATCTGTTACCATGTGAACCACGTTGCGAGGGCCAACCCACTCAACAATTTCAGAAAATAGATTACACAAATTTTTAGCATTCGTGTAAATATCAGAAGCATCAACCGATTTAACAAATGAAATCCCTTTTGGACAATAAACCAAAAAATTAATTAAAGGCCTTTATCTATTGTCTGTCCATCCATCTCCTATTATTGTGCAACCAGTATCAGCCCAATTATTTCTAATATCATCAATGATTAACTTGACATGCAATTTAGCATCTTTCAACAAATTTACTCTCAAAGCATGATAAGAAGGAGGTTTATATCCATGACCCATGCTGATTATTCTATTAACAACATATTGAAAATAAGGCGAGTTCACAGCGTTAAATGGAATACATGCATCATAAAACCACAATGCAATTGCTAAGTCAGTCTCATGCCACTTATCTTTACTTTGCATGCATGCTTTAATACTAAGTTGAGATGGATCACTTACACCTTTTTTGAAATACGATTCAATGCCAGTTATTGCCATCCTCTGTCCCTTTGAAATATCTTTAGTAGAAGAAAAAACTTCTACGTCATCCTCTTGCATTAGCCCTTTCTTTTCCTTAGTCTTTTGCAAATTAGCATTCAATGCACTTTTCATTTCAAACAGAACTTCTACACTAACCTTTTTGCATGCACCAATGTTCCCTTTTTCTCCGGCAAGGTGGTGTTTGATTCTATTAATGCCTCCACCATGAATTTATTTTTGACAAAATTCACATACTAATATCTTTTTACCATTTGAATTTGTTACCTCGGTGACATATTTAGATACCACATCCGTCTTTTTTCTAATTGAACGTGCCGAGGAAGGAGTTGAGCATCGTGTTTTAGAAATTGGTGTTTTAGATTGTGTTTCCAACATAATTTCCTAATAAATTAATAACAAAAAATATCATTATAATATATAATCAAATATATATTTAATCCATCTAAACATATCATTATAACGCATCATGCACATCATCTTTGAAAATTTTCACTTTGCAAGAAAATTAGGAAGTTTGTGAAAAAACATCAAGATCTAAGTACGATCATTTCTAAATACTTGCAAACTAGTTAGATAAGTGAATTTTAGATATGATATGGCTTTTAAAATTAAAAAAAAATGATGTTAATGTAAAAGTCTAAGCATGAAGAGGCTCTTGAAATCCTCAACTCGTAATCAAAGGATGCAAATAAAGATAATATTAATCCCTCCACCCATCAATAGAATAATTCTTTGATAGTAATGTTTTATTCAATAATATAATAAACGCAATTTTTTTTAAAAGAAATAATCCAAGTTATAGGTTTTCTTCATTTGTAATAGTAACATGAATCTTGTCTTAATCTATAATCAAAATCAAAATAATTATATGTTATAGAGACTTTTGTAACACCTCTAAGCATAATTAAACATATAAATTAAATCAAGAAAATAAATAAAAGAAGGAATGAGATGGTGAGTAAATTAAATGAAGTGAATTAAATCATCTTTTTTTTTTCTATTTTCTGCCATAGCTGTATTCAAGAAAGGCCCAAAAGATTTACAGAGATGGTGAGTAAGAAGAACAGAACCCTAAAAATAAAACTACTACCAAACTATAAGAAAAATTTTGATCCAAGTCATATTCTATATCATATCCTATCTATACGAACCAAAAAAACATGAATAAAACTAAACCATGAACTGTTTCTAAATCTAAAACAGACCAGACATACAACGTTAAGGAAAAACCTTTTAGCATCACTTAAAACCTTTTCCTGGTCCGAAAAAGATGGTTGGTTGAACCATCTTTATTGCATATTTGATCCATCTAAATTTAATCTATCTAAATTTTTTGTATAAGATTTGTAGGCCAGAAAATGAAGTGAATGACACTCTTTATAATAAATGAATCCATTAATAATAATATTAATAATCACCATCATCATAAGAAAAAGAATGAAAAATTCTTAGGATGTGCAGCTATTCATATGAATTGATAGCAGGTGGATGGATGGTGATTACAAATAAGTACATATAATTAATATGTACCAAAAATAAACAGAGACAATCATTTGGTTCCATATATTCCTCATCAACTTAATTTGGATTGGCTTCGTATTCTTGCATGAGTAGTCAATTTCAGTTCTTAAAGTCCATGTTGCCAATCCAACAAATTTTACACACTGTTATTCCTACTATCTCTGTTATTCCTACTCCAGCACACCGAATTTTTTATTTTAATTTTACATTCTTTCAAACTAACTACACTGCACTTTTAATTAGATTCAAATTTACACTCATTATACTAACCAAATACCTTCATTTACATGAAAAAATAGGCTATTTAAAAGCTGTTAATAATTCTATTTTATTTTAATTAATTACATGAACAAATACTAACAACCCAAAAATCTAAGCAAGAGACAGCAAATCAAGTGAACTACATAAGGACGCAGAAGCCAAAAAAAAACATATTACCAAAAAAAATACCAGAATGAAAATGAGGAAGGACGAACAGCAGGGGCTTTCTCAGGAAGGAGGAAGGAGGTGGTGCGGCTTGGAGATGCGGTGGTGCGGCTTGGAGATGCGATCGCCGGTGACTCTCTTCGTCCAGTGAGCAAGCATAGTGATTGAAGATGAAAGCGTAGAAAAATTGGAGTGATGAAGACTCTGCCCTAATCATCCAATTTTTAACTTCTTTTATTTTTTTTCCACTGTAGAACGACACCGTTTTGGTGTATTTGGGATAAAATCGGGTTCTTACCGATTCGCCGATTTTTTTCAATTCAACCCGGCTCAATCCGATTTAAATCCCTTTCCGATTTTATATGTTAAGAAAATCGGATCAGCTGCCGGTTCCCGGTTGAATCGGTTCGACCGGGCTATCCGACAGGTTTTCATAACATTGCCTTTTCTATTTTAGGGTTTTGTTAAACTAAGACTGGGACCTACATTATTACACTTAGGTGACCTAAGTGGGACCTACAAAGCTTTATTTCTGAAAGTTTAATGCTTTAACTTTCAGTTCCATAACTCATCCCATGTGGTTCAACTTAAATTCATAATTCAAAACTCCTTAAATTTAAAATTACTTCTGTCCAAGCTTCTTTGTTGTTAACCATTGTTTTGAAAATCGGACCGGACCGACCGATTGAACCGGTTCAACCGCGAACCGAATTGAGAACCGATTCGATTCAGTGTAAAAATCAGAACAGATAAAAAATAGGATTGTACAGTGAAAAAATCGGGTTGAACTGAAAAATTGTGGTTGAGCAGGAAAAAGTCAAATATATTCTAAATTATATTTTTATAATCCGCGTTAATAGTTGTTGAATATTAGTCGATTAAAAATTTATATTTGATGATAAAATTAATTTATATTATTATTAAACATGATAAAATTGAACATTATGTGAAATTATTTTTACTATATTTTTATTTTATATTTTTTTAGATATTTAATAACTAAATAATTTAAATGTAACGGAATATTGAAAAACAAATTAATATAAACATAATAATCATAAAAATAGTTAACGTTATAAAAATAAATTTTACAATTGAAAATAAAATTCAAAAATTTATAAATTCAAAATTACATATTTTTTATAAATTCAAATATTTAATAAAAAAATTCAATTATTGTGGTTAATTTTTTTACTATTATTACTAAAAAAGTAGTAAAATAAATAAAAAATAATTAATATATTGATATTTAATAATTAATAGGTTGTTTAAATATATTTTTTATATACTATATTTTTTATTTTTTATTAATAATTACATTTAAAAAAAATTAAAATTCCAAATCAATCCAATCGAACCAGTCGACTTCTGATCCAATTAGCCGGCCGAATCGACGTCCGGTCTGATTTTAAAAATATTGTTGTCAACGACGAATTTGGGAGCCACATAATGCTGACGTCATCAACTTTTTGAATATAAAACTTTTAGTTTTATATCAACTATGTTTTCAATTTTAATTTGTCATTCAAGTTTGATCAGAACTTCACAATTCTCCCTCTATTTTTTTTATTTGTCATTTTTCTTATTTTCAATAAAATTAAAAACTATTAATTAAATTTAAATTTACGATAAATTTGAGTGATTAAATGCACAAATTTTAATTTAATTAGTCAATTTTTATTGAAAAAATTTACATTGAAAAAGAAAAATAAATTTTATTGAAAATTTAAAAGTGACGGATAAATAAAATTTGAAATTTACTTAAAAGTGATAAATAAAAAGGAACGAACGAAATACTTTTTTAAAAAGTTCTTGATCTAATTATTTTGAATAAAATTATAAAAATCAAATGGTGTACAAGTTGATCTAGTTGGTTTCGTTATTTAATTCTCGGTACAAATGGTTCTCTATTTTATCTTAAAATCAATTGCTTTTGAAACCATATTAAAATCAATTTTTCTTTAATATTGATACTCATTAAAAGTTAAAAAATCCAAATCGATTTATAATTACTGTCGGAGTTAAAAAATCCAAATCGATTTATAATTACTGTCGGTTGAATTTTTTAACTTTCAACCAACGTCAATATTAAAGAAATACCAACTTCAAGTAAATCAAATTGTGCATTATTCATTTTTTCACAATCCTACCTTCAACAAACTGTCATGAGTTCCAATTTAGAAGGTAATATAAAGTTGGATCAATTTTAAATAATAAATTAAAGTTGAAGGATACATTCGATAAGACTGAAAATTAAGAAATTATGGATGTAAATGATTTAAGAAATTATAGTTGCCAACATCCTATGTGGCTACCAAGTCAGCCATCAACTAACAACAATCAGTATCCAAGAGTTTTGAGGGAAAAAATTTAAATTTGAAGAATTTTGGATTATGAATTCAAGTGATATAATTGATACAAAAATATTGAAATTGTTTTAAATTAATTTTCACACGCAGAAAGGAAAAAGTGGATTCAGGATTAAAAATGATTGAAGGGGCAAAATTTTAAGGGGCTCGTTAATTTAGAAAAATTTTAAATTTTAAGAGGTTCGAAGTTTCTTTGAAGCATGTTTTAACATGGAAGAAGCAATGAGTTTTGAGAAAAAAAAATCTGACTCAAATTTTCTTCATTCAAGCAAGTATTAATGAAAAAATTAAGTAACAATTTTCAGAATTTTCGTTTCTTTTTATTTTTTTTAAAGCAAACTCTTTAAGTAGTGTAAGCAAAATTATACCAAACATTACTGTTTTTTTTTCAAATTTGAATTTTGAAAAGAATGGACTAAAAAGTGTTTATTTAGCTTTACAATATTCACACATATCGCTTAGTGGTAATTTGATGTGTAATATATTGATGCACCATGTGTTATGTGTAATGGGCTGAATACTGGGTTAGTATTGATCAGTGAATTCTGTAAAGTGAATAGTGTGGTTTAGGTGTGAAAATAACAACATTAGTATCCTGAATTATAGAGGAGTTAAAAGGTTAAAAGTGCGAGGGTGAGAGAAATCTTTGGATGGGTGACCCCCTAGAAAGTTCTCTGTGTAAAAACTACAGCAGTTAGTCAAAAATATTTTATTAGACCATTAGAAAATATGAGTTATAACGAGTCTAGTGATGTAATTTGGATTAAAAAATCAAGTCAAATAGGTCCCCAAAAGTCAAACAAAATAAAGCATATAGTTCGATTCAAATAGTAAATAGGGTTTGACCAACTTTTGACCGAATTTTTAAATATAGCAAATGAAATTCAAAATTTATTTTGGAGGAATAGATAAACTCTAAATAATATTTAGGAATTTTTGGTAGTGAAAAATTAATTTTTACGGCAGTACTGAAAAATTATCTTATCGGACCGATTTAAGTGAATTGGACCTAAAACAGACTCCGATTAAGCAGAAATTTTACATGGAGGCTAAATTATATATTTTAAGAATGATAGAATTGATTTTGGGAGAAAATAATTTGGGGAAGTGATAAAAATCATTTTGGGTTAGAAAATGGGTTTAAAAATAATAAATGGGCTTAAATAGGGTGGACCACTTTGGTTGTGTAACACCCCTTATACCCCCTAGGAGGATAAGAGAGTGTACAAGAATGAGACATAAATAATGCGAAACAAAAGTATTAACTTATATTACTTCACTAAACTCTTTTTTTTTTTACAATCAAACAATGTTAATACAAAAGTTGCTTAGTAATTATACATGCTGTGATATTCTATTTATATAAAGTTCAAACAAAAGAACATCACATATATATATATATATATATATATATATATATATATAAGTTTGTAACAAAAATTCAAACCCTACAAGTAAGTCTTCTATGGATGTGTTGGCCTTGATGCTTGTGGGTCGTCCTTGGTGTCTTTCTCACCTTCAGTACCTAGACGGATGAAACACATGTGCTAAGCATATAGCTTAGTAGGGAATTAATATGAAAAAGATGACTACTCACAGTAGTCATCAAGCCATGCATACACATGAATGCACATAATTATAATAAGAGAAAACTATATATGAAATACAAGTATTTAATTTTAATTAAGCCCGTAATACCCTAAGGAAGTGGATAACGGGAAAATACTGAACAGAGGTACTCAAGGGTACAGTAACAAGGGTACTCGAAGGTACAATTCATTTTAATTATCTTATTATTTTATGAGCCAAATAAGGACCCAAACGGGTCTACAGAACTGAATAAAGGCTGTAGCAAACGAAGCCCGTATAGGCATGCCTATCTATCCACTACCCAGTCTAGAGCAAGCATTAAAATATTTTATTTGTTTATTTTTAACATATCATTTGATATTGTTCTAGGAATACCTATCTCAGAGTGACAGAGATATTTTCAGAGCCATTCACAAAATATCACAGAACCTGATTAAATGTCATTTATTATTGCTAATTAATCATCATATGAAATTTGATTTAAATCAGAGTTCATTTTAATGCATAAATACTTAAATAGCTTTTAGAAAAACAGGAGTCACACGGTGGTAAGAAAATCCTGCCCGAGGTTTAAATGCTGAGATTTAAAAATTGTCAGACAGAATGCTTCTACACTGCAGTAAGGGTATTTCTGACCGCCGTGTAAGGTATGTCACACTGTAGTCAGAAAGTCCTGACCGCTGAGCGAATTACCTCACATTCTAAAAAGTTGGACAGAATAGGCAGTAAGGGCTGGCCTGCCCGCTGTGTAGGTCTACGAACCGCTATACTTTCATAACTCAACACGATCACACAGTAATAAGGATATTCCTAATCGCTGTGTAATTTAACACAGCTTCCTAATTTTACACTGAAACATAGCTGTATTTCAGAAAGCACAGCTGCATTTCGAAAGCACAACTGTGCAAATCTAGAAATTCACATGCTCTATTTTTCTGTTTCTTTATTCTCCAAACAACATCAACACAATTCTTTCACACAAATTATACATCAAACATCATTTCTCATACACAACTAACTCCTCAAAACTTCTAATAACATTTATAAACATGAATAAACACTTCATTATCAAAAAATTAGATTTAACCATAACTATAACATAAAAGATTAAGAATTCCCAAACCTTAATAGTTACTCCTTCTTTCCACTCTTTCACTTTCTTCCTTCTTCCTTGTCTTTTCTTTCACTTTCAGTTGCTTCTTCTTCAAGTTCAAATAACAAAATCATGTTAACTTCATTAATACACATAGGCACATATATATGTCACTACTTGCACCCTAATAAGCAAGAAGAAGATGAATAGAGAGTAACTTTTACCTTTATATCTTTAAAACTACTTTAGAATTAATCTCCTACTTGTACTTAACCTTGGGAATACTTTGGTTTGATTTTAGGGTGCAAGAATGGATGATGATGAGAGGAGGAGGAGTGGCTCTCGGTTGGGTTTTCCAAACCCAAATCAACCAACATTCATGGCTTATAAAGCCATGAAATCTCTCCTCTTCCTTCTAGATACAACACTTGGGTCTTTCCTATTAGTGCATGTGTCCCTTCTTTGCTAATTGGTTCCTCTCTTTTCTAATCTCATGCATTTGTCTCTTGATTTGTGTTATTCATATATTGGCATACTAAATTAAATAGTTTAATGCAATTAAATCCTCCTTTCTATTCAATTAAGTCCTTCATGCATGTATTATCAAATTATACTTAAAACTACTAAGGCATGATTGGGGTATTACAAGTTGGACCAAGCCCATCCCAATTACCCACCTATATAAGCCCCCAAAGTTAGATTTCTCTAGAGAAATCTCGAGAAATCCAACAGCCTCCCTCCTCCCTTAGGTCAAATTATTTTCCTTATTTTCTCCATCCATTTTCTTTATTTCTCTCCATATCTCTCCCTAAATCCAAGCCTCCTAAGTAAATTTCACATCCTCTACAATCTAGTGGTGGTGATTAGAATTCATTTGAAGTGTTAGAAGTGGGAAAAATCACGGCTTGAAAGTTAGGGTGTAAATTTGAGGTAACTAAAATAGGTGTTTTTAATTTGGTTCAAGGGTTCTTATAGGCACTTTAGGATGTGTAGATTATGTTTATGTAATTATATTGCAAAAAGGGAGCAAGATTTTGATGAGATTTCAAGTTTATATTCGGCCACCATTAGGTGTTTAAGGTGAGGAAGGTTCCTCCAAAGGCAAAGGCAAGGAAAAGGACATTTGAGAAGTCCTAAGCAAGAATTTGAGATTTGTGATTACAAAATACATTTATTTCCGTGGTTAAAGTATGATTTTAGGTTATGTCTAAATATAAAGTATGTGAAATATGTATAGATAATTGAACCAAACTTTATAATCATGTTTAGGATTAAAATGATTATTTGAATGCTTAAAATGAAAAGATAAAATTTTGGTGATGGATCTATGGTGAGGCTGAATGGTATACCTAAGGTAAACCATGGAATACTTTGATGTTTAATGCATATAAATGGTATATTTGTAATTATTTTCATGTGATCTAACTAATTTAATGTTTAAAGGAAAGAAAAATAAACTTAATGAATAAATAATGACTTGGCCGAATGGTATACTTAAGGTTATATATGAATACTTTGTGATATAATGTCATTTAAAGTTATATCTAGGTTAATTAACATGTAATCTAGATCAATGAGTGATAAATGAGAGAAAAATAAATTATAATAAGGAAATCTTATCTTGGCCGAATGGTTAGGATAATATTGTGTAATTTGATGATTTGTTAAGTTTAATGATATAAAATGATAATAGAGTAAAAATGAAGTGTATAGTAATTTGTTTGATAATTTTTGAATGGAGATTGAATGTATTTACATGGAATATTACATTATTTTTATGATAAAATGTTAGCACATATTCTATTAATGTAAGAACATTGCATAGTTGAAGTTAGAATAAATAAATGAATGATTTGTAATGGAAAATAATGAAAAAAGAATTTGAGTGCTTGAAAAATAATGAATATTGTATTTGCCCTTAGTAGTTTGGTGGTTAAATCTAGCTCAATATATAGTTGGCTAGTCATAGGGACCTTATACCGCGGTCCGAGTCATAATGACTTGTATAGGTAGGCTAATGAGGTCTACCACATTATTACTGTCACTGTTATTATTACTGTCATTTCTACTGATTTTACTGTTCACTATATACTGTAATGGCCCGTGGGGTCCATGTCCCATGTATCCGGTTCTGAGATTTCTACTGGGTTAATACTATGGGGAAAATTATAAAAGTGATTTAAAATGAATAATCAGAGTTAATATGAAAATTATAGTGAAAAGGGGACTTAAATGAAAGAAATAAAAAATTTAGGGGTAAAACGGTAATTTAGTTCATAAAGGAATTAATAAGGGTTATTAAGGAGAAAAATGTAATTAATTATTTTATTATGTAATTTAGTCATAATTTAAGGACTAAAGTGTAATTTGGCATAAAAGTAGTAATATGAGGACTAAATGGTAGTTTGCAAGTTAAATACTGGATTAAATGAGAAAATAGGATTAACTGGTGGCATTTTTGTAATTATGAGATAAGTTAAGGGCAAAATTGTAATTTAGTAAAAGTTTAGGGACCTAATTGTAAATTTACCATAGGATTGCTAATTAAGGGACTAAAATATAATTATTGATTAATATGGGTTTTAATTGAATAAATGACTTAAAAAGGAAGGATTAATATGTAACACGCCTTACCTGTACGTAGTAAACCACCACGACAGCTGAAGGATGGTACCCGACAAATTACAGAGCTAAGCACACAAGTTTTAAAACAAATTATAGAACTATCAAATCAGAACTACAAAATCTTTCAAAACATAATACTTTCACACAGTAGACTTAACATAATTTTTTTTTTAATCTCTTTACTTTATATATATACAAATTATAAATAGACTTTACAAATCCAGAAGCTAGTTTCATTACAAAAATAATTACATAACCAATACAAAATCTATACTAAAACTCCTACTGACTCGTTGACCTGGATGAAACGGGATGTCCTTCAAAATACTTGTCTTCTAAACCTGCACGGATAAGATATCCATGCTAAGCATAAAGTTTATAGGGGAAAACATGAGATGGATGGCCACTCATAGTGGTCATCTATACATAGCACATACATATGAAACATACTTATATCAGAAAGGATAATTTCAATAAACATACTTATCCAAAATCTCATTCATTAAGTAATACTATCAATATCACATTTCACTTATTATTCAATTAATTTCTTTTAATCTCATATTACTTATTAACCATACCATTGAATACACATATCACTTGTTAATCATTTCATTACGTTTATTCTCATATTGCTTGCATTTCAAAGTAGTGGATAAACGGGTTGAAACACATAGTTACCCGAAGGTACATACACATAGGGATCTCCATCCGGAATCCAAAACACATAGGGACCATAGCAAGATCCAAACACATAGGGACCAAACCATGGTCCGAACACATAGGCTGCAGCTATAGACCCTTTAGGCACACCTAACTATCCACGACTCGACTTTCGCAGGTGAAATAATTATTTAATCCAGTTAAATTACGATGTGATTGCATTTGCATAATTTAATTCACAAAATAATTTCATACTTGCATAATCCATTTAATAAGCCAAATAATCATCATTAAATTAATATGTCACATTGCATAATATTTAAATGGGGTAAGCAAACAATTAGACAAAGAGTGGCATTTAAAAGGTGAGGGACGGCCACACTTGGATGAGGGACAACTGTCCCTCAAATTTGGTGGCCAAGGGATAGTCACCCACTCATTTATGGCCATCCTTGAAGTGGTCACACCTGAGGGATGGGCGTCACTCAGTAGGTGTGCCCGTCCCTCACCCAAAGGCCCATGTGGGATGGGACAACCCAATCCTACAACAACTTTGTTCTACCAAAAATAGTTTGCAAGTTCAAATCAATCCTCCAAAATCACATAGTAAACATCAATTTTAATCAAAATGTTCTTCTAAAAAATTAAACCTCAAGATGTTAAATTTCTAATGGAACAAATTTCAAGTCATTTGGAGCTAAAACCAGGGGGATATGCCTAGATTTGTCTACACTGCTCCAAAGACCCGCCTAGAAAATTTAGCTACTGGAATAAGCAATTTTGAGGCCTTTAGAGTCCAAAATAAATTTTATCTATTTCTACAACATTTTTATCCAAAGAAGTTCCAGTTCTAACCCAATTATAATCATGAAATTTGGAGTTATAAATATCAACTTATTCCCAACACAATCATCAATGGTCATTTTACCCCTTTGGACAGAACTGCACTATGTAAATCAATTAACCTAAATTCAATTAATTTGACACAATCAATCCACCAAATTCAACCCAAATCAACATAAAACATACAAAAACATCTCAGAATATTCAATTCATCAATAAATGTTCAATAACATAAAAATTAACGCAACAATCCCAAACTTTAATTCCTTGCATTTTCTTGGCTCACTTTGCTCCTACTTCACCTACCTTTACCTTGCCTTAAGCACCAATCACTTTCTCTTCCACAAACTACCATGAAACCATCAATAAAGAAACCACCAATAAAAAAATCAATCAAAGTTCTCATCTTTCAAGAACCAAAGGTAGATAAGAAGAAATCAAACAACCAATTCTTACCTTAAAAAGCTTACAAAAACTCAAGAATCAGCTTATCTAATTTTGAGACAACTTTAAGAAAAATTTAATGGAGTATTTACCCAAATGAATTAAGAAGAAGAAGATGATGAAAATGCATATTTCCTTTCCCTTGAATGGCCAGCAAAGAATGGACACAAAAGGCCAAAATTCACCACTTCACACCTTATATATGCATGTAATGCAATAGGTGGCTCACTCATCATATGACACTTGTATTCCACTTACACACATCTTAATCCAACTTAGGCTTAGTTGATCTTAGCTTACTTAATTAATCACTTACTAATCATCTTAATTACACAATATTATAATAATCACTTGACTAACTTCTTTTATGCAATTAAGTCCCCAATTTCAAGCTTATGCATTTAACTCCTTCAAAAACAGATTCTATCCATCATATTGTGCAATCAATTTCAACTTACAAATGATAGAATTAGCAAAAATGTTCCTCTAAAATTTTATTTGTCTATACGTTAAATTTTTACGGGTAAAATTTTATATCAATTGGAATTAAAACCTATGAGTTATAGCCTTAGAGATACATACTATTCCATGAACCCGACCAAAGAAGATACCCTTATGTTTTAGCTAGTTTTGGGCCACTTAGAGCTAAAATTAGCTCATGATGATTTCTAAAACATTTGTAGACATAAAATTCATGGTTCAAATGACACTAGAATCATCAAGTTTGGATATTACTAGGCTGTGATATGGCCTAAAATCCAAACCAAGGTCAAGAGTAAAATTGAGCAAAATTTTCCCTTACAACTTCAATATAACCAAGTTCATGTTTCCATTCAATTCCACAACAAACACAACCACAAATCAACTCAATTTCCATGTAATACATTGGTCCACCATACTATTTCTTTTATACATATTTATCATACTTTAAAATAAACAATTGACGAATGGCAGCTCTTGCCATATCTTTCGAATTAATGACAGTTACATCATTTTTGATACTTCCGTCACTTAATCATCCACTTTTAGTTTTCATTTCACCCTAAGTATGCCTTATTACTGCTAAGGAGTATTTTGGGTCCTTACATAATAAGTGAATATAAATATTGTTGTTTGCTAATAGTTTAAATAAAGTAAATAATAGCTTAATTCAATTTATATATTTCTAAATATATATTGGTATATCCATGTGTAAGCTAGTTAGTGGAAATCCTTAGATTTGTAATCATCATTGGGCATATATAATGATACGGATCATCCAACCATTAAAGACCCTTTGAAGATGCCTAGTGGTCCAGTCACAAGAGGGAGAGCTAAGAAGCTGAAAATGGCTATGACAACTTATGTACAAGGCTTTGTTACTCAAGAGCTGAATGAAGATGTCTTTGAGAAGTGTCAAAAAGAGCTTGAAGGAGGTTTTCACAAAGTACTTAGCCTTTTGGAAGCTTCTAGCGAAATTGGGCCAACTTAAGCCATTTTTGGGCCAATTTAAGTCATTTTTGGGTTTATACTACTTTGGGCTTTATTTGTACAAGTCATGTGCTTCATTTAAAAGTCACATGACTCATTTATTTAATGACTTAATGGGCTAAACGAATTAGGCTTTTAGATTGGGTTTAGTTTAGTTATTTTTGGGTTTTAATTAGTCTTTCTTTTGGGCTTATTTTAAGTGTGTTTAATTCTTTAGCTTGGGCTTAACTTATCTTGTAAAGCCCATGGACAATTCGGCCACACCATGTTTAAGGCCTCATTAGGGTTTTCTTTATGTTATTTTGCTAGCTAGGGTTAGCCACCATATAAATAGGCTATTATAGATTGTAAACGGCAGATTTTGAATGATTATTATTAGCAGAGCCGAATTTATTTGCTTAGATTGAGAGTGAATTGCTTTCTTTTCTATTGCATTAAGAATTTGATTAACTTATCAATTGTTTGATTGTGGCGTTTTTCAGGTTCTTTAATTCCCGATTATTTGCGTTTTCAGTCACAGGTTGATTGGGGGTTCAATAGGGAGGGTGTTTATCTGATTTGGTTTGCTATTCGAATTGTATGTGTGGGTTTGTAGCTCGATAGCTATTGGGTTCCGCATCATTTGGTATCAGAGCCAAAGTTAAGGTAAATTCCTATTTATCTTAGTGTTAGGGTTTGCATTTTCTTTTCTTTGATTTCTTTATGTTTATGCCGAATTAGGTTGCATTAAGTTTCTTAGTTAATTGTGTTTCTTTGTGTGTTTAAATTAGCCTTTTCTTTTCTTACCTTTATCTTGAATTCGTGAAATAGCCTTGAACTGAAATCTTGAACATCTTTAGCTTGAATCCGAATCCTTGTAGGAGAAAATTAGAGATTAGTTGCCGTTTTGAAAAAAAAAAATAGAAATTTTGAGAGGCCATAACTTTTGACATAGGAGTCCGATTTGTTATTATAATATCATTCCGGAAAGGGAATTTCGTGCTCTACAATCGTTACTGGGCAAAGCCTTATGTAATTGACTTTTTCGGCCCTTAAAAACGATGTTTAAGCCTCCGTTCTTCACTTTGAAGTTTCTGTGTTTTGAATAAAAAAAGAAAAAAAAAAACAAAGGGGTAGAAAACCGAAATTGAGTTCTGATCTTGTGGGCTTGAGAAGTTTGGTGGTTTGTAGTCTAGTTGTTCTCTATTTCATATAAAAAAAAAAAGAAGAAAAAAAAAACGTGAAAGAAGAGAAATAAAGAAGAATTTTGCGTGTGGAGAAAAGTGTAGAGGAGCAATTCGGCCAAGGGAGTTTATATAGCAATAAGGGAAGATCCAAATCCTTTAAGGGGTGGGAAAACATAATCCTAAGTGCTTGAGGAATTAGGGGCAGCAAACTAATCCTTTTCTAAATAGAGGTGGGAAATCCTTTAAGTAATAGGGAAAACTAATCCTATCTGTTTTGGGAGTAGGAAAACTTAATCCTAAACCACCTTTGATTATTATTATCCAATTCGGATAAGGATTCATTTGTGCTACCATTTGCTTATCATTTTTTTGGTAACAGTTTCCTATCATTTGCTATCCATTTTTTGGTAACATTTTGGTACCATTTTTGCTGTCATTTTTGCACCATTTTGGTATCATTTTTGCCATCATTTGCCTATCATTTTGCACCATTTTACCATCATTTGCCTACCATTTTGCACCATTTTGCCATCATTTACCTACTATTTTGCCATCATTTTTACACCATTTTGCCATCATTTTGCACACAACTTGACACATTAATTAGAGCTTAATACACCATTCGGCCTAATCATCATTTTAGCTTTAAATTGAATTGTCTTGAGTGCATTCTATCTTATTTAGTATAATTAGGATTCTTTGTTACTTTCTTGCTTTGTTGGGTAGAATAACTAGGTTCTACATTTGATTTACTTTGTAGTGAGTCAGATTCATACATTTTGTCCAGAATTGTCATTTTTTTTAATTCTTGTTGCGTAGTTCTTTGTTTGAGCTTGCTTTTGTTCCATTACACTGTTAGAGTATCTTTGCTTGTTCTAATACTCTAATTTTGATATAATCAAGTGGTATACCATTCTTGTCCGTGTACCACCTCCATTTTGTTTAGTGTCTTCTTTTCTAGCATTGAGCTTTCTGTTATTGTTAGTCGCTTATTTCCTTGCTTTCTAAAACGTACTCAAATTCTTGGTTTGTGTATTGAATTCTGAAGTGCAATTTAAGAGTTGCAATTAGAGTGGTAAAAGGCAAGAGCGTGTGTGTACATTAAGAGGGTAAAAGCCTTGTTTGAGTAAAACACGAGAGGAGTGACATCCTTTGAGTGTAAACACGTGAGGGAGTGTGTGAGGTTATTATCTAACATCTTTTGCAGATTTTTCAATCATGACTGAAGAATCGGGTAAAAAGGGAGCAACTCTCGACGAGGTAGTGTTCTCCATTCAAGCTATGCATGGTACGTTTGAAAAATTCATGAGAGATATGGGAAATATGAATGATAGAATAGAGAGGCTAGAATTGGGTTCAAATAGTACATCTAGGAGAACAGCAAGGAGAGGAAGATGGACTGATGAGAATGTAAGGGCTGACTTAGAAGATTTAGATGAAGAAGAGACTAGTGGTAGATTGGATGGGAATTTAGGTAACATTAAGCTTAAGATTCCTCCATTTAAGGGTAGAAATAGTGCTGAAGAGTACCTAGAATGGGAAAGGAAGGTTGAAATGATCTTTGATTGTAATAGGTATTCTGAGGAGAAGAAAGTGAAGATAGCAGCTGTGGAGTTCACAGATTATGCATTATTTTGGTGGGATCAATTGAACTTGAGCAGAAGGAAAGTGGGTAGACGTCCTATTGGTAATTGGGAGGATATGAAGGAGGCCATGAGGAAAAGATTTGTTCCTTCACACTACTTTAGGGAGCTACATCAGAGGTTGCATAGGCTAGTGCAAGGGGGTAGATCAGTAGAGGACTACCATAAAGAAATGAAAATGTGCATGGTTAGAGCTAATATTGAGGAAGATGAAGAGGTAACCATGGCTCGGTTTTTAGGTGGATTGAATAAAGAGATTGCTGATGTCATTGAGCTTCATAGATATGACTCCATGGAGGAAATGTTGAATATGGCAATGAAGATTGAAAAACAGAAGAAGAGTAGGAGCTTCAACCGAACCAACAACAACTCAAGGGATAGTTTGGGATCCAGATGGACCAAAGGGGAGGATAGAAGAGACTTTAGGGGATCCAAACCTTATGGGGCAGATTCGGGTTCCAAAGATGCAAGGGCTGTCCAATCACCATCTAAGGTTGTAAAAGGTAACCCTAATACTCTAACTCCTAGTAGAGAGATTAAATGTTTTAAATGCTTGGGGAAGGGGCATATGGCACGGGATTGTCCTAATAAAAGGGTCATAATAGCTAGGGATGATGGGGAAATCGTTTCTGAATCAGACCATAGTGAAGATGAGATGCCACCTTTGGAAGATTGTAGTGATTGTGATAGTGATGGAGAGTTATTGGTTGCTGAAAGTGGAAAATCTTTAGTGGCTAGGCGAGCTTTGAATTTGAATGTTAAGGAAGAGAGCCTAGAGCAAAGAGAAAACATATTTCACACTAAGTGTTTAATTAGTGGAAGGGTGTGCACACTTATTGTTGATGGAGGTAGTTGCACCAATGTAGCTAGTGTGAGTATGGTTGATAAGCTGAATTTGGTACGTGAAAAGCATCCTAGACCTTATAAATTACAATGGCTGAATGACAGTGGAGAGGTCAAGGTAACAAGGCGAGTAAGAGTGCCATTTTCTATCGGGAGGTATAAGGATGAGGTGGTTTGTGATGTGGTACCTATGCAGGCAGGCCATTTGCTTTTGGGAAGGCCTTGGCAATTTGATAGACATGTTTTGCATAATGGTTACACTAACCGTTATTCTTTTTCTTATGAAGGTACAAAGGTTACATTAGCTCCATTATCACCTCAAGAAGTGTTTGAAGATCAAAAGAAATTAGTTGAGAGGGAGAGAGAGGCTTTGGCCAAGAGAGAAGAGGGGAGTGAAATTAAGAGAGAAAAAGAAAGAAAAAGGGAAAAAGAGGCCAGAAAAGAAACAAAACAAATAATTGGCCCATTGGTGAGTGAAAACAAGAAAGGTGGGAGGCAAAAACAGAATTTTTATGTAAGGGCAAGGGAGGTTAAGAGTGCTTTAGCAATAGGGCAGCCATTGATCCTTGTAACCTACAAAGAGATTTTGTTTTCTGACACTGACATTGACCATGAATCTTTGCCTTCTAGTTTTGTGTCTTTGTTGCAGGAATATTCAGATGTCTTTCCTGATGAGCTACCAGATGGATTACCACCTTTGAGAGGGATAGAACATCAGATTGATTTCATACCTGGATCAACCATTCCTAACCGACCAGCCTATAGAAGCAATCCTAAGGAAACTAAGGAAATGCAAAGGCAAGTAGAAGGACTCATGGAGAAGGGTTTGGTTAGGGAGAGTATGAGTCCTTGCGCAGTACCCGTTTTATTGGTGCCTAAGAAGAATGGAACTTGGAGGATGTGTGTTGATTGTCGTGCAGTCAACAAAATCACTGTAAAGTATAGACATCCTATCCCTAGGCTTGATGATATGTTAGATGAATTGTGTGGTGCTGTGTATTTTACTAAGATTGATTTAATGAGTGGATATCATCAAATAAGAATGAAACCTGGTGATGAATGGAAAACAACTTTCAAAACTAAATATGGTTTGTATGAGTGGTTAGTCATGCCTTTTGGGCTATCTAACGCCCCTAGCACATTTATGAGACTTATGAACCATGTATTGCGTGCATATTTAGGAAAGTTTGTTGTTGTTTATTTTGATGATATACTCATTTACAGCAAGTCTTTTGAGGAACATATTGAGCATGTTAAGTTAGTTTTGCAAACTTTGAGGTATGAAAAGTTGTATGGTAAACTTAAGAAGTGCACATTTTGTATAGATAGACTTGTTTTTCTTGGTTTTGTGGTGAGTGCACAGGGTATTGAAGTAGATGAAGAGAAAGTTCAGGCAATTAGAGATTGGCCCACGCCTAAGTCCATTTCGGATGTGAGGAGCTTTCATGGCTTAGCAAGTTTTTATAGGCGTTTTGTGCAGGATTTCTCTTCTGTTGCTGCACCACTTACAAAAATCATAAAGAAGGACGTTGGGTTTAAATGGGGAGAAGCACAGCAAAAGGCTTTTGAGAATTTAAAAGGGAAGTTGTGTTCTGCTCCTATTTTATCTTTGCCTAATTTTGATAAAACTTTTGAAATTGAGTGTGATGCTTCTGGTGTAGGTATTGGGGCTGTTCTAATGCAAGAAAAAAAGCCAGTAGCATATTTTAGTGAGAATCTTCATGGAGCCCAGCTCAATTATTCAACCTATGACAAGGAGCTTTATGCCTTGGTGAGAGCCTTGGATGTGTGGCAACATTACCTCCTACCCAAGGAGTTTGTTATTCACACGGATCACGAGTCCCTCAAACACTTGAAGGGACAAGGTAAGCTGAATAGAAGGCATGCTAAATGGGTTGAATTTATTGAAACATTTCCCTATGTTATTCAATACAAGCATGGAAAGGACAATATTGTTGCTGATGCATTATCCAGAAGATATGCCTTGATTTCTACACTTAGTTCTAAGTTGTTAGGATTTGAGCATGTTAAGGAATTGTATGTTGATGATTCTGATTTTGGTAATGTATATCATGCATGTGAACATAAAGCCTTTGATAAATTCTATAGACATGATGGATTTTTATTTAAGGGCAGCAAGCTTTGTTTACCTAAGTGTTCTATGCGTGACTTGCTTGTATTAGAGTCTCATTGTGGGGGATTGATGGGACATTTTGGGGTACATAAGACCTATGACATGTTGAATGAGCATTTCTTTTGGCCACACATGCGAAAAGATGTGGAAAAGGTGTGTAATGCATGTGTTGCATGTAAACAAGCTAAGTCTAAATCTATGCCTCATGGATTGTATATGCCTTTACCCGTACCTAGTTCTCCTTGGACTGACATTTCCATGGATTTTGTGCTTGGTTTGCCCAGGACAAAACGTGGTAGGGATAGTATCTTTGTTGTGGTAGATAGGTTTAGTAAAATAGCTCATTTTATTGCTTGTCATAAATGTGATGATGTTGTGCATGTTGCTGATCTATTCTTTAAGGAAGTTGTCTGCTTGCATGGTATTCCACACACCATAGTTTCAGATAGGGATACAAAGTTCCTTTCACATTTTTGGCGTGTTTTATGGGGTAAGTTAGGAACAAAGTTATTGTTTTCTACTACTTGTCACCCTCAAACTGATGGGCAAACAGAAGTTGTGAATAGAACTTTGGGGACTTTATTACGTGCTATCGTGGGTAAGAATCTTAAAACTTGGGAAGATTGTTTGCCTTTTATTGAATTTGCTTATAATCGAAGTATTCATTCTTCCACTGGTTTTTCACCATTTGAGCTTGTTTATGGTTTTAACCCACTAACTGTGCTTGATCTTTGTCCTTTACCTTTACATGAGCTTTCGAGTTTGGATGGTAATAGGAAGGCAGAATTGGTCAAATCCTTACATGAGAAAGCGCGGGCAAACATTGAAAAGAAAAACAAGCAATATGATGATAAGGCGAATAAGGGAAGGAAACACGTGGTGTTCACCCCTGGAGATTGGGTTTGGGTGCATTTTCGGAAGGAAAGATTTCCAAACCAAAGGAAAGGAAAGCTGGATGCACGCGGTGATGGTCCTTTTCAAGTTTTGGAGCGCATCAACGATAATGCCTATAAAATAGACTTGCCAGGTGAGTATGGTGTTTCTGCTACATTTAATGTTTCTGACCTTTCTCCTTTTGATGTGGATGCAGATTTGAGGACAAATCTTTTTGAGGAGGGAGGGAATGATACGGATCATCCAACCATTAAAGACCCTTTGAAGATGCCTAGTGGTCCAGTCACAAGAGGGGGAGCTAAGAAACTGAAAATGGCTATGACAACTTATGTACAAGGCTTTGTTACTCAAGAGCTGAATGAAGATGTCTTTGAGAAGTGTCAAAAAGAGCTTGAAGGAGGTTTTCACAAAGTACTTAGCCTTTTGGAAGCTTCTAGCGAAATTGGGCCAACTTAAGCCATTTTTGGGCCAATTTAAGTCATTTTTGGGTTTATACTACTTTGGGCTTTATTTGTACAAGTCATGTGCTTCATTTAAAAGTCACATGACTCATTTATTTAATGACTTAATGGGCTAAACGAATTGGGCTTTTAGATTGGGTTTAGTTTAGTTATTTTTGGGTTTTAATTAGTCTTTCTTTTGGGCTTATTTTAAGTGTGTTTAATTCTTTAGCTTGGGCTTAACTTATCTTGTAAAGCCCATGGACAATTCGGCCACACCATGTTTAAGGCCTCATTAGGGTTTTCTTTATGTTATTTTGCTAGCTAGGGTTAGCCACCATATAAATAGGCTATTATAGATTGTAAACGGCAGATTTTGAATGATTATTATTGGCAGAGCCGAATTTATTTGCTTAGATTGAGAGTGAATTGCTTTCTTTTCTATTGCATTAAGAATTTGATTAACTTATCAATTGTTTGATTGTGGCGTTTTTCAGGTTCTTTAATTCCCGATTATTTGCATTTTCAGTCACAGGTTGATTGGGGGTTCAATAGGGAGGGTGTTTATCTGATTTAGTTTGCTATTCGAATTGTATGTGTGGGTTTGTAGCTCGATAGCTATTGGGTTCCGCATCATATAATGCTCAGCATGTAGTTTTTATTGACTGCGTGTAGGTACGCGTTAGGACGCGGACCAAGCATACCTCACAATTTTGTGAGCGGATTGGAAAAAGATTATATTAAAGAATATGTTGTATGTTAAGTAATTTGGCATGTATATGTGCTTGAGATGATATTATGGTTTTGGTATTGGCATGTATGTGAACTCTTATATTTAGATGGTGAGACAATGTGATGGATGATATATGTATTTTGGACTATTTATGAAGTGATGTGATAGTATTATTGTTGTGCCCCTAAGTTGGGCTATGGATTGTTGATTTGCAGGAAGGGTAGTCTAAGTATATAGCCGTTATACTGCCGATATATTGACCAAATAAATAGTAATCTTAGACAATTATAGTCAGTCAGCAATGTGAATGTTAAGATAAAATGCTAGGTATAATTCTTAGTTTTACATGAAATGGTTACTCGACTTAAGTACCTAAGATAACGATCAAACTGGTTAAGTAGAAAAAAAAAATTTACCCGCCTTCACATTAATCGAATGATAGACATACTTCCAAACAATCATGGTAATCACTTTAGAAGGCCTAGAGCATGTACAATATGTATGATATAAGGGTGTTACATTATGTACCATCTAACTTAAAGTATTTTTGACTATTTGAATTAGTTGAATCGCACATTATATACCGAATCGTCTCTCTATCGCTATGCATCATTGACTTATATAAAATATATTTTAATTATTAATTTAATGGTATATATTAGCATGCATCATACTCATCGGGTGCAGTTGGATTATTACAAGAAGCAAAAAAGAATTATAAGAAAAATTAGAGTAAAAAAGGACAAAAAAAATTGAGGTGAAGTAATAGTTTTAAATAGTTGATGAAATAAAAGGGTCTCGATCACTTTTTGAAGAGGAAACCTGAAAAGGCTTTAAAACATAAAAGAAAAAAGAGAGAGAGAAAAGAAAGGAAAAAGGTTGGAGTATTCTCTTCTTGTCTTGGCTTTTTATAAAGGTACTCGCATTTGTTGGCAAAGGTCTTTTTGCACGACCATCAGGGATCGCTTTTTTTCATTCTTCTAACGGAAGGGGGATTTTTGGATAACTTAATGGTTAAGGGTCCAATAAAAAATAAATATTATATTCATTGATTGAGATTCATCTCATGTGGTTCATTCTCCATGCCCACATGCTCACACCCTCTCAACCTTACCTACAAAATATCATTTTTTTAATTTAATATATATACTCTTTGACAAATTCAAGATTAGCCACAAAACTTAAACAAGCTTAAAGAGAAGAAAGGAAGAACAATAAAATCTTCTCATTAAAAAAAGGATTAATTACAAATTTAGGCCTGAATTATAGGATTTTTTTAATGTTTGCACCATATTTTGGAAGCTTAAAATTTCGGTCCCCATCTTTCAGTTCCTTTCAATTAAGGGACTTCGTCAATAAATCCATTAAATGCTAACGAAAAAGGTGGGACCTACAATTAAGCTGAAAATAATAAATCCGTTAGAATTTAATGGATTTGTTGACGGAGTCACTGTGATGCGTGCTGAACCCGATCATGTCCCGGAGGCCCGCTTTTAGGATCCGAGAGGGTTCGCGTCTTTTGATCTTGGGCAACATGAGATATTTTGGAATCTCTACCCAATAGAATATTGGGGAAGTTCATCTAATCTCATGAAACCTTTAGGCACTTTTGAGGTATTTTGGAGTCACCACCCAATTTACAAGAAATTGAAAAAGTTCGACTAATCTCGGGGTCTAAACCAGAGAGTAGTCTAGAACTTTACTCTTATTAATGTCTTGGTTAATTATAAGTGAGTTTTTTAATTGTTAAATTTTCATCTCTCATCTTACACGATCATGCATCTAAGATAAAGTGCAAATTCAATCAACGAGAAAAGCAGTAAAAAAAGAGATAAAATAAGTAAAATACAAAATAAATTACGAAATAAAATTGGGACAAAAATACAATCCCCAAATTAAAACAAACAAAAATAAAAATTGGGAAAAAAAATACAATCCCCCAAAATAAAAAATCAAAATAAATAAATAAATGATAAAATCAAATAAATAAATAAGCATACATAAATCGGGATATTTATTTGGAATAGAAACATTGGTTCTTTCATGTTCACTAAAAAATGAAGAGTTATTTTTGGGTGAATATTGAGAAAATCGGGACGAGTGATCACATTTTGATAAAATTAACTCTTCTTTTAAAATCAGATTTATTAGTTAAAAATTAGGACATTGGTCCTATTTGTTAGGGGTGAGCAAAAAAACCGATGGACTCGGTTAAACGAAAAAAAAAAATCCGAAACCGAACCGATGGACTGGTTAACCGATTGTAATGGATTGGTTAATGGTTAGTGTTTTGAAAAAACCAATATTAATGGACTGGTTAATGGTTTTTGACTCATGTGACTGGTTAACCGAACCGAAACCGAATTTTTAGTTAATTTATTAATTTTTTAGTAATTTATAACAATTTATCCTAATTAAAAGTGATCATGTACTTTTTTTTATTATACTAATTATTTTAAAGTGTTTAAGTTTTTTTAATTGGCTATTAGTAAGTATAATAATTTATCTAATTAAAAGTGATTATAAACAGTTTAATATATTTACTTATTAAATATTAATTTTTAAAAACAAATTTGCTTATATCCACCAAATATTTTTATTTTAACAATAATAATGTTATATTATAGTGAAAAAATTTTAATTTTTAAATATCTTGAAAATTTTAATTTTATTTATGAATATATTTATAATAATAGTGGTTAACCGAAAAATGTTGGGTAACCGATCCGAAAATCCGAAACCGATGGACTGGTTAACCGATGGTAATGGACTGGTTAATGGACTGAGGCTAATGGACCGGTTAACCGACCATGCTCACCCCTACTATTTGTAACGCCCCAATACCCCTTGGGAGGTTATCGGGTCGTCACACACGCATACATATACGAAACAATCATGAGGAAGCCAAAACCATAAACATACATGAAACTTACGCAGCGGAATATCATTTCTAAATACAAACTACAAACATGCTTAAAAACAAATCTCTTATAGCCATTTACATTACAAAATATTATTGTCTTCTATACAGTACAAAACCTATTATTCCTTTACCATTTACATATCATATACTGAACTAAACAAAAGTACTACATCTCTTATACAAAAACACTTCAACTTATACTCCTAGTGGCCATGACCCGCAGATGTCCACGTCCTAATTGAACCTATAAACCTACACGGGAAAACACCCGTGCTAAGCGATAACGCTTAGTGGGGATAACACAAGAAATAGACTTCTAACGAAGTCACAAGCATAACTCATCTCTAGATATCAATTACTGGCGTAGTTGTCATTTTCGAGCATATAAAAGAAATAGGCACTTATCATACTTATAACATGATAGGCATACTATCAAACATGCTTTAAACATATATACAATTTCATGTAACATATATCATGTTCATATTCTTCTAACTCTAACTATCAGGTCATATAACATGTAATACCATATCATTGCATGTCATGTCCATTTATATACATATGAGCATAATAGCATGTGTCTAGCATATTCATGTACAACTAATAGCTTCTCATATGCACTTGTAAACTCATATAAACATCTTTGATACAATATTCATGTACTTCTATTAGCATTTCCTGTAAATCATTTACATATAATAACATCTCGTATTCATTGCAACAATTAAAAACCTGACTCATAACGGAAGTGGATACGGGTAAACATCTAGATACTGGTAAACAGTATCAAACATCTGGAGATAGAAGTCTCAAATCATCTGGAGACCGGAGTCTCAATTCACCTAGATACCAAAGGTATCAAACATCTAGACACCCGTCCGTGCCAAACATCTAGCAGGTGCGATACGTCTAACCCTTTATAAGCATGCCCATCTATCTACTTTTATGAACATCTCAGGCTTATAACAGTTGTTCATGTCAAAACATATGCATATTCTCATTTATATTCCCATTCCATGTACACATGTATCTTATAGCTCAATACAACATAAAATTCATATATTCTATCCACTATACATTACTAGGGCATACGCATCACCTACACATGTTCATACGTATCGCTTACACATATTTATTCACATAAGCAAACATGATTCATCATGCTTAACATACTCAATTAGAAGTGTTAAACTAAATAAGAATCCCACTAACCATCATGATTAGCATTTGATAAGGCTAAATAAAGAAAATCACATGTTGGAAATACCTCATGGTGACAACCAATTTAGAATCAGGGTATCTCACGGTAGCAACCAAAGTGCTTGTCACCGTGACATACCAAAATCATCCGGATAGAATGCAATCCTTGCATATCTCACGGTGGCAACCAGATTGCTTATCACCATGACCTATGCAAAAATGCCAATACACAGTTGTGTTTTGCCAAAACACAGCTGTGCTCAACAGCACACTTACAATCCTCTCTATACATATCATGAACATGCCTTTCAATTTAACACCAACACAATAACACAATCCACATACACTTATAACTATACAATATACACTTAGTTCATATGTCTATATGCAATCAACATGCCAATAATCACACTAATTATCATTCACATCTTCTAAATTAGGGGTCATGCTTGTTCACTTACTATGCTTAGTTCAATATTCAATAACTCATCACCCATCAATTGCACACTTCAATTATGCTTTCCATCAAATATCACATAATCACACTCAATTTCTCAAACCACACATTCATACATCAATTATACACTTTAATTACAAACAAAACAACACATACACATCACTTAAGCAAGGTTATCACATAACACATATATCCCAAACCTCTTAAAATGCAGCTTGCTGAACCCTCTCATTATGTAGACCTTTTCCTTGCCTTTAGCCTTCCTCTTGTCCAATTCTTCTTGCACAATCAATCAAGACATACACTTAGTCCATTACTCAAACCACTCAAATCCAAAACAGAAATTGAGAAGAAAGAGATATTCACTTCCAACCACACTTACCTTCTTAGCTTACTTCTTCAAACCAATCCAAATCAAATTCCCGAATTCAATTGAAAAGAAAAGAAGCTCAATTCCATGAAATGAAGAAGAAATAAATACAGAAATGGGAAAGGGAATGGCTGGACTCAAATGAACCACCAATACCCATTTCTACCTTTTTTTCCATCTATATATTGCATGAAGGAGAGTTGTTGGCAAGAGGTGCATTCCACACGTGGAATGCACTCACCTCTTCACCAAACATCCACCTCAATCCTTGGTAAATAACCAACTAGTCCTTCACTTATAGTTCTGTCCTTTAATTCCCAACTTTTCTTTCAATTACATTCTTATATACACTTAATCTTGTACTTATTTTAATCACTCTTGTAGCCTATTATGCAATTAACACCACCAATCCTTCTAGGGTACAATTCGGGCCGTTACACTATTTTATTAAGAAAAACCCAATTTATTATTAAAAACATTTTAATGATTTTCTTTGTACCGTACATAAAATAAATAATTTTAATATTTTTATTAATAAATTGGGTTTTTCTTAATAAAATAGGACCAATGTCCTAATTTTTAACCAATAAATCTCATTTTAAAAGGAAGAGTTAATTTTATCAAAATGGTATCACTTATCCCGGTTTTCTCAATATTCACCCAAAAATAACTCTTCATTTTTTAGTGAACGTGAAAGAACCAATGTTCCTATTCCAAGTAAATATCTTGATTTATGTATGCTTATTTATTTATTTATTTGATTTTGTCATTTATTTATTTATTTATTTTAATTTTCTATTTTAGGGATTGTATTTTTTTGTTCCAATTTATTTATTTTTGTTTGTTTTAATTTGGGGGATTGTATTACTGTCCCAATTTTATTTCATAATTTATTTTGTATTTTACTTATTTTATCGCTTTTTTTACCGCTTTCCTCGTTGATTGAATTTGCCTTTATCTTAAATGCATGATCGTGTGAGATGAGAGATGAAAATTTAACAATTAAAAAAATCATTTATAATTAACTAAGACATTAATAAGATTAAACTTCCGAACTACTCTCTGGTTTAGACCCCGAGATTAGACGAACTTTCCCAATTTCTTGTAAATTAGGTGACGACTCCAAAATACCTCAAAGGTGCCTAAAGGCTTCTTAAGATTAGATGAACTTTCCCAATGTTCTATTTGGTAGGGATTCCAAAATATCTCATGTTGTCCAAGATCAAAAGATGTGAACCCTCTCGGGCCCTAAAAGCGGGTCTCCGGGACATGATCGGATTTGGTGCGTGTCACAGTGGCGACTCCGATGGGGAACTTTGAGACTTTACTTTGAAAGTGTTTTGGTTAAAAATATAATTGGATTTTTATGAATTAAAATTTAGTCTTTTTCAAAAAATTTTGCATTGCATCCATGCTAGAGCCTTAGATCTATGCTAGATGGTCCCTTATTTTACCCTAGTGCGTTTTCGAAGCACGACCCTACATTCACTCAATGTGGGAAAGTGTTAAGGAAAATTACCAGCTTAAGCCTAGTACCTTTTGGTATATATCAAATGGAGACCCGATTGTATGCTCGTGATGAGCTAGACTCATTGGCATGGACCATGCTTGGGTAGTTCTAAAGTATCATCACCTTTGACTAAAGCTCATATAATGGCAATAGATACTTCCTCTAGGTGAAATGTATCGTAATACCATGCTTGCTATGTGGGCCATTATATATTGAATAAAATCAACTAAATTGAATGGACATTCATCAAAGGCTTTCATGCCCCGATGGGCCCATCTTAATTTAATTGAAGTGTTCAAATACATAAGGGCCAAAACCCATACGTATGTACATTAGATAAGAGGTGTTATGTTGCCAGATTTTTGCCGAGCACCATACGCATCCATTGAGTTCCCTGTTAACCCATAAATATAGCCCACCTAGGAAAGAGACCGCACGATCTCGTATGTGAGAGTGATAAGGATTGGAAAGATCTATCTGCTTGTATATGGTTGTGGATGTTGTATTGTATATTCATGCATTGTATGTCATTCATGAACATAAAAATAAAAAATTAATTTCCTTCGTGTGTGTGTACATCCTATTCTGTGCATATAATTTTCACATGTACATATCATCTTGTGCATAAATCTTTCCTTGCATCACATGTATCATCGTAACCTCTTGATCTTTCAGTCATCGAGGACCATTTGCATACCACGATCATGTGCTACATGTCATTCATGTATCATTCTAACTCCTTAATTTTTTAGCCATCGTAGATCATTTGCCTAGTTGGTTTAGGGGTTCCGATAGCTACCTTATCAGAGGGTTTTGACTGAGCAACCAGAATCAAAATCAAGTACAATTAACAGGCATTTAGAAAAATTTTCAGAAATTGCCAATTTACCAAGAGAATCTGATGCAACCTGGGCACTGATTGCTCGAATGATGGAAATGATGGCTAACCTTACTGCTACTCTAGCCCCGCTAGCTGGGCAGCCACCTGCTGCTCCTATTAGGGAGCAAGATGAACAAGAGCCAATTAGAGAGGGTCCTCCAGTAGCAGACCTGTAACACCCTATACCCGTAAATGATACGAATATCGAATGTCACCACTTTGTACTGTATTACACTCCTCAGATTCAGTGAATTTTTTTTCCCACAATAACAATCATACATAACAATAACAAACAATTACACTAACACACTACTAATATACTTAACCTGTATAAACTTGAGTTCATCCATTGTAGTCGTATACATGCCATGCCTATCTCAATATCCTTGATGTGCCGTAAATTCTTTCGATCATCAGTAATATCGGCTACTATCACATCTTTTCTTTCTATAACCTGCACACAGTAATCACACTACGCGCTGAGCATTGCAATGCCCAGTGGTGGATACATATCCTAAATTTTCCACACTAAAATAACATGCATGCACACACAAACATTCACTTTTAATCCCATTATGTGAGCATTTCTTTCGGAATCTTTTGAATAGCCATAACTTACTTTTTCTGTAATGATTTATCATATATCTTTATCTTTCTTTAATAACTATGTTTTCACGTTACTGTTACTGTCATCAGAGCCACTATTATTTAAACTGTTAACTTTAACTTTAATACTATTACGTTCATTTTACTAATTCAATGACCAGCCATATAACAATATTCATGATTATTGTTTCCATTTGTTTTTCTTTAGTTGTTATAACTTAATTACATCAGTTACAGTCTAAACTGAGTGTAGATTAGTTACTGACATATCTGTGAAACAACCATTATTCCAATAATTATCGTTCACTATTAACTTTCAACATTTAATAACAGTTCTACTTTCTTTCGTGCCTTTAGTTTCGTTACTAACATTCTTAGGCAATCCCATTATTGAATCCTACATATACAACATTATAAGAACATTAATTATATAGTCAATAAGAACATTAATCCCATCTATGATACTTATACCTGCTCTATAACAATATTTATATATATTTGCATTACACACTTTTAGTTAATTGTGTCTTGATTATAAATAATATCAACATAAATATCATTATTTTTTTTCTACTGTCACTTAGTTATACAATTAACAATCAGATTGCATATCATTTATCGTTAATATCCTTCAGTTACCTTATTATTGACAAATTTACATTACAGTTTTACCCTTTTACTTTTCAATTATTTACAATAATGCCATTAGTTAACTTATTATTATCCTTATTTCCTTATATACGTAACATAATATTATTAATGTCAATTAAATCAATTATTTAAGGACATATACATTTGTAGCACGCATAAAATTCTATATTTGCAAATAGGTCCTTTAACTATGGTATAATTGCTTTTTGGTCCTCAAACTATAGCCATATTTATACTTAGGTCCTTCAACTATTAAATTACGATTTTACCCCTAACTTTCTCATATTTACACTTTTGCCACCAAAATTAATTTAGCAATTTAACGAAATTACAATTTAGCCCCTAAACATGGCAAAATTACAATTAGGTCCTCAAACTTTTACCAAAATTACAAAAATGCCATTAATTCGTCTTATTTACCTTTTTAAACATTATTTTATCATCTAAAATATTCAAATATGCTATCATTACTTTCTTTAATCATTATCCCATAAATAATTTAATTAAATATCAAATTAAAATTCTATTTCACTTTGAATTCTAATCCAATTAGAGTTCTAATCTAAATAGACTTCTAATCCAATTAAAATTCTATTCCAAATTAACTTCTAATTCTTTTAGAATTCAAATCTAAATTGAATTCTAACTCATTTAAAATTCAAATACAAGTTGACTTCTTATTTATTTAATGTTCAAATTCATATTGAATTCTAACCCATTTAGAATTCAAATCCAAATTGACTTCTAATTCAAGTTGTCTTCTAAATCCAATAAGATTTTAGTCCATTTACAATAGGCTCCTTTAACTTTACAATAATCACATCTATATCCATTCTTTTACATTAATACCTTTTATTTCCTTTTATGATCACATAATTACCAAAACGCCCTCTATTTATTCTTAATTACCAGAGAGCTCTCATTTACACTTTGTTACTACTTTTATCCCTTAGCTTTTCACTAAATTACATTTTGGTCCCTACTTTATCACTTTAATGCCAAATTACCTTTTTAACCTTATATTTTCATTTATTTACATACTTAACCCTTAAGTCACACTTTTTACCGAACTTTTCTTTTTTCTTCATACTTACTTATCCATTAGGTGTAAAATTACTATTATAACTTCAAAACTTTTTATTAATTACAATTATATCCCTTTTTTCACACAAGGAATGTTTTTAAATCACAATTCACCCAAATTAAAGCACATACTACCATATTGCCCCTAAATATTTTACATATTACGATTTTTCCCTTCCTTTTTCTTTTATTTACAATTATGTCATTTTCAATCTTATCTTAACTTAACTTTTTCCTTATCACTTTAATCATTACCATATATTATCTTTATCATAAAATGACATGCATATCTTGTCTTTATCACATAATCACATACATATCTTATCTTTATCACATAATCATTACCATATCTCATCTTTATCATATAATCACATGTACATCTCATCTTTAACACATAATCACATACATATCTCATCCCTATCACATAATCATATGTAAATCTTATCTTTATCACATAATCACATGCATATATTATTTAATCATTCACACTTCATATTCATATCATTTTAAACTTACTTTATTATTTTGCTTTGGCGTTTGCCCCTGTATAATACTGGCAGACTCTAAGCACAGGATAAACGAGACGTGAACCCTAGTAGGTTCAATACAGAATAGAGGGACCCTGTGGGACCACCCCTATAATACAGACAACGAAAATACAGATCAATACTGTATTAAGACAGAAAATTTGCAGAATAGGTCCATCATTGGCCTATAAAAATAGTGAGACGCCATGCTCACTCCCGCAGTCTTATTTCCCTATGGCTAGCCATTATATCCCGAACTAGACTTGACTACCAGCACATCACATAGGGCATTATAATATTATTTTCCACATCATTATCATGTCATACATATTTTTCATGCCATAACATCATTTTATCTCATTCTTTTTCATGTTATTCCATCATTTTACATGTGATTATCATGCATACATCATCACATGTCATGTTAACACATAAAATCATCATGATACACATGTATATACCATGCATACCATTCGGCCATCATGTGAATTTCTCACCATTAATTCTTTTAATCAACTTTATCATTCCTTTAGGCCAATTATATGTTGAATAACATCACTATACCATTTATTTGCGTTAAAACTCATCAAAATCATACCTTTATGCATAAATACCATTCGGCCACATATACATCACATACATCATGACCTTTTCACATGCTCTAATACATACTATTAGATAGATCACATGTCAAACAACATGATTATATCATGAAATCACATCAAAATACAAAAAATCATGCCTTTTTATGTGTTAACCATTCGGCCATCAACTAACTTTTCACAATTAATTCTTTTTACCAACTTTAACATTTATTTAGGCTATTTGCATGTCAAATATTAAAGCCATGCCATTATTTCACATTAAAAGAAATCAAAATCATATTTTTACATACATGATCAATTCGGTCAACATATTCATCATTCATCATAAATTCTTTTCATCTTTTTTTATCATTCATTTAGGCAGATTTCATATCATTTAACTTATTTATGTCATTAGTTTGCATAAAAACACATCAAAATCACATTTTTATTCATTTGTTCAATTTGGTCTAACTAATACTACATCATCAAAGTTTTATCTTTTCATTTTAATCATTCAAAATCTCATTTTTAACCTTCCTAAACATGGCAATATGGTTTGATTCAATTAAACATGAATATTTCACATACTTTATGTTAAAACATAACTAAAAATCATACTTTTAACATGGAAAAAGAAGGATATTGTATCCACTAACCTCATTTACAAGCTTTTCACACTTAGATCTTCCTTTCATAACCATGGCTCCTTAAAATACCACCGCTTCCCTTAAACTCCATTTCACACCTAAACCTTCAAGTCTAGGTTTCACCAACTTTTCATCCACCAAATGGACTTCCAAAGGTACCAATAGAAACTAGAGGAGCTAAAATTTGATGGGGAGGCTGAAATATGGGGTGAGATGGAGGAAATTTGGAAGAAAAATGGAGGAAAATAGGAGAGTTAAGGTTAGGACAAGAAGGAGAAGAGATAAGGTCGGTTTGGATGGAGAAATCTGGATTTCTCTAGCCTTCTCCATCTATTTATATTAGTAAAATTGAACCAAACCGGGTCTAACCAAAGTGGTCGAACCGGTTTGGTTCGATTTAAAGTTTTATGGCCATTTTGCACTGTTTTTGGTATTCTGAATGTTATTGACCTCTTTTTCACTTCCAAATAATTCCATCATATTTTAAATATTAAAAATAGCCTCCACACAAAATTTGAGCTCAATTGGAGTCCATTTGGGGCCCGGTTCACCTAAATCGGTCCGGTTCGATTCTGTCGGTTTCTGCCGTAAAACTCAAATCTAAAGCTGTCAAAAAATTCTAAAAATTATTCTGAGCTTGTACACTTCCCACACTAAGCCTTTTTATCCACTCTAGCAGTTCCGAAAAATTCGGTCAAACTTTGGTCAAACTCCGGTTCAACCGAACTGAACTTCAGACGGACATTCCGGGGCCTATTTGACCTCGTTTTTCGACAAAACTGTACCACCCAACTCTGTTCACTCTACTGATCATTTCTATGTAATAATATTTTTTTTAACTTACTGTAGCTGGGACCTTCCCAGAAGGTCACCCATCCCAAAACTACTATACCTCAGGCATGTTTAACTTTTAAACTTTTCTGAATATAAAACTCCAGAAACACAATCTCATACTGCGAAACTAACAACAGGCACTATAGAAAATACTGAATACGTCTAGACTATTATGCAGGCCATTACAAGACCCACTAGCAATTGAGCTTAGAGTGGCAGCGCCAGTAGAGCGAAGAGAAGCTCATAGACCCGAAGATGACTTATAGGAGGAAGAGCAAGTAGAGCCAGTCATGATAAGGGGCAAGGCCCCTAAGATAGCGGAAGATCATTTCAAGGAAAATGGAGGAGAGGTTCGAAGCTATGACCCGCTGTCACAACCCGAAAAGTACCCTAGAAGGATTCTTGCACATTAAGATGAGTGGTGACCAAAGTTATGCAAATTGAAGTGTTAGACATGTCAAATGAACCATTTAAGAATTTAAGTGAAAGTTTCGGCAAGTACGATTAATGGTAAAATTGTGAAGTGTGAGTTTAGGACTTAATTGAAGGAGTAAGATTAATTTTGTGGGCCAATGTTAAGAATTATATAGAGGGATGCTAAATGTAAGAAGAGAAAGGACTTGATGGACTAGATGGGAAAATTGGCATAAATATCTATTTTTGGACCAGTGGGAATGTGACAAATGGCAAGGGATAAGAAGGAGTATAAAAGGAAGAGAGAGGAAGAGAGAGGGGGCATAATCTGCTTTTCCCCTCTCCCGTTCCTGATCTTCCTCCTCCTCCTCTTCTTCTTCTTCTCCTTGCTTCATGCCATTCACTCCCTTTGATGATCAATGACCAAGGTTTTGATGATGAAGGTGATTAATTCAATAGGATTAAGTGTGGAAATTATTGAGTAAAGGTGAGTTTAAGTTTTGATTTTCTTGATTTCTTTTGATTAGCTTTTAAACCCTAGACTTATGTTTTGTGTATTTATATGTGTTTTGATAAGGATTTATGATGAGAAAGATTTGGGATAAGTTTAGAAGCAAGAAAGATCATCTAAGTGAGCTATTGGAGCAAAGGAGTTGAGGTTAGGGATTTTTGGTGTATTTGATTTATTTGTGATTTTGGTTTTTGATTTGGAATTCTGTAAAAGTATGTGATTAATGAGGTTTCTAATTGGTTTAAAAGTTGGGTTTTATATTGCTTTTGATGATTTGAAAGTTTGATTTGAGTTATGTTGAAGTTTGGAAAAATTGGGTTCTGCAATAATCTGGAAAACGTGACTCTGTCGCAAGAAGAACCTACCAGCTAATAGTTTGTGAGGGGGTGCACGAGTAGTGCACTTGTGCACGAGTCGTGCACGTGGTGCCTGTGCACGAGTCGTGCACGTGGTGCTTGTGCACATGGTGCACGAGTCGTGCACTTGGAGCACGAGTCGTGCCGCTGAGCACGACTCGTGACAGTTTCCTCTCCCTCTTGCGCCTGCTTTGCTCCTTTATGATTCACCTTCACGAGTCATGTCTTTGAGCACGACTCATGCTCAGTTCCTTGTCTACAGAGCAAGCTTGGCCACTATTGCAGCGCGACCTTTAGTCGCGATCGCAACAGTCCCCTCTTTATCTTAAAATGTTTTTGAAAGATCTTCTTCTTTGCAAGGTTTCTCATTTATTTTATGAATATATGATTTAAAATGTGAATTATTGAATGTGTTCCCATGCATAGTAATTATTGAAATATGAGAATTTGATCTACTATTATTGTGTTATAAATGTATATGTATAATGAAATGTAAGCTTATCTGTTAAGTTTAAATGAATGCATGATGATTAATAATATGATTACGTTTAATATGTTCTTATGAATACTTTAATCTATGAAACCACACGTGATTAGTTTTGAATATGATAAATGTAATTGTACATATGATATGCAAATATACGAATGCATGTGATCATAAAAGAATGCTACAAGTATTTAATGGAATGTACATATATATATAAGTGAAACGTGATGAATTCAATAATGATATGGAAAATTTAGCCTGCATTAGTCTAGTCGTGGATAGATAGGCATGCCTATAGAGTTATGTTAGCTGCAGCCCTCTGATCTGTTTGGACCCTGATCAGGTCCCCGTTTAGTTCCTCGAGAATCTCAATGTGTAAGGATCTTGTTTAAGATTCCCAATGTGAAAATGTTTTAAATGAGAAAAATACGATGTTGCTTTTCGAATCATACCCACGGGTACCGCCATGTGTTCATTCACTTATCCACCCCTTTGACTTAGTAGGCAATTAAATGAATAAAGAAATATGAATGAATTGATAAGTTCTGTGATGATTTATAAATTGATTATGTGAATAAGCATTTGATGCATTTGTGATTAATGCCATTTGACTTGTGCTCTACGCACTCCTCTGTTCTGGATCCTTTATGGACACTCATATGGAAAAGTGTGGTACCTTTGGGTACCAATGTGTTTTGTGTAATAAGGCAATATCTCTTAAAGGAGAAGAGAAGTAACAAGTAATGTTTGTTTTGATAGGCGTGTATGCATAAGTCCTAATTGCATAAGAGATCATATGGGGATAATGCATGTTATTAATCTGTTCAAGAGTTAAGAGTATGCTTATCTGTATGAAGTCTTTATAAAGAATAATTGAAATAAGTGATAAGCATGTTTTCTATAGTTGACTAATCAATGAATGAATTCTATGTATACATATATTCGTTTACATGTTTGAATTGATAACACAGGTATGTTATGTATTTGCTTGTCTTCTGAACTTTATCTTGGACGACCAATGTAAGTATATCGGTAAGGAATCTTTGTGTAATGTTTGTTAATTTTGATGGACATGATGATTGCATATTGAGTAATAGTTAAAGGGAAATAAAGTGATAAGAATGAAATAGATAACCGAATTTGAGAAAGGACTTAGAGTTAATTTTGATTATTTAAGCATAAAGGTTTTCTATAGAACTATGTGGTTTATATTCCCAACCATAAGGATACGTAGGAAGCTTGGAATAACAGCTTCAAGTCCGAACCAAATCTGAGTATTGAAATGTTTTGCTTAGTTTTGAACAAGTAACGGTTTGATTAAATGAAAGGTTTTGATTTAAGTATTGATAATGTAATTTGTATGATTTTGAAATATTAGTAATAATGGGATTTCCTAAACTTTATATTTCGATCCTTAAAACGTATTTCGGGAATTTATGAAGTGTAACTATCTATAGGGCCATTAAGTGATTTAAAGTATATGATAATTTATGTATAATGTGTTTTGACTAAAAAGTAATAAGTATTTCTGGTTATGGATTATAATACGCTAAAATGTGTGAAATGACTTAAGTTTCAGTAGCAATAATGATATTCGTTGTAATAACTTAGCCGACATTCCTTTTTCGTTTATGTACATATATATATATATTGATTAGCATGTGTTTACCTCGGCAACCACTGTGAGTGGCTGCCCATTATTGTTTAGCCCGACTAAGCGTTATCGCTTAGTACGATTGTTTTTTCGTGCAGGTTAGGAGATCAGAGTAGCGCAGCGGTCCGCCAAGTCTTTGGCCAACGAGTCTGTAGAAGTTATAGGAAGTGTTATTGATTGGATGTAATTAAGTTTTATTTATTAGCCTTTGTAATAAGTTGTAATATCTTATAGTGCGAATGATGGTGTGTGGATGACATAGGTTTAGGGCGTGCATGTTTTGAGGTTATGATTTTAGAAATTTCATTGTTCTGATTTATGCATTGCCATGTGTGTCCGTCTCTGGTGGTACCTTCTGCTCACTGTAACTCTTCACCCTTCGAAATGCTACATGTGGGAGTTGGGGGTGTTACACCCGCTTGCTGGCAGTGGGAAGAGGCATGAGTCCTGAGGACAAAGAGCTGGATGGTGAAGATTTAATCCCCTAGAACTTTAAGATGCCTGACATTCCTAAGTTTGATGGTACCTCAGACCCGACAACACATGTAAAACAATATTCATTAGTAATGAAGGGTACGACTTTAACTAAAAAGCAGAAGATAGAATATTTCTGCCTAAGCTTAACAGGGCCTGTAGTCTATTAGTACCATGGATTGGATAGAAGGTCCAAAGAGGATTGGGAGCTGCTAACGGAGGAATTTCTTAAGCAATTTGATTGCAATACGAGGATGGAGGTCACCCTGAAATACCTAGAGCTGCTTCAACAAAAGACGGGAGAATCTTTCCATAAGTACCTTACTAAGTGGAGGAATCGGGTCATGGAAATGAAGAGAAAACCTAATACCCCATATCAGATTAAGTTATTTATCAAGAATGCTAGCCCGTATTTGAGAGAAGAGCTAAAGATGAAGGGACTCAAAGATTGGGGGTCGCTTAAAGATATAGCCATCGAAGCTGAGGCCGAGCATTTGGAGAAAATGGCTAAATCTGCAAACCTGGCCTTTTGCAAGAACGAAGGAAGTAGCAGTGGTAACGGGGGCAATGCTAGGACAATAAAAGTCTCAGCCATAGGGTCAACTCAGCACCACTTCACCATCTCAGGAAACCCATTGTCTTAGCACTTCACCCATCTCATCAAAGAAGGGAAGTTACAACTATTGCTAGTAGGGCTGCCCCAAGTCAAGGGAGCCTAGACGCAGAACAAATTGGTATTGTGCATATCACCAATACACGGGGTATAGAACAGACTATTGTCGTCCTCTAAGAGACCGCATTCAAGAATTGATACCGGGCCCAAAAGAAGAAAGAAAGAATTAGAGTTGTTACAATGCCATTCTTTTTATGATATGAAGTGTGTTTTTGAACTATGTCATGCACTTGTTTCTTTAACTATATTAATGGTATGGGCTTTTCTTATGTATGCATTGTCATATCTTATCATATCATGCATGGTACTATTATGATCAAGGCATTTGTTCAATAAACATTTTTTAATTCAATCTCAAGGAAAAAACATCTTGGTTGCATCCAACCTAACTTCTGAAGAGAGGAAAATTCTGAGAGATAATAAAAAAAAGAAAAAAAGAGAAAGGGCCTTTGCTTGGGCTTAGAATGACATGCTAAAAATTGACAATGGCATTGCTAGGACAACGCTGCTTTAATTTGCCAACATGATGACGAACAAAATTTTGAAAGCCATTCCTTGCCTCCTCAACATCTAGGACACATATAATATAGCCAAACGAAGCCAAGCTCCAATCAATAAGGGGTTGCCTCAGAAGCTGGATTATCAAATTCAAGATGAATGAAGCTTTGGGCCTTCATGAAAAAACAAAGAAGAAAAGAAAAGAAAAAAGAAAAGAGGAGAAGAAAAGAACAGAAAAGAAAAAAAGAAGAAAAAAACATAGTTTTGGCCTAAACCATCTGAGGCCAACCTACAATCCAATCTCAATCATTGAGAGCTACCTCAGAAATTGAGTGGCCAAAATCAAAAAAAGCAAAATGCGAGCTTTCACAGTCAAATTTCAAAAGGAGAGGTCATTGATCAGCTAGTTTGCACAAAGGTCAAGATTAAGCCTTTTATGCTAAAAAGTCACTGTCGGAGGAGGCTACCATCTCGGCTAAAATAATGTTGAAGGATTCAAGAAATCAAGCAATGCCGATAGACTAAAGAAGATTCCATGGCAGAGAAAAAAAAAGAGCCCCGCAGGTCGAAAATCAAAAATAGGTGACCTTGCTAAAATTGGGCATCCCGCTAAGGCAAAAACCTGGAAAAGGCACCATAGGCAAAAAGTAGGGGCTGAGAGAAAATATTAAGTCAAGAAAACCCGAGAGGGCTGATTGATAACAGGAGTCAAATGCGCCCAAAGTGTTACTCCCTAAGATTGAATAAAACCTGTGTTTTTGCATTACATGTCTAGCTATGATTATTGTTATTGCTATATGGTGCATATAAATAGGAATGCATGCATAAGCTAGGCATAAACAAGCGATTGAATGGTCAACAGAAACCTATAGCATGCATAGTGACATATGTTGGAGCAAGTTTCAAGGCAGTGATAACAACACTTCGTGTGACAAATCCTACTCTTCCAAAAAAGAAAGAAAAAAAAAAAGAAAAAAAAAGGGCCGTTAGAGATGAAAACCGTAACTGGCTCTTTAAGCAAAAGTTAGGCTAAATGGTAGGGTGAAAACCTAAAAATAGGCAGTCTATCCTCCAAGAAAAAATTGAAATGAATAAAAGCCACTGGATTGGGTTAGGTCCATTCCAGGAAAAAATTAGGCATAGGGTTATGTGAAAATCCCCAAAGGAACGCATTTCCCTAAAAAAAAAGCTAGTGTAAAATGCATAAGGCACGCACTACCTTCAATAAATAACTTCCAATACTCGAAGCGATAAAGTGATTTAAATAATCGCCTTTCAGGCAAATAGTGCATAATGCTGGACACGAGACAAAATCCTGGGGGTAAAATGTTATACAGCACATAGCACAAGGCGTATGCTCGTTGACCAGGGGGCGAAGATGCACATCGGATGGTTCTTTCTAAAAAGGTTATGGGTCAGAACTCCTAAGCCAAGATGACACTTCTAGATCCTTAGGGGCATTATATAGTTTGGATAGCCAAGTCGTACTCTCAATGAATTCCTTAACCACCTAAGATATGGCCCATCCATTTTTGCGTGCATACATTTGCATACAATATCTCATGTGCATCATGCATGTACGATATTTTGCATATTTGCATAATTCTTTGCATCTCATGTGCATTGCACAAGTACAATCTTTTGCATATTTCTTTCCATTCATCGTTCCATGCATACATGGTGCCCTATATGTATTCACACGCATGATCCCTTGCACATATCTCGCATATGCAATTTTTGCACTCATCCAGTGTTCATATTCCATGCATATATGTCTTGCACACAAGGCACACATTCCGTGTATAGAGTTTCTGCATACATAAGACACATGTAGGCCTTTGTACATATTTCACACGCATAGCGTCACACATACATCACATGTGTATAATTTGCACAAAGACCTATTAGCACATAGTCCTTTGCGCATGTTTCTTGTATATAGTATTGCGTATATATTACACACATGCACACACAATCTCTTGTATATGTTCTTGTGCACATAACTTTGCAGAAAACGTCTAAATAAACCTCACACACAAAAGTGGGCCAAAGGATAACTTTAGTTTATCATCGGCGCTTATCCATGCTGAATAATTAGATCAATATGAAGTCCCCATGAAAAAAGAATCCCGAGGATCCGCGCTAAAGAGAACATTTAAAAGAGCAAGCCTATTCATGCACACCTTGCTGGGGACAATCAGAAGGCTCAAAGTCTAAGTTTTGCAGTTAGCATCCAAGACTCTCAATGAGCATCTAAGCCTCTCAGTGAGCTCAAATTTTTAAAGTCTCCATACGAGCACAAAGCCTTCTTAAGAGGCAAACAGGTCTTTTCAACAAGAAGGCGGTGCCGGATAGCTCTTCATCAACTCAATCAACGTAAGTTTGCAGAACGACTCGGTGGCATCAATGATAAGTCACATCGATGGAAGTCTTTAGAAATGCCTCGGGACAATCCAAAAGGATGATGTCTGCATTTTATAAGTCTGAGATGACTCGGTGCAATCAAAGAGGATGATGTCAGCATTTCATAAGTCTGAGATGACTCGATGCAGTCCAAGAGGATATTTTCTGTATTTTGTAAGTCTAGAGATGACTCGGTGCAATCCAAGAAGATGACGTCTGCATTTCATAAGTCTGAGATGACTCGATGCAATCCAAGAGGATGATGTCTGCATTTCGTAAGTCTGAGATGACTCGGTGCAATCCAAGAGGATGATGTCTTCATTTCATAAGTTTGAGAGGACTCGGTGCAATCCAAGGGGATGATGTTTGCATTTCGTAAGTCTAAGATGACTCGATGCAATCCAAGAGGATGATGTCTTCATTTCGTAAGTTTGAGATGACTCGGTGCAATCCAAGAGGATGATGTATGCATTTCATAAGTCTGAAATGACTCGGTGCAATCCAAGAGAATGACGTCTGCATTTTGTAAGTCTGAGATGACTCGATGCAATCCAAGAGGATGATGTCCGCATTTTGTAAGTCTGAGATGACTTGGTGCTGTAACACCCCCTACTCATACGTAGGCGAACCCATCCGGATAGGAGTGAGATACCGTAGGAGCAGGGGTGTCACACCAGACAGATCGATACAAAGCAAACATTCATACATCAAAAGCATACGGTAATATAGCGGAAATCAAAACTTTAGAGAAACATCATCATGATCATGCATTACTATAACAACATTCATTACAATAATGTTATGATCAAACTGATATTACAAAAATGATTACATATCCAAAATATACAGAGCGGAAGCTTACAAAATTACAGATACAATGAGAGTTCTATTACAAAAAGAATCATTAACAGGCTACAAAAATAAAGTCCTAACACTAAACCCTCTGTGTTGGCTTGACTGGCGGCGACTCTCCCAAAGTACAAACGCCTTCCGCACCTGCACGGATAAAACACCGTGCTAAGCGATAACGCTTAGTGGGGAACACACAACAAAAGAGTGGACGGCCATTCACAATGGTCGTCAAAGCAAATCGCATACGATATGACAAATACGGATAAACATGTCAGATATATAACCATGCTGGCAATTCAAACACATTCATTCAGTTGCTCAAATCCACATTCATATGCATATTAACTGATAGTTCATAGTATCATCATACTCATTCGGATATCTTAATCTCGTAATCATTTCAAAGCAAAACAAAATAATTAAAGCACTTGCTGACTCACAATAGTGGATAGCGAGTATACAGACAGTACCTTACGGGTACGAATCGAATACAGACAATACCTTACGGGTACGAATCGAAAAACCATTTATTTTATCACATTCAAAACAATTTTCGAAGGGACCTTAAACAAGATCCAAAATTCATATGGTTCGCGAGGAACTAAACGGGAACCTGATCAGGGTCCAAACGGAATAGAGGCTGCAGCTAAAAGACTCTATTAGGCATGCCTAACTATCCACTAGACTGACTTTCGCAGGTCATGCGTAATCCAAATCATGTTCCAAAACACAACATATAATTTATCATGGATAACATGTTATTGGTCATGGAACAATCACGATATTACACATAAATAGGCATATATAATCCCATTCCATAATAAACAAACAAAGGGAAAAGATGCGAAGTTCATTTTAAAGGAGAAAGGCAAAATCAGAAAATAAGGCAGAATTGGGGTTACAGTCGCGCTCGCGACAGAGGTGAAACAGCCCCAGGTCGCGATCTCGGCAATCTTCGCGATCTCATGGCAAAATGCACATCACTCACTGTTGCGCTCGCGACAGGTGTCACGCTCGCGACAATGAGCTACCAGCCCGATCCATCGCGCACGTGCTCGGGAGCGCGCTCGCGACAGAGGATTGCCCAAATCAGTTCGGCAGATGAGCGCTCTGTCGCGCCGCGATAGGTGTCGCGCTCGTGACAGAGGCTCGGCTGCACGGCTCGGCAGCATGCGAGAGCGGCTTTCACCGAGCTCTGTCGCGAGGTCGCGATAATGTCGCGCTCGCGATAGGGTCGTGATTTCCAGCCCTTACACGAGAAATCTGCAGAAAATCCCATTTTCACAACACCTAATCACACATACTCAATTCAAACTTCCACTTACCTCAATTCCAGCAAGCAAACCATCGTTTCTAACATATAATACAACATTTATGCCAAGAATTTCAATTAAATCATGCTAAGAACAATATCAATTTACACAAATCAAAACTCAACAATATTCATTCACCATCTCAATCAAGTGCACAATTGGGTTCAATAACTCACATTCAAAGTTCCTTAACACATCTAAATCAAAACCCATAACATATCAACTACTATAAACACCAAGAGACCTCAAATTTTCAGAAATTCATCGAAAGAGCAAAAATCACAAAAATGCAAAAATCATGAAAACTCCCAAACCTGAATCTCCTAAGCTCCAAATCACTTGGTGCCACTAATACCAGCCTTCTCCTTGCCTTTAGGATCACGAGGAGGCTCCACTAACACCCAAAACACAAACACAAAACCCAAACAAAGACAAACCAAACATCAAACTCTAGATCAAAACCCAAACCAAAAATAAGAAGAAGAAGAAGAAGAAGAAGAAGAACAAGCTGAAGGAGATGAAGGAAATGCAAAAAACTTACCCAAAAGAAGACCAAAAGATGATCAATTCCCACCACACCAACTTGGATCCAAGCTAGGGTTCTTTTGAGAAGAGAAAAGGAAGAAGAAGAGTGAGAGAAAAGAGAAGAACGGGAAAAGAAAAGGAAATTCTACTTTTCCAAATTCTCTTTCTTCTTTCTATTCATCTTTTCCTAACCCTAGTCATGTGTTCTCATCCTAGTGGTGGATCTTGATCAGTCACACCCAATAAGCATGCACTACTCACACACAAAGTCACCCCAACTAATAACACCCTACAAAGATATGCTCATGCACACACTATAACAACCCAACTTACTCACTTACATACTACAACCATGCGAGCAAACACACCCAAATGTAACCCAACTAATTACACCCTAGTATCGTACATGCACCCACATACTAGCAAAACCCACAAACATGCATTTTACCTAAAATACCCTTATGACATGCCAAAATACACTCAATGCACATGCACAAATATGACTCGAACTTCTAGGGGGCAAATGGGGTGTTACAACTCTCCCCTACTAACAAGAATTTCGTCCTCGAAATTCTCACCTGTACTGAACAAATGCGGATACTGAGCCCTCATGGTCGCCTCTGGCTCGCAAGTCGCTTCTTCTACTCCGTGGTGATTCCATAACACTTTGACCAACGGGACTTGCTTACTCCTCAACTGTCTCACTTTCCGAGCTAGGATGGCTTTCGGTTCCTCATCATAAGAAAAGTCTGGCTGCACTTGAACATCCTGAACTGACAGAACATGCGAAGGATCTGATCTGTACCGACGTAGCATTGAAACATGGAAAACATCATGCAACTTTGCCAACTCTATCGGTAGAGCCAACCTATAGGCTACCGGACCAACCTTAGCTAACACTTCATACGGTCCAATAAATCGAGGACTAAGCTTACCCTTCTTTCCAAATCTCAGCACTTTTCTCCAGGGAGAAACCTTAAGGAAAACCTTGTCCCCGACCTCAAATTGAACATCTTTCCTCTTAAGGTTAGCATAAGACTTTTGCCGATCTTTAGTTGCCTTCAGATTTCACTGCACAACTCTGATCTTTTCCTCTGTATCCCGAACTAATTCTGGCCCAATAACTGAACACTCGGATAACTCTGTCCAACATACTGAAGTCCTACACTGATGACTATACAGAGCCTCATACGGCGACATACCGATGCTCGACTGATAACTGTTGTTTTAGGCAAACTCCATAAGCTGTACATATCTGTCCCAACTATCCGAAAAATCCAATGCACAAGCCCGCAACATATCCTCTAAGATCTAAATCACCCTCTCTGACTGACCATCTGTCTGAGGATGGAATGCCGTACTGAAGTTCAACTTGGTACCCAAAGCCCTTTGCAATTCTTTCCAAAACTTCGAAGTAAACCTTGGGTCCCGATCTGACACTATGGATAACGGCACTCCATGCAGTCTGACCACCTCATCCACATAGATACTGGCTAACCTATCCATCGGATAATCCACTCTAACTGGCAGAAAATGAGCTGACTTCATAAGCAGATCCACTATTACCCATACTGAGTCATGCTTCTTCAGAGTCAAAGGCAAACCAGATACAAAGTCCATGGCAATATCATCCCATTTCCACTCTGGGATGGATAAAGGTGTGAGCAATCTCGAAGGAACTTGATGCTCAGCCTTTACCTGCTGACATGTCAAGCACTTAGACACAAAATCCACAATATCCTTCTTCATATCAGATCACCAATAAAACTGCTTCATATCCCGATACATCTTGTCACCACCGGGATGCAATCACCCTCTCTGACTGACCATCTGTCTGAGGATGGAATGCCGTACTGAAGTTCAACTTGGTACCCAAAGCCCTTTGCAATTCTTTCCAAAACTTCGAAGTAAACCTTGGGTCCCGATCTGACACTATAGATAACGACACTCCATGCAGTCTGACCACCTCATCCACATAGATACTGGCTAACCTATCCATCGGATAATCCACTCTAACTGGCAAAAAATGAGCTGACTTCATAAGCAGATCCACTATTACCCATACTGAGTCATGCTTCTTCAGAGTCAAAGGCAAACCAGATACAAAGTCCATGGCAATATCATCCCATTTCCACTCTGGGACGGATAAAGGTGTGAGCAATCTCGAAGGAACTTGATGCTCAGCCTTTACCTGCTGACATGTCAAGCACTTAGACACAAAATCCACAATATCCTTCTTCATATCAGATCACCAATAAAACTGCTTCATATCCCGATACATCTTGTCACCACCGGGATGCATAGTGAAAATCGTAGTATGTGCCTCACTCAAAAGCTGTTTCCTTAATTCCACATTCTCAGGCACACACAAGCGGTTTCTATACATCAACACACTATCCAAAATTGAGAACTCTGACTGCTTACCAGAACTGACCTCATGCAAAACCCGTTGTAGCCTCTCATCATCCTTCTTAGCATCCACAATCTTCTGTCTTAAGGAAGGCGTCACTCTCAAATGAGCAACCAAAGCCCCATCCGAATCAAACTTCCACTTAAACTGTCTCAAGAACAAAGCAGAAATAGATTTTTAACTCAAAGCATCCGCGACTACATTGGCCTTACCCGGGTGGTAATCTAATATGCAGTCGTAGTCCTTGAAAAACTCTAGCCAACGGCGCTGTCTCATGTTCAACTCCTTCTGTGTGAGGAGATACTTCAAGCTCTTATGGTCCGTAAAGATCCTACACTTCTCCCCATACAGATAATGCCGCCAAATCTTCAAAGCAAAGATCACAGCCGCCAACTATAAATCATGTGTCGGATAGTTCCTCTCATGTGGCTTCAACTGACGGGAAGCATAAGCCACAACCTTTCCCTCTTGCATCAAAACACAACCAAGACCGACACCCGAAGTGTCACTATACATTACAAACTCCTTACCCGAGATGGGTTGAGTAAGTATAGGAGCTTCAACTAATAAACTCTTTAACTTCTCAAAACAGGCCTGACACTTATTCGACCACTCAAATCTAACCCCTTTTCTTAACAATCTTGTCATTTGAGCAGTAATAACTAAGAAACCCTTTACAAACCGACGATAGTGACCCGCCAAACCAAGAAAACTCCTCACTTCCGGAACATTCCTAAGCGCTTTCCAATTAACAATCGCCTCAATCTTAGACATATCAACTTGAATACATTTAGCTGACACAATATGACCTAAGAATGACACTTCCCGAAGCCAAAAATCACACTTACTGAGCTTGACAAACAACTGATGCTCTCTCAGAACTTGCAAAACCAATCGAAGATGCTCCTCATGCTCATTCTCATCCTTGGAATAAACCAAGATATCATCTATGAATACCACTACAAATCGGTCAAGATATGGCCTGAACACTAGATTCATCAAATCCATGAATGTTGTAGGTGCATTGGTCAAACCAAACGGCATCACTAAAAACTCATAGTGGCCATACCTAGTCCAAAATGCAATCTTAACCACATCCTCATCCTGAACTCGCAACTGATAATACCCTGATCGAAGATCAATCTTTGAAAAGACACCCGCACCTCGGAGCTGATCAAACAAATCCTTGACTCTAGGCAAAGGATACTTGTTCTTCACCGTGATGCGTGCACAGGGGGGTCAACACTGCAAGATTATAAACATTGCAAGTTCGGATTCATGGAGATCAAATTTGGGAAAGTTCACGAAGGCTTGAAGGTGGTTTACTGTAGCTATGAAGAAGCCGAATCAAAAAGAGACTTTGAAGAGAGGCATGTGCAAGTCATGTGACCTTGACATGTGCCATCCATGTGCTTTGACATGTGCTAGACATGTGCCATGTCATGTGCTATGCATGTGCCATATGCATGTGCACATCATGTGACACATTACATGTGCAATGCGTGTGCCAATTAATGGACTTAATGGGCTGTTTTGTTTGGGCTTTTAGTTTAGGCTTTTATTTGATTATTTGTAATATATTAGGCCTTAACTTATTCTTTTGGGTTTATTTACGTGAGATGGGCTTTAATTAGCTTGGGCTTATTTAATTAGTTCTTTTTAGGCTTTTTGGGCTGTATTTTAAGTTAATTAGTGTGGGCTTTAGTTATCTTGGTGTAAGGCCCATGTTTAAAGGCCTATTTGATTAATTAGGGTTTTTATTAGCTTAAAGGAGTATAAATACTCCTCAAAAACGAATTTGTAAAGGAGATTGGAATTATTAAACATTGGAGGCTATCCTCTTTTCTTGGCTTTGCCAAAATTCTAATAGATTAGATTTGTGAGATTTGCTTGCTTTTCTTTTCTATTGCATGAAGAATTTGATTAACTTATCAATTGTTTGATTGTGGCATTTTTTAGGTTCTTTAATTCCCGATTATTTGCGTTTCCATTCACAAGTTGTTTGGGGGTTCAATAGGGAGGGTGTTTATCTGATTTGCTTTGCTATTCGAATCGTATGTGTGGGTTTGTAGCTTGTTAGCTATTGGGTTCCGCATCACACCGTGACCTTGTTGATTTGCCTATAGTCGATACACATCCTCATTGAACCATCCTTCTTCTTAACAAACAAAACCGGAGCTCCCCATAGAGATATGCTGGGTCGGATAAACCCCTTATCTAATAGTTCTTGTAGCTGAGTTTTGAGTTCTCTCAACTCTACAAGAGCCATCCGATAAGGTGCTTTCGATATAGGCAAAGTACCCGGCACTATCTCTATGGATAACTCCACCTCTCTCTCAGACCAGGCAACTCACTCGGAAACACATCACCAAACTCCCGCACAACAGGGATATCCTCAATCCTAACTTGATCCCGCTTGGAATCCAACACTACTGCGAGGAAAGCCTCACAACCCTTCCTAATGAATCTCTTGGCTTGCATTGCAGAAATCACATTATTCAAAGAACTAGCACCCAAACCTTTAACAAACACAGAAGATCGATCTCTATCCTGAAGCACAACCGTCTTCCTATGGCAATCAACCACTGCCCGGTGCTTACCCAACCAATCCATACCCAAAATCAAATCAAACTCTCTGAAAGGCAACTCAATCAAATCTGCTGGGAACTCGACTCCCTCAATAAACAGGGGACAATTCCTAAACACTCTACTCATATTGACACTATGCCCTAAAGGACTGGTCACACATATCTCATAATCCAATTGATCTACAACATGCAACTTATCAAATAACTTATCTGTGCACAAATATGAGTGTGTGGAACCAGGGTCAATTAGAGCATACAATTCAATGTCATGGAGTAGGAACTTACCAGCTATCACATCTAGAGCATCCTGCTCCTCTCTGGCTGATGCGGAACCCCAAGGCTAAAGAACCCGAAACCCCTTAAACATACAATATGGCATGAACATGAACAAGAAGAAACTCCCAATCTAAAGAACCCCCAAACAACATGTGAATGGAAACGCTTATAATAGATTGATTTAAAAACACAAGAACAGAATTCGCCACAAAGTAAATACCTTGATAAGAATTTAAGTTCTTGATGCAAAAGAAGAAGACAAGCTTTCCTCTCCAATGAAGAAAATTCGGCCAAGCCAAATGATGGTATTCAAAAGTGTTTTTGATATATCTTTTACAACTTATAATGAGGTATTTATAGCCCCCAAAAGGTAGGTAACCCTAAATAAGTCAAAAGTCCACCTAACACATGGCCACCTAACACATGGCCATCTAACACATGGCAACCTAACACATGGCCACCTAACACATGGGCCTCCCACCAAATAACTAAAGCCCAAATTTATTAACTCTAAAATACAACAACCCACAAGCCTAAAATAATTAATTTAAATGAGCCCAAGCTAAAGTAAGCCCAACTCACTTAAAATAAGCCTATTAAGCTATATGAGGGTCCAACTAAATAATTAAAACAAAACAAGTTCATCATAATAAAATAAGCCCCTTGGGCAGCCTAAAGCTACTCTTCTATCTTAAAATAGTTAATCAAGCCCATTTGATTCTTCTCATGTTCATTCGGCTCCAATCTCTCTTGACTGTGGATAGTTTCAACAATTCGGTCCACATATGCATTTAGTGCTTCCTTGAACTTCTTGGCTCTTAATCTTGTCACCGGTCCATCCGGCAATGCTAGCTCTTCCTTGAACTTAATCTGCTTTTGGTGTTCCTTAGTTGTGCTCGCATCATCCCCTCTCTCTTCAAAAGGATTCGTCCTCGAATCTGAATCCAGATCAAAAGAAGATAAGTCAGAAACATTGAAAGTAGCACTAACATTATACTCACCTGGTAAGTCAATCTTATATGCATTTTCATTGATGCGTTCTAACACTTGAAATGGTCCATCTCCCCTTGCATCAAGTTTTGACTTCCTTTGTTGTGGAAACCTCTCTTTTCGCATGTGCACCCAAACCCAGTCACCTGGTTCAAAAATAACTTGTTTTCGCCCTTTATTAGCCTTTTGTGCATACATGCGATTCTTTTTCTCAATTTGTTCACGTGCTTTCTCATGTATTGTTTTAACCAAATCAGCCTTCTTTTTGCCATCCAAGCTAGCAAGCTTATTCAGAGGTAAAGGCATCAGATCCAACACAGTTAATGGATTAAAACCATACACAATTTCAAATGGAGAATAACCTGTAGAAGAATGTGTGGAGCGATTATATGCAAACTCAATGAATGGCAAACAATCTTCCCAAGTTTTCAAATTCTTTCCAACAATTGCACGCAACATGGTTACTAAAGTCCTATTAACTACCTCAGTTTGTCCATCAGTTTGTGGGTGACATGTAGTAGAAAATAGAAGTTTAGTGCCTAACTTTCCCCACAAGACTCTCCAAAAATGACTTAGGAACTTAACATCCCTATCTGAAACAATGGTTCTTGGTACACCATGAAGTCGAACCACCTCCCTAAAGAAAAGATCAGCAATATTTGTTGCATCATCTGTTTTATGGCAAGCAATGAAATGAGCCATTTTACTAAATCTATCCACAACAACAAATATGCTATCCTTACCTTTCCTAGTCCTAGGCAATCCCAAAACAAAGTCCATTGATATGTCAGTCCAAGGCTCACTAGGCACAGGTAAGGGTGTATATAAACCATGAGGCATAGACCTAGATTTAGCTTGTTTGCATGTAATACACCTGGCACAAACTCTTTCCACATCTCTTCTCATATTTGGCCAATAAAAATGTTCACTAAGCATATCCAAGGTCTTTTGCACACCAAAATGCCCCATTAAACCTCCACTATGTGATTCCCTAACAAGCAATTCCCTAACTGAACATGTAGGAATGCAAAGTTGTTTACCCCTAAAAAGATAGCCTTCATGCCTATAAAACTTATCAAATGCAGCATATTCACAAGCTTGATACACATTGGCAAAATCAGCATCACCGATGTACAACTCTTTCAAATGCTCAAATCCAAGTAACTTAGAAGTAAGCATAGAAATCAAAGCGTACCTTCTAGATAGTGCATCAGCCACAACATTTTCCTTACCTTGCTTGTACTTGATCACATATGGGAATGTTTCCAGAAATTCCACCCAACTTGCATGCCTCTTGCTCAACTTTCCTTGTCCCTTTAAGTACTTAAGAGATTGATGATCACTATGAATCACAAACTCTTTAGGCAGCAAGTAATGCTCCCATACTTCAAGAGCCCTCACCAATGCATATAGCTCCTTGTCATAGGTGGAATAATTCAACACTGGCCCACTCAGCTTCTCACTGAAATATGCTATGGGACGATTTTCCTGCATCAAAACAGCACCTATACCAATCCCAGAAGCATCACATTCAACCTCAAAAGTCTTAGAAAAATCAGGCAAACGCAAAACAGGAGCAGTACATAATTTTTCTTTTAAAGTGCAAAATGCATTTTCTTGCTCTTTTTCCCATTTAAACCCGACATTCTTTTTGACAACCTCATTCAGTGGTGCAGCAATAGTTGAGAAATCCTTAACAAATCGCCTATAAAAGCTAGCTAAACCATGAAAACTCCTTACCTCACTCGCAGTCTTAGGCGTTGGCCATTCTTGGATAGCCTTCACCTTTTCAGAATCTACCTCCACTCCTTTAGAGCTCACTACAAAACCTAAGAAGACAACTTTATCCATGCAAAATGAACACTTCTTAAGATTTGCATATAGCTTCTCTTCCCTAAGCAGATCCAAAACAGCCTTAACATGCATAATATGATCATTTAAGCACTTGCTGTAAACTAAAATGTCATCAAAGTACACAACCACAAATTCACCAAGAAAATCACGCAAGACATAGTTCATTAAGCGCATGAAAGTACTAGGTGCATTAGATAACCCAAAAGGCATCACTAACCACTCATACAATCCATATTTAGTCTTAAATGCAGTTTTACACTCATCCCCTTCTTTCATCCTAATTTGATGATAGCCACTTTTAAGATCAATTTTGGTGAATAAACAAGCACCATGCAACTCATCAAGCATATCATCTAATCTAGGAATAGGATGGCGATACTTTACAGTGATTTTGTTGACCGCTCTACAATCCACACACATCCTCCAAGTCCCATCTTTCTTTGGTACCAAAAGAACTGGTACAGCACAAGGACTCATGCTTTCCCTTACATACCCCTTTTGAAGCAATTCATCCACTTGCCTTTGCAATTCCTTCGTCTCCTCTGGATTGCTTCTGTAAGCTGGACGGTTAGGTATTTGAGCTCCTGGTACAAAGTCAATCTGATGCTCAATCCCTCTCAAAGGTGGTAATCCTTGCGGTACATCTTCAGGAAAGACATCTTCATACTCCTGCAATAAGGTCATAAAAATACTAGGCAACTCGGGGTTAAGGTCAGTTTCAGTAAACAAAGTTTGCTTAAATCGAATCAAAATTAAAGCTCTCTTGCCTAAGTATGCACTCTTTACTTCTCTCTCTTTGGCATAAAAACATGGTTGTTTCTTTACTTTTTCACTCCTCTCAATTTCTTTTCGCTCACTTTTTATATTCTTTTCTTTCTTTTCACTCACTAACTTCTTCTCTTCTGCACATCCCACTTTTTTTTCCTCACTTGTGCAGTCACTCACCATTGGGCCTTTATTTTTATTCTTTTCTCTCATGGCCTCTTTTCTCTCTTCTTTCTTTTTCACCTCACTACTCGAATCCCCACTTGAAGATTGCTGAATTTTTAATTGCTCAAGATAAGTCTCTTTGGGTGATAAAGGTGCAAGGGTGATTTTCTGCCCATTATGCACAAAAGAGTACCTATTCTTATGCCCATCATGCACAACATGCCTATCAAATTGCCAAGGCCTACCCAACAAAACATGACCGGCTTGCATTGGTACGACATCACATACAATCTCATCAGCATATCTACCAATGGAAAATGCAACTACTACCTGCTTGGTCACTTTAACTTCACCACTATCATTCAACCATTGTAGCCTATATGGGTTGGGGTGTTTATCACATTTCAGCCCCAATTTCTCAACCAAAGTATTACTAGCTACATTAGTGCAACTACCCCCATCTATGATCAGACTACAAGCTTTCCCACCTACCAAGCATCTAGTGTGAAAAATATTTTCCCTTTGCTCTAGGCTATCTTCCTTTACATTTATATTCAATGCACGCCTAGTGACTAAGGCTTCTCCTTTAACAGCATATTCAACACATTCATCATTATCAGAACAATCCTCTAAAGGTGGCATACTTAAATCACTACCATCAGAATCATCACCATTATCAGATTCAGAAACAATTTCACCACCCCTAATAAACATGGTCTTTCTATTAGGACACTCAGATGCATAATGACCACGCCCTTGACATTTAAAGCATTTAACATCCCTATGTTTAGAAGGTTTGGATGAAGGATCAGGAGTACCTTTTTGGATTGAAGTACTCTTCTCCTTGCCCCTATTCATTTCAATGCCTTTCTCCTTGGAATCTGAATGGTGCTCCTTTTTCCTGTCTTCATTTTTGCTCCATTTTGGACTCCATTTGTTGCTGGAATTTGAGAATGATCTTGCTATCCTTCTTTGTTTTTGTTGCTTTTCCACCTTCATGGCAATGTTTACCAAGTCATCCATCTCTACATAATGTTGCAATTCCACTACATCAGCGATTTCCCTATTCAAACCTCCCAAAAATCGAGCCATTGTCACCTCTTCTTCCTCTTCTATGTTTGCTTTGATCAATAGCATCTCCAACTCCTTGTGATAATCCTCTACTGAACTGGTTCCTTGGGTGAGTCTATGTAATTGTTGGTGCAACTCCCTATAGTAATAGGATGGTACAAATCTCTTCTTCAACACTCTTTTCATCTCTTCCCAAGTGCATATGGGTGGTTCCCTATTTCGCCTTCTACTTTTTACTAACTCATTCCACCAGACTAATGCATAATCAGTAAACTCCACTGCTGCCAACTTCACCTTCTTTTCTTCTGAGTAATTATGACAAGCAAAAATCATATCTACCTTTCTTTCCCATTCTAAATACACTTCAGCATCATTCCTACCCCTAAAGGATGGAATATTCATCTTTATGGCACTAAGGTTGTTATCTCTCCTCTCCATTCTTTCTTCTCTCCCTTCTCTGCCCCTTACAAATTGTACTTCTTCATCATAGTCTTCATATAATCTATTCACTTCTTCCTCTCTATTCCTATGGCTTTCAATTGACCTACTTCGGTTTTGGGATCTAGAACTTTCATTAATTTTCTCTTCCATCCCATCCATCCTAGTAGTTAACTTTTTGAATTCACCCATGAATGCCTTGTACATCAATTTCAAATCTGGCACATTTTCCTCCTCTTCCTCACTCATTACGCCTTTTCCGTCCCTTCTTGACATTATATATTATAAGCTGCCGACAAATGTTAGTAGGGAATAAAAAGACCTCACAATTCACTCCCTCACGTGTTTCACTCAAAAGATAGCACTCCACTCGTGTTTCACTCAACTTGGCTTTTACCCTCTTTTAAGCTTACACACTCAAGCCTTTTCCCACTCAAGCTTGTTGTCCTCAGTTGCACTTCAGAATTTAATTTCCAACCAAAATAATTCACAAGCAGCAAATATAAAAGGAATACAATGAAAATACTTAACAAATAAGATAGGTTCAAAACTAGAAGCAAAAATTACTGGAAGGAATAAAACGAAAGAGCACACAAGAAGAAGATATGTATGCTGTCCAAAATTACAGATTTTAATTAACAAGAATCAATTTGTTAATTATGGTGTACTAGAAGCAAAATTACAAAAGACAATAAAAATAGCAACTTAGAGTGAAAGAAAAAGACAACTAATGCATAAATGCAGAAATTGATATCTCCCTAATGGAAAAGTCAATTTTGATACAATGAATGTAAAGACAATAAATCAAAGAAAGTCAAAAATGACAACTACCCATAAATATTTACTTTGACTTTTCAAATTAATTTCCAAATTCAAAGTATGACCAGATCTATTTTTTTTTTCTTTGTGATTTTTTTTTTTAAATTCGGATAAACAGTAACGTGAACAGTACCAACGATTTTTTTTTTTTTTTTTTTTAGAACTTAAAACATCAAACACAAGATCTGATGTAGGAATAAAGAAGAACACAAAAGAACAAATTCAAAAATAAAGAAGGACACGAAATTGATAAGAATAAGATTGTAAATTTAACAATGCGGAATTATCTTGTTCTAATGGAAATAAAACAATAGAACAGAAAATTAACACAAGATAAATAAGAATTTATCCTAATCCAAGCTCTGATACCAAATGATGCGGAACCCCAAGGCTAAAGAACCCGAAACCCCTTAAACATACAATATGGCATGAACATGAACAAGAAGAAACTCCCAATCTAAAGAACCCCCAAACAACATGTGAATGGAAACGCTTATAATAGATTGATTTAAAAACACAAGAACAGAATTCGCCACAAAGTAAATACCTTGATAAGAATTTAAGTTCTTGATGCAAAAGAAGAAGACAAGCTTTCCTCTCCAATGAAGAAAATTCGGCCAAGCCAAATGATGGTATTCAAAAGTATTTTTGATATATCTTTTACAACTTATAATGAGGTATTTATAGCCCCCAAAAGGTAGGTAACCCTAAATAAGTCAAAAGTCCACCTAACACATGGCCACCTAACACATGGCCATCTAACACATGGCAACCTAACACATGGCCACCTAACACATGGGCCTCCCACCAAATAACTAAAGCCCAAATTTATTAACTCTAAAATACAACAACCCACAAGCCTAAAATAATTAATTTAAATGAGCCCAAGCTAAAGTAAGCCCAACTCACTTAAAATAAGCCTATTAAGCTATATGAGGGTCCAACTAAATAATTAAAACAAAACAAGTTCATCATAATAAAATAAGCCCCTTGGGCAGCCTAAAGCTACTCTTCTATCTTAAAATAGTTAATCAAGCCCATTTGATTCTTCTCATGTTCATTCGGCTCCAATCTCTCTTGACTGTGGATAGTTTCAACAATTCGGTCCACATATGCATTTAGTGCTTCCTTGAACTTCTTGGCTCTTAATCTTGTCACCGGTCCATCCGGCAATGCTAGCTCTTCCTTGAACTTAATCTGCTTTTGGTGTTCCTTAGTTGTGCTCGCATCACTGGCTCTCACAACATATACTCTAGCTGGAATAGGTAGCGGACGCTCGACTGGCTCAGATGCAACTCCTTCTCTAGGTCGACCGCCTCGACCTCTTCCACGGCCTCTACCACGACTAGCTTGTGTGGCATTCGAACCAACTCTGCTGGTATCTCTCTGATCACTAGAACCATCATTCCCTCTCGGACAATTGGCCAAAAAGTGTTCAGTGCTCCCATATCTGAAACACCCACCTGTGAGCCATCTACACTCACCCTAATGAGGCTTACTGCAATGAGAGCACATAGGCATCGACTCGGTCCTACCACCAACACCGCCTCTACCGGAACCAGACACCACAGCTGAACCCTGTCTTCTACCTCTAGTAGCCGGGCCTGCAGATGACTCATCCTACGGGTTCCTTGACCTCTTACCCGAGGATAAAGAAGATGAACCTCCACGAGAGGGATTCCTTCGTAGAGCCCTCTCTCTCAAAATAGAGTCGGACCTCTCAGCCCGCACAACAGCTTGCACAATCTGGTAGTACCAAACTCCAGGAGTACTCATCAGAGAAATCAACATCGCCCGCAGCGACTCATTCAACCCGGTCTCAAAATGTCTATATAACAACCCAAAAAGGGCCTAGTCGGAATTTGCATGGTAAGTCAGAAAATTTAGGGTATTTCAGTAATTTTAGTAAGAGAAAATTTGGATAATAAGGACTTTAGTGCAAAGAAATTAATTAAGTATGTTAAGAGGAGAAACTATATGGTGTGCATGTGATGTATGGAAGTAGGGTAATTGTTGGGATTAATCTAGTGTGGTTTGTGTGTATGGTGCCATGTATGTAAAGTATTATATGGGAAGTGATTTAGTGGAATATGGGTTTGGTAACAAGGATGTGGATATTTATGTAGGAGATGATTGTGTGTATGTTGTGTTTGGTGCATAGAAGGAGTAAGTCAAGTTTGTTGTTGGAACCAATAGGAGCTTGACACTTGGCTTGGTGGGTGAGAACATTAAATGAAAAGCAAGAGAGAGAGGTAGGGAGGGCAGATTTTGTTGAAGCTTCCCGTGGAAGCTGCCCTTCTCCCCTTTGTTTCCATTTTTCCCGTTCTCCCTACTCCCTCTTGCTTTTATTTTCTGCTCTCATCTCCTTTCTCTTGTGTTTTCCTTGAGTTTTGAGTTGGAATTCTGAGTTTTTGAACTGGGTCTTGAAGGTAAGTGGTCTGGGATTCTTAAGTTGTTTCGGTTCTTCCTCTTCTCCTTCTTATTTCTGATTTTTGATTGTGGAACTTGGGTCTGATTCAAGTGTGTTTGGATTGGGTTTGTGCAAGAATCGAGTGGCAAGAAGAAGAGTAAAGGCAAGGAGAAGGTGCAAGAGTGAAGATCAGCTGGGTTTTGGACTATAAGAGGTTTGGGAACCTTGTTTGTGGTTTAAGTTTGAGTGTGTTTGTCCCTATTTTCTTCTTGGATTAGATGTGTATTGTGGTTGCACATTATTAGAGATTTTTTTTAAATGCAAATTTCTTATGTGATTGCATGTATGTGATTAATTGGAGTGTTGATCTAGCATAATTTAATTGTAGTGATTTGTATGTTGTTGTAGTGAAGTAGTTGTGTTAGGGTAAAGTGTGCTCCTTGTGTTCTTGAGAATTAATTGTGATTTCTTAATCAAGTTAAGTGTATATTGGATCTGAGTATGATTTATATGCATGGGAGCAACAAGGTAAGTGTTTGTGCATGATTGAATAAGTGTTTTGGAGGTTGAGTGTGTAGGAGAGCAGGAAAAATGCAGATTTTGGACAAATTTGGGTTTTGTCGTGATCGCGACAGAGTGCGGATTGGTCCCTTGTTGCTGGAGAGCCATCTTTCGCGATCGTGACGCTGTCACAAGCACGACAGAGAGCTCGGTGGCCAAGTCCTCAATGCGAGCATGCTGCCGAGCATGCGCACGAGGAGGAAGTAATTGGTATCTGTTTACGTGAGTCTGCCGAGTGTGCTTCGTCGCGAGCGCGTCTCCTAGCGTGAGCCCGTGATGAGGTACCCTGTGTTCTGTTGTAAGCACGACACCTGTCGCGATCACGACAGAAGCCCTTCCTGCCTATCCTATTTTCTGAATGTGATTCTTTTGTCCCACTTTGCACGGTTTCTCACTATTGCATGGTACATGATTAAGTTTATGTCTTGTTGACATTATGATATTAGTGTCGTTGTAGTGAATTAATATAATGTTGGAGTTTTGATTCGAGACTTGTGTAGTAAGTGTGTGATTGAGATGAGTTGTCGAGCGTGAAGGGTCAAGGTAGTGGATAATTAAGCATGCTTAAGAAGGGTTGGTGAGTGCAGCTGCCCGTGTTCGCCCCGTTTGGGTGAAGCGGTCGACCTCCGAGATGGTCATTTTCCGTGTAGTGATAAAATGTTTTGAGACTCCGGTCTCCCGCGTTACTTTCGGGTATTAAAATTGTTTTTGAGGCTTCGATCTCCCGTTCCGTGTTCCCGTATCCTCCACCATTGAAATTCAGGCTATTGTGTGAAGTGTCTGGTATTGGTTTAGTGAAGCGTTTTGATTATTGCGTGATCTTGATTATGGTAATTGCTTCATGCTTTATGTTTTTCAATTCTGATTTCCTATAGTGGTTCTTAATACATATATATACTTCTGTCCTCTAGTACTTAATGAATTCTGTATATTGATGCATGTTTACATTCATGTGCTGATGCATGATATTGCTGCATAGTGTTCTGTTGTGTTTTGTTCCTCCCCACTAAGCGTTATCGCTAGCACGGGTTCTTGTCCCGTATAGGTGGCAGGTTTTTGGGAGTTTGCTCGTGTCGCGCATCTGCAGGTCGGCCACATAGGAGTAGAGCTGTTTTTGTTATCTCCTCCTGTATTTTCTTTTTGTAAAGGATTTAAGATGTAATATTTTTGGATTTTGTATATAAAGAAATTTTAATTATATGATATATGGTTTTTTGTTATTATTGTTAGTGAATGCTTCCGCTTAGTGCATGTATGTTCGTATGTAGTGAGTGAGCGTCGGGTAGCGCGCCCGCCGTCGTCCTTTCAACAGGGGCGGTGGAGGGGGTGTTATAGTCTACACCTGAACTCCTCTGTCAAAATACCTTCGGGTGCATACTTATTCCTTCTCAAAATCAAATATAGACATCGCCCGCTGCTTCAAACTCAAGAACTGAGCCCACCTTGCATCCTTGTATGTCTGAGTCACATACTTGTTTGTGAACTCTCTCTCGAAAAACTCCCAAGTAATCGGGTCAGGCAACTGAGGATGTCTACAAACCAACTCCCACCATTCATACGCAGACCCTTGCAACAAAGCCACTGCACACTCTACTTTCTGATCAGGAGGACACCGAACCTCCCTCAAAGCACGCTTTACTTTATCAATCCACCTCTCAGCGACCTCCGACTCATCCAAACCCGTTCCATAAAAGTTTTCAGCGCCAGCTCTTCTCAAACTCTCAGTCGGGGCCTTAGGGGCAGTCACTCTCTCCAAGACTCGAGCCATGTTTTGAGATAGCTTAAGCATAGCTTCGAACGACATGGCTGCGGCCTCGGGCTGTACCCTAGCAGGTTGAGCCGACACAGAAATCGAAGGATCAACAGCATGGGGATTCATGCTCTCGGCTTATCCCTCAAGTGACCCTCGAATAGAACCAGAATCCATCTAAACAAACAAAGACAACCGCATCAGCCAACACAGTCCTAGACATATATATGCATTTATGTACAACATCACCTAGAAACACCTAAACCTAGGCTCTGATACCAAAAACTGTAACACCCCCTACTCATACGTTGGAGAACCCATCCGGATAGGAGTGAGATGCCGTAGGAGCAGGGGTGTCACACCAGACAGATCGATACAAAGCAAACATTCATACATCAAAAGCATACGAAAATATAGAGAAAATCAAAACTTTAGAGAAACATCATCATGATCATGCATTACTATAACAACATTCATTACAATAATGTTCTGATCAAACTGATATTACAAAAATGATTACATATCCAAAATATACAGAGCGAAAGCTTACAAAATTACAGACACAATGAGAGTTCTATTACAAAAAGAATTATTAACAGGCTACAAAAATAAAGCCCTAACACTAAACCCTCTGTGTTGGCTTGACTGGCGGCGACTCTCCCAAAGCATAAATGCCTTCCGCTCCTGTACGGATAAAACACCATGCTAAGCGATAATGCTTAGTGGGGAACACACAACAAAAGAGTGGACGGCCATTCAAAATGGTCATCAAAGCAAATCGCATACGATATGACAAATGCGGATAAACATGTAAGATATATAACCATGCTGGCAATTCAAACACATTCATTCAATTGCTCAAATCCACATTCATATGCATATTAACTGATAGCTCATTGTATCATCATACTCATTCGGATATCTTAATCTCGTAATAATTTCAAAGTAGAACAAAACAATTAAAGCACTTGCTGACTCACAATAGTGGATAACGAGTATACAGATAGTACCTTACGAGTACGAATCGAATACAGACAGTACATTATGGGTACGAATCGAAAAATCATTTATTTTATCACATTCAAAACAATTTTCGGAGGGACCTTAAACAAGATCCAAAATTCATAAGGGTTTGCGAGGAACCAAACGGGGACCTGATCGGGGTTCAAACAGAACTAAGGCTGCAGCTAAAAGACTCTATTAGGCATGCCTAACTATCCACTAGACTGACTTTCGTAGGTCATGAGTAATCCAAATCATGTTCCAAAACACAGCATATAATTTATCACGGATAACATGTTATTGGTCATGGAGCAATCACAATATTACACATAAATAGGCATATATAATCCCATTCCATAATAAACAATCAAAGGGAAAAGATGCGAAGTTCATTTTAAAGTAGAAAGGCAAAATCAGAAAACAAGGCAGAATTGGGGCTACAGTCGCGCTCGCGATAGAGGCGAACTAGCCCCAGGTCATGATCGCGACAATCTTCATGATCTCGCGGCGAAATGCACATCACTCACTGTCGCACTTGCGATAGGTGTCGCGCTCGCGACAGTGAGCTACCACCCGATCCGTCACGCTCGCGCTCGCGACAGAGGATCGCCCAAATCAGTTCGACGGATGAGCGCTCTGTCGCGCTCACGATAGGTATCGCTCTCGCTACAGAGGCTCGGCTGCACGGCTCGATAGAGAGCTCGGCCACGTGCGAGAGTGGCTTTCACCGAGCTCTATCGCGATGTCCCGACAGGGTCGTGATTTCCAGCCCTTACACGAGAAATCTATAGAAAATCCCATTTTCACAACACCCAATCACACATACTCAATTCAAACTTCCACTTACCTCAATTCCAGCAACCAAACCATTATTTCTAATATATAATACAACATTTATGCCAAGAATTTCAATTAAATCATGCTAAAACAATATCAATTTACACAAATCAAAACCCAGCACTATTCATTCACCATCTCAATCAAGTGCACAATTTGGTTCAATAACTCACATTCAAAGTTCCTTAACACATCTAAATCAAAACCCATAACATATCAACTACTATAAACACCAAGAGACCTCAACTTTCCAGAAATTCATCCAAAGAGCAAAAATCACAAAAATGCAAAAATCATGAAAACTCCCAAACCTGAATCTCCTAAGCTCCAAATCACTTGGTGCCACTAATACCAGCCTTCTCCTTCCTTTAGGATCACGAGGAGGCTCCACTAACACCCAAAACACAAACATAAAACCCAAACAAAGACAAATCAAACATCAAACTCTAGATCAAAACCCAAACCAAAAATAAGAAGAAGAACAACAACAACAACAAGCTGAAGGAGATGAAGGAAATGCAGAAAACTTATCCAAAAGAAGACCAAAAGATGATCAATTCCCACCACACCAACTTGGATCCAAGTTAGGGTTCTTTTGAGAAGAGAAAAGGAAGAAGAAGAATGAGAGAGAAGAGGAGAACGGGAAAAGAGATGGAAATTCTACTTTTCCAAATTCTCTTTCTTCTTTCTATTCATCTTTTCCTAACCCTAGCCATGTGTCCTCATCCTAGTGGTGGATCTTGATCACTCACACCCAACAAGCATGCACTACTCACACACAAAGTCACCCCAACTAATAACACCCTACAAAGATATGTTCATGCACACACTATAACAACCCAACTTAATCACTTACATACTACAACCATGCGAGCAAACACACCCAAATGCAACCTAACTAATTCACACCCTAGTATCGTATATGCACCCACATACTAGCAAAACCCACAAATATGCATTTTACCTAAAATACCCTTATCACATGCCAAAACACACTCAATGCACATGCACAAACATGACTCAAACTTCTAGGGGGTAAATGGGGTGTGACAGGTGCAGTCCAAGAGGATGATGCCTGTATTTTGTAATTCTGAGAGGACTTGGTGCAATCCAAGAGGATAACAATCACTGTATGGCCTGGATAATAGCTCAGTGAGATTCAAGAATGACCGCACTTTGTAAGTCAAGAAATGACTCAGTGCAATCCAAGAGGATGGAATTCAAATCACAATACTGTTCTCTAGGGAACAATCAGCTCTTTGGGGGCATCTATCTAACATCAGCCTAACGGGAATGTAACACTCCAATAAGGCGATGCTAATTAGCCACCAAGAGCATAGCTTAACACGTCAACAAGCTAGCATTAGTCAAACCTACCATAACTCCATCGACACAGCAGGAAGGTGGCAGCCTCAGGTATGCGCTCCTTTCCTTTTTTCTGAATTTTGGCTCACTTAGGCACTCATACACTTGCTTTCCCAAAATTGGGGGCAACTGTAGATACCGGGTCTCGAGATAGCCTGGATTAAGGTTACCTAGTGATGAAATTAATGCTTGTTCGCAGGCGAAAAGGTGGGAAGTAATGTTTCCTTATCAAGTTGTTTAAAAAAAAGGAGGTGTTGAAGTCATCAGGCCGTCCCTCGCGAGGGGCGGGTTACGTGAGAGGCTTCCCCTTATGCGCCAGTGCATGCACTGTGCGAGGCCACCCCTCGCGAGGGGAGGGCGCCTGTGCAGGGCACCCTTCACTGAGAGGCCGCCCTTCGTCATCCCTCTCGCGTTTCTGCTTCCTGAAATTAATAAAATTCATTCTAAATTTAATTCTAACATTTTTTCGTAGATTTTGAGTCTCAAAACGGTTTTTTTTTTCGGTTTCAAAATAAAAAGTTTTGAATTTAACATAATCTTATATAATTTTAATTCAAAAATCCCCAAAAAAACACTATCTTATATAATTTTAATTGGTTTTACATAATTTCAGGGCATATTAATGTGAAAAACACCTAGAATAACTTAAATCGTAAGCAAAAAATGATAAATCAATAGATTAATCACATAAAATTTCAAGCTTTTAGAACAAAGAACAATGGTGGAAAAATAAAGAAAAAAATACAAAATAACGCAATTGACCCCAGAATTCTTTACCCACAGAATTGTCAATATGTAAAGCAAGAATGCGAATTGATTTCCTTGTCAATAATCTTTGAAAATCGAATTAAGAAAAAACTCCAATTTTTTTTGCTCTCTAATTTTTTTTTCTTTTTCTTCTTCTCTAGAGAAGAAAATCTCCTTTTTTTTGGAAGAAAAACCCTTAGCCAATTAAATTCAAAATTTTTTATTTTGAAACCGAAAAAAAACCTTTTTCACACTCAAAATCCCCGAAAAAATGTTAGAATTAAATTTAGAAATGAATTCTATTAATTTTGGGGAGCAGAATGCCAGAAACGTAAGAGGGATGAAGAGGGGCGGCCGCTCAGCGAGGGGAACCCTACACAGGCACCATCCCTTGCGAGGGACGGCCTCGCGCAGCGCATGCTCTGGCACGTGAGGGGCGGCCTCTCATGCAGCCCACCCCTCGTGAGGGTCAACCTGATGACGTCTGCACCTCCTTTTTTTTAATAAAGTTGACAAGGAAACATCACTTACCACCTTTTTGCCTGTGAACAGGCATTAATTTTATCATTGGGTAACCCTGATCAAGGCTGCCTCGGGACCCGGTGTTTACGGTCCCTCAATTAAAATGAACTGAAAGATGGGAATCGAAATTGTAAGCTTCCAAAGTATGGTGCAAACATTGAAAAACACCATATAGTTCAGGTTTAAATTTGTAATTAACCCTTAAAAAAATAAGAAAATAAAGTATATAGAATAAAACATATGAAGACAAAAAAAAAACATCATCTCAACTATTTAACAAACTAGCTGCTAACTAAGAACTAATTCTCTATAATCAATAACATAATAACTAATTAAATAAATAATGTTATCTCTTTAACCCCCCTAAAGATGGAGCTCGATGAAAATCAACCAAGCCTAGCTTGGACTTGAGTCTGATGAATAGAGGAGCAATTAGCGCCTTAGTGAAAATATCTGCTACTTGCATAGAAGAAGTGTCAATGAAACCATATTTGAGCTATTCTCGTACAACATGATAGTCAATATCAGTGTGCTTTATATGTTCATGAAATACAGGATTAGCAGCAATATGTAAAGTTACTTAATTATGACATTTGTATGTAATAGGCAACTAAAAAGGAATTTGTAAACCTCTCAAGATGAAAGAAATCCACTGAACCTCACATAATGTAGCAACCATACTTTGATATTCAGCCTTTGCAGAAGATTTGGACAAAATGGTTTGTTTCTTTGATTTTTATCAAAGAACCTCCAAGATAAATGCAAAACCCTATAATGGACTTCCTGATGTTTGTACATGCAATCTAGTTCGCATCTGAGTGTGCTTAAAGAATAAGATCATAATTAGATGGGAAAAAGAGTCCAAGTGAAGGACAACTCTTTAGGTATCTTAGAACATGCATAACACAATCCCAATGAACTGAAGTAGGTTTATCAACAAACTGGCTAAGTTGGTGGACAACAAAGGAAATGTTTGGAGTAGTAAAGACCAAATATAGCAGCTTGTTGGGTTTTGGCATAAAAATTAAACATAAACGTAGCAGAATAAAATACAAACCACCAGGATCCATGCTATGCAATTGATTCGAAAAAAGATTTAACGATTACCAACCTATTGATGTGCAGAAATAATTAATTAATGCCTTAATTCAATCGGATTGAATCCTTTCCTATGTCAATGCAAATGATTTGTTCCAAAGGTTGAGTTGAGCTTCAGGTGCTACTATAAGGAATCACCATCCTCTACTAGTATCCACACATGAACGAAGAACGGATGCAGGGGTGCTAACTCCCTTTTAGCGTAACTAGGTTTTTATCTTTTTTCTATATAACTTTTCTCTAAAAGCAGCAGAAAATGTTTTTCTACATTCACTATTTCTTTTTCTAAAAAAGACGACAGTAAAGTAAAAGATAAATTATTAGGGCTTAAACTATATCTTTATATAGTCACAAGTTAACCCTAATTTAATAAATGGTTAACGTGGAGAGATTTTAAGAAAGAATATTCCTTATAAAAATGATAATAAAGAATCTTATCTCCATAATATTATTTTGAATTTAATTTCTGACATATTTTAAATTCGAAATGCCCAAATAAAATCCAGCCCGTTCATTACGTTCTAATGTGCAACCCAATAGGTTCATATTATATTGGCAGTGGGCCCTATTTGGGCACTAAGAGGTATGTATTGTGGGGTCGCCACCAACAAAATGTTGGGAAAGTAAATTTAACCTCATGAAACCTAAATCAGAGATGGTTCGGGACTTCACTCTTACTTATACCTTGGTTAATATTTATATTAACGAGTTTTTTAAGATTAATTCCCTATCTCTTTTCTCACACAATTTATAAAGATTAATAAATAAAAATGCAACACAAGCAATGAAAGAAAGACATGGAGAAAATAAAGTACAATTATCCCACAAAATAGAAAATAAAACATACATAAAATGGGAAATCCATTTAGGTAGGAACATTGATTCCCACTTATATATTTACAAAAATAAAGAGTTTTTACACAAGTTTTTTTAAAAAAGGATGATTGATCCCATTTTAATAAAAGAGAAACTCTTTATTTGTGTGTCATTTTGGGACGAAATCTGGACATTGGTCCTAATTATTAAGAAAAATCACATTTTTATTCGTACAAAATCTTTAGGTGAATCTTCATGTTAGCGGACAAAAAATTCCTTTATTATTAGAAATCCAAACCAAAAGAAAAGAAAGACAAACTAAATCTCCATTCGTCGGGAAATACAGGTATACAGGATATTTGGGCTAAAAAGAGATAAAAGAAAAGCAAATAAATTATTATAAACACAATAAATAATAAAAAAATACTTAAATAAATAAATAATGCATACTGGAATTATAAAAAATATAAATGAAATAAAAAGAACAGAGAGCATATAAATGACATAAAAATGAGATTACATGTTAGAAAACGAGAGATTAAAATAAATTATGTAATGTAACACAAAAGGAAAAAAATGCATGAAAAGAATTAAACCCAATAGCCCAGAAAGTCATAGACAGCCAGGAAAGGATGGACGGGTGGCCAATGAGCGAGATACGAGAAGGAAAGCCCCGCTACGTCCCGTCGCTTGTTATTAGTGACGGGTGTTGCTTAGGCTTTCTTCCTTGTGGCTCGTGCCCTGAGTCCAGTCCCAAGAGCAGAACATGAAGATCATGCAATTTTCATGCAAAATTAAATCTAAACATTCATATAATAACCTAAAAGCACAATAAAATCACACCTAGAAATTCAGAAACTTATTTAAATCATAAAAAAATGGAAATAATAAAAATCAAACAAATCAATATCTCAAATAATGGATCTAAAAATATCTACATAATATTTAATTGATTTTAAAAATAGAAAAATAGAAAAAGTGAGCCTAGAATATTACCCTCAGTGTGTTTGGGTTCAAGAAAACTAGGAGAACCATGCTTTGTGTCCTCTCCTTGGATTTCAAAGTTAAATTCAAAATGGTCGTTCAAACAATTCTTTTTCTCTTGCCCTAAAACCCTTCCTTTTTGCTGTGTTTTTAAGATAATGGAAGAACCCTAGTAGAAAAGTCAGATTTGAGAAAGAGCACTCCCCCTTTCAATCCCCTTCCTGTAAGGTTTTTTTTTCCCTTTTTTCCAAAAATGGAATTCCCCCTTTTCTCTAGGGTTTTCCATTTATTTTTAGAGAAAAAATCTCTCATAAAATCTCTCCCCAAATTCGAAAATATATTCCCCTTCAATCTATAAAATGGAATCCCCACAAATATTTAATCTAAAAAAACTATTTTAAAGGATCCAGATCTCCCCCAAACTTTTTCGCTGTGAAAACGAAAAGGTGTAAAAACCCCATAGACGGGCAACACTCGCTCCCACAGACGAGCGGCACTGAAAATAAAAATGAAATTACAAATGTACCCTTTTGTCATGACTCAACTGACTTGTGCCCGTGACTCAGTGAATTACGGGTGCAACTCAACAGTCATAGGCAAGAAGGGAGCCAAGCACAGAGCCTGCCAATGAGAGGCAGACAGAGCAAATAAGGTGATAGACGGGCGTCTCCTCTTGAGAGACGGGTATCTATCCACTAAAATGCTAAATTTTTCAATTAAAACGTCATTTCAGCTCTGAAAAAATATACAAGAGCTAAGCCCAAGAAAAACCCTTTAAAAAATTATGAAAACTAAGGATAAGGACCGACACTTCTGTTCTCCACTTGTAACATAGGTAACATCATCCTTATTGGGTAACTCTGTTCTGGGCTACCTCGGGAGCCGGTGTCTACAGTTGCCCCCAATTTTGGAGAGGCTAGTGCACTAGCGCCTAGGTAAGCAAAAATTTATAATGAAGGAAATAGACGCGTACCTGAGACAACAGTCTTCCCATTGGTGATGGTAGGTGACATAACGATTCATGCCAGCTTGTTGGTGAGAACTAAATTGCATAATCCTTTTTTACTCTAGATGGTTAAGGTTGACCTGTTGAAAGGGTTTCCATGCTTGTAAGAAGGACTTAGTGCCCGTTTAAACCTGTTGAAAGGACTTTATGCCTGTTGAAATAACTTCACGCCTGTTGAAGGACTTCACGCCTATTGAAAGGACTTCACGCCTGTTGAAAGGACTTTATGCCTATTGAAAGGACTTCATATTTGGTTTTGGTAGCTTTTCATGATTCATCATAAGTAAAAGTAAATCTCCATGAATATTTGAGCTTGATCCTTACTGGTGCCCACATCGAATTTCTTTTCCTATGAAAATTGGCAAAACAAATGTACATGAAAAAAACATGCACATGAAATGCATGAGCCATGTATGAATGTGGGGAAACAATTCATCCCAGTAAGTCAGGGGTGAGTGACGAGCAGGCCGTGACTCGCTGGAGGAGCCACGTTGTCTCTCACGGCACTCTTATAAATAAAGCTCAAATATTGACTGCTTGTGCTTCAAATCCCCTTGGCTGCTTGGTCAGATCTTCTCAATAGGTCATTCTCTTATTTTCTTCTTCTTTTATCTTTGTTTTATTTTTATTTCCTTTTTCTTCCCATTTTTATTTTCTGCACAGGCAATCCCAATATTTTCATCATGTCGACACTGGCCATTAAGAAATTGTATGGACTTTTGGATGACCCTAAAACCTGGGAAAATTCCACTTTAGCCCTTTATTCCAATCTAAAATTCTTGAGAAGACTTAAACTTGACACAAACCTTCTATTAGCTGCCGCCTGCTACTGGGACCCCATATTTCATGTCTTTAGGTCTACCCATTGTGATCATCGGTGTAATGTTTTCTCCTGGTACTTTACCCTGTGTCCCAAACTGTGTGCTAAATTATCTAAGGGAAATAGCATAAGCTCTAGGAATCTTGCCATTAGCAACTTCCAGGCTGGTGCCCGGAGGTGGTCCCTTATCCTTGGAACTTATGATTGATGCATTAGACGACTTGTCAGATGTGCCTACCTATCATACCAGCGTCATACTGCTAATCTTTCTTGCTCGGTGCTTGACATTACCTCAAATGAGTTGACTAGCGATTATTGACTATTCAACATTGTTGAGGGCATACACAATGGGATGACCTCGCTTTCATTAATTATGGTAGAAACAATCCTCGCTTGGATGCACTCTGCATTGACTCTACTACATTTTTGACCGGTAACCCTTTATTGCTCCAGGTAATCATAGTCATTATTTTAACGGTAGTGTGCCCCTCGTGGGTTTTCATACTAGCTTTTCTTAATGGGAAATGCATCCTTTTTGGATTTTCACACATCCCTGTTGTGACGCGTGCCGAACCCCGAGGGGCTAGAATGACCCACTTTTAGGGTATTTGAGAGAGGTTCATGGAACTCATAAAGATTACCAAGTCATCTATTTTAGGCAACAAAGAGGTGTTTTAGAGTCGCCACCTAATAAAACATTGGGAAAGGTCGTCTAGCCTTACTGAGTCTAAGACAGCGCATATGTGTCTATTTTGGGCGATCAGAGATATTTTGGAATCCTCTTTCCAATAGAATATTGGAAGAATTCATCAAATCTCGTGAAGCCTAAGACGATGCATACATGTCTATTTTAGGCAAGCTAGAGATATTTTGAAATTCCCTTTCCAATAGAACATTGAAAAGGTTTATCTAACCTTGCGGAGCCTAAGACAATGCAACTTGGGCCTGTTTTGGGCAAAAAAAGATATTTTGGAATTCTCCTTCTAATAGAACATTGGGAGGGTCCATCTAACCTCGTTGAGCCTAAGACCAAAGACGGTTCGGGACTTCCCATTTATTCATACCTTGATTAAGTTATAATTGAGTTTTTAATTTAATGTTTCATTCAATTTTCTCATTCAGTTTAATGAAAGAATTTAAAACTCAGATCAATCATATCATGGAAAGCAGTAAATAAGATTAAATGAAACATAAAATAAATCGAAATATGATAATTTACAACAAAACTAGAGGCGGAATACAATCTCCATTGTAAATGAATAGAAGATAAACAAACATACATAAAACGGGGATATTCATTTTGGAATGAGGACGTCGATCTTCGCATGCTTATTTAGAGAAAGATTAATGTTAATATGTTTGTTTTGTTTGGATAAAAAATCAGGACATTGGTCCTATTTTATTTAAGAAAAATTCTGCTCATTTGTATAAATCCTTTGCCATTTTTCATATTAGCGAGCTCAAAAATAATATTTACAACAAAGCATAATTTAAAGTAAAAGGAAATAGGATAAGGAAAATAAACCCAATTGGTGCCCCCGAATCACCCTTGTGGGATCTCCCTTCTCAGCATTCTGTATTCAAGAGAAACAATGAAACTCACAAAAGCAAATAACATGTTAGTAAAATAATAAAATAAAATGACAATGGGAAGGATTAATAAAAAAGGGCAATGAGCAAATAATCTGAATTATAAAAAAAGAAAGAAATTACCTTGAAATGAGTGAAAACAAAATAAAAAGGAAAAGGAAAAAAAAAACAAAGAAAGGGTAAAGGAGGGGCCAGGGATAGCCCAAACCGCGCGAGTGACGGCTATACCTGGGCCGACTGACGGGCAGAAGAGGGTAACGTCCCATCACTTGTTTGAACGATGGTTGTAGGTGGACCTTCAGCCCTTCGGTCATCCCTGGCCCCAAAAAAACAAGGAAAAATCAATTAAAACCCAACTTTTCACGATTAAAATCCCTTTTGGTGCGATTTACCACAAATGAATTAATCTAAAGCAATAAAATAAATTAGAGGTCGATCCGAAATGTTTACCCTCGGAATATTATATTCTGAAGGCGAATGTTGTGTGGTCTTTTCCCTTGAATTCTACAAGGATCCATTGGCAATGTGCAATTTTGAGGAATTTTCTACCGTAAAATTGTAATTTTTCAAAGTCAAACCAAGAGAAGAAAATTTGTTTTTTTCTTAGTTGATTTTATAATAATCGTGAATATCAAAAGGATAGATCGAGCAAAAACGAATTGATTTCACTTTCTCGGGTTCTCCGTTATTTTGAAAAGATTTAATGAAATTTTATGGAATAAAGAAGAAGAATTTTTGGAAATTCTTTCGGTATTTTTAGCTTTCGAAAAAAAATTTCTAATCTTTTTCTCAAAAATATTCCAACCCCTGAAAATGAATTCTAGCCTAGACTAAGATCAAAAATTCAAATCAATTCAAATTTTAAATTTGAAATTGAAAAAGATTTATAAAATCAAATCAAAACCACCTGATTTTGGAGAATATTTGGAAATCAAATCAAATCAAATATTTTGAGAAGATTTTAAGGAAATCAAATTAAATCATTTGGTTTTGGGAAAACTCTAGCAAATCCCATAAAATCCACTTTTAAAATCTCCAAAAATCTCCGACCGACGGGCGTCACTCGGCGTACTGACGGACGTCGTTCGTAGGGGCAGCCTCGGTCTTTTGAGCGGCCGGAGACTTTGCGGGAGACGGGCAAGAGCAACAGGCATCGCTCATGCGAGGGGCGGGACCATTACACGCGAGCGATGAGTGTCGCTCAAGCGAGGGATGCGCGCCCCAAGCGCGAGCGACGGTCATCTCTCACGCTAGGGGTAGACATCCCTCAAATGCGAGCGACAGGCGCCGCTCGTACGAGGGATGACCGTCTCTTAGTGATATGAGCACAACCAAGCATAATGGCAACAAGAAGCTTAAAGAAGTCCTACAAGCATTCATGAGGCCTTATGTAGAGAAGATACAAGTTTAAGAGGGGAAAGAAGCTGAATTGGGCTATGAAGACAAGTTGGGGCCGAATGGTCAAATGGGCCTTCAAGCTATTTTGTTTAGCTTTTATTCTTGTAATGACATATAATTAAATGTATTTGGGCAGCCTAGTACCTTAGAAAACGTTTTGGGCTTATTTAATTAGGTTTGTTTTATTTTTGGGCTTATTTGAGTATTTTGGGTAGTTTAAGTGGGTAGGCTAAAGTTGGGCTTATCTCTTCTAAAGAGTTGGGCCTAAATAACTAATTGAGGCTTAGAAAACATGAGGGGGCCGGATTTTAAAGGGGAGAGCTGAATTTGGATGGGTTTGAGTCAAATTTAGCTTTATGCCTACATTGGTGAACTTAGGGTCCTAAATTTTAGGAATGGGTTTTATTTGATAAATACTTATTATTTTGGGATATTATTGAATAGAGTTTGATGGAGAAACAATAGGATGAATTTATCTTGAGTGAGTTAGCCAAATTCCACTTATAGCCAAAATTGAGTCTACATTCATTTTTCCTTAGGATAATCATTAGCTTTTAGGATTATTTTCAGATTGTATTTATCTTTATTTATTCATGTACTTAGTCCATATTGTGGCCAAATACATGTAGATAAATGATACGGATCCACCAACCATCAAAGATCATTTGAAGATGCCTAGTGGTCCAATAACGAGAGGACGTGCTCAGAAGCTAAAGATGGCTATGACATCTTTTGTTCAAGCTTTTGTCACTCAAGAAATTCATGAAGAGGCTATTGAGAAATGTTATGGAGAGCTTGAAGGCCAAATGAAAGTACTTAGCCTTCTGGAAGCAAGTGAAGGAATTGGGCCAATTTAAGCCATCAAGGGCTTATACAACTTTGGGCTTTTAATTGTACATGTCATGTGCCTCATTTAAAAGTCACATGACTCACTTAAGTTGTATTTAAATGGGCTAGGCGTGTGGGCTTCTTGTTGGGCTTGGTTTAGTTAGTTTGATAGTTTATTTTGTCTTGTTTTGGGCTTTCACATTCAGCCTTTAAGGTAACCTTTAAGTATGTTTAATTTTCTTTATTGTGGGCTTAATTTAGCTTGTAAAGCCCATGTCAATTTCGGCCTATGAATGATTAAGGCCTTAGTAGGATTTGTTTTAGGTTTTAAGAGTAATTAGGGTTAGCCACCATATAAATAGGCTAACATAAGTTGTAAACTTCAGATTTTGATCAATTAAACATTTGGGAGTATTCTCTTCTTGGCTTGGCCGAATTTTTTTAGGGAGATTAGTGAGATTGCTTGCTTTTCTTTTCTATTGCATGAGGAATTTGATAACTTATCAATTGTCTTGATTGTGGCATTTTCATTTTCTTCGATTTTCCAATTATTTGCGTTTCCATTCACGTGTTGTTTGGGGGTTCAATAGGGAGGGTTTTTGTCTTCTTTGTCTTTGCAATCAAAGTGTATGTTCAAGGGGTTTCGGGTTCTTTAACCTTGGGGTTCCGCATCATTTGGTATCAGAGCCAAAAGTAAGGTAAATTCCTATTTATCTTAGTGTTAGGTTTGTGTTTTCTTTTCTTTGAATTCTTTATGTTTATGCCGAATTAGGTTGCATTAAGTTTCTTAGTTAATTGTGTTTCTTTGTGTGTTTAAATTAGCCGTTTTCTTTGCTTACCTTTACCTTGAACCGAATCTTGAACATCCTTAGCTTGAATCCGAATCCTTGTAGGAGGAGATTATAGAGTAGTTTGCTGTTTTGAAAAAAAAAAAAAAAAAAAAAAAAGAGAGAAGAAAAAAATCAGAAAACTTCGAAAGGCCATAACTTTTGATATAGGAGTCCGATTTGCTATTATAATATCATTCCGGAAAGAGAATTTCGTGCTCTACAATCGATGGGCGAAGCCCTACGTAACTGACTTTTTCGGACCTTAAAAACGACGTTTAAGCCTCTGTTCTTCACTTTGAAGTTTTTGCGTTTTGAAAAAAAAAAAAAAAAAACAGAAAACAAAAGGTAAAAACCGAATTTGAGTTCTGATCACCTTGGGCGTGAGAAGTTTGGTGATTTGTGTTATCCATTTACTTATCCATTTGTGTTATCCATTTTCTTATCCATTTGTGTTACTTATCCATTTACTTATCCATTTGAGTTATCCATTTTCTTATCCATTTGTGTTACTTATCCATTTGAGTTATCCATTTTCTTATCCATTTGTGTTACTTATCCATTTACTTATCCATTTGAGTTATCCATTTTCTTATCCATTTGTGTTACTTATCCATTTGTGTTATCCATTTTCTTATCCATTTGAGCTGCCATTTTTTTAACATTACTTATCCATTTGTGGAATCATTTTTTTTTTTTGATCATTTGTGTTACCATTTTGGTATCTTTTTGCCATCATCTTTCTATCACTTTGCCATCCTTTTGCACACAATTTGACACATTAATTAGAGCTTGATACACCATTCGGCCTACTCATCTTTTAGCTCTTAATTGAATTGTCTTGCATGCAATTTGCTTGATTTAGTTTAATTTGTCTTTTTATTGATTTCTTGCTTTGCTGGGTAGAATATCTAGGTTCTATATTTGGTTTACTTTGTAGTGAATCAGATTCATACATCTTGTCCAGAATTGTCATTTTTTCTTAATTCATGTTGCTTATTTCTTTGTTTTAAGCTTGCTTTTGTTCCTTTACACTGTTAGAGTATCTTTGCTTGTTCTAATACTCTAATTTGGATATAATCAAGTGGTGCACTACTCTTGACCGTGTATCACCTCCATTGTGTCTAGTGTCTTCTTTTCTAGTTTTGATCTATCTTCTTATTGTTAGTGCTTACTTATTCTTTGCTTTCTTAAACGTGCTCGAGATTCTTGATCTGTGAATTGATTTCTGAAGTGCAATTTTGAAGTTGCAAGCTCGAGTGGTAAAAGGCAAGAGAGTGTGAGGACATTAAGAGGGTAAAAGCCTTGATTGTGTGAAACACGAGAGGAGTGACATTCTTTGAGTGTAAACACGTGAGGGAGTGCTTGTGAGGATTTTTATCTAACAATTTTACAGGTATTACACCATGACTAAAGAGACTAGTGGGAAAGGAATATCCCAAGCTGAAGATCATGTACCGGACAACAAGATGCTATATCAAGCCTTCATCAGTGAGATGCAAAAGTTGTCTCTTAGAATGGATGGAATGGAAGAGAGGCTTGAAGGAAGTATATCTAATGCACCTAGAAGGGTAGCAAGGAGAGGCCGAATTATTCAAGGGCATGGGGAGCATGATTTTGATGATGAAGAGGAGGAGGAGACTAGTGCAAGGATAGATGGGAACTTGGGGAACATCAAACTCAAGATTCCTCCATTCAAAGGAAGAAATAGTGCGGAAGAGTACTTGGAGTGGGAGAGAAAGGTGGAGATGATCTTTGAATGCAATAGATATTCAGAGGAAAAGAAGGTGAAGATTGCAGCTGTAGAGTTCACTGATTATGCAATGTTTTGGTGGGAGCAACTCAATTTGAGCAGAAGGAAAGTGGGGAGGCGTCCTATTAGTAATTGGGAGGACATGAAGGAAGCCATGAGAAAAAGGTTTGTTCCTTCACACTATTTTAGGGAATTACATCAAAAATTGCATAGACTTGTGCAGGGAGGAAAATCAGTGGAGGATTACTATAAAGACATGGAAATGTGCATGGTGAGAGCAAACATTGAGGAGGATGAGGAGGTCACCATGGCTCGGTTTTTAGGTGGTTTAAACAAGGAGATTGCTGATGCCATTGAGATGTATAGATATGACACGATGGAAGAGATGTTGCACATGGCAATAAAGATTGAAAAGCAAAAGAGGAGTAAAAGTTTCAGTAAGATCAACAACAACTCAAGCTATACTTTGGGGTCTAAATGGACCAAAAAGGAGGAGAAGAAGGATTTTAGGGTATCTAAACCCTATGGGGCAGATTCGAGTCCCAAAGAAGTGAAAGCAACCCAAGTCCCAAATAAAGGTGTTAAAGGTAACTCTAGTACTCCTACCCCTAGTAGAGAAATTAAATGTTTTAAATGTTTGGGTAAGGGGCATGTAGCACGGGATTGTCCTAATAAGAGGGTAATAATTGCTAGGGATGATGGGGAAATTACTTCTGAATCAGAACAGAGTGATAATGAAATGCCTCCTTTAGAAGATTGTAGTGATTGTGATAGTGAGGGGGAGTTGTTAGTTGCTGAAAGTGGGAAGTCATTAGTTGCTAGGCGAGCTTTAAACTTGAATGTTAGGGAAGATAGCCTAGAACAAAGAGAGAACATATTTCACACTAAGTGTTTAGTTAATGGGAGAGTGTGCACGATCATTATTGATGGGGGGAGTTGCACAAATGTAGCTAGTGTGAGTATGGTTGAGAAGTTGAACTTGGCATGTGAGAAGCATCCTAGACCTTATAGATTGCAATGGTTGAATGATAGTGGAGAGGTTAAGGTGACACGCCAGGTTAGAGTGCCATTTTCTATTGGATGGTACAAGGATGAAGTTTTATGTGATGTTGTACCTATGCAGGCAGGCCATTTGCTTTTGGGAAGGCCTTGGCAATTTGATAGACAGGCTATTCATAATGGGTACACTAACAGATTTTCTTTTTCTTATGAAGGTAAAAAGGTTGTTTTAGCCCCATTATCTCCTCAAGAGATTTATGAAGATCAAAAGAGAATGTTTGAAAAAGAGAAAGAGGTTTCAGCCAAAAGAGAAAAGGGGAGAGAGGTTTCGGCCCAAGGGGTGAGAGAGAGAGGAAAAGAAAAGAAAGGGGGAAAAGAGGCCCAAAAAGAAACAAAGCAAATAAATGGCCCAGTGGTGAGTGAAAACAAGCAAGGGGGGAGACAAAAACAGAATTTCTATGTTAGAGTAAGGGAGGTCAAGAGTGCATTAGCCTTAAGGCAACCTCTGGTTCTTGTTATCTATAAGGAAGTTTTGTTTACTGACACTGACCCTAACCTTGACTCTTTGCCTTCTAGTTTTGTTTCTTTGTTGCAGGAGTATTCTGATGTTTTTCCTGATGAGATGCCAGATGGTTTACCACCTTTGAGAGGGATAGAACATCAGATTGATTTTGTGCCAGGATCTACCATTCCCAATAGACCAGCCTATAGAAGCAATCCTATGGAAACTAAGGAGATGCAAAGGCAAGTGGAAGAACTCATGGAGAAGGGATTGGTGAGAGAAAGCATGAGTCCGTGCGCAGTACCTGTTCTTTTGGTGCCTAAGAAGGATGGAACATGGAGGATGTGTGTCGATTGTCGTGCAGTCAACAAAATCACTGTAAAGTATAGACATCCCATCCCTAGGCTAGATGATATGTTGGATGAATTATGTGGTGCTGTGTATTTTACAAAAATTGATTTAATGAGTGGATATCATCAAATTAGAATGAAACCGGGAGATGAGTGGAAAACAGCTTTCAAGACTAAGTATGGTTTGTATGAGTGGTTGGTTATGCCATTTGGGCTATCTAATGCCCCTAGCACTTTTATGAGGCTTATGAACCATGTATTGCGTGCATATTTAGGAAAGTTTGTTGTTGTGTACTTTGATGATATACTCATTTATAGCAAGTCTTATGAAGAGCATATTGAGCATGTTAGGCTAGTTTTACACGTTTTGAGATCTGAAAAGTTGTATGCTAAGCTTAAGAAATGTACATTTTGCATAGATAGACTTGTGTTTCTTGGTTTTGTGGTGAGTGCACAGGGAATTGAAGTGGATGAAGAGAAAGTAAAGGCAATTAAGGAATGGCCTACGCCTAAGACTACTTCAGATGTGAGAAGCTTCCATGGCTTGGCAAGCTTTTATAGGCGTTTTGTGCAGGACTTTTCTTCCATTGCTGCACCACTTACAGAAATTATCAAGAAGGAAGTTGGGTTCAAGTGGGGAGAAGCACAGCAAAAGGCATTTGAGACTCTGAAAGGGAAGTTGTGTTCTGCCCCTATTTTATCTTTGCCTAACTTTGATAAAACGTTTGAAATAGAGTGTGATGCTTCTGGTGTAGGTATCGGGGCGGTTTTGATGCAAGAAAAGAAGCCAATTGCCTATTTCAGTGAGAAGCTTCATGGAGCCCAACTCAATTATTCAACCTATGACAAGGAGCTTTATGCCTTAGTGCGAGCGTTGGATGTGTGGCAGCATTACCTCCTACCCAAGGAGTTTGTCATTCACACCGATCATGAGTCCCTCAAACACTTGAAGGGACAAGGTAAGTTGAATAAAAGGCATGCTAAATGGGTTGAATTTATTGAAACATTTCCTTATGTTATTCAATACAAGCATGGAAAGGATAATATTGTTGCTGATGCATTATCAAGAAGATATGCCTTGATTTCTACACTTAGTTCTAAATTGTTAGGATTTGAGCATGTTAAGGAATTATATGTTGGAGATCTTGATTTTGGTAATGTGTATGCAGCATGTGAACATCAAGCTTTTGATAAATTTTATAGGCATGATGGGTTTTTGTTTAAGGGCAGCAAGCTTTGTTTGCCTAAGTGTTCTATGCGCGATTTGCTTGTATTAGAATCTCATTGTGGGGGATTGATGGGACATTTTGGGGTGCATAAGACTTATGATATGTTAAATGAGCATTTTTATTGGCCTCATATGCGCAGGGATGTGGAAAAGGTATGTAATTCATGTGTTGCATGTAGGCAAGCTAAGTCTAAAACTATGCCCCATGGTTTGTATATGCCTCTACCTGTACCTAGTTCTCCTTGGACTGATGTTTCTATGGATTTTGTGCTTGGATTGCCTAGAACTAAACGTGGTAGAGATAGCATTTTTGTTGTGGTGGATAGGTTTAGTAAAATGGCTCACTTTATTGCTTGTCATAAATGTGATGATGCTGTTAATGTTGCTGACCTATTCTTTAAAGAAGTTGTGCGTTTGCATGGTATACCACGTACCATTGTTTCTGACAGAGATACAAAGTTCCTTTCTCATTTTTGGCGTGTTCTATGGGGTAAGTTGGGTACAAAGTTGTTATTTTCTACTACTTGCCACCCGCAGACAGATGGTCAAACAGAGGTAGTGAATAGATCTTTGGGTACCTTACTTCGTGCTATAGTGGGTAAGAACCTCAAAACATGGGAAGATTGTTTACCTTTCATTGAATTTGCTTATAATAGAAGTATTCATTCTTCTACTGGGTTTTCACCATTTGAGATTGTTTATGGTTTTAACCCACTGACTGTGCTTGATCTTTGTCCATTGCCTTTAAATGAGCTTTCCAGTTTAGATGGCAACAGGAAGGCAGAATTGGTAAAGACTTTGCATGAGAAAGCCAGGACTAATATTGAGAAGAGGAACCAGAAGTATGCTGAAAGAGCTAATAAAGGAAGGCGACAAGTGGTATTTGCTCCTGGAGATTGGGTTTGGGTGCATTTTCGCAAGGAAAGGTTCCCAAACCAAAGGAAAGGAAAGTTGGATGCACGTGGTGATGGTCCATTCCAAGTCTTGGAGCGCATCAATGATAATGCTTACAAGATAGATTTACCAGGTGAGTATGGTGTTTCTGCAACATTTAATGTTTCTGATCTTTCTCCTTTTGATGTGGATGCAGATTTGAGGACAAATCTTTTTGAGGAGGGAGGGAATGATACGGATCCACCAACCATCAAAGATCATTTGAAGATGCCTAGTGGTCCAATAACGAGAGGACGTGCTCAGAAGCTAAAGATGGCTATGACATCTTTTGTTCAAGCTTTTGTCACTCAAGAAATTCATGAAGAGGCTATTGAGAAATGTTATGGAGAGCTTGAAGGCCAAATGAAAGTACTTAGCCTTCTGGAAGCAAGTGAAGGAATTGGGCCAATTTAAGCCATCAAGGGCTTATACAACTTTGGGCTTTTAATTGTACATGTCATGTGCCTCATTTAAAAGTCACATGACTCACTTAAGTTGTATTTAAATGGGCTAGGCGTGTGGGCTTCTTGTTGGGCTTGGTTTAGTTAGTTTGATAGTTTATTTTGTCTTGTTTTGGGCTTTCACATTCAGCCTTTAAGGTAACCTTTAAGTATGTTTAATTTTCTTTATTGTGGGCTTAATTTAGCTTGTAAAGCCCATGTCAATTTCGGCCTATGAATGATTAAGGCCTTAGTAGGATTTGTTTTAGGTTTTAAGAGTAATTAGGGTTAGCCACCATATAAATAGGCTAACATAAGTTGTAAACTTCAGATTTTGATCAATTAAACATTTGGGAGTATTCTCTTCTTGGCTTGGCCGAATTTCTTTAGGGAGATTAGTGAGATTGCTTGCTTTTCTTTTCTATTGCATGAGGAATTTGATAACTTATCAATTGTCTTGATTGTGGCGTTTTCATTTTCTTCGATTTCCCAATTATTTGCGTTTCCATTCACGTGTTGTTTGGGGGTTCAATAGGGAGGGTTTTTGTCTTCTTTGTCTTTGCAATCAAAGTGTATGTTCAAGGGGTTTCGGGTTCTTTAACCTTGGGGTTCCGCATCAAGGTACCTTTTGATTCGGTTTTGCCACCTTGGTTGTCCTTGAATTTGTCTTTTGAGTCGAAGGACTTTTGGGCAGCCTTATTGTCACTCTTATTCCACTTCGAATTCCAATTAGATGTGGAACCCGAATTTTGGCTTCTAGCACTTCCTTTGTATTTCATTTGTCTCTCCACTTTCATGGCCAAGTTCACTAGTTCCTCCATGTCAAGGAATGGGTGCAACTCGACAACATTTGCAATCTCCCTATTTAGGCCACTTAGAAATCGAACCATAACTGATTCTTCCTCTTCTTCTAGGTTTGCTTTTATCATCAACATTTCCATCTCCTTGTGGTATTCTTCCACTGTTCTAGCCCCTTGAGTAAGTCTGTGCAATCGTTGATGTATCCCTCTATAGTAATAGCTCGGCACAAACCTTTTCCTCATAATCCTTTTCATCTCTTCCCAACTAGAAACAGGATTCTCTCCATTTCTCCTCCTATTCTTGTTCAATTCAGCCCACCATACCAGTGCATAGTTTGAGAACTCTACTGCAGCTAGTCTAACCTTCTTTTCATCAGAATAGTTATGGCATTCAAAGATCATCTCTACTTTCCTTTCCCACTCCAAGTATTCTTCAGCATCATTTCGGCCTTTGAAGGGTGGAATATTCATCTTGATAGCATTTATGTTACTATCCATTTTATCTTCTCTTCTCACTCTTCCTCTTACTGAACGAACTTCCTCCTCTTCGTCCAATTCATCATGATCAACCTCTTCAGTAATGAATCGACCTCTCCTTGCTACTCTACTAGTAGTATTAGAAGTGCTCACTTCGAGCTTCTCCAATCTTTCATTTACATTCCCCATTTCCCTCATAAACCTCTCAAATGTACTTTGCATTGCTTGTATAGCAAAGGCAATCTCTTCTTGGGACATGCCTTTCTTACCAGTTTCTTCAGTCATTGTATTTACCTGCAAACAAAATTAGATAAAAATAACCTCACTAAGCACTCCCTCTCGTGTTTACACTCAAGTTTGTATCACTCCTCTCGTGTTTCACACAATATGGGCTTTTACCCTCTTGAATGCACTCACACACTCTTGCCTTTTTCCACTCTTGCTCTTTACTTTCGGGTTGTTCTTCAGAACCAAGTATCAATTCAAGCGAGTCTTAATGTAGGGAAATACAAGATAACTTAATGAAGAATATAGCACACTCGAATCTAGAGGCAAGATTTTGTATAAGAATCAATAAAACAGAATTGTTACACACTTAGATGAAGAAAGGTGTGCAACTGAATTTTGCTCAAATGAGTAATAGAAAACAACTTACTACTCAAACAATGTAATTGGAAGCAAAAGCAATTAAATAAATAAAAGAGACTTAGAATATCAAGAAAAACAGATTTGAACAAAGTGTAATGGATTCGGCACTCCTTAATAAAGAAACCGAACTAGAACCTAAATATTCTATCCCAACCCAAGCTAGCTCTAACTAACATGCAAACACCTAAATTTAAGTTATAATCAGCACCCCCAAATAGATCTGGATTTTTTTTTTTTAAATAAGATCAGTAGCTAAACTATCTTAATGAGGTTCAACTTAATCACTTTAGGTATAAAAAGAATTCAATGAACCATTTTCAACTCAACCAAAAAAGATTTGAGCTCTAAAACCTATTACTTGTTCATTGTGGTTCAATTCAGTTTCAAATCCTTATAACAAGCAATAGATGACAAAATATGATATATGTATCATTTAAATCACGAATGAACAGTAGCTACTTGATGAACAGTACGCGTGAACAGTACCATTTTTTTTAACACCAAATAATAATTCAAGCTAGATAAAAATCCAACTTCAACCAGGCTCTGATACCAATTGATGCGGAACCCTAGGATCTAATCAAAACCCCGAACTCTTCATTCAATTAACCATCAAATCCTAAACATGCAATCTGAAATTGTATTCACTTTAAACCCTAATATCAAAGATAATTAAGACCTAAAGCAGAAAAAATAGAAGAATAGAACCACACAAGAACAAAGCTTGAATAACCCAATTCTTAAAACAACACAAAGTAAAGATTCACTTACTTTGCAAAAGATGTCTTGCAAACAGCAAAGAACAATTATATTTCTCTATTCAAAAACTGATGAAAAACACACATAAGTATGCCTTATATAGGCAGCCACTTAACCCTAATACATGTAGGAGTAAATAAACCCTAAACCTAATTGAAATAATAAAATTAAAAGCCAATTGGATGGGCTGCCAAAGTGGGTGGCGTGAGCCCATATTGAAAAGGCTTAGTTATTACAATTAATCAAGTTAAAAACTTAAATTGAGGCCCTAACTAAAAGCCCAAACCAAACAGCCCATTAGTTCATTAATTAAGCACATGCAATGCACATGACATAAGCCACATGTCTAGCACATGTCAAGCACATGCTTGGCACATGTCATTGTCACATGCCCGGCACATGTTTTAGGTCACATGCTCAGCACATTTCATTGTCACATGCCCGGCACATGTCAAGTGTCACATGACCGGCACATGTCAAGTGTTACTTGAGTTGAATATTCGGCTTCTTTCCCTTCATGGCCCATTTCTACTCCCAACATGTGAACCGGCTTCAAATCTCCTTGAACAACTCCAATTTTGGTCTCCATGGCCCCGGAATTAACCCCATAATATTTGTGCCCTTGAAGCTTCATTTCCTCTTCAATGAATGCTTGAATAAAGCCTTGTAACTTCTCATTGAGTTTCTTGGCTCTATTCCTTGTAACCGGTCCATTTGGAAGCTTTAATGGGTCCTTTCCATGGCTATCTACATCACTTAAAATAAGCCCAAAAGAAAGACTAATTAAAACCCAAAATAACTAAACTAAACCCAATCTAAAAGCCCAATTCGTTTAGCCCATTAAGTCATTAAATAAATGAGTCATGTGACTTTTAATTGAAGCACATGACTTGTACAAATAAAGCCCAAAGTAGTATAAACCCAAAAATGACTTAAATTGGCCCAAAAATGACTTAAGTTGGCCCAATTTCACTAGAAGCTTCCAAAAGGCTAAGTACTTTGTGAAAGCCTCCTTCAAGCTCTTTATAACACTTCTTAAATTTGATCTCCATGAATATGAACTTGCAATGTTTATAACGTTGCAATGTTGACCCCCCTGTGCACGCATCATCTATGTTTATTAGGGGTGGGGAAATTGTATCTGAGTCTGATGAGGGTAATGAATCTGATAGTGATGAAATGCCACCTTTAGAGGACTGTTCTTATAATGAGGAGTTTGTTGAGTATGCTGTTAAGGGAGAATCCTTAGTTATTAGGCGTGCTTTAAATGTGAATGTAAAAGAAAATAGCCTAGAACAGAGGGAGAACATCTTTCACACTAAATGCTTGGTAGGTGGTAAAGCTTGTAGTCCTATCATAGATGGGGGTAGTTGCACAAATGTTGCTAGCACGACATTGGTAGAGAAATTGGGGCTTAAATGTGAAAAACACCCTAGTCCCTATAGGCTGCAATGGCTGAATGATAGTGGTGAAGTCAGAGTGACCAAACAGGTAGTTGTCTCATTCTCCATTGGTAGATATGCTGATGACGTCGTATGTGATGTTGTGCCTATGCAAGCTGGTCATGTATTGTTAGGTAGGCCTTGGCAATTTGATAGGCGTGTTATGCATGATGGGTATTTGAACAGGTATTCTTTTATGTATAATGGGCAGAAAATCACTCTTGCACCTTTGTCACCTAAAGAAACATACATGGAATAGTTGAAGATTCAGCAATCTTCAAGTGGGAATTCGGGTAGTGAGATGAAAAAAAAAAAAGAGAGAAAAGAGGCCATGAGAGAAAAGAATAAAAATAAAGGCCCAATGGTGAGTGACTGCACTAGTAAGGAAAAGAAGATGGGAAGTGCAGGAGAGAAAAAGTTAGTGAATGAAGGAAAAGAAAGGAGTGAGCAAAAAGAACTTGAGAGGAGTGAAAAGGTTAAGAAGCAACCATGTCTCTACGCAAAAGAGAGAGTTAAAAAGTGTGTGCTTAGTATGGTGGGATGAATTGAACAAGACCAGAAGAAGAATTGGCGAAGCTCCTGTAGCTAGTTGGGAAGAAATGAAGAGAATCATGAGGAAGAGATTTGTACCAAGCTACTACTACAGGGATATACATCAACAATTGCAAAGACTCACTCAAGGGTCTAGGACAGTAGAAGATTACCACAAGGAGATGGAGATGTTGATGATTAAAGCCAATGTTGAGGAAGAAGAAGAAGCAATCATGGCTCGGTTTCTGAATGGCTTGAATAGGGAGATTGCTAATGTCGTGGAGTTACACCCATTCATCGTCATGGAATAGTTGGTAAACATGGCGCCATGAAGGTGGAGAGACAATTGAAGTATAAGGGAAGCCATAGAATTTAGAATTCGAGTTCAACTTCAAATTGGAATCCGAAGTGGAAAAAGGAAGAGAACAAGACTGTTCAGAAGTCCAATGATTCAAAGGACAAATCTAAGGACATCAAGAGTGGCAAAACCGACTCAAAAGGTACTTCTAATGTAATTCCTTCTAATACTAAACATAGAGAAGTTAAATGTTTTAAATGTCAAGGGCGTGGTCATTATGCATCTGAATGTCCAAATAGGAAGTCTATTGATGCGGAACCCAATAGCTAGCGAGCTACAAACCCACACATACAATTCGAATAGCAAACCAAATCAGATAAACACCCTCCCTATTGAACCCCCAATCAACCTGTGACTGTAAACGCAAATAATCGGGAATTAAAGAACCTGAAAAACGCCACAATCAAACAATTGATAAGTTAATCAAATTCTTCATGCAATAGAAAAGAAAGCAATTCACTCTCATTCTAAGCAAAGAAAATTCGGCTATGCCAATGAATATCATTCAAAATCTGAAATTCTTAACATAACATGTTCTATTTATAGGGTGGCTAACCCTAGCTAGCAAATAACCTAAAACAAACCCTAATGAGGCCTTAAACATGGTGTGGCCGAATTGTCCATGGGCTTTACAAGATAAGTTAAGCCCAAACTAAAGAATTAAACACACTTAAAATAAGCCCAAAAGAAAGACTAATTAAAACCCAAAATAACTAAACTAAACCCAATCTAAAAGCCCAATTCGTTTAGCCCATTAAGTCATTAAATAAATGAGTCATGTGACTTTTAATTGAAGCACATGACTTGTACAAATAAAGCCCAAAGTAGTATAAACCCAAAAATGACTTAAATTGGCCCAAAAATGACTTAAGTTGGCCCAATTTCACTAGAAGCTTCCAAAAGGCTAAGTACTTTGTGAAAGCCTCCTTCAAGCTCTTTATAACACTTCTTAAATTTGATCTCCATGAATATGAACTTGCAATGTTTATAACGTTGCAATGTTGACCCCCCTGTGCACGCATCATCTATGTTTATTAGGGGTGGGGAAATTGTATCTGAGTCTGATGAGGGTAATGAATCTGATAGTAATGAAATGCCACCTTTAGAGGACTGTTCTTATAATGAGGAGTTTGTTGAGTATGCTGTTAAGGGAGAATCCTTAGTTATTAGGCGTGCTTTAAATGTGAATGTAAAAGAAAATAGCCTAGAACAGAGGGAGAACATCTTTCACACTAAATGCTTGGTAGGTGGTAAAGCTTGTAGTCTTATCATAGATGGGGGTAGTTGCACAAATGTTGCTAGCACGACATTGGTAGAGAAATTGGGGCTTAAATGTGAAAAACACCCTAGTCCCTATAGGCTGCAATGGCTGAATGATAGTGGTGAAGTCAGAGTGACCAAACAGGTAGTTGTCTCATTCTCCATTGGTAGATATACTGATGACGTCGTATGTGATGTTGTGCCTATGCAAGCTGGTCATGTATTGTTAGGTAGGCCTTGGCAATTTGATAGGCGTGTTATGCATGATGGGTATTTGAACAGGTATTCTTTTATGTATAATGGGCAGAAAATCACTCTTGCACCTTTGTCACCTAAAGAAATATACATGGAACAGTTGAAGATTCAGCAATCTTCAAGTGGGAATTCGGGTAGTGAGATGAAAAAAAAGAAGAGAGAAAAGAGGCCATGAGAGAAAAGAATAAAAATAAAGGCCCAATGGTGAGTGACTACACTAGTAAGGAAAAGAAGATGGGAAGTGCAGGAGAGAAAAAGTTAGTGAATGAAGGAAAAGAAAGGAGTGAGCAAAAAGAACTTGAGAGGAGTGAAAAGGTTAAGAAGCAACCATGTCTCTACGCAAAAGAGAGAGTTAAAAAGTGCGTGCTTAGGCAAGAGAGCTTTAATATTAATTCGGTTTAGGGAGACTTTATTTTCTAACACTGACCTTGACCCGAGTTTGCCTAGTGTTTTTGTAACCTTGTTGCAGGAATATGAAGATGTGTTTCCTGAAGATGTGCCACGCGGACTGCCACCCTTAAGAGGGATTGAGCATCAGATTGACTTAGTACCAGGAGCTCAGATTCCAAACCGGCCTGCTTATCGAAGTAACCCGGAGGAGACGAAGGAGTTACAAAGACAAGTAGATGAGTTGCTGCAAAAGGGGTATGTGAGAGAGAGTATGAGTCCATGTGCAGTACCAGTTCTTTTGGTACCTAAGAAAGATGGGACTTGGAGGATGTGTGTGGATTGCAGGGCGGTCAACAAAATCACTGTAAAGTATCGCTACCCTATTCCTAGATTAGATGATATGCTTGATGAATTGCATGGTGCATGTTTGTTTACAAAAATTAATTTAAAGAGTGGCTATCATCAGATTAGGATGAAAGAGGGAGATGAGTGGAAAACTGCGTTTAAGACTAAATACGGATTGTATGAGTAGTTAGTAATGCCTTTTGGGTTGTCTAATGCACCTAGCACTTTCATGCGCTTAATGAATTATGTCTTGCGTGAGTTCCTTGGAAAGTTTGTAGTTGTGTATTTTGATGATATTCTGGTTTACAGCAGATGCTTAGATGACCATATTTTGCATGTGAAAGCTGTTTTGAGTGTGTTGAGAAAGGAGAAGTTGTATGGAAACCTTAAGAAGTGCTCATTTTGCATGAATAAAGTAATTTTCTTAGGTTTTGTGGTTAGTGGGGAAGGAGTGGAAGTTGACACTGAAAAGGTGAAGGCTATTCAAGAATGGCCAACGCCTAAGACTGTTAGTGAGGTGAGGAGTTTTCATGGCTTAGCTAGTTTTTACAGGCGATTTGTTAGAGATTTCTCTACTATTGCCGCGCCACTGAATGAGATAGTCAAAAAGAATGTTGGGTTTAAATGGGGGAAAGAGCAAGAAAATGCTTTTTGCATGTTAAAAGAGAGATTATGTAATGCGCCTGTTTTGTGTTTGCCTGACTTTTCTAAGACTTTTGAGATTGAATGTGATGCTTCTGCGATTAGTATAGGTGCTGTTTTGATGCAGGAAAAACGTCCCATAGCATATTTCAGTGAGAAGTTGAGTGGGCCAATTCTGAACTATTCCACCTATGATAAGGAGCTCTATGTATTGGTAAGAGCACTTGAAGTATGGGAGCACTACTTGCTGCCTAAGGAGTTTGTGATTCATAGTGATCATCAATCCCTCAAGTATTTGAAGGGACAAGGGAAATTGAGCAAAAGGCATGCAAGATGGGTGGAATTTCTAGAAACGTTTCCATATGTGATCAAGTACAAGCAGGGTAAGGCAAATGTGGTGGCAGATGCACTATCCAGAAGGTATGCTTTGATTTCTATGCTTACTTCTAAATTACTTGGATTTGAGCATTTGAAAGAGATGTATGTTGATGATGCTGATTTTGCTACTGTGTATCATGCATGTGAGTGTGCTGCATTTGATAGGTATTATAGGCATGAAGGATATCTTTTTAGGGGTAAACAACTTTGTATTCCTACATGTTCTATTAGGGAGTTGCTTGTGAGGGAATCACATAGTGGGGGGTTAATGGGGCATTTTGGTGTGCAAAAGACCTTAGGTATGCTTAATGAACAATTTTATTGGCCAAACATGAGAAAAGATGTGGAAAGGGTTTGTGCCAGATGCATTACTTGTAAACAGGCTAAATCTAGGACAATGCCTCATGGATTATATACACCATTGCCTGTACCTAGTGAACCTTGGACTGACATTTCTATGGATTTTATTTTGGATTTACCTAGGACCAGGAAAGGGAGGGACAGCATATTTGTTGTTGTGGACAGGTTTAATAAAATGGCTCATTTCATTGCTTGCCATAAAACAGATGATGCCACAAATATTGCTGAACTTTTCTTTAGGGAAGTGGTTCAGTTGCATGGGGTGCCAAGAACCATTGTGTCAGATAGAGATGTCAAGTTTCTAGGTCATTTCTGGAGAGTTTTGTGGGGAAAATTAGGTACTAAGCTTTTATTTTCTACTACATGTCACCCCCAGACTGATGGGCAAACTGAAGTAGTTAATAGAACCTTAGGAACTATGTTGCGTGCTATTGTTGGAAAGAATTTGAAAACTTGGGAGGAATGTTTACCATTCATTGAATTTGCATATAATCGTGCTATACATTCTTCTACAGGGTTTTCACCATTTGAGATTGTCTATGGTTTTAATCCTTTAACTGTGTTGGATTTAACGCCTTTACCTTTGAATAAGCTTGCTAGCTTAGATGGCAAAAAGAAGGCTGATTTGGTTAAAGAAATACATGAGAAAGCACGTGACCAGATTGAGAAGAAGAATCGCATGTATGCACAGAAGGCTAACAAAGGGCGAAAACAAATAATTTTTGAACCAGGTGACTGGGTTTGGGTGCATATGCGAAAGGAACGGTTCCCACAGCAAAGGAAGTCAAAGCTTAATGCGAGGGGTGATGGACCATTTCAAGTTTTGCAACGCATCAATGACAATGCATACAAGATTGACTTACTAGGTGAATATGGTGTTAGTGCTACCTTTAATGTTTCTGATTTATCTCCTTTTGATTTTGACTCAGATTCGAGGATGAATTCTTTTGAAGAGGGAGGGGATGATGTGAGCACGACCAAGGAACCAAGAGATGAACTAGCTTTACCAGAAGACCCAGTGACTAGATCAAGAACCAAGAAATTCAAGGAGGGTCTCAAAGCCTACATGGGCCGAATGGTGGAAGATATGGACAAGCAAGAGGAGTTGGGGCCGAATCTTCAAGAGGGAACTCAAATGGGCTCATTAATTTGTTTAAAGCCAATGGAATAAGCTTTGGGCAGCCCAAACGTTATGTTAGGCGTGTGGGCTTGTTTTTGGGCTCATTAAGTTGTGTTTTGTTATTTATTTAAGCTATTGGGTTTAATTTCTTGTTTATTAGGCTTAATTAGCGAAATGGGCTTAAGTTAGTTATGTTTGGCAGCCCATTGTTAAGGCCTTATTTAGTTAGGGTTTCTTTTTAATTAGTGGTATAAAAACCACGTGATAGAATGTATTAGGGGACTTTTGGCCGAATTTACCATTGGGAGGATTTGTCTTCTTCTTTTGCATCAGGAACGATTTTCTTATCAAGGTATTTCATCTTGTGGCGAATTTCTGTTCTTATTCTTCAAATCAATCTATCATAAGCGTTTCCTTTCATTTTATTGATTGGGGGTTCTTTAGATTGGGGATTTAATTTCTGTTCTTGTTTCTTGCCATTTGTGTGTTTGGGGTTTCGGGTTCTATATAGCCTTGGGGTTCCGCATCACTCTAGCTTTTCATCCTTCGATATGCGATGTGTGGGAGTTGGGGGTGTTACACTTTGCAACTTCATGATTGTCCAAATGTACATGGTTGTTAGAGTTGAATGGATAGTGATATTGTTTGAGAATTTGCATATTTAGATTAATATATTAAGAGATGAAGGCTTATTCATGTTGTTTCCAAATATTTGTCAAATATGGATGCAAGCTCCAAAATTGTGTGATTGTTGTTATGTGTTATGTGTGTTATTTGCATTTTAAGTTTTGCTTGAAGACAAGCAAATGTTTAAGTGTGGGGACTTGATATGACCCTAAATAGCTCATATTTAGCTAATGTTTTATAATTAAAATTATGTTTAGTTGTTGTTAATTGTGTTAGAAATAAGTATGTTTTATGTTTTGTAAATGTAGGAGAAATGGAGAAAAATATGGAAAAGGAGAAAAATGAGCAAGGGAACTTAGTCTCTATCGCGGGTGCGATAGGAGTCGCGAGCGCGACAGAAAGCGCCTATGAAGAAGGAAGAGAAGAGAAGAAGAAATGATGCGGAACCCCAAGGCTAAAGAACCCGAAACCCCTTGAACATACAATATGGCATAGATATGAATAAGAGTAAATCCCCAACCCTATTGAACCCCCAATCAATAAAGTGAAAGGAAACGCAAATAATTAGGTTGATTTAAACACAAGAACATAATTCGCCACAAAATAAATACCTTGATAAGAATTAAAGTTCTTGATGCAAAAGAAGAAGACAAACAATCCTCTCCAATGAAGAATTCGGCCAAGCCAAAAGAAATTTATCAAATTAATCAAATCTGCCTCCAATCTCGTTTTTGTAGAGTATTTATACTCTCTTAAGCTAATAAAAACCCTAATTAATCAAATAGGCCTTAAAACATGGGCCTTACGTCAAGATAACTAAATCCCACACTAATTAACTTAAAATTCGACCCAAAAAGCCTAAAAAGAACTAATTAAATGAGCCCAAACTAATTAAAGCCCATCTCACTTAAATAAGCCCAAAAGAATAAGTTAAGGCCTAATATATTACAAATAATCAAATAAAAATAATAAATAAAAGCCTAAACTAAAAGCCCAAATAAATCAGCCCCTTAATCCACCAATTAGCACATGCATTGCACATGCTCTGGCTCACATGCATAGCACATGTCAAGGTCACATGATCGGCACATGTCAAGTGTCACATGACCTGCACATGTTAAGTCGTCACATGACTAGCACGTGTCCATCTTCAATTTGGCTTCTTCATAAATTTGGCCCACGGACTTCCTTCAACCCTTCTTTAACTTCTCCAAATTTGATCTCCATGAATATGAACTTCCTTTGTTTATAATCTTGAAATGTTGACCCCCCTGTGCACGCATCATTCCCTCCCTCTTTAGAAAAGATTCGTCCTCGAATCTTCGTCTTGTTCAAGTTGGGAATTGACACTTGTAGAATAAATTCATCTTCATATAAGATCTTCTGAATAGGTGGAAATAAAATGAATGCTTCTTCAGCTGAGGACTCATCATGTTCCTGCAATTTAACATGAAAACTAGGCAAAACATGGTTAGTCTTTAATATAATCTTTTCATTCTGATCATTATTATCTGCACTTTCCACGTTCAATTCAACCTCCTTAAGAACTGTAGGGTCAATTATAACATGCTGATCTTCTATCTCAATTACACAAACATCCTTCTGTTCACTCAAAGCAACATCTTCTCTTTCAATTATGTTTTCCTTTTCACTCAAAACAACATCTTCATCACATCCACTTATTTCTTCCTCATTTACAACTTCATCAGCATATAAGTCTATACCATCTCTTTTAGCTTCACAAACAATTTCGTTGACAATAACTTCCTCTTCTTTCTTTCTTTCCTCCTGTCTTATATATGTACTTACTAGTCTAGAAAGTTGTTTAAACTGTAACTCAAAATCTTTAAGATTTTTATCCAACAACTTAGCATCCTTCTTTAACTCATTCAATGCTTCTTGATCTAAATGTCGTCTTGACTTGTAATAGTACATCCTCACAATCACTCCCTCATGTGTTTCACTCAAAATATGACACTCCACTCATATTTCGCTCAATTTGGCTTTTACCCTCCTTTAAGCTCACACTCTCAAGCCTTTTACCACTCAAGCTTGTTATCTTCAGTTGCACTTCAGAACTCAAACTCAAGTCAAAATAGTTCACAAGCAGCAAATTATGGTAAAGAATGCAATGAAAATACTTAACAAAGAAGATAGGCACAAAACTAGAAGCAAAAGACCAAAGTGAAGAACGTTGAAATGAGCATACAAGGTGAAGATATGTATGCTGTCCGAATTATGTGAATTTAACTAACAAGAATCAAATTGTTAATTATAGTGTAATCGGAAGCAAAAACACAAAGACACCAAAAATGGAAACTTAAGAATGAAAGAAATGACAAAACTAATGCAATAATGCAGAAATTGAAATCTCCCTAATGGAAAATTCAATTTGATACAATATGGGTTATTACACTAAGACAAAATGAAAAGGAGACACAAGATGTCCAAACTAAAACAAGATTAGGAAACCCAAATGTTTGTCCAAAATAAGACAAACATTAATCCAATATGTCTTAATAAGATCAAACAAGGAAACCCAAATGTCTAAACTAAGACAAAATGACTTATCCACTATGTCTTAATTAGTTCAAGATATGGAAACCCAAATGTCTAGACTTAAGACAAAATGAAACTTATCTAATTTAATGTCCTAATTTAAATAATGTCCCAATCCTAATTTCTTTTCTTTTTTTTTTTAATTATCTCTAACTAATTAGATAATAACAATTCTATCCTAAAGAAATACAATCCAAATTGTTCACACCAACCAAAGTTAACCCAAATTAAAATACTTTTTATAAATTCGGATGAACAGTACCATGAACAGTGCGATGAACAGTACCAGGAACAGTACGACGGAATTTTTTTTTATATTTTTAGCTAGATAACAACTAGAACAACTAATAACCTAGAAATCAAGATCAAACAATAAGAAATAACACCTAAAACGAAGCTCCCTATAATTTAGGCCACTATGATGAACAAGGGTTCCTAAATTTTAGGAATCAAATAAATTAAAAATTTATGAATAAAAACAGCAAGTAAACATGGATAAATAAGAATTTAATCCAAATCCAAGCTCTGATACCAAATGATGCGGAACTCCAAGGCTAAAGAACCCGAAACCCCTTGAACATACAATATGGCATAGACATGAATAAGAGTAAATCCCCAACCCTATTGAACCCCCAATCAATAAAGTGAAAGGAAACGCAAATAATTAGGTTGATTTAAACACAAGAACAGAATTCGCCACAAAATAAATACCTTGATAAGAATTAAAGTTTTTGATGCAAAAGAAGAAGACAAACAATCATCTCCAATGAAGAATTCGGCCAAGCCAAAAGAAATTTATCAAATTAATCAAATCTGCCTCCAATCTCGTTTTTGTAGAGTATTTATACTCTCTTAAGCTAATAAAAACCCTAATTAATCAAATAGGCCTTAAAACATGGGCCTTACATCAAGATAACTAAAGCCCACACAATTAACTTAAAATTCGGCCCAAAAAGCCTAAAAATAACTAATTAAATGAGCCCAAGCTAATTAAATCCCATCTCACTTAAATAAGCCCAAAAGAATAAGTTAAGGCCTAATATATTACAAATAATCAAATAAAAATAATAAATAACAGCCTAAACTAAAAGCCCAAATAAATCAGCCCCTTAATCCACCAATTAGCACATGCATTGCACATGCTCTGGCTCACATGCATAGCACATGTCAAGGTCACATGATCGGCACATGTCAAGTGTCACATGACCTGCACATGTTAAGTCGTCACATGACTAGCATATGTCCATCTTCAATTTGGCTTCTTCATAAATTTGGCCCACGGACTTCCTTCAAGCCTTCTTTAACTTCTCCAAATTTGATCTCCATGAATATGAACTTCCATTGTTTATAATCTTGAAATGTTGACCCCCCTGTGCACGCATCAAGAAAAGAGCAAACGAGGAATGCTGCTTACTTTCATGGGCGCAAAGGGAGTCATGAGCGCGACAAAGCAAGGAGGATAAAGTGGTCAACGTAGTTGAAGGAAACCAAGGAAGAGGAATCCGTGCTCTCTCGCGAGTGCGATAGAGAGATCCATTGGGGTAGTTATTTTTGAATGGCCACTTGAAGAATTTGGACTTTTGCCAAGCTTTGCAACTCTTTGAAGAGGCATATCAAGGGACATGAAATTTGGCACATTATATATAGTAAATTCAGTTGTAAACTTATGATGATGGAATTTTAACTAAGTATTTCAATAAGTTTTAGAGAACAATTTCTATAGTTGAAGTTCTTGAGTTAGTTTTTATGTTTTGAGGAGAAGACAATTGCAAAGAGGAAGAACATACTTTGTGAAAGGAAAAAGGGTTGAGAGAACTCCTTCTTCTAATTTCTAATATTTTACTTCTTCTTTGTAAATGTTTAATGATGTATTTATGAACTTGAATCTTTTATATTATGTTTTGTTGTTCATATCAATTTAGTATTCTTGTTTGTAGAATTTCTACTAGTATTTGATGCATGATCATTATAAGTGAGAATTTAGTTAAGAGATAGATTTCCATTTAAAACTAATGGAAATTAATCATTAACCCCTTGTTTGGATGGGAGTAAATCCAATTTCCTTTAATGAGAGGAAAAGAGAGGAAATGGGAGTAATAGAAATTGAATTTCTCTCATTTTCAATTACTCATACATTTTCTTTCATTTTCTTCCTTGCATTTCACTATTCATCATCTTCTTCATCTCCTTCACTGTTGGCGTCTTCTTTCTCGCTTCACCATTCTTTTTCTTCTTTCTCCTTTTGTTTTCTATGAGAATTGCTCCCTATTAATTTCTACTTCATCTTCTCCATCACTATCCTTTTTTTGTCCAGAAATTTCTTTGTTCTTTATCTCCGATTGCCTTTTTACCCTTCATCTTCGTTCTTCACCTTCGTTTTTTTAGTTCTTCATTCAACTCATTTCCTATTTCCTCTACTTTCTCTCCAAATCGGGAGGAAATAATTTGGGAGATTGAGAGGAAATTAGGAAATTCAATTTCCCTCCATTTACTCTCAATTACTCTCCTATTTTACAAGCCAAACGGTGGAAGTAAGTTGAATTTCACTTACTTTCCTCTCAATAACCCTCACTTCCAACGATCCAAACAAAGCATAAAGCATTATTTGAGAGATCATAATGTTAGATGATTGTTATAGGTTGCTAATTAATCCTAAAATTTGCATGTATAATCAACTAATTCATTAATGAGAGTTAAGAGTTATAATTATAAATGTATGTTTTAGGCACTCTAATTTATGTCAAGAAAATGAATTGGAATATTATTTCAACTTGACTTAAGGATACAATAATAATCAAGAATAATTACTTCAAGTTCCATTAATTATTAATTTGTCATCATTAATCCTTTTTGTCTTCTTTGATCATTAGTAATTAGGTTTAGTTAAAACTTGCATTCCACTAATAGGTTAGAGTCACTCTTAAAAGATATTGATCATCGTAAACAAGATTAAAATCAAGTAGTAATAGTAAGTAATAGTCAACATACATTCCTCGTGGGAACGATATCTTAAGTACTATAATCGGTAAACCGTGTGCTTGCGGATTAATTACACAAACACCGGCATCCTTTTCAATTGCCTTTTTATTGAGTCCTCCTCCGGTTCCTTATCCTTCTGACTTACCATGGGATCTTGTGGCTTCTCAACCTCCGAAACTACCCTTCTACTCCGGGTCATGGCTCTGACTTCCTTATCATCATCCCTCTTCGAATCATTCTTCCTCTCATCCTCTTCATCTTCGTCTAAACCCCATGGGTCTGCAAACTCTTCATCACCAGAATCATTATTTTCATCTCCACTATCATCAGTGGACCAACAATCTACTGATACCACGAGAATCCCTTCTTCATTTGCCCCCTCTGAGCAAATGATAGCAGTGCTCTCACCTCCAGACAAATCCCTCAGTATGTACCACTCGGGCAAGCTTGACCCAATTATAAACACGGGCGGGGGTACATTATTCTACACGGGCTTCTTCTGGTTCCCTCTCTTCTCCGGATCTATAATTTGTTTCGAGTCGATTAGATCCTGGATGGCATGCCTCAATGCCTTGCAGTCATCCATCATGTGCCCGGTGTGTTGGTGGTAAGAATAATATTCATTATCCTTATACCCTAGTTGGCCCTGGGTCCTGGCGGGTCTAGGTGCTAGAGGTTGTAACTTCCCCTCTTTCATCAATCTTCTCAGCACCCAGGAGAGAGACCTCCCCAAATTCGAGAAATGCCTTGGACCGGCGCTTGCAACTGAAACCTTGGCCGTCTTGCCTAACCTGCCACCACTGCTTGAACTTGCTGGTCTACTTGACCATCACTGCTCTTCTTGTATGTCTCACTGTTAGTTCTCCTTGCTAGATACTTCCCTTCAGCCTTAATGGCTATGTCCTTCAACGACTCCCAATCTTTTAAACCTTTCATCTTCAGCCCATCCTTCAGATACGGGCTAGCATTCTTGATAAAGAGCCTTATCTGATCTTGGGTATCTGGCTTTCTTTTTATTTCCATCACCAGATTCCTCCATCGGGTCAGATATTCATGAAATGACTCCCTAGACTTTTGCTGTAAAAGTTCCAAATCTTTCAATGTCACTTCCATTCTTGTACTGCAGTCATACTGCCTCGGGAATTCCTTCGTTAATAGGTCCCAATCCTCCTTGGTCCTCCTATCTAGCCCATGGTGCCAATCAACTGCTGGGCCTGTTAAGCTCAAACAGAAGTACTCTATCTTCTGCCTCTTGGTCAAAGTAGTGCGCTTTATTACCAATGAGTACTGCTTTACATGCGCAGTAGGGTCTGAGGTGCCATCAAACTTTGAAACATTCGGCATCCTAAAGTTCTGAGTGATCAGATCTTCTCCCTCCAATTCCTTGTCTTCGGGGTTCATCCTTCGCCCCCTTGTCAACATCCTCGACATTGCTTCAAACTTTTCTTCCATCTTCTTCCAGATGGCTTCCTCCGTCTAAGGTGCCTTTCCTCTAACCGACACAGGCTCTTTATACTCATCCTCTTCAACATCATCCTCTATCCTGTGGGCTACCCCTCTTCTCTGCCTCGCAGCAGTGGTAGGCCTTAAATCCACTGGTGGTGGACAAATCTCCTCAGGTATTTCTTTTCTAGCCTCCTCCCGTTTATTTTGTCTCATAGGAGGGGCAGCTCCATTCGGCCCGACTGGTGGTGCCATTGCCACCGTTAGATTTCCCAACATAGTCATCATTCTGTTCTTAAATTCTTCCAACCTTTTTCCTACCTCTTCGGCTATTATGGCTCGAGTGGCATCTGTTCCTCTTGGTGAATTAGCCATTTCGCTGTTTATAGAAAATTGAGAGGAGGTAGAGTGACTGCTCTCAAAAAGTGAATCTGAATGTTCTACCCTTTCTGGTAGCTCAAAGAATGGATTTCTACATAGCTGCCTGCGAAGACCTCTTAACCACCTGGGTAGATCTATGATGGTTGCAAAACATACCCGGTCAAAATGATGCATGAATGACATATGATGCATGGTCATGCTATGCAGCATCCACAACCACACGCAAGCAAGTAGATCCTTCTAACCTTATTGCTCCTACACATGAGGTCATGTCATCTTTTTCCTAGGTGGGCTTGATCCATGGATTAACGGGGAACCCAATGGATGCGTATGGTGCACGGTGGAAAACCGACATCATAACCTCTCTTATCTAATGTACATACAGATGGCTTTTTGTCATTGTGTATTTAGGAAACCAGAATAAACTAGTATGGGCCTATCGGGGCATGAAAGCCTTTGATTAGGTGATATAGATCAGCCATGCAAACCAACTACTAAGGCCACCGATTACAAGAGCCAGAGCACAAAAGCTAAAGATGGCCATGGCAGCCTATGTGCAAGGCTTGGTGACATAAGAACTAAATGAAAATGCTTTTGAAAAGTGTCAAAGTGGGCTTGAAGACAAACAGAAGCTACTTAGCTTATTGGAGGCATCTAATGAAGATGGGCTCAATCTCTAGCCTATTTGGATTGGGCTAACTTTGTTTAAGTCATGTGCTTCATTTAAGAAGTCACATGACTCACTTATGATGTAAAATGGGCTAAGCGTGAGGGGCTGTTTTAAAGGGTTTTAATTAGCTGATTTGGGATTACTTAGTTAAGTCTTTAGGTCATTATTTAGGTCTTTTATTGGGCTTGTATTCTGGCCACTTATTCTTGTTCTTTGGGTTTATTTTAAGTTAGTTTAGTGCTAGGTTAAATGGGCTTAATAATGCTTGTACAGCCCATGTCCAATTCGGCCACATCATTGTTTATGGCCTTATTTGCTTGTTTAGGGTTAGGTTAACTTAAGGGAGGCTATAAATACATCTTAAGACATTGTGGAAATCAGATTTGACATAATTAAAAATTATAACTTGGCTTAGCCGAATTCTTGCTTAGTTTTGGAGAGTGAAAATTGCTTCTCTTTACTATTGCATCAAGAACTTGATTAACTTATCAATTCTTTTGAATTGTGGCATTTTTCTCATTCTATATTCCCAATTATTTGCATTTCCATTCACATAATTGTTTGGGGGTTCAATAAGGAGGGTTTTTATCTCTTTGTTCTTTGCTAACCATCTTGTATGTGTGGGTTTGTAGCTTAATAGCTATTGGGTTCCGCATCATTAGGTGACCAACCAACCATATGGGTTTAACCAATATAGAATGATCCACATAGCAAGCATAGTATTATGGTTCATACCACCGAGGGGAAGTATCTATTTCTATTACATGAGCTTTGGCCAGGGTGATGATACTTTAGGTCTTCCCAAGCATGGTCCCTGCCGACGGGTTTAGCTCATCACGAGCATAACTACCAATTGGATCTCCATTTAATATACCATGATGTACGAGGCTTGGGCTGGTGATTTATCCTTAACACTTCCCTACATTGAGTGAACGTAGGGTCGTGCTTCAAGAACGCACCAAGGTTCAAAAAGGGTGTAAACTAGCATAGATCTAAGGCTCTAGTGATATGCAATCAAATTTCGAAAAGGGATGAAATTTTAAATTAAAACTCAATCATATGTTTTAACTAAAGTACTTTCGAAACGAAGTCTTAATAGTCCCCAGTGGAGTCGCCACTGTGACGCACGTCGAACCCCAGGCGGCCCCAAATGACCTGCTTTTATGGTATTCGAGAGAGGTTCATAAGACTTACAAAAGATTGCAAGGGCGTCTATTTTGGGCAACAAGGAGGTTTCTTGGAGTTGCCACCCAATAAAACATTAGGACAGGTCATCTAGCCTCACTGAGCCTAAGACAGTGCAGGGGTGTCTATTTTGGGGCAAGCGGAGACATTTTGGAATCCTCCTTCTAATAGAGCATTGGAAAGATTCATCTAGCCTTGTGTAGCTTAAGACAATGCACGTATGTCTATTTTGGGCAAGCCAGAGATATATTGGAGTCCCCATCCTAATGGAACATTGAGATGGTTCGTCTAACCTTGTAGAGCCTAAGATGATGCAATTTGGGCCCATTTTAGGCAACAAGAGACATTTTGGAATCCCCTTCCCAATAGAACATTGGAAAGGTTCATCTAACCTTATTGAGCCTAAGACCAGAGATGGTTCGGGACTTCCTATTTATTCATACATTGATTAAGTTATAATTGAGTTTTGAATTTAAGATTTCATTCCTTTTTTCATACATTTCAATCCAAGAATTTAAAACCCAGATCAACCACGTAAGGAAAAGCGATGAATAAAGCAAAATTAAAATAAAGTAAATAAAAGCATAATTAAGTTACAACAAAACTAGGGCGGAATACAGCCCCCAATATTAAATAAATGTGAGCCATACACAAAATGGGGTATTCATTAAAGGTGAGGACATTGGTCCTCACATGCAATATTTAAATAAAAATGGTGTTAAATCATTTGTCTTGATTGGATGGAAACCTAGGACATTGGTCCCATTTTATTTAAGGAAAAATCTGCTCATTTTGTATAAATCTCCTTGCCGTTTTTGCATTAACGTGTTCACAAAATAATATACAATAAATAAAAATTGAAACTTAAAATAGAAGGAAATAGGATAAAGAAAGAACCCAATCGATGTTCTAGAATTGTTCCGGTGGGATCTCCGTTTCTCAATACCCCAAACTCAAAAAAAATAATCAGACTAATAAAAAAAATAGACAACACGTTAGTAAAATAATCAAACAAAAATAAGCATGATAAAATAAATAAGAATGAAGACGCTATAAAAAATCACCATGGAAAATAAGGAAAAAACAAGAATAAAAAAATGTAAGTAAAAGAAGACAAAGATAAAGAGGAAGGAAGGCCCAGGGACGGCCCATATCGCGCGAGCCACGACCGTCCTTGGGCTAGGAAGAGGCGGAGTTCCGTGACGGCCTATCACTCGGGTGAGCGGTGGCCATTGGTGGACCCTCATCTCATTGGTCATCCCAGATCCGAAAAAATGAAGAATTCCTATTAAACCTTAATTTTTACAATTAATTAATTACCTCTTTGAGCAATTAGCCACAAAATAAGATGATATGGAACAACATAGTGAATTAAAGGTTGATCTAGAATATTTACCCTTAGAATATTACCTTCTGAAGGTAAATGTCATGTGATTTTTGCCCTTGAATTCTATAAGGATTTTTCAAAGATGTGCAATTTCGGGGAGTTTTCTGCCGCAAAACTGTATTTTTTCGGAATTAAATCAAGAAAAGAAAATTATATTTTCCTTCTCGATATTGCTGTAGCAAATGTGGAATGTTAAAAAGGCTAAATCTAGTAAAAATGAATTGATTTCGTTTTCTCGGATTCACCTTAATTTGAAAAGATTTGATGGAATTTTTGATGAAAATAAGAAAAAGCTCTTTCTGAATTTTTAGTAAGAAAACTCCAATATTTTGATAAAAATTGCTAACCCCCGATAATGAACCTCACCCCCCTATTTATAGATTAAGGTGGAAAATTCAAAAAGTTCTAAAATTGGAATTTGAATTTGAAAGAGATTTGCAAAATCTGATCATAACCGCTAAATCTCGGAGAATATTTGAAAAGCAAATCAAATATTTGAAAACATTTGAAGAAGATTTGGAAATCAAAGAGAATATTTGGAAATATTTAGGAAATATTTTTTAAATCCCGTGAAATCCCCTCAAATCCACCGCAGATCAATAACCTACGGGCGTCTCTCGGCATACCAACGGACGTCGGTCGCCAGGGCAGCCATGGTCATTTTGAGCATTGGGCAATCCTGAGGGATGGGCTCGAGCAACGGACATCACTTGCGCGAGGGACGGGCAATGCCACACGAGTGACGGGTATCGCTCTCGTGAGGGATGGGCGTCCGTGGAGCGAGCGACGGGCATAGCTCGCTTGAGGGACGGGCGTCCCTCAAGCATGAGCAACAAACGTCACTCGCACGAGGGATGGCCACCATTTAGAGCGAGCGATGGGTCACTCTTTGACAGACGTATATCCCGTCGGTCAACCCTAAAGACCAATTTTTAATTCAGAAACTTCTTTTTTGAAGCACAGTAACCTCCCGTTGTCAGAAATCCTTGATCCTTGTGAATTCAAAGGGCAAAAATCTATAACTCCTTTTGCCCTAATACGGGAACTGATATCTTCATCGGGTAACTCTGATTTGGACTGCCTCAGGGCTCGGTGTCTACAAGGGACTTTGGAGTAGTTGTGTTCCCTTGGCTACAACTCCTTGGTTTTGAGTCCAAATGTATTGAGATTTGTGCCATTATAATGTTAACATGTAGATGAACAATTGGTTAGTAGGTCATGTTGGCTGAAAGTGATGTTTTGGTTAGATTTAGAAGTCATATATATGGAAACAGGGAAAGTGCTTGAAAGAGGTTATTGTTGTAAGAGTTTGAACATATAGTTTAGGCTCTATCGCAAGCACGACAGAGAACTCCGTAGGGCAAATTTTTCCAGGCTGTGTTCTACCTCGAGCGCGAGAATGAGTGCAAGTGTGACAGAAGTCTTTCTGTGCCCTATAGCGTGAGCGACTTGGGACGCCAGCACGATAGGAGGGGGAGTTTAGGTCTGTCACGAGCGCGACAAAGCTATGAGTTTTAGTTACCCTATTTGTGTGAAATATTGTATTTGGCCTATGAATGATTATGCATACGGTAATAACAAACGTGTTTATCCATGTGAACATATATAATGAAGTGTGGGCTTGTTTGATAAGCCATATGTGTATGCAAGATATCAAATGAAATAATGTTGCTAAATGTGGTTATGTGAATGTTATACAATACGATAATATGAACATTAAATGGATTAATAATTTAGCCTGCAAGTCGAGTCATGGATAGATAGGCATGCCTATAGGGTCAAGTGCTGCAGCCGAAGCATTTCTGATTCCCGTTTGGAATCACATTTGGATTCACATAAGTGTATATATATATGAATATATCTATACCTATGGGTACTAATGCGTAAGTGTTGTATCTTCGAATACTAATGTGATTTATGATACTTACAAGTACTAATGCAATATCCCCTTATCCACTACTAAGAATATGGAGGCAAGGTAAGAAATGAATGATGAATTAATAATAAGTATGTGAATACTATGTGTTATGAGAATATGGTTTATTAATGATGTTAAATATATACATACATTCATAGGAATGATAATTAATATACTATATGGTGTATTACTGTGAAGTAAATACATGGTGATATTTAATGATTGCTATGAATGGATATTGTGTGTTGTTTCCCCACTAAGCATTATCGCTTAGCACGGGTGTTAATCCGTGTAGGTTCTGAAATGAAGCATGTTTGAAAGACGCTCCCGCATCTTCTCTGGTCAACACATTAGGGTCTATTGTTCGTGTAGGTTCTTTTATAATATGTAATTACTAGTTTTGGCATGTATAAGAGAAGTGTTGTAATGGCTGAGTTTTGTAACTAAAAGATATTATCCTGTATGTGAAAGTTAACAGTATGTAATATAAGTTATTGTATAAGTTTTGAAATGTATCGTGTTGTTTTAGAAGAAATTTATTAATTCAGGATTTTGTATATAATTAAGTTGTGCGTGTATACGTAATTTGATGTGTGCATGGCAGCCCTCATCGAATGCCATAGCGATGCTATGCTTGCGGTCGGGGAGGGGTGCTATAATTAAGCTATACAAGAAATTATAAAAAAATCCACATTTCATGGCATTACTCAAAAGACATTCCAATAATGTACATATCTGAGTATAGTGTTAAAATATATGATTACAAGCCAAAAAAACATTAAACACAAAACTTATAACAAAAGTAAACCCTACATATGGGTTCTTCTACAAAGGTGTTGGCCTTAGCTAATGCAGGATGTTCATGGCGCTTGCTTGATCTTTAGTACCTGCATGGATAGAACACCAATGCTAAGCATAAAGGTTAGTGGGGAATATATGAGATGGACAATTACTCACAGCAGTCATCGACTCCAAGCACACACAATGAATGCATAAACATAGATCATCAATAGATACATAATGTATAATCATAATCTCAATGTAAATGGAATAGAGAATAACCATATATCCATAGTAAATATATTTCAATTCACAGTAATAAGCACATAACAATATTACACAATTGCCTGCTTTAACCTAGGGGAGTGGATAACAGGAAAAGTACTAAATGGGGGTACCCGAAGATACGAACGGAGATACCCAAGGGTACAATACATTTTACTTATATTCTTTATCTCTTTTGAAATAAGTGATGACCAAAACGAGGTTTATAGGACAAATGAGGGCTGCAGCAATCAGAGTCCCTATAGGCATGCCTATCTATCCACTACTCGGTCTAAAGTAGGCAGGAGAGTAGGAATCCGGATTTCAGTCATTTTATACATTTATAATGCCATGACAATAAGTGAAAATTTGCATAGTACACATATACCTCATATGAGTAGTTCACAGAACAGTGCAGAAATACACTAAATATCATTTATTAATGATAAAGAATCATTACATGAAATTTGGTGTCATTTAGAAGCCATTTGATAGCAAAAATTCACAAATAATTTCTTGAAAATAGGGGTCAAATGGTGGTCATGAAAACCTGCCCACTGTATGGAATACTGGAAATAGACGTTGTCAAAATAGAATGCATTTACATGGCGATAAGAAGAATTCTAACTATCGTGTAAAGGACACCACACGGTGGGCAGAAAGTCCTGACCATCGTGTGGTATATCCAAAATCGCAAGTTGCTGGACATAATGCATTTACACAGCGGTAAGGGTACTCCTACCTACTGTGTAAAGCTTCTACATGTTGGTCAGAAGGTCCTAAATACTGTGTGGGCCACCGGACAATTCAAATGATTCAAGTCTGGCATGATCACAAACAAGGTGGTAAGAGTTATCTAACCGCCGTGTAACTCAACAAAAATGCACTGTTACATTGAAACACAGCTGTGTTTTTCCAGAGCACCACTGTGCCTTCTCGAAACACATTATGTTTTATAAAACACGGCTGTACTTTTCTGGAAAATGCATTAATGCCCTATTTTAAGATTTCTCACCCAAAAACACATATAAACTCATTCTTTTCACATGCAACCACTTCCACGATCATTATTCTACACTCAAATAACTCCCATACCATTTTAGCAATATTTTTAAGCATATAAACATCTCAATTACTCAATTATAGATAAATTGAATACAAAGAAATAGAAAATTCCCAAACCTTAAAATCACTTCTTTTTCTACTCCTTCACCTCCTTTCCACTTCTTTCTCCTATAGTGCTTCTTCTTCAAGTTCAAATAGCAAAACCATATCAACTTTCATAAATATACATACATATCATAACTTACACTCTAAAAAGCAAAGAGGAAGAAGATGATGAATAGTGACTTGTGCTTACCTTAAATGCTTCAAAACCACTCTTCAGCTAATCTACTACTTGGAATCTCACTTGAATAAACTCCAACAAATCCTCAAGTGCAAGAAGAACACAACGACAGCTTTGGGGAGGGAGAATCCGGCTAGCTCCTTTTTTCCCAAAGTCAGCTGACATTCATGGCTTATAAAGCCATTAACTCTCTTCCACTTTCTAGAGTGAGCACTTGTTAAAAGGTGATTGGTGCACACTTTCCACTTTTCCCATTAGCCCTTTTTCTTTCTTGATTTCCCACACCAAACTCTTACTGCCCGTTACCCCCATTGGAAGGATACCGGAGCGCCACGCGCACAAATACATTTACATACTCAAGCATGCTAGAAACAATTACATATAACTATAAAGATATCAAATGCTTATATAAATAATCATATAGTTTAACAAAAAGGAATTTGTAAACATTAAACACATACATATACAAAATCATCCTTTACAAAATTACATTTTCCAAAATCAGTTCCCATATACAAAAATACAGCGGAAGATAAAATAACTCCAACTAAAGACTTCTAGTGGCCGACCTGCAGATGTCTGACTCCAAAAAGAACCTGCCACCTACACGGAAAAAGAGCACGTGCTAAGCGATAACGCTTAGTGGGGAGGAACAACACAAACAGAACAAGCATATACAACAACTACTATAACAACTCATGACTCATATGGCAATAAAACATGTAAGCAATATTCCATTTATAATCATATGAAACATCAATACTATTGATAAACATGGCATAATATCATCACTCATACCTCATATGTATTCTTATAATATAAAACAAGTAATTAATCGAATCATATTTAACTTCAAGTATTGCAACATAACCAATCATATTTTATACACATTTATCATATAACATATCATTGATCATCGTATTCATATACAACACATATTAACATATAAGCCTGATATTCATTAAAAAGTGGATACGGGAATTTAGTACTGATAGGACACAATATCCAAGCGTATGGAGACATGGGTCTTAAACATCTTATGTGACCCAAACGGGGCCAAATCAAACCCAAACTGGGCCGAATCAAGACCCAAATGGGGCCTGCATATGGTAGCTACACTCACACATATTACTCAACCCTAGATAAGCGTTTATCTTATCCACTAACTATGACTGATCAGGCTCAAAATTTAATACAACAATATAAACACAACTCATTGTCATATAGTAGTGTATACTACCAATGAAATCATATAACTTATGCATACATGTCATCCTAAACTCATTCACATACAACACTGTATATATATATATGATTGCATACTAACATGTACATATTATTACATACTAGCACACACATGTTTATACGCATTTGCATACATAGTTAATCATGCTTAAGTTACCCATAGCTCATACATATACATACGCATTGGTATACATGATTCATCATGCAAAGGATAGACCTTGGGACACTCTGGTATGTTACGGGGTCAATTTTGGAAAGAAAACACATAAAAGTATACAAATATGTTGAGGGGAAAGGTAGGGAATTGATCCATACCAACCATTAGCTCAAAATAAAGTAGAAAACTCCTTATGTGAGTTGTTCTGTCACTCTGTCGCGCTCGGGACAGTAGCTCCCCACAGGAGCTTAACGAGACTGTTATTCTGATACGGATCAGCCACCTATCAAAGACCCTTTGAAGATGCCAAGTGGTCCAATTACAAGGGGAAGAGCTAAAAAGCTAAAGATGGTCATGGCAGCCTTTGTACAAGAGCTAATGACACAAGAGCTAAATGAAGAGGCTTTTGAAAATTGTCAAGTTGGGCTTAAAGACAAACATAAGCTACTTAGCTTATTGGAGACTTGTCATGAAGATGGGCTTCACATCTAGTCCATTCGGATTTGTATTCTTTATCTTAGTTAGTTGGGTTAATCATTTAACTCTTTTGGGTTTTAATTAGTCTTTTCTGTTGGGCTTGTATTTCGGCCATTTAATCTTATGTTATTTGGGCTTATTTTAAGTTAGTTTAGTTATTAGTTAAGTGGGCTTATTTAGCTTGTAAAACCCATGCTTAATTCGGCTACATTAGGGTTAGGTCAGCCTTGAAGGCTATAAATACATCATTGTAAACCTTTGAGAGGGGATTTTTGATGAAAATTGAAAAGAACTCCTTTTGGCTTAGCCGAATTTGTGTGATAGAGAGAGTGAGATTGCTTTCTTTATTATTGCATAAAGAACTCGAATTAACTTATCAATCTTTGTGGATTGTGGCGTTTTTCTTGTTCTAAATTCCCAATTATTTGCGTTTCCATACACAGGTTGTGTGGGGGTTCAATAGGGAGGGTTTTTGTCTATTTGTTCTTTGCTAACCATCTCGTATGTGTGGGTTTGTAGCTTGATAGCTATTGGGTTCCGCATCATTTGGTATCAGAGCTCGGATTAAGGTAAATTCCTATTTATCTTAGAATTAGGTTTTGAGTTTTCTCTTATTGTTTCTTGTGTTTTATGTTTGCCGAATTGTTCAAGTTTTGATTTTTTTTTTGTTTTAATTGTGTGATTAAACTTGTTTTGGCCATAACTTTTGACTCGGGTGTCCGTTTTCGTATTATAAGATATTTTTGGAAAGGGAATTTCGAGATCTACAACTGACACGTGTGCAAAGCACTACGTGATTGCGTTTTCCAGTCCAAAAAAACAACGTTTAGTGCTCCGTTTTTCACTTTGAAATTTCGTATTTTTGTTTGAAAAAAAACAAAAAAAAGTTTGAGAAAATCCGAAGTGTAGTAGAGTTTGAGTTGAATTTCAGTTGTTGAGATTAATTAAAAAAAAAAAAAAAAAAGGAAGTTGAGCAAAGATGGAAAGTGGCGTGAAGGGTATATATAGGAAGAGAAATCCGAATCCTATTTAGGAAGAAATCACAATCCTAGTGGGAAAGAAATCACAATCCTAGTTGGGAAACAATCTTAGTTGGGAAACAATCCGAAATCCTATTGGGGAAACAATCCGAAATCCTAGTTAGGTAAAGAAATCTGAATCCTATTCTAGGTAGGAAAAATTAACCCTTATTGTTTTCGGTTTACAATCTCTATTTCGTTTTTGAATTAGGATTATAACCTATCATACATTATCCATTTATTATCCATACATTATCCATTTCTTATCCATTCATTATCCATTTTTCTATCCATATATTATCCATTTCTTATCCATTTCCAATCATTTTCTTACCATTTTTACCATCATTTGTCTACTGTTTTGCCATCTTTTCTTACCATCTTGTTACTGTTTTGCCATCCTTTTATCATCACTTTGCCTCCAATTTCGCACACAATTAATACACTAATCAAGCTTGTGTACATTTCGGCCTAGTGTCATCTTTAGCAACTCAAATTTCTTTGTTGCATGCAAACTGATTTCTTATTGTCTGAATTGAGTCTTTTAATGTTTTCTTGCTTTGCTGGGTAGATTAAATAGGTTCTATATTTGATTTACTCTGTAGTGGATCAAATTTATACATCTTGTCCAGAATTGTCATTTTTTTGCTTCTTGTTGCCTAGTTTCTTGTTTTATGCTAGCTGTTGCTTCTTTTACATTGTTAGAGTATAATTGCTTGTTCTAGTACTCTAATTTGTTTTGTATCAAGTGGTATACCACCCTTGTCCGTGTGCCACCTCCTTTCTGTTTTAGTGTCTTCTTTTCTAGTTTTGAGCTTTCTTTTATTGTTAGTTACTTATTTCTTTGTTTCCTTAAAACGTACTCACGATTTTGATTCGTTACTTGAATTCTGAAGTGCAATTCTGAAGCAGCAATCAGAGTGGTAAAAGGCTTGAGTGAGTGAGCATATTAAGAGGGTAAAAGCCTTGTTGGTGTGAAACACGAGAGGAGTGACTGTCTTTGAGTGTAAACACGTGAGGGAGTGCTTGTGAGGATTATATAACTTCTGTTTTGCAGCATTTACAATGACAGAACAAACTAGCGGGAAAGGAAGTTTCCAAGAGGAAGATACACACGTACCAGATAATAAGCTGATGTACGAAGCCTTTATCAGTGAGATTCGGAAGCTGAATATTCGACTGGATGGAATGGAAGAAAGGATTGAAGGAAGTACAACCAACGCACCTCGAAGAGAAGCAAGGAGGGGACAATTTGTTGAAAGGTATGTAGAAAATGATTTTGGAGATGTAGATGAGGAAGAGGCAAGGGAAAAAGTGGATGGGAATTTAGGAAATATCAAGCTTAAGATTCCTTCTTTTAAGGGCAGAAATCACGCTGAAGAATATCTAGAGTGGGAAAGGAAGATTGAAATGATTTTTGAGTGCAATAGGTATTCCGAGGAGAAAAAGGTTAAGTTAGCAGCTGTTGAGTTTACAGATTATGCACTATTCTGGTGGGATCAGCTGAACATGGGTAGAAGGAAAGTGGGTAGGCGACCTATTAGTAGTTGGGAGGATATGAAGGAGGCAATGAGGAAGAGGTTTGTGCCCTCACATTACTTTAGGGAGTTACATCAGAAATTGCATCGGTTAGTGCAAGGGGGTAGGACGGTGGAGGAGTATCACAAGGAAATGGAAATGTGCATGGTTCGAGCCAATATTGTGGAAGATGAAGAGATAACCATGGCTAGGTTTCTAGGTGGGTTAAATGCTGAGATTGCTGATGTCTTAGAACTTCATAGGTATGACTCCATGGAGGAAATGTTAGGCATAGCAATGAAAATAGAGAAGCAGAAGAGGAGTAGGAGTTTCAGCCGAACCAGCAACACTTCAAGGGATAAATTGGGATCTAGATGGACCAAAGGGGAGGATAGGAAAGAATTTAGGGGATCCAAACCTTATGGGGCAGATTCGGGTTCCAAAGAAGTAAGGGATGTCCAATCACAATCCAAAGCTGTAAAAGGTAACTCTAATACCCAAACTCCTAATAGAGAAATTAAATGTTTTAAATGCTTAGGAAAAGGACATATGGCACGTGATTGTCCTAACAGAAGGGTTATAATTGCTAGGGATAATGGGGAAATTACTTCTGAATCCGAGAAGAGTGAGGATGAGATGCCACCTTTAGAGGATTGTAGTGATTGTGATAGTGAGGGGGAGTTACTGGTTGCTGAAAGTGGGAGATCTTTAGTTGCTAGGAGGGCTTTAAACTTGAATGTTAAAGAGGATAGCCTAGAACAAAGAGAAAACATATTTCACACTAAGTGTTTAATTAATGGGAGAGTGTGCACGGTCATTGTTGATGGGGGCAGTTGCACAAATGTAGCTAGTGTGAGTATGGTTGAGAAGTTAAATTTGGTATGTGAAAAACACCCTAGACCTTATAAGTTGCAATGGTTAAATGATAGTGGAGAGGTCAAGGTCACAAGGCAAGTGAGAGTGCCATTTTCCATCGGGAAATATAAGGATGAGGTAATGTGTGATGTAGTACCTATGCAGGCAGGCCATTTACTCTTGGGAAGACCGTGGCAATTTGATAGAAAAGTAACACATAATGGGTACACTAACCGTTATTCTTTTTCTTATGAAGGTTCAAAGGTTTCATTAGCTCCATTATCACCTCAAGAAGTGTTTGAAGACCAAAAGAAATTAGCTGAAAAAGGGAAAGAGGTTTCGGCCAAGAGAGAAGAGGGGAGTGGGGCTACTGCCCAAAGTGCGCTTAAGAGAGAAAAGGAAAGAAAAGGGGAGAAAGAGGCCAGAAAAGAATCCAAACAAATAAATGGCCCATTAGTGAGTGAAAACAAGAAAGGTGGGAGGCAAAAACAAAATTTTTATGTAAGGGCAAGAGAGATTAGGAGTGCTTTAGTAATAGGCCAGCCACTGATCCTTGTAACTTATAAAGAGGTTTTGTTTTCAGATACTGACATTGACCATGCTTCTTTGCCTTCTAGTTTTATGTCTTTATTGCAGGACTATTCAGATGTTTTTCCTGAGGAGCTACCAAATGGATTGCCACCTTTGAGAGGGATAGAACATCAAATAGATTTCGTGCCTGGATCAACCCTTCCCAACCGACCAGCCTATAGGAGCAACCCTTTGGAGACTAAGGAAATGCAAAGGCAAGTGGAGGAACTCTTGGAGAAGGGGCTGGTTAGAGAGAGCATGAGCCCGTGTGCAGTACCCGTACTTCTGGTGCCTAAGAAGGATGGAACTTGGAGAATGTGTGTTGATTGCCGTGGAGTCAACAAAATAACGGTAAAGTATAGACATCCTATTCCTAGGCTTGATGATATGTTAGATGAGCTATGTGGTGCTGTTTATTTTACTAAGATTGATTTAATGAGTGGTTATCATCAAATAAGAATGAAATCTGGTGATGAATGGAAAACAGCTTTTAAAACTAAGTATGGATTGTATGAATGGTTAGTCATGCCTTTTGGGCTATCTAATGCCCCTAGTACTTTTATGAGACTTATGAACCATGTTTTGCGTGCATACTTAGGGAAGTTTGTAGTTGTTTATTTTGATGATATACTCATTTACAGCAAGTCATATGATGAACATTTGGAGCATGTTAAGTTAGTATTACAAACTTTGAGGCATGAGCAGTTGTATGCTAAACTTAAGAAATGCACATTTTGTATAGATAGACTTGTGTTTCTTGGTTTTGTGGTGAGCGCGCAGGGAATTGAAGTGGATGAGGAGAAAGTGAAAGCAATAAAGGAATGGCCAACGCCTAAGACCATTTCGGATGTGCGGAGCTTTCATGGCTTAGCAAGCTTCTATAGGAGGTTTGTGCAAGATTTCTCTACCATTGCTGCACCACTTACAGAAATAATCAAGAAGGAGATTGGGTTTAAGTGGGGAGAGGCACAACAAAAGGCTTTTGAGAATTTGAAAGGGAAGTTGTGTTCTGCCCCTATTTTATCTTTGCCTAATTTTGATAAAACTTTTGAAATTGAATGTGATGCTTCTGGTGTAGGTATTGGAGCTGTTCTATTGCAAGAGAAGAAACCAGTAGCATACTTCAGTGAGAAGCTTCATGGAGCCCAGCTCAATTATTCAACCTATGACAAGGAGCTTTATGCCTTGGTGAGAGCATTGGACGTATGGCAGCATTATCTCCTACCTAGGGAGTTTGTCATCCATACTGATCATGAATCCCTCAAACATTTGAAGGGACAAGGTAAGTTGAACAAAAGGCATGCTAAATGGGTTGAATTTATTGAAACATTTCCCTACGTCATTCAATATAAGCATGGAAAGGAAAATATTGTTGCTGATGCATTATCTAGAAGATATGTTTTAATTTCTACACTTAGTTCTAAGTTGTTAGGGTTTGAACATATTAAGGAATTGTATGATGGTGATTCTGATTTTGGTAATGTATATAGTGCATGTGAACATAAAGCCTTAGATAAATTCTATAGACATGATGGATTTTTATTTAAGGGCAGCAAACTTTGTTTACCTAAATGTTCTATGCGTGATTTGCTTGTGTTGGAATCTCATTGTGGGGGATTGTGATGCGTGCACAGGGGGGTCAATATTTCAAGATTATAAACAATGGAAGTTCATATTCATGGAGATCAAATTTGGAGAAGTTAAAGAAGGCTTGAAGGAAGTCCATGGGCCAAATTTATAAAGAAGCCAAATTGAAGATGGACATGTGCTAGTCATGTGACGACTTAACATGTGCAGGTCATGTGACACTTGACATGTGCCGATCATGTGACCTTGACATGTGCTATGCATGTGAGCCAGAGCATGTGCAATGCATGTGCTAATTGGTGGATTAAGGGGCTGATTTATTTGGGCTTTTTGTTTAGACTTTTATTTATTATTTTCATTTGATTATTTGTAATATGTTAGGCCTTAACTTATTCTTTTGGGCTTATTTAAGTGAGATGGGCTTTAATTAGCTTGGGCTCATTTAATTAGTTCTTTTTAGGCTTTTTTGGCTGAATTTTAAGTTAATTAGTGTGGGCTTTAGTTATCTTAGTGTAAGACCCATGTTTTAAGGCCTATTTGATTAATTAGGGTTTTTATTAGCTTAAGTGAGTATAAATACTCCTCAAAAACGAATTTGTAATTCAGACTTGGAGATTATGATATTTTGAGACTTTTATTTGGCTTGGCCAAATTCTTCATTGGAGAGGATTGTTTGTCTTCTTCTTTTGCATCAAGAACTTTAATTCTTATCAAGGTATTTACTTTGTGGCGAATTCTGTTCTTGTGTTTTTAAATCAATCTATTATAAGCGTTTCCATTCACATAGTTGTTTGGGGGTTCTTTAGATTGGGGGTTTATTCTTGTTCATGTTCATGCCATATTGTATGTTCAAGGGGTTTCGGGTTCTTTAGCCTTGGGGTTCCGCATCATTTGGTATCAATGCGGAACCCCAAGGCTAAAGAACCCGAAACCCCTTGAACATACAATATGGCATGAACATGAACAAGAATAAACCCCCAATCTAAAGAACCCCCAAACAACTATGTGAATGGAAACGCTTATAATAGATTGATTTAAAAACACAAGAACAGAATTCGCCACAAAGTAAATACCTTGATAAGAATTAAAGTTCTTGATGCAAAAGAAGAAGACAAACAATCCTCTCCAATGAAGAATTTGGCCAAGCCAAATAAAAGTCTCAAAATATCATAATCTCCAAGTCTGAATTACAAATTCGTTTTTGAGGAGTATTTATACTCACTTAAGCTAATAAAAACCCTAATTAATCAAATAGGCCTTAAAACATGGGTCTTACACTAAGATAACTAAAGCCCACACTAATTAACTTAAAATTCAGCCAAAAAAGCCTAAAAAGAACTAATTAAATGAGCCCAAGCTAATTAAAGCCCATCTCACTTAAATAAGCCCAAAAGAAAAAGTTAAGGCCTAACATATTACAAATAATCAAATGAAAATAATAAATAAAAGTCTAAACAAAAAGCCCAAATAAATCAGCCCCTTAATCCACCAATTAGCACATGCATTGCACATGCTCTGGCTCACATGCATAGCACATGTCAAGGTCACATGATCGGCACATGTCAAGTGTCACATGACCTGCACATGTTAAGTCGTCACATGACTAGCACATGTCCATCTTCAATTTGGCTTCTTTATAAATTTGGCCCATGGACTTCCTTCAAGCCTTCTTTAACTTCTCCAAATTTGATCTCCATGAATATGAACTTCCATTGTTTATAATCTTGAAATATTGACCCCCCTGTGCACGCATCATTCCCTCCCTCTTTAGAAAAGATTCGTCCTCGAATCTTCGTCTTGTTCAAGTTGGGAATTGACACTTGTAGAATAAATTCATCTTCATATAAGATCTTCTGAATAGGTGGAAATAAAATGAATGCTTCTTCAGCTGAGGACTCATCATGTTCCTGCAATTTAACATGAAAACTAGGCAAAACATGGTTAGTCTTTAATATAATCTTTTCATTATTATCATTATTATCTTCACTTTCCACGTTCAATTCAACCTCCTTAAGAACTGTAGGGTCAATTATAACATGATGATCTTCTATCTCAATTACACAAACACCCTTCTGTTCACTCAAAGCAACATCTTCTCTTTCAATTATGTTTTCCTTTTCACTCAAAACAACATCTTCATCACATCCACTTATTTCTTCCTCATTTACAACTTCATCAGCATATAAGTCTATACCATCTCTTTCAGCTTCACAAACAATTTCGTTGACAATAACTTCCTCTTCTTTCTTTCTTTCCTCTTGTCTTATATATGTACTTACTAGTCTAGAAAGTTGTTTAAACTGTAACTCAAAATCTTTAAGATTTTTATCCAATAACTTAGCATCCTTCTTCAACTCATTCAATGCTTCTTGATCTAAATGTCGTCTTGATTTGTAATAGTACATCCTCACAGTCACTCCCTCACGTGTTTCACTCAAAATATGACACTCCACTCGTGTTTCGCTCAAATTTGGCTTTTACCCTCTTTTAAGCTCACACTCTCAAGCCTTTTACCACTCAGGCTTGCTGTCTTCAGTTGCACTTCAGAACTCAAACTCAAGTCAAAATAGTTTACAAGCAGCAAATTATAGTAAAAGAATGCAATGAAAATACTTAACAAGAAGATAGGCACAAAAGTAGAAGCAAAAGACCAAAATGAAGAACGTTGAAATGAGCATACAAGGTGAAGATATGTATGCTGTCCGAATTGTATAAATTTAACTAACAAGAATCAAATTGTTAATTATAGTGTAATCGGAAGCAAAAACACAAAGACACCAAAAATGGAAACTTAAGAATGAAAGAAATGACAAAACTAATGCAAGATTGCGGAAATTGAAATCTCCCAAATGGAAAATTCAATTTGATACAATATGGGTTAACACACTAAGACAAAATGAAAAGGAAGCAACAATATGTCCAAACTGAATCAAGATTAGGAAACCCAAATGATTGTCCAAAATAAGACAAAGTTTAAACCAATATGTCTTAATAAGATCAAATAAGGAAACCCAAATGTCTAGACTAAGACAAAATAACTTATCCACTATGTCTTAATTAGTTCAAGATATGGAAACCCAAATGTCTAGACTTAAGACAAAATGAAACTTATCTAATTTAATGTCCTAATTTAAATAATGTCCCAATCCTAATTTCTTTTCTTTTTTTTTTTAATTATCTCTAACTAATTAGATAATAACAATTCTATCCTAAAGAAATACAATCCTATTTGTTCACACCAACCAAAGTTAACCCAAATTAAACTACCTTTTCTAAATTCGGATGAACAGTAAATTCAGATGAACAGTGCCATGAACAGTGCGATGAACAGTACGTGTGAACAGTACCAGGAACAGTACGATGGAATTTTTTTTTTTTTTAGCAAGATAACAACTAGAACAACTAATAACCTAGAAATCAAGATCAAACAATAAGAAATAACACCTAAAACAAAGCTCCCTATAATTTAGGCCACTATGATGAACAAGGGTTCCTAAATTTTAGGAATCAAATAAATTAAAAATTAATGAATAAAAACAGCAAGTAAACATGGATAAATAAGAATTTAATCCAAATCCAAGCTCTGATACCAAATGATGCGGAACCCCAAGGCTAAAGAACCCGAAACCCCTTGAACATACAATATGGCATAAACATGAACAAGAATAAACCCCCAATCTAAAGAACCCCCAAACAACTATGTGAATGGAAACGCTTATAATAGATTGATTTAAAAACACAAGAACAGAATTCGCCACAAAGTAAATACCTTGATAAGAATTAAAGTTCTTGATGCAAAAGAAGAAGACAAACAATCCTCTCCAATGAAGAATTTGGCCAAGCCAAATAAAAGTCTCAAAATATCATAATCTCCAAGTCTGAATTACAAATTCGTTTTTGAGGAGTATTTATACTCACTTAAGCTAATAAAAACCCTAATTAATCAAATAGGCCTTAAAACATGGGTCTTACACTAAGATAACTAAAGCCCACACTAATTAACTTAAAATTCAGCCAAAAAAGCCTAAAAAGAACTAATTAAATGAGCCCAAGCTAATTAAAGCCCATCTCACTTAAATAAGCCCAAAAGAATAAGTTAAGGCCTAACATATTACAAATAATCAAATGAAAATAATAAATAAAAGTCTAAACAAAAAGCCCAAATAAATCAGCCCCTTAATCCACCAATTAGCACATGCATTGCACATGCTCTGGCTCACATGCATAGCACATGTCAAGGTCACATGATCGGCACATGTCAAGTGTCACATGACCTGCACATGTTAAGTCGTCACATGACTAGCACATGTCCATCTTCAATTTGGCTTCTTTATAAATTTGGCCCATGGACTTCCTTCAAGCCTTCTTTAACTTCTCCAAATTTGATCTCCATGAATATGAACTTCCATTGTTTATAATCTTGAAATATTGACCCCCTGTGCACGCATCAGATTGATGGGACATTTTGGGGTACATAAGACCTATGACATGTTGAATGAGCATTTCTTTTGGCCTCGCATGCGAAAAGATGTTGAAAAAGTGTGTAATGCATGTGTTGCATGTAAACAAGCTAAGTCTAAATCTATGCCTCATGGATTGTATATGCCTTTACCCGTACCTACGTCACCTTGGACTGACATTTCTATGGATTTCGTGCTTGGTTTGCCTAGGACAAAACGTGGTAGGGATAGTATCTTTGTTGTGGTAGATAGATTTAGTAAGATGGCTCATTTTATTGCATGTCATAAATGTGATGATGCTGTTCATATTGCTGATTTATTCTTTAAGGAAGTTGTCCGTTTGCATGGTATTCCACACACCATAATTTCAGATAGGGATACTAAGTTCCTTTCACATTTTTGGCGTGTTTTATGGGGTAAGTTAGGCACAAAGTTGTTATTTTCTACTACTTGTCACCCTCAAACTGATGGCCAAACAGAAGTTGTGAATAGAACTTTGGGGACTTTATTACGTGCTATAGTGGGTAAAAATCTCAAAACATGGGAGGATTGTTTACCTTTCATTGAATTCGCTTATAATAGAAGTATTCATTCTTCTACTGGTTTTTCACCATTTGAACTTGTTTATGGTTTTAATCCACTAACTGTACTTGATCTTTGTCCTTTGCCTTTACATGAGCTTTCAAGTTTGGATGGTAGTAGGAAGGCAGATTTGGTGAAAACCTTGCATGAGAAAGCACGGGCGAATATAGAGATGAAAAATAAGCAATATGCTGACCGAGCAAATAAGGGAAGGAAACAAGTGGTGTTTGTCCCGGGGGATTGGGTTTGGGTGCATTTCCGAAAGGAAAGGTTTCCCAACCAAAGGAAAAGCAAATTGGATGCTCGGGGTGATGGTCCGTTTCAAGTCTTGGAGCGCATCAATGACAATGCTTACAAGATTGATTTACCTGGTGAGTATGGCGTTTCTGCTACATTTAATGTTTCTGACCTTTCTCCTTTTAATATGGATGCAGATTTGAGGACAAATCTTTTTGAGGAGGGAGGGAATGATACGGATCAGCCACCTATCAAAGACCCTTTGAAGATGCCAAGTGGTCCAATTACAAGGGGAAGAGCTAAAAAGCTAAAGATGGCCATGGCAGCCTTTGTACAAGAGCTAATGACACAAGAGCTAAATGAAGAGGCTTTTGAAAATTGTCAAGTTGGGCTTAAAGACAAACATAAGCTACTTAGCTTATTGGAGACTTGTCATGAAGATGGGCTTCACATCTAGTCCATTCGGATTTGTATTCTTTATCTTAGTTAGTTGGGTTAATTATTTAACTCTTTTGGGTTTTAATTAGTCTTTTCTGTTGGGCTTGTATTTCGGCCATTTAATCTTATGTTATTTGGGCTTATTTTAAGTTAGTTTAGTTATTAGTTAAGTGGGCTTATTTAGCTTGTAAAACCCATGCTTAATTCGGCTACATTAGGGTTAGGTCAGCCTTGAAGGCTATAAATACATCATTGTAAACCTTTGAGAGGGGATTTTTGATGAAAATTGAAAAGAACTCCTTTTGGCTTAGCCGAATTTGTGTGATAGAGAGAGTGAGATTGCTTTCTTTATTATTGCATAAAGAACTCGAATTAACTTATCAATCTTTGTGGATTGTGGCGTTTTTCTTGTTCTAAATTCCCAATTATTTGCGTTTCCATACACAGGTTGTGTGGGGGTTCAATAGGGAGGGTTTTTGTCTATTTGTTCTTTGCTAACCATCTCGTATGTGTGGGTTTGTAGCTTGATAGCTATTGGGTTCCGCATCATATTCACTCCAAACTTATATCGCCTAAACCGACCTCTAGACCTCATATTTAGACAAAGTGTCCTTCTTAACAATTGTTTCCTAGGATGTTAAGTTTCCAATGGAATAAGTTTCAGATCGTTTGGACTCTGAAATAAATAGATATGAATCAAAAACTATGAACTATTCCAATGAGCCAACCTGGGTAGAGACACGTACGGTTTTTGCCATTTTGAAGCCTCTTAATGACAGAATGAATTTATGATCACTCTTATACTTTTAAAGGTACGTTAGTCATGGTTCAAATGGCGCAATAAACACTCAAATTGGAGTTTTCAAACTCTAGATATGATCAAAACAATACACAGAGATCTAGTAAGATATAAACAGAATTCTCCCTAAACTAGGGTATATACTCAAATTGTAAGCTCAATAATCATTCAATCAGCAATTTCAACACAAGTCAATTAAATATCTCAATTATATCATCTATCAATATTCATATACACAAAGCTATTTTACTCATGCATTTTCATATACCATAAATACACAAATAATATTAACATTTAACTCAAAAACAGGATCCAAAATGAGATGGACAAAACACTCCGAATAAACTCCCAAACCTGATGCCAAAACTCCTTCTACTTCAAAATCCAATCTTTTCTTTCCCTTTGTCCTTCTTTCTCTCTTCAATCACTTACATAAAATAACCAAATAAAACCCATATCAACCCATGCAAAACTGCTAAACAACTAAATATAAACCCAAAAAAAGATAAAGATGAAGAACCCAAATACAACAACTTACCTTGGAAACTCAGCTCTAAAACTCTTAAAACACAACTCAATCTTGGAGGAATCAATACCAGCAAAAACTAGAGAGCAGCTGAAGAAATGAAGAGAAGTAAGAGGGAGAAATGGGACAGATAAGAAAGGATGAATTCTGTCTCTTCCCTCTCTCTTCCTTTCAAATCCTCAACATGCACACACTCACTTATCCACATGGCACACATGCATTGGACCCCTTATTCCACTAGCTACACTTTTACCATCTGCTCCATACACAACTCTTTAAGTCCTCACTTAATTACCAAATGGTCACTAATAAAAATTCTTCTCTCAAAACTTTAATTAACTTTTCAATTAAGCCCTTAATTCTCTTGCATAAATTACCAAAATACCCTTAATGTCCAATTAATCTTGCTATTTCCAACTAGGCTATATTTGGGATGTGACACTTACTTTATGGTAATCATTCGTAGGCCCATTCAACTTCTTAATTAATGTAATTAAATCCACCTATTTATGCAATTAAGTCCTCACATGTAAATTACTACATTAAAATCTTCTATTAGATTAATTTCAATTATGCATTAACTCACAATCACAATTTTGCCCATTTTTCCCAATATACATATATAGATCCCCTAAACATGTCCAAAACTACTAGGGTACAATTTGGGATATTATAATTGGTCTTATGGAAATCAAAAACAGAAAGTAGAATTGGACTTATAAACAATACATACACATTAAAGCTGGTACTTCATCATCACCACGGAAAAATATGACCTCAATTCAGTCTGCTCAAAGAGATTCAAATCAGCAAATAGAGAAACATGAAAATGGCCTTGACTAAAAAATACTAGTCCAGGAAAACTATAGCCTAACATGCTTTTGAACCGGTTAGAAAAAGCAATTTTCATAGATCCCAAAAAAGCACAGTTGTGCTTTATTCAAAATAGAGTTGTGGTTTTCACTTGCCACATCAAATTAAATACATGCGAGTCGTCAAAAATCAACTTCAAAAATCATGCTAAAACTGAGTGAAGCATTTCTACAAACAGTTTACGGCCAGTACTATATTCAAAATTATTTTTTTTTGCCAAAATATGTTCAATCCAAGAATATTGAAGCAAAATGGATGGAAAAAGGTTGAAAAACTCAAAAATATCCCCAAATCATGCATGCAAAACACAATTTATATATGTATCCCAAAGAGAAAATTGAAACACAGGAAGATATAACTCAAAAATTAAATCATTATAGTAGGATTTTGATGCGGAACCCAATAGCTAGCTAGCTACAAACCCACACATACAATTCGAATAGCAAACCAAATCAGATAAACACCCTCAATCAACCTGTGACTGAAAACGCAAATAATCGGGAAACAAAGAACCTGAAAAATGCCACAATCAAACAATTGATAAGTTAATCAAATTCTTCATGCAATAGAAAAGAAAGCAATTCACTCTCATTCTAAGCAAAGAAAATTCGGCTAAGCCAATGAATATCATCCAAAATCTGAAATTCTTAACATAACATGTTCTATTTATAGGGTGGCTAACCCTAGCTAGCAAATAACCTAAAACAAACCCTAATGAGGCCTTAAACATGGTGTGGCCGAATTGTCCATGGGCTTTACAAGATAAGTTAAGCCCAAACTAAAGAATTAAACACACTTAAAATAAGCCCAAAAGAAAGACTAATTAAAACCCAAAATAACTTAACTAAACCCAATCTAAGAAGCCCAAAACGTCTAGCCCATTAAGTCACTAATTAAATGAGTCATGTGACTTTTAAATGAAGCACATGACTTGTACAATTAAAGCCCAAAGTAGTATAAACCCAAAAATGACTTAAATTGGCCCAATTTCACTAGAAGCTTCCAAAAGGCTAAGTACTTTGTGAAAGCCTCCTTCAAGCTCTTTATAACACTTGTTAAAGGCATCTTCATGTAGTTCTTGAGTAACAAAGCCTTGCACATAGGTTGTCAAAGCCATCTTCAGCTTCTTAGCTCTCCCTCTTGGACTGGACCGCTAGTGATGTGAGCACGACCAAGAAACGAAGAGATGAACTAGCTTTACCAGAAGGCCCAGTGACTAGATCAAGAGCCAAGAAATTCAAGGAGGGTCTCAAAGCCTACATGGGCCGAATGGTGGAAGATATGGACAAGCAAGAGGAGTTGGGGCCGAATCTTCAAGAGGGAACTCAAATGGGCTCATTAATTTATTTAAAGCCAATGGAATAAGCTTTGGGCAGCCCAAACTTTATGTTAGGCGTGTGGGCTTGTTTTTGGACTCATTAAGTTGTGTTTTGTTATTTATTTAAGCTATTGGATTTAATTTCTTGTTTATTAGGCTTAATTAGCGAAATGGGCTTAAGTTAGCTATGTTTGGCAGCCCATTGTTAAGGCCTTATTTAGTTAGGGTTTCTTTTTAATTAGTGGTATAAAAACCACGTGATAGAATGTATTAGGGGAACTTTACTTTGGCCGAATTTACCATTGGAGAGGATTTGTCTTCTTCTTTTGCATCAAGAACGATTTTCTTATCAAGGTATTTCATCTTGTGGCGAATTTCTGTTCTTATTCTTCAAATCAATCTATCATAAGCGTTTCCTTTCATTTTATTGATTGGGGGTTCTTTAGATTGGGGATTTAATTTCTGTTCTTGTTTCTTGCCATTTGTGTGTTTGGGGTTTTGATACGGATCATCCAACCATTAAAGACCCTTTGAAGATGCCAAGTGGTCCAATCACAAGAGGGCGAGCTAAGAAGCTGAAGTTGGCTATGACAACCTATGTGCAAGGCTTTGTTACTCAAGAACTACATGAAGATGCCTTTAAGAAGTGTTATAAAGAGCTTGAAGGAGGCTTTCACAAAGTACTTAGCCTTTTGGAAGCTTCTAGTGAAATTGGGTCAACTTAAGCCATTTTTGGGCCAATTTAAGTCATTTTTGGGTTTATACTACTTTGGGCTTTATTTGTACAAGTCATGTGCTTCATTTAAAAATCACATGACTCATTTATTTAATGACTTAATGGGCTAAACGAATTGGGCTTTTAGATTGGGTTTAGTTTAGTTATTTTTGGGTTTTAATTAGTCTTTTTTTTGGGCTTATTTTAAGTGTGTTTAATTCTTTAGCTTGGGCTTAACTTATCTTGTAAGGCCCATGGACAATTCGGCCACACCATGTTTAAGGCCTCATTAGGGTTTGTTTTAGGTTATTTGTTAGCTAGGGTTAGCCACCCTATAAATAGAACATGTTATGTTAAGAATTTGAGGTTTTTTGAATGATAATTTTCTTGGCATAGCCGAATTTCCTTTGCTTAGAATGAGAGTGAATTGCTTTCTTTTCTATTGCACAAAGAATTTGATTAACTTATCAATTGTTTGATTGTGGCGTTTTTCAGGTTCTTAATTCCCGATTATTTGCGTTTCCATTCACGAGTTGTTTGGGGGTTCAATAGGGAGGGTGTTTGTCTGATTTTGGTTTGCTATTCAAATCATATGTGTGGGTTTGTAGCTCGTTAGCTATTGTGATGCGGAACCCCAAGGCTATGTAGAACCCGAAACCCCAAACACACAAATGGCAAGAACAAGAACAGAATTTAAATCCCCAATCTAAAGAACCCCCAATCAATAAAAATGAAAGGAAACGCTTATGATAGATTGATTAAAATAACAAGAACAGAAATTCGCCACAAGATGAAATACCTTGATAAGAAAATCGTTCTTGATGCAATAGAAGAAGACAAATCCTCTCCAATGGTAAATTCGGCCAAAAGTCATTCCATATCATAATCTGAATACAAAATAGTTAAGGATGAATTTATATCCTCCTAAACATAACCCTAACCCTAATTAAAAAGGCCTTAACAATGGGCTGCCCAAAATACAGCTACTTAAGCCCATTCACTAAAATAAACCTAATAACAAAAAATAAGTCCAATAACTTAAGTAAGATAATAAAACACAACTTAAGAGCCCAAATACAAGCCCACACGCCTAACATAAGGATTGGGCTGCTCAAAGCTTATTCCAATGGCTTTATACAAATTAAAGAGCCCACTTGAATTCCCACTTGAATTCCCTCTTGAAGATTCGACCCCAACTCCTCTTGCTTGTCCATATCTCCCACCATTCGGCCCATGTAGGCTTTGAGACTCTCCTTGAATTTCTTGGCTCTTGATCTGGTCACTGGGCCTTCTGGTAAAGCTAGCTCATCTCTTGGTTCCTTGGTCGTGCTCACATCATATTGGGTTCCGCATCATTTGGTATCAGAGCCAAAGTTAAGGTAAATTCCTATTTATCTTAGTGTTAGGTTTGTGTTTTCCTTTATTTGAATTCTTTATGTTTATGCCGAATTAGGTTGCATTAAGTTTCTTAGTTAATTGTGTTTCTTTGTGTGTTTAAATTAGCCTTTTCTTTTCTTACCTTTACCTTGAAATTCGTGATATAGCCTTGAACCGAAATCTTGAACATCCTTAGCTTGAATCCGAATCCTTGTAGGAGGAGATTAGAGATTAGTTTGCTGTTTTAAAAAAAAAAATCAGAAAACTTCGAAAGGCCATAACTTTTGATATAGGAGTCCAATTTGTTATTATAATATCATTCCGGAAAGGGAATTTGGAGCTCTACAATCGTTACTTGGGCTTTGCCCTATGTAACTGCAAATTTTAGCCCTTAAAAATGACGTTTAAGCCTCCGTTTTCCACCTTAAAGTTTTGCGTTTTGAAAAAAAAAACAAAGGGTAGAAAACCGAATTTGAGTTCTGATCACTTTGGGCTTGTGAAGTTTGGTAGTTGTAGTCTGTTGTTATTTATTTCATTAAAAAAAAGGAAAAAAAAAGAAAACGTAAAAGAAAAAAAAAAGAAGAGAAGAGAAGAAAAAAAAAAGTGAAAGAAAAGAAATAGAGGAGGAAGAAAAGAGTAGGAAGCAATTCGGCCAAGGGGTATTTATATAGCAATAAAGGAAAATCCAAAATCCTTTAATAGGTGGGAAAACTTAATTCTAAGTGCTTGAGGATTAGGGGCAGTAATTAATCATTTTCTAAATAGAGGTGGAAAATCCTTTAAGTAATAGGGAAAATGATGCGGAACCCCAAGACTAAAGAACTCGAAACCCCTTAAACACACAATATGGCATGAACATGAACAAGAAGAAACTCCCAATCTAAAGAACCCCCAAACAACATGTGAATGGAAACGCTTATAATAGATTGATTTAAAAACACAAGAACAGAATTCGCCACAAAGTAAATACCTTGATAAGAATTTAAGTTCTTGATGCAAAAGAAGAAGACAAGCTTTCCTCTCCAATGAAGAAAATTCGGCCAAGCCAAATGATGATATTCAAAAGTGTTTTAGATGTGTCTTTTACAACTTATAATGAGGTATTTATAGCCCCCAAAAGGTAGGTAACCCTAAATAAGTCAAAAGTCCACCTAACTCATGGCCACCTAACACATGAGCCTCCCACCAAACCCTAAATAAGTCAAAAGGCCACCTAACACATGGCCACCTAACACATGGCCATCTAAAATATGGCCACCTAATACATAAGCCTCCCACCAAACCCTAAATAAGTCAAAAGGCCACCTAACACATGGGCCTCCCACCAAATAACTAAAGCCCAAACTTATTAACTCTAAAATACAACAACCCAAAGCCTAAAATAATTAATTTAAATGAGCCCAACCTAAAGTAAGCCCAACTCACTTAAAATAAGCCTATTAAGCTATAAGAGGGTCCAACTAAATAATTAAAACAAAACAAGTTCAACATAATAAAATAAGCCCCTTGGGCAGCCTAAAGCTACTCTTCAAGATTGAAAAAATTAATCAAGCCCATTTGATTCTTCTCATGTCCATTTGGCCCCATTGGATTGGCATTGATGCCATTCGACCCCAATCTCCCTTGACTTTCCATAATTTCCACAATTTGGCTCGTATAGGATTGTCATGATGGGTTGACCCCCCTGTGCACGCATCATCCCCTCCCTCTTTAGAAAAGATTCGTCCTCGAATCTTTGTCTTGTTCAAGTTGGGAATTGGCACTTGTAAAATAAATTCATCCTCATATAAGATCTTCTGAATAGGTGCAAATAAAATGAATGCTTCTTCAGCTGAGGACTCATCATGTCCCTGCAATTTAACAAAAACACTAGGAAAAAAATGATTATTCAATACAACAATTTCGTTCTGGTCATGATTTTCTTCTCGCTCCATGTTCAACTGAACCTCCTTAGGCACTACAGGATCACTCATAACATGTCGATCTTCCATCTCAACTAAACAAACATCTTCCTTTTCACAATCTTCTTCATTTTCACTCACAGCAACAACATCTACACTTTCACTTTTATCTTCCTCATTAACAATCTCATCAGCATATAAATCTATAGCATCTCTTTCAGCTTCACATATAATTTCTTCCATTGCAACTTCCTCTTTCTTTCTTCTCTCCTTTTTTAAACACTTATCTAGCTGTCTAAATAGTTGTTTAAACCGCAATTCCATATCTTTAGATTCTTCCTTATTCCTCTGACGGTCAATTAATCTACTTCGATTTTGGATTCTAGTAGACTCATCCATTCTCTCTGCCATCTGATCCATCCTAGAATTTAACTTCTTAAACTCACTCATGATTGTTTTGTACATCATCTTCACATTAGGCACGTTTTCATCTTCTTCCTCAAAAAATTGTCTCCTTTCTTTTCCCTTCTCGACTTGATTTATAAACTGCAAATAAATGTTAATAGGGAATAAAAAGACCTCACAAATCACTCCCTCACGTGTTTCACTCAAAATATTGCACTCCACCCGTGTTTCACTCAACTTGGCTTTTACCCTCTTCTAAGCTTACACACTCAAGCCTTTTTCCACTCCAGCTTGCTGTCCTCAGTTGCACTTCAGAATTTAATTCCAAGTCAAGATGATTCACAATTCAATAAATTTAAATGAGAATGCAATGAAAACACTTAACAAAGAAAGTCAAGAATGACGCCTACCAACAAATTGCCACTTTGGCTTTTCAAATTAATTTTCACATTCAAAGTATGACAAATCTGAATTTTGGTATTTCCCTAATGGAAAATTCAATTTTGATACAATGGATGTAAAGACAAGAAATCAAAGAAAGTCAAGAATGACAACTACCTATAAATATTCACTTTGACTTTTCAAATTAATTTCCAAATTCAAAGTATGACAAATCTGAATTTTTTGTTTCTTTGTGATTTTTCTTTCCTAGCTTTATCTCAATGCTGACTTTTCTTTTTTCTTTTTCTTTTTTTCTTTTTTTAAATTCGGATGAACAGTACCAACAATTTTTTTTCCTTTTTTTTTTTAGAACTTAAAACATCAAACACAAGATCTGATGTAGGAATAAAGAAGAACACAAAAGAACAAATTCAAAAATAAAGAAGAACAGGAAATTGATAAGAATAAGATTGCAAATTAAACAACACGGAATTATCTTGTTCTAATGGAAATAAAACAATAGAACAGCAAATTAACACAAGATAAATAAGAATTTATCCTAATCCAAGCTCTGATACCAAATGATGCGGAACCCCAAGGCTAAAGAACCCGAAACCCCTTAAACACACAATATGGCATGAACATGAACAAGAAGAAACTCCCAATCTAAAGAACCCCCAAACAACATGTGAATGGAAACGCTTATAATAGATTGATTTAAAAACACAAGAACAGAATTCGCCACAAAGTAAATACCTTGATAAGAATTTAAGTTCTTGATGCAAAAGAAGAAGACAAGCTTTCCTCTCCAATGAAGAAAATTCGGCCAAGCCAAATGATGATATTCAAAAGTGTTTTAGATGTGTCTTTTACAACTTATAATGAGGTATTTATAGCCCCCAAAAGGTAGGTAACCCTAAATAAGTCAAAAGTCCACCTAACTCATGGCCACCTAACACATGAGCCTCCCACCAAACCCTAAATAAGTCAAAAGGCCACCTAACACATGGCCACCTAACACATAAGCCTCCCACCAAACCCTAAATAAGTCAAAAGGCCACCTAACACATGGGCCTCCCACCAAATAACTAAAGCCCAAACTTATTAACTCTAAAATACAATAACCCAAAGCCTAAAATAATTAATTTAAATGAGCCCAACCTAAAGTAAGCCCAACTCACTTAAAATAAGCCTATTAAGCTATAAGAGGGTCCAACTAAATAATTAAAACAAAACAAGTTCAACATAATAAAATAAGCCCCTTGGGCAGCCTAAAGCTACTCTTCAAGATTGAAAAAATTAATCAAGCCCATTTGATTCTTCTCATGTCCATTTGGCCCCATTGGATTGGCATTGATGCCATTCGACCCCAATCTCCCTTGACTTTCCATAATTTCCACAATTTGGCTCGTATAGGATTGTCATGATGGGTTGACCCCCCTGTGCACGCATCAGAAAACTAATCCTATCTGTTTTGGGAATAGGAAAATTAATCCTATCTGTTTTGGGAATAGGAAAGCTTAATCCTAAACCACCTTTGATTATTATTATTATCCAATTCGGATAAGGAATTATTTGTGCTACATTTTTGGTAACATTTTTTCCTATCATTTGCTATCCAATTTTGGTAACATTTTGGTACCATTTTTGCTGTCATTTTTGCACCATTTTGGTATCATTTTTGCCATCATTTGCCTACCATTTTTGCACATCCCACTTTCTTTTCCTCACTAGTGCAGTCACTCACCATCGGCCCTTTATTTTTATTCTTTTCTCTCATGTCCTCTTTTCTCTCTTCTTTTTTTTTTATCTCACTACCCGAATTCCCACTTGAAGATTGCTGAATTTTCAACTGCTCCATGTATGTTTCTTTAGGTGACATTGGTGCAAGAATGACTTTCTGCCCATTATACATAAAAGAATACCTATTTAAATACCCATCATGCGTAACACGCCTATCAAATTGCCAAGGCCTACCCAACAATACATGACCAGCCTGCATAGGCACAACATCACATACAACATCATCAGCATATCTACCAATGGAAAAAGAGACAACTACCTGCTTGGTCACTTTGACTTCACCACTATCATTCAGCCATTGCAGCCTATAAGGACTAGGGTGTTTCTCACATTTGAGCCCCAATTTCTCTACCAAGGTACTGCTAGCAACATTTGTGCAACTACCCCCATCTATAATCAGACTACAAGCTTTACCACCTACCAAGCATTTAGTGTGAAAGATGTTCTCCCTCTGTTCTAGGCTATCTTCTTTTACATTCACATTCAATGCACGCCTAATAACTAAGGATTCTCCCTTAACAGCATACTCAACAAACTCCTCATTATCATAACAGTCCTCTAAAGGTGGCATTTCATCACTATCAGATTCATGATCCCCATCAGATTCAGATACAATTTCCCCACCCCTAATAAACATAGACTTCCTATTTGGACATTCAGATGCATAATGACCACGCCCTTGACATTTAAAGCATTTAACTTCTCTATGTTTAGTATTAGAAGGGATTACATTAGAAGTACCTTTTGAGTCGGTTTTGCCACTCTTGATATCCTTGGATTTGTCTTTGGAATCATTGGACTTCTGAACAGTCTTGTTCTCTTCCCTTTTCCACTTCGGATTCCAATTTGAAGTTGAACCCGAATTCTGAACTCTATGGCTTCCCCTATACTTCAATTGTCTCTCCACCTTCATGGCCATGTTTACCAACTCTTCCATGACAATGAATGGGTGTAACTCCACGACATTAGCAATCTCCCTATTCAAGCCATTCAGAAACCGAGCCATGACTGCTTCTTCTTCTTCTTCAACATTGGCTTTAATCATCAACATCTCCATCTCCTTGTGGTAATCTTCTACTGTCCTAGACCCTTGGGTGAGTCTTTGCAATTGTTGATATATATCCCTGTAGTAGTAGCTTGGTACAAACCTCTTCCTCATGATTCTCTTCATTTCTTCCCAACTAGCTACAGGAGCTTCGCCAATTCTTCTTCTGGTTTTGTTCAATTCATCCCACCATACTAAAGCATAGTTAGAAAATTCAACAGCAGCAAGTCTTACCTTCTTATTTTCTGAATAGGTATGGCAAGCAAAAACCAGCTCCACCTTCCTTTCCCATTCCAAATACTCCTCAGCATCATTTCTGCCTCGGAACGATGGAATCCTCATCTTGATAGCATTGATGTTGCTATCTCTGTCTTCCTCTCTTCTCGGCCTCCCTCTCACAGATTGCACTTCATCATACTCATCTTGGTCATCCTCATCATTACGGAATTGACCCCTCCTCGCATTCCTCCTGGTGGTATTAGTACTATTTTCCAACCTATCCAGCCTGTCATTAACGTTTCCCATTTCCCTCATGAACCTCTCAAAAGTTCCTTGCATCGCTTGAATTGCAAAGGCAATCTCCTCCTGGGACATTCCTTTCTTGCTGGATTCTTCAGTCATTGTGTGTATTTCTGCAAAACAAAGTTAGTTTAACAACCTCACCACACTCCCTCACGTGTTTGCACTCAAATGATGTCACTCCACTCGTGTTTCACTCAAATCTGGCTTTTACCCTCTCATGAGCTCACACACTCAAGCCTTTTTCCACTCCACTTGCCGTCTCCAATTGCAATTCAGAACTCAATTCCAGTTCAAGATAACTCACAAACAGCAAATTAAAAAAAAAGAATGCAGTGAAAAATTACTTAACAATGGAAGGTAGGCTCAATTCTAGAAGTAAAAGACCAAAATGAAGAACGTTGAAATGAGCATACAAGGTGAAGATATGTATGCTGTCCGAATTGTATAAATTTAATTAACAAGAATCAAATTGTTAATTATAGTGTAATCGGAAGCAAAAACACAAAGACACCAAAAATGGAAACTTAAGAATGAAAGAAATGACAAAACTAATGCATAAATGCAGAAATTGAAATTTCTCTAATAGAAAAGTCAATTCGGATGCAAAGGTATGTAATGACACTAAGACAGAAAAGGAAACTATTATGTCTAAGTTAAGACAAGACTAGGAAACCCAAATGACTTATCCACTATGTCTTAAAGTGAAAGAAAACCGAAACCAGCTCAATGGACCCAAGTTAAACCCAAAACAGATTCGGTCTAATGAACAAGCCCAAGCCCAAGGTAAAGTTCAATCCAAATGAAACTCAATTAACCCTAATTGAAGTAACCCTATATGGTTCCAGCCGCAAATTTTTTTTTTTATTTATTTATTTTTTTTTTTCAAACTTCAGACCCAATTTTGGAGGCCTAAACGATGTTTTTCTGGACTTTAAAGGGCTAGTTAGGCAGCAAAGCTGCCTATTTTTGTAGATCTCGAAATTCCCTTTCCAAAAAGTACTTTTGGAGCAAAAACGGACACCCGAGTCAAAAGTTATGGCCAAAACAAATCTGATCTCGTTTTTTTTTTTTTTTTTTTTTTAAATCTTTGTTAAACAGCTAGAACAGCAACAGACATGGATAAATAAGAATTTAATCCAAATCCAAGCTCTGATACCAACTGATGCGGAACCCCTAGGCTATGTAGAACCCGAAACCCCAAACACACAAATGGCAAGAACAAGAACAGAATTTAAATCCCCAATCTAAAGAACCCCCAATCAATAAAAAATGAAAGGAAACGCTTATGATAGATTGATTAAAATAACAAGAACAGAAATTCGCCACAAGATGAATACCTTGATAAGAAAATCGTTCCTGATGCAATCGAAGAAGACAAATCCTCTCCAAAGGTGAAATTCGGCCAAAGTTCATTCAATCTCATAATCTGAATACAAAAATAGTTAAGGATGAATTTATATCCTCCTAAACATAACCCTAACCCTAATTAAAAAGGCCTTAACAATGGGCTGCCCAAAATACAGCTACTTAAGCCCATTCACTAAAATAAACCTAATAACAAAAATAAGTCCAATAACTTAAGTAAGATAACAAAACACAACTTAAGAGCCCAAATACAAGCCCACATGCCTAACATAAGGATTGGGCTGCTCAAAGCTTATTCCAATGGCTTTATACAAATTAAAGAGCCCACTTGAATTCCCTCTTGAAGATTCGACCCCAACTCCTCTTGCTTGTCCATATCTTCCACCATTCGGCCCATGTAGGCTTTGAGACTCTCCTTGAATTTCTTGGCTCTTGATCTGGTCACTGGGCCTTCTGGTAAAGCTAGCTCATCTCTGGGTTCCTTGGTCGTGCTCACATCATAATGTGAAGATCATGTACAAAACAATCATGAGTGAGTTTAAGAAGTTAAATTCCAGGATGGATCAGATGGCGGAGAGAATGGATGAGTCTACTAGAATCCAAAATCGAAGTAGATTAATTGACCGTCAAAGGAATAAGGAAGAATCTAAAGATATGGAATTGCGGTTTAAACAACTATTTAGACAGCTAGATAAGTGTTTAAAAAAGGAGAGAAGAAAGAAAGAGTAAGTTGCAATGGAAGAAATTATATGTGAAGCTGAAAGAGATGCTATAGATTTATATGACGATGATGTTGTAAATGAGGAAGACATAAGTGGAAGTGTAGACGTTGATTGTTTGAGGGAAAAGGAAGAAGATTGTAAAATGGAAGATGCTTGTTTAGTTGAGTTGGATGATCAACATGTTATGATTGATCATGTGGTGCTTCAGGAGGTTGAATTGAACATGGAAAAAGAAGATAATCATGATCAAAATGAGATTCCTGAATTAACTAACCATGCTTTTCCTAGTTTTTGTGTTAACTTGCAGGAACATGATGAGCTCTTTTTTGAAGATGCATTCATATTATTTCCACCTATTCCCAAGATCGTTTATGAAGACCAATTTATTCCACAAGCTTCAATTCCCAACTTGAATAAGACGAAAATTCGAGGACGAATCTTTTCTAAAGAAGGAGGGGATGATGCGTGCACAGGGGGGTCAACCCATCATGACAATCCTACACGAGCCAAATTGTTGAAATTATGGAAAGTCAAGGGAGATTGGAGTCGACTAGCATTAATGCCAATCCAATGGGGCCGAATGGACATGAGAAGAATCAAATGGGCTTGATTAATTATTTCGATCTCGAAGAGTAGCTTTAGGCTGCCCAAGGGGCTTATTTAATTATGTTGGACTTGTTTTGTTTTAATTTATTTAGTTGGACCCTTATATAGCTTAATAAGCTTATTTTAAGTGAGTTGGGCTTATTTTAGCTTGGGCTCATTTAAATTAATTATTTTAGGTTTGTGGGTTGTTGTATTTTAGAATTAATAAGTTTGGGCTTTAGTTATTTGGTGGGAGGCCCATGTGTTAGGTGGCCATGTGTTAGGTGGCCTTTTGACTTATTTAGGGTTTGTTGGGAGGCCCATGTGTTAGGTGGCCATGTGTTAGGTGGTGATGCGGAACCCAATAGCTAACGAGCTACAAACCCACACATACGATTTGAATAGCAAACCAAAATCAGACAAACACCCTCCCTATTGAACCCCCAATCAACCTGTGACTGAAAACGCAAATAATCGGGAAACAAAGAACTGAAAAACGCCACAATCAAACGATTGATAAGTTAATCAAATTCTTCATGCAATAGAAAAGAAAGCAATTCACTCTCTTAATCTAAGCAAATAAATTCGGCTATGCCAATAATAATCATTCAAAAAATCTGCCGTTTACAATCTATAATATCCTATTTATATGGTGGCTAACCCTAGCTAGCAAAATAACATAAAGAAAACCCTAATGAGGCCTTAAACTAAGCTAGGCCGAATTGTCCATGGGCTTTACAAGATAAATTAAGCCCAAACTAAAGAATTAAACACACTTAAAATAAGCCCAAAAGAAAGACTAATTAAAACCAAAAATAACTAAACTAAACCCAAACTAAAAGCCCAATTCGTTTAGCCCATTAAGTCATTAAATAAATGAGTCATGTGACTTTTAAATGAAGCACATGACTTGTACAAATAAAGCCCAAAGTAGTATAAACCCAAAAATGACTTAAATTGGCCCAAAAATGGCTTAAGTTGGCCCAATTTCACTAGAAGCTTCCAAAAGGCTAAGTACTTTGTGAAAGCCTCCTTCAAGCTCTTTATAACACTTCTTAAATTTGATCTCCATGAATATGAACTTGCAATGTTTATAACGTTGCAATGTTGACCCCCCTGTGCACGCATCATTCCCTCTCTCTTTAGAAAAGATTCGTCCTCGAATCTTCGTCTTGTTCAAGTTGGGAATTGACACTTGTAGAATAAATTCATCTTCATATAAGATCTTCTGAACAGGTGGAAATAAAATGAATGCTTCTTCAGCAAAGAACTCATCATGTTCCTGCAAGTTAACAAAAACACTAGGAAAAACATGATTATTCAATACAACCATTTCATTCTGATCATTATTATCTTCACTTTCCACGTTCAATTCAACCTCCTTAAGAACTGTAGGGTCAATTATAACATGCTGATCTTCTATCTCAATTACACAGACATCCTTCTGTTCTCTCAAAGCAACATCTTCTCTTTCAATTATGTTTTCCTTTTCACTCAAAACAACATCTTCGTCACATCCACTTATTTCTTCTTCACTCACAACCTCATTGTCATACAAATCTATAGAATCTCTTTTAGCTTCACACATAATCTCTTCCATTGCAACTTTCTCTTTCTTTCTTTTCTCCTTTTTCAAACACTTATCTAGCTGTCTACAAAGTTGTTTAAACCTCAATTCCATATCTTCAGAATCTTTATTTTTGCTCCGGTTTGGACAACTCTTGTTGTTGGAATTTGAGAATGACCTTGCTACCCTCCTTTGTTTCTGTTGCATCTCCACCTTAATGGCAATGTTCACTAAGTCCTCCATTTTTTCATAATGTTGCAATTCAACTACATCCGCAATTTCTTTATTCAACCCTCCTAGAAACCAAGCCATGATTACCTCTTCCTCCTCTTCTATGTTAGCTTTGATCAATAGCATCTCCATCTCCTTGTGATAATCTTCTACTGATCTAGCTCCTTGCACTAGCCTATGCAACCTTTGATGTAACTCCCTAAAGTAGTGTGAAGGCACAAATCTTTTCCTCATGGCCTCCTTCATATCCTCCCAACTACTAATATGACGTCTACTTTCCTTCTGCTCAAGTTCACTTGATCCCACCAAAATAATGCATAATCTGTGAACTCCACAGCTGCTATCTTCACTTTCTTCTCCTCAGAATACCTATTACAATCAAAGATCATTTCAACCTTCCTTTCCCATTCTAGGTACTCTTCAGCATTATTTCTACCCTTAAATGGAGGAATCTTAAGCTTAATGTTACCTAAATTCCCATCCAATCTACCACTAGTCTCTTCTTCATCTAAATCTTCTAAGTCAGCCCTGACATTCTCATCAGTCCATCTTCCTCTCCTTGCTGTTCTCCTAGAATTATTAGATGCACTCACTTCAAATTTCTCCTCCATCCCGTCCATTCTAGCGTTTAGCTTCTTGAACTCATTAATGAAGGCCTTGTACATCACTTTCATATCGGGCATGGCTTCCTCCTCCTCATACATTGTTTCATTTTCTTCTCTTCTTGACATGATTTGAATTCTGCAAAACAGATGTTAGACAATAACCTCACACACTCCCTCACGTGTTTGCACTCAAAGGATGTCACTCCTCTCGTGTTTCACTCAAACAAGGCTTTTACCCTCTTAATGTACTCACACGCTCTTGCCTTTTACCACTCTAATTGTAACTCTTAAATTGCACTTCAGAATCCAATACACAAACCAAGAATTTGAGTACGTTTTAGAAAGCAAGGAAATAAGCGACTAACAATAACAGAAAGCTCAATGCTAGAAAAGAAGACACTAAACAAAATGGAGGTGGTACACGGACAAGACTGGTATACCACTTGATTATATCAAAATTAGAGTATTAGAACAAGCAAAGATACTCTAACAGTGTAATGGAACAAAAGCAAGCTCAAACAAAGAACTACGCAACAAGAATATAAAAAAAATGACAATTCTGGACAAAATGTATGAATCTGACTCACTACAAAGTAAATCAAATATAGATCCTAGTTATTCTACCCAACAAAGCAAGAAAATAACAAAAAAAATCCTAATTATACTAATTAAGATAGAATGCACTCAAGACAATTCAATTTAAAGCTAAAAATGATGATTAGGCCGAATGGTGTATTAAGCTCTAATTAATGTGTCAAGTTGTGTGCAAAATGATGGCAAAATGGTGCAAAATGGTAGGCAAATGATGGTAAAATGGTGCAAAAATGATAGGCAAATGATGGCAAAAAATGATACCAAAATGGTGCAAAAATGACAGCAAAAATGGTACTAAAATGTTACCAAAAATGGATAGCAAATGATAGGAAAATGTTACCAAAAATGATAAGCAAAATGGTAGCACAAATGAATCCTTATCCGAAGTGGATAATAATAATAATCAAAGATGGTTTAAGATTAAGTTTTCCTATTCCCAAAACAGATAGGATTAAGTTTTCCTATTCCCAAAACAGATAGGATTAATTTTCCTATTCCCAAAATAGATAGGATTAAGTTTTCCTATTCCCAAAACAGATAGGATTAATTTTCCTATTCCCAAAATAGATAGGATTAAGTTTTCCTATCTCTATTATGAAAAGGATTAATTGCTGCCCCTAATCCTCAAGCACTTAGGATTAAGTTTTCCCACCCCTTAAAGGATTTGGATCTTCCCTTATTGCTATATATAACTCCCTTGGCCGAATTGCTCCTCTACACTTTTCTCCACACGCAAAATTCTTCTTTATTTCTCTCCTTTCACGTTTTTTTTTTCTTCTTTTTTTTTATATGAAATAGAGAACAACTAGACTACAAACCACCAAACTTCTCAAGCCCACAAGATCAGAACTCAAATTCGGTTTTCTAATCCCCCCTTTTTTTTTTTTTCAAAATGCAAAAACTTTAAAGTGAAGAACGGAGGCTTAAACGTCGTTTTTAAGGTCCGAAAAAGTCAATTACATAGGGCTTCGACCAAGTAACGATTATAGAGCACGAAATTCCCTTCCCAGAATGATATTATAATAATAAATCGGACTCCTATATCAAAAGTTATGGCCTTTCGAAGTTTTCTGATTTTTTTTTTTTCAAAAACAGCAACTAATCTCTAATTTTCTCCTACAAGGATTCGGATTCAAGCTAAAGATGTTCAAGATTTCAGTTCAAGGCTATCTCACGAATTCAAGATAAAGGTAAGAAAAGAAAAGGCTAATTTAAACACACAAAGAAACACAATTAACTAAGAAACTTAATGCAACCTAATTCGGCATAAACATAAAGAAATCAAAGAAAAGAAAATGCAAACCCTAACACTAAGATAAATAGGAATTTACCTTAACTTTGGCTCTGATACCAAATGATGCGGAACCCAATAGCTAACGAGCTACAAACCCACACATACGATTTGAATAGCAAACCAAAATCAGACAAACACCCTCCCTATTGAACCCCCAATCAACCTGTGACTGAAAACGCAAATAATCGGGAAACAAAGAACTGAAAAACGCCACAATCAAACGATTGATAAGTTAATCAAATTCTTCATGCAATAGAAAAGAAAGCAATTCACTCTCTTAATCTAAGCAAATAAATTCGGCTATGCCAATAATAATCATTCAAAAAATCTGCCGTTTACAATCTATAATATCCTATTTATATGGTGGCTAACCCTAGCTAGCAAAATAACATAAAGAAAACACTAATGAGGCCTTAAACTAAGCTAGGCCGAATTGTCCATGGGCTTTACAAGATAAATTAAGCCCAAACTAAAGAATTAAACACACTTAAAATAAGCCCAAAAGAAAGACTAATTAAAACCAAAAATAACTAAACTAAACCCAAACTAAAAGCCCAATTCGTTTAGCCCATTAAGTCATTAAATAAATGAGTCATGTGACTTTTAAATGAAGCACATGACTTGTACAAATAAAGCCCAAAGTAGTATAAACCCAAAAATGACTTAAATTGGCCCAAAAATGGCTTAAGTTGGCCCAATTTCACTAGAAGCTTCCAAAAGGCTAAGTACTTTGTGAAAGCCTCCTTCAAGCTCTTTATAACACTTCTTAAATTTGATCTCCATGAATATGAACTTGCAATGTTTATAACGTTGCAATGTTGACCCCCCTGTGCACGCATCAGGTGGACTTTTGACTTATTTAGGGTTACCTACCTTTTGGGGGCTATAAATACCTTATTATAAGTTGTAAAAGACACATCTAAAACATTTTTGAATACCATCATTTGGCTTGGCCGAATTTTCTTCATTGGAGAGGAAAGCTTGTCTTCTTCTTTTGCATCAAGAACTTAAATTCTTATCAAGGTATTTACTTTGTGGCGAATTCTGTTCTTATGTTTTTAAATCAATCTATTATAAGCGTTTCCATTCACATGTTGTTTGGGGGTTCTTTAGATTGGGAGTTTCTTCTTGTTCATGTTCATGCCATATTGTGTGTTTAAGGGGTTTCGGGTTCTTTAGCCTTGGGGTTCCGCATCAGACTCACTCAAGGGTCTAGGACAGTAGAAGATTACCCCAAGGAGATGGAGATGTTGATGTTTAAAGCCAATGTTGAGGAAGAAGAAGAAGCAGTCATGGCTCGGTTTCTAAATGGCTTGAATGGGGAGATTGCTAATGTCGTGGAGTTACACCCATTCATCGTCATGGAAGAGTTGGTAAACATGGCCATAAAGGTGGAGAGACAATTGAAGTATAAGGGAAGCCATAGAATTCAGAATTCGGGTTCAACTTCAAATTGGAACCCGAAGTGGAAAAAGGAAGAGAACAAGACTGTTCAGAAGTCCAATGATTCAAAAGACAAATCTAAGGACATCAAGAGTGGCAAAATCGACTCAAAAGGTACTTCTAATGTAATTCCTTCTAATACTAAACATAGAGAAGTTAAATGTTTTAAATGTTAAGGGCGTGGTCATTATGCATCTGAATGTCCAAATAGGAAGTCTATGTTTATTAGGGGTGGGGAAATTGTATCTGAGTCTGATGAGGGTAATGAATCTGGTAGTGATGAAATGCCACCTTTAGAGGACTGTTCTGATAATGAGGAGTTTGTTGAGTATGCTGTTAAGGGAGAATCCTTAGTTATTAGGCGTGCATTAAATGTGAATGTAAAAGAAGATAGCCTAGAACAGAGGGAGAACATCTTTCACACTAAATGCTTGGTAGGTGGTAAAGCTTGTAGTCTGATCATAGATGGGGGTAGTTGCACAAATGTTGCTAGCACGACATTGGTAGAGAAATTGGAGCTTAAATGTGAAAAACACCCTAGTCCCTATAGGCTGCAATGGCTGAATGATAGTGGTGAAGTCAGAGTGACCAAGCAGGTAGTTGTCTCATTTTCCATTGGTAGATATGCTGATGACGTCGTATGTGATATTGTGCCTATGCAGGCTGGTCATGTATTGTTAGGTAGGCCTTGGCAATTTGATAGGCGTGTTATGCATGATGGGTATTTGAACAGGTATTCTTTTATGTATAATGGGCAGAAAATCACTCTTGCACCTTTGTCACCTAAAGAAACATACATGGAACAGTTGAAGATTCAGCAATCTTCAAGTGGGAATTCGGGTAGTGAGATGAAAAAAAAAGAAGAGATAAAGAGGCCATGAGAGAAAAGAATAAAAATAAAAGCCCAATGGTGAGTGACTGCACTAGTAAGGAAAAGAAGATGGGAAGTGCAGGAGAGAAAAAGTTAGTGAGTGAAGGAAGAGAAAAGAGTGAGCAAAAAGAACTTGAGAGGAGTGAAAAGGTTAAGAAGCAACCATGTCTTTACGCAAAAGAGAGAGAGTTAAAAAGTGTGTGCTTAGGCAAGAGAGCTTTAATATTAATTCGGTTTAGGGAGACTTTATTTTCTAACACTGACCTTGACCCAAGTTTGCCTAGTGTTTTTGTGACCTTGTTGCAGGAATATGAAGATGTGTTTCCTGAAGATGTGCCACACGGACTGCCACCCTTAAGAGGGATTGAGCATCAGATTGACTTAGTACCAGGAGCTCAGATTCCAAACTGACCTGCTTATCGAAGTAACCCGGAGGAGACAAAGGAGTTACAAAGACAAGTGGATGAGTTGCTGCAAAAGGGGTATGTGAGAGAGAGTATGAGTCCATGTGCAGTACCAGTTCTTTTGGTACCAAAGAAAGATGGGACTTGGAGGATGTGTGTGGATTGCAGGGCGGTCAACAAAATCACTGTAAAGTATCGCCACCCTATTCCTAGATTAGATGATATGCTTGATGAATTGCATGGTGCATGTTTGTTTACAAAAATTGATTTAAAGAGTGGCTATCATCAGATTAGGATGAAAGAGGGAGATGTGTGGAAAACTGCGTTTAAGACTAAATACGGATTGTATGAGTGGTTAGTAATGCCTTTTGGGTTGTCTAATGCACCTAGCACTTTCATGCGCTTAATGAATTATGTCTTGCATGAGTTCCTTGGAAAGTTTGTAGTTGTGTATTTTGATGATATTCTGGTTTACAGCAGATGCTTAGATGATTATATTTTGCATGTGAAAGCTATTTTGAGTGTGTTGAGAAAGGAGAAGTTGTATAGAAACCTTAAGAAGTGTCCATTTTGCATGAATAAAGTAATTTTCTTAGGTTTTGTGGTTAGTGGGGAAGGAGTGGAAGTTGACATTGAAAAGGTGAAGGCTATTCAAGAATGGCCAACGCCTAAGACTGTTAGTGAGGTGAGGAGTTTTCATGGCTTAGCTAGTTTTTACAGGCGATTTGTTAGAGATTTCTCTACTATTGCCGCACCACTGAATGAGATAGTCAAAAGGAATGTTGGGTTTAAATGGGGGAAAGAGCAAGAAAATGCTTTTTGCATGTTAAAAGAGAAATTATGTAATGCTCCTGTTTTGTGTTTGCCTGATTTTTCTAAAACTTTTGAGATTGAATGTGATGCTTCTGGGATTGGTATAGGTGCTGTTTTGATGCATGAAAAACGTCCCATAGCATATTTCAGTGAGAAGTTGAGTGGGCCAATTCTGAACTATTCCACCTATGACAAGGAGCTTTATGCATTGGTAAGAGCACTTGAAGTATGGGAGCACTACTTGCTGCCTAAAGAGTTTGTGATTCATAGTGATCATCAATCCCTCAAGTATTTGAAGGGACAAGGGAAACTGAGCAAAAGGCATGCAAGATGGGTGGAATTTCTAGAAACGTTTCCATATGTGATCAAGTACAAGCAGGGTAAGGAAAATGTGGTGGCAGATGCACTATCCAGAAGGTATGCTTTGATTTCTATGCTTACTTCTAAATTACTTGGATTTGAGTATTTGAAAGAGATGTATGTTGATGATGCTGATTTTGCTACTGTGTATCATGCACGTAAGCATGCTGCATTTGATAGGTATTATAGGCATGAAGGATATCTTTTTAGGGGTAAACAACTTTGTATTCCTACATGTTCTATTAGGGAGTTGCTTGTGAGGGAATCACATAGTGGGGGGTTAATGGGGCATTTTGGTGTGCAAAAGACCTTAGGTATGCTTAATGAACATTTTTATTGGCCAAACATGAGAAAAGATGTGGAAAGGGTTTGTGCCAGATGCATTACTTGTAAACAGGCTAAATCTAGGACAATGCCTCATGGATTATATACACCATTGCCTGTACCTAGTTGATGCGGAACCCCAAGGCTAAAGAACCCGAAACCCCTTGAACATACAATATGGCATGAACATGAACAAGAATAAACCCCCAATCTAAAGAACCCCCAAACAACTATGTGAATGGAAACGCTTATAATAGATTGATTTAAAAACACAAGAACAGAATTCGCCACAAAGTAAATACCTTGATAAGAATTAAAGTTCTTGATGCAAAAGGAGAAGACAAGCTATCCTCTCCAAAGATGAGTTCGGCCAAGCCAAAAGAAATGTATCAAATTAGTCAAATCTGCCTCCAATCTCGTTTTTGTGGAGTATATATACTCCCTTAAGCTAGAAAAAACCCTAATTAATCAAATAGGCCTTAAAACATGGGCCTTACATCAAGATAACTAAAGCCCACACAATTAACTTAAAATTCAGCCCAAAAGGCCTAAAAAGAACTAATTAAATGAGCCAAAGCTAATTAAAGCCCATCTCACTTAAATAAGCCCAAAAGAATAAGTTAAGGCCTAACATATTACAAATAATCAAATGAAAATAATAAATAAAAGCCTAAACTAAAAGCCCAAATAAATCAGCCCCTTAATCCACCAATTAGCACATGCATAGCACATGTCAAGGTCACATGATCGGCACATGTCAAGTGTCACATGACCTGCACATGTTAAGTCGTCACATGACTTGCACATGTCCATTTTCAATTTGGCTTCTTCATAAATTTGGCCCACGGACTTCCTTCAAGCCTTCTTTAACTTCTCCAAATTTGATCTCCATGAATATGAACTTCCATTGTTTATAATCTTGAAATGTTGACCCCCCTGTGCACGCATCATTCCCTCCCTCTTTAGAAAAGATTCGTCCTCGAATCTTTGTCTTGTTCAAGTTGGGAATGGAAACTTGTAGAATGAATTCATCTTCATATATGATCTTTTGAACAGGTGGAAATAAAATGAATGCTTCTTCAGAAAAAACTCATCATGTTCTTGCAAGTTAATATGAAAACTAAGCAAAACATGGTTAGTCTTTAATATAATCTTTTCATTCTGATCATTATTATCTTCACTTTCCACGTTCAATTCAACCTCCTTAAGAACTGTAGGGTCAATTATAACATGCTAATCTTCTATCTCAATTACACAAACATCCTTCTGTTCACTCAAAGCAACATCTTCTCTTTCAATTATGTTTTCCTTTTCACTCAAAACAACATCTTCATCACATCCACTTATTTCTTCACCATTTACAACTTCATCAGCATATAAGTCTATACCATCTCTTTCAGCTTCACAAACAATTTCATTGACAATAACTTCCTCTTCTTTCTTTCTTTCCTCTTGTCTCCTATACGTACTTATTAGTCCAGAAAGTTGTTTAAACTGCAATTCCATATTTTTAAAATCTTCATTTTTGCTCCAGTTTGAACAACTCTTGTTGTGGGAATTTGAAAATAACCTTGTTGTCCTTTGCTTTTGTTGCCTCTCTACTTTCATGGCAATATTTACTAGGTCCTCCATTACTCCATAATGTTGTAAGTCCACCACATCAGCAATTTCCCTATTCAAACCTCCCATGAACCGAGCCATAGTAACCTCTTCTTCCTCTTCTATATTGGCTTTAATCATGAGCATTTCCATTTCCTTGTGATAATCCTCCACTGTTCTAGCTCCTTGAGTGAGCCTATGTAATTGCTGGTGCAACTCTCTATAGTAGTAGGATTGTACAAACCTCCTCTTCATTACTCTCTTCATTTCTTCCCAGGTAGAGATAGTTGGATCCCCATTCCTCCTTCTACTCTTAACTAACTCATTCCACCAAACCAGCGCATAATCACTAAACTCCACTGCTGCTATCCTTACTTTCTTGTCTTCAGAATAGTTATGACAAGCAAAAATCATATCCACCTTCCTTTCCCATTCTAAATACACTTCAGCATCATTCCTACCTTTAAAGGATGGGATGTTCATCTTGATGGCATTGATGTTGCTGTCCACTTTATCTTCTCTTCTCACTCTACCCCTCACGGATTGAACTTCATCATCTTCATCCCAATCGCCTTGATCAACCTCCTCTCGCTCATTAATCCATCTTTCCCTCCTAGCTGTCCTCCTTGAGTTGTTGGATGTTCCCCCTTCTAATTTATCCAACCTCTCTTTAACGTCCACCCTTTCTCTCAATAAATTTTCAATAGTACCTTGTATTGCTTGTATAGCAAACACAACCTGTTCTATAGACATCTCCTTCTTACTGGATTCGTCAGTCATGGTGCTTTACCTGCAAAAGATGTTAAATAAAACAGCCTCACTACACTCCCTCACGTGTTTACACTCAAAGAGGTGACACTTCACTCGTGTTTCGCTCAAATTTGGCTTTTACCCTCTTTTAAGCTCACACTCTCAAGCCTTTTACCACTCAGGCTTGCTGTCTTCAGTTGCACTTCAGAACTCAAACTCAAGTCAAAATAGTTTACAAGCAGCAAATTATAGTAAAAGAATGCAATGAAAATACTTAACAAGAAGATAGGCACAAAACTAGAAGCAAAAGACCAAAATGAAGAACGTTGAAATGAGCATACAAGGTGAAGATATGTATGCTGTCCGAATTGTATAAATTTAACTAACAAGAATCAAATTGTTAATTATAGTGTAATCGGAAGCAAAAACACAAAGACACCAAAAATGGAAACTTAAGAATGAAAGAAATGACAAAACTAATGCAAGTTTGCGGAAATTGAAATCTCCCAAATGGAAAATTCAATTTGATATAATATGGGTTAACACACTAAGACAAAATGAAAAGGAAGCACCAATATGTCCAAACTGAATCAAGATTAGGAAACCCAAATGATTGTCCAAAATAAGACAAAGTTTAAACTAATATGTCTTAATAAGATCAAATAAGGAAACCCAAATGTCTAGACTAAGACAAAATAACTTATCCACTATGTCTTAATTAGTTCAAGATATGGAAATCCAATTCAGCCCAATAGGTTCAAGTTAAACCCAAATAATTATCCAACTCCAAATCTGGCCCAATAGGTTTAAATCAAACCCAAATAATTATCCAACTCCAAATCTGGCCCAATAGGTTTAAATCAAGCCCAAATAATTATCCAACTCCAAATCTGGCCCAATAGGTTTAATTCAATGTAATTCACACCCAAACTAATTCAACAACCCTAATTTGTATACTTTTCTTTTCTAGCCGCCAACAACTTTTTCTTTTTCTTTTTTTTTATATTTTGATTTTTAACAACTAGAATAGCAAACAACCTAAACTTTAAGATCAAATAACAAAGAATTCAGCCTAAAACAAGGCTCCTAAATTTTCGGCCCCTATGATGAACAAGGGTTCCTAAATTTTAGGAATCACATAAACTGAAAATTAATGAATAAAAACAGCAAACAAACATGGATAAATAAGAATTTAATCCAAATCCAAGCTCTGATACCAAATGATGCGGAACCTCAAGGCTAAAGAACCCGAAACCCCTTGAACATACAATATGGCATGAACATGAACAAGAATAAACCCCCAATCTAAAGAACCCCCAAACAACTATGTGAATGGAAACGCTTATAATAGATTGATTTAAAAACACAAGAACAGAATTCGCCACAAAGTAAATACCTTGATAAGAATTAAAGTTCTTGATGCAAAAGGAGAAGACAAGCTATCCTCTCCAAAGATGAGTTTGGCCAAGCCAAAAGAAATGTATCAAATTAGTCAAATCTGCCTCCAATCTCGTTTTTGTGGAGTATATATACTCCCTTAAGCTAGAAAAAACCCTAATTAATCAAATAGGCCTTAAAACATGGGCCTTACATCAAGATAACTAAAGCCCACACAATTAACTTAAAATTCAGCCCAAAAGGCCTAAAAAGAACTAATTAAATGAGCCCAAGCTAATTAAAACCCATCTCACTTAAATAAGCCCAAAAGAATAAGTTAAGGCCTAACATATTACAAATAATCAAATGAAAATAATAAATAAAAGCCTAAACTAAAAGCCCAAATAAATCAGCCCCTTAATCCACCAATTAGCACATGCATTGCACATGCTCTAGCTCACATGCATAGCACATGTCAAGGTCACATGATCGGCACATGTCAAGTGTCACATGACCTGCACATGTCCATTTTCAATTTGGCTTCTTCATAAATTTGGCCCACGGACTTCCTTCAAGCCTTCTTTAACTTCTCCAAATTTGATCTCTATGAATATGAACTTCCATTGTTTATAATCTTGAAATGTTGACCCCCCTGTGCACACATCACTAGTGAACCTTGGACTGACATTTTTATGGATTTTGTTTTGGGTTTACCTAGGACCAGGAAAGGGAGGGACAACATATTTGTTGTTGTGGACAGGTTTAGTAAAATGGCTCATTTCGTTGCTTGCCATAAAACAGATGATGCCACAAACATTGCTGAACTTTTCTTTAGGGAAGTGGTTCGGTTGCATGGGGTGCCAAGAACCATTGTGTCAGATAGAGATGTCAAGTTTCTAGGTCATTTCTGGAGTGTTTTGTGGGGAAAATTAGGTACTAAGCTTTTATTTTCTATTACATGTCACCCCCAGACTGATGGGCAAACTGAAGTAGTTAATAGAACCTTAGGAACTATGTTGCGTGCTATTGTTGGAAAGAATTTGAAAACTTGGGAGGATTGTTTACCATTCATTGAATTTGCATATAATCGTGCTATACATTCTTCTATAGGGTTTTCACCATTTGAGATTGTCTATGGTTTTAATCCTTTAACTGTGTTGGATTTAACGCCTTTACCTTTGAATAAGCTTGCTAGCTTAGATGGCAAAAAGAAGGCTGATTTGGTTAAAGAAATACATGAGAAAGCACGTGACCAGATTGAGAAGAAGAATCGCATGTATGCATAGAAGGCTAACAAAGGGCGAAAACAAATAATTTTTGAACCAGGTGACTGGGTTTGGGTGAATATGCGAAAGGAACGGTTCCCACAGCAAAGGAAGTCAAAGCTTGATGCGAGGGGTGATGGACCATTTCAAGTTTTGCAACGCATCAATGACAATGCATACAAGATTGACTTACCAGTTGAATATGGTGTTAGTGCTACCTTTAATGTTTCTGATTTATCTGCTTTTGATTTTGACTCAGATTCGAGGACGAATTCTTTTGAAGAGGGAGGGGATGATGTGAGCACGACCAAGGAACCAAGAGATGAACTAGCTTTACCAGAAGGCCCAGTGACTAGATCAAGAGCCAAGAAATTCAAGGAGGGTCTCAAAGCCTACATGGGCCGAATGGTGGAAGATATGGACAAGTAAGAGGAGTTGGGGCCGAATCTTCAAGAGGGAACTCAAATGGGCTCATTAATTTGTTTAAAGGCAATGGAATAAGCTTTGGGCAGCCCAAACTTTATGTTAGGCGTGTGGGCTTGTTTTTGGACTCATTAAGTTGTGTTTTGTTATTTATTTAAGCTATTGGATTTAATTTCTTGTTTATTAGGCTTAATTAGTGAAATGGGCTTAAGTTAGCTATGTTTGGCAGCCCATTGTTAAGGCCTTATTTAGTTAGGGTTTCTTTTTAATTAGTGGTATAAAAACCACGTGATAGAATGTATTAGGGGAACTTTACTTTGGCCGAATTTACCATTGGAGAGGATTTGTCTTCTTCTTTTGCATCAAGAACGATTTTCTTATCAAGGTATTTCATCTTGTGGCGAATTTCTGTTCTTATTCTTCAAATCAATCTATCATAAGCGTTTCCTTTCATTTTATTGATTGGGGGTTCTTTAGATTGGGGATTTAATTTCTGTTCTTGTTTCTTGCCATTTGTGTGTTTGGGGTTTCGGGTTCTACATAGCCTTGGGGTTCCGCATCAGCTAGGCATCTTCAAAGGGTCTTTAATGGTTGGATGATCCGTATCATTCCCTCCCTCCTCAAAAAGATTTGTCCTCAAATCTGAATCCACATCAAAAGGAGAAAGGTCAGAAATATTAAATGTAGCTGAAACACCATACTCACCTGGCAAGTCTATTTTATAAGCATTATCGTTGATGCGCTCCAAGACTTGGAAAGGACCATCACCACGTGCATCCAGCTTGCCCTTCCTTTGGTTGGGAAACCTCTCCTTTCTGAAATGCACCCAAACCCAATCTCCAGGGGTGAACACCACTTGTTTCCTTCCCCTATTCGCCTTATCAGCATATTGCCTGTTTTTCTTCTCAATGCTTGCCCGTGCTTTCTCATGCAATGATTTCACTACTTCTGCTTCCAAACTCGAAAGCTCATGTAAAGGTAAAGGACAAAGATCAAGCACAGTTAGTGGGTTAAAACCATAAACAATCTCAAATGGTGAAAATCCAGTGGAAGAATGAATACTCCGATTATAAGCAAATTTAATAAAAGGCAAACAATCTTCCCAAGTTTTAAGATTCTTACCCACAATAGCACGTAATAAAGTCCCCAAAGTCTTATTCACAACTTCTGTTTGTCCATCAGTTTGAGGGTGACAAGTAGTAGAAAACAATAACTTTGTTCCTAACTTACCCCATAAAACACGCCAAAAATGTGAAAGGAACTTTGTATCCCTATCTGAAACTATGGTGTGTGGAATACCATGCAAACGGACAACTTCCTTAAAGAATAGATCAGCAACATGCACAACATCATCACATTTATGACATGCAATAAAATGAGCCATTTTACTAAACCTATCTACCACAACAAAGATACTATCCCTACCACGCTTTGTCCTAGGCAAACCAAGCACAAAATCCATGGAAATGTCAGTCCAAGGAGAACTAGGTACAGGTAAAGGCATATACAATCCATGAGGCATAGATTTAGATTTAGCTTGTTTACATGCAACACATGCATTACACACCTTTTCGCCATCTTTTCGCATGCGTGGCCAAAAGAAATGCTCATTCAACATGTCATAGGTCTTATGTACCCCAAAATGTCCCATCAATCCCCCACAATGAGATTCTAATACAAACAAGTCACGCATAGAACATTTAGGTAAACAAAGCTTGCTGCCCTTAAATAAAAATCCATCATGTCTATAGAATTTATCTAAGGCTTTATGTTCACATGCATGATACACATTACCAAAATCAGAATCATCAACATATAATTCCTTAACATGCTCAAATCCTAACAACTTAGAACTAAGTGTAGAAATCAAGGCATATCTTCTTGATAATGCATCAGCAACAATATTGTCCTTCCCATGCTTGTATTGAATAACATAGGAAAATGTTTCAATAAATTCAACCCATTTAGCATGCTTCTTATTCAACTTACCTTGTCCCCTCAAGTGTTTGAGGGACTCGTGATCGGTGTGAATGACAAACTCCTTGGGTAGGAGGTAATGCTGCCACACATCCAATGCTCTCACCAAGGCATAATGCTCCTTGTCATAGGTTGAATAATGGAGTTGGGCTCCATGAAGCATCTCACTAAAATATGCTACTGGTTTCTTTTCTTGCATTAGAATAGCCCCAATACCTACACCAGAAGCATCACACTCAATTTCAAAAGTCTTATCAAAATTAGGCAAAGATAAAATAGGAGCAGAACACAACTTCCCTTTCAAATTCTCAAAAGCCTTTTGCTGTGCTTCTCCCCATTTAAACCCAACTTCCTTCTTTATGATTTCTGTAAGTGGTGCAGCAACAGAAGAGAAATCCTGCACAAAACGCCTATAAAAGCTTGCTAAGCCATGAAAGCTCCTCACATCCGAAATGGACTTAGGCGTTGGCCAATCTCTAATTGCCTTCACTTTCTCTTTATCTACTTCAATACCCTGTGCACTCACTACAAAACCAAGAAAAACAAGTCTATCTATACAGAATGTGCACTTCTTAAGTTTAGCATACAACTTTTCATTCCTTAAGGTTTGCAAAACTAACTTAACATGCTCAATATATTCCTCAAAAGACTTGCTGTAAATGAGTATATCATCAAAGTAAACAACAACAAACTTTCCTAAATATGCACGCAATACATGGTTCATAAGTCTCATAAATGTGCTAGGGGCGTTAGATAGCCCAAAAGGCATGACTAACCACTCATACAAACCATATTTAGTTTTGAAAGTTGTTTTCCATTCATCACCAGGTTTCATTCTTATTTGATGATATCCACTCATTAAATCAATCTTAGTAAAATACACAGCACCACACAATTCATCTAACATATCATCAAGCCTAGGGATAGGATGTCTATACTTTACAGTGATTTTGTTGACTGCACGACAATCAACACACATCCTCCAAATTCCATCCTTCTTAGGCACCAATAAAACGGGTACTGCGCAAGGACTCATACTCTCCCTAACCAAACCCTTCTCCATGAGTTCTTGATGCGGAACCCCAAGGCTAAAGAACCCGAAACCCCTTGAACATACAATATGGCATGAACATGAATAAGAGTAAATCCCCAACCCTATTGAACCCCCAATCAATAAAGTGAAAGGAAACGCAAATAATTAGGTTGATTTAAAAACAAGAACAGAATTCGCCACAAAGTAAATACCTTGATAAGAATTAAAGTTCTTGATGCAAAAGAAGAAGACAAACAATCCTCTCCAATGAAGAATTCGGCCAAGCCAAAAGAAATTTATCAAATTAATCAAATCTGCCTCCAATCTCGTTTTTAAGGAGTATATATACTCCTTTAGGCTAATAAAAACCCTAATTAATCAAATAGGCCTTAAAACATGGGCCTTACACCAATATAACTAAAGCCCACACTAATTAACTTAAAATACAGCCCAAAAAGCCTAAAAATAGCTAATTAAATGAGCCCAAGCTAATTAAAGCCCATCTCACTTAAATAAGCCCAAAAGAATAAGTTAAGGCCTAACATATTACAAATAATCAAATAAAAATAATAAATAAAAGCCTAAACTAAGAGCCCAAACAAATCAGCCCATAAGTCCATTAAGCAACACATGCATTGCACATGTATTGTGTCACATGATGTGCACATGTCAAGTGTCACATGCATGGCACATGTCAAGTGGCACATGACTTGCACATGTCAAATTTATCATGCACATTTGGCCTTCACAATTCTGCCCCATTGAGTTGGTATTGTTCTGCCCCATTGAGTTGGTATTGATGCCATACGGCCCAAGCTCCTCTTGGCTATCCAAAGCTTCCACAATTCGGCCCATATAACCATTTAGTGCCTCTTTGAACTTCTTAGCCCGAAATCTTGTCATTGGACCATTTGGTAATGCTAGCTCATCCTTTAGTTGTTCCTTGATAGTGCTCATGCTCACATCATCCCCTCCCTCTTCAAAAGGATTCGTCCTCGAATCTAAATCAAAGTCAAAAGGAGACAAATCAGAAACATTAAAAGTAGCACTAACATTATACTCACCAGGTAAGTCAAGCTTATATGCATTTTCATTGATTCTTTCCAACACTTGGAATGGTCCATCACCCCTTGCATCAAGTTTTGACTTCCTTTGCTGTGGAAACCGCTCTTTTCGCATATGCACCCAAACCCAGTCACCTGGTTCAAAAATGACTCGTTTTCTTCCTTTATTAGCTTTCTGTGCATACATGCGATTCTTCTTCTCAATCTGTTCCCGTGCTTTCTCATGCATTGTTTTAACCAAATCAGCCTTCTTTTTACCGTCTAAACTAGCAAGCTTATTCACAGGTAAAGGCATTAAATCCAAAACAGTCAATGGGTTAAAACCATACACAATTTCAAATGGAGAAAAACCTGTAGAAGAATGTACAGCACGATTATATGCAAATTCAATGAATGGCAAACAATCTTCCCAAGTTTTCAAATTTTTCCTAACAATAGCACGCAACATGGTTCCTAAAGTCCTATTTACTACTTCTGTTTGTCCATCAGTTTGTGGATGACATGTAGTAGAAAATAAAAGCTTAGTACCCAACTTTCCCCACAAAACTCTCCAAAAATGACTCAGGAACTTAGTATCCCTATCTGACACAATGGTTCGTGGCACTCCATGAAGCCGAACCACCTCCCTAAAGAATAAATCAGCAATGTTTGTTGCATCATCTGTTTTATGGCAAGCAATAAAATGAGCCATCTTACTAAATTTGTCCACAACAACAAATATGCTATCTCTTCCCTTCCGAGTCCTAGGTAAACCCAAAACAAAGTCCATAGATATATCAGTCCACGGTTCACTAGGTACAGGCAATGGTGTATACAGTCCATGAGGCATAGACCTAGATTTAGCCTGTTTACATGCAATGCATTTGGAACAAATCCTTTCTACATCTCTCCTCATATTCGGCCAATAGAAATGTTCACTAAGCATATTTAATGTCTTGTGCACACCAAAATGCCCCATTAAACCCCCACTATGTGATTCCCTAACAAGCAACTCCCTAATAGAACATGTAGGAATGCAAAGTTGTTTTCCTTTAAAAAGATATCCCTCATGTCTATAGTACTTGTCAATTGCAGTATTTTCACAAGCATGATACACAGTGGCAAAATCAGCATCATTAACATACAAATCTTTCAAATGCTCAAATCCAAGCAACTTAGAAGTAAGCATAGAAATCAAAGCATACCTTCTAGATAGTGCATCAGCCACAACGTTTTCCTTACCTTGCTTGTATTTGATCACATATGGAAATGTTTCCAAAAACTCAACCCAACTTGCATGCCTCTTACTCAATTTACCTTGTCCCTTCAAATACTTGAGAGACTGGTGATCACTATGTATCACGAATTCCTTTGGCAGCAAGTAGTGCTCCCACACTTCAAGAGCTCTCACCAATGCATATAGCTCCTTGTCATAGGTGGAATAGTTCAATACTGGACCACTTAACTTCTCACTGAAATAAGCTATGGGACGATTTTCCTGCATCAAAACAGCACCTATACCAATCCCAGAAGCATCACATTCAATCTCAAAAGTTTTAGAAAAATCAGGTAAACGCAAGATAGGAGCAGTACATAATTTCTCTTTTAAAGTGCAAAATGCATTCTCTTGCTCTTTTTCCCATCTAAACCCAACATTCTTTTTAACAATTTCATTCAGTGGTGCAGCAATAGTAGAGAAATCTCTAACAAACCGCCTATAAAAGCTAGCTAATCCATGGAAACTCCTTACCTCAGTCACAGACTTAGGCGTTGGCCATTCTTGAATAGCCCTCACCTTTTCAGAGTCAACCTCAACTCCTTTAGAGCTCACTACAAAACCTAAGAAGACAACTTTATCCAAGCAGAAAGAACACTTCTTAAGGTTTGCATACAACTTTTCCTTTCTCAACACATCCAAAACAGCTTTTACATGCATAATATGTTCATCTAAATACTTGCTGTAAACTAGAATGTCATCAAAGTAAACAACCACAAATTTTCCAAGAAAATCACGCAAGACATGGTTCATTAATCGCATGAAAGTACTAGGTGCATTAGATAACCCAAAAGGCATTACTAACCACTCATACAATCCATATTTAGTCTTAAACGCAGTTTTCCATTCATCTCCCTCTTTCATCCTAATTTGATGATAGCCACTTTTTAAATCAATTTTAGTGAACATACATGCACCATGCAACTCATCTAGCATATCATCTAATCTAGGAATAGGGTGGCGATACTTTACAGTGATTTTGTTGATCGCTCTGCAATCGACACACATCCTCCATGTTCCATCTTTCTTGGGTACCAATAGGACCGGTACAGCACAAGGACTCATGCTTTCCCTCACATATCCCTTTTGAAGCAGTTCATCCACTTGCCTTTGCAACTCCTTTGTCTCCTCTGGATTGCTTCGGTAAGCTGGACGGTTAGGTATTTGAGCTCCGGGTACAAAATCAATTTGGTGCTCAATCCCTCTTAAGGGTGGTAATCCATGTGGAACTTCTTCTGGGAAGACGTCCTCATATTCCTGCAATAAAGTCACAAAAACACTAGGCAACTCGGGGTTAAGATCAGTTTCAGTAAACAAGGTTTCCTTAAACCGAATCAAGACTAGAGCTCTCTTGCCTAAGTATGCACTTTTAACTTCTCTCTGTTTTGCATAAAAACATGATTGTTTCTTAACTTTTTCACTCCTCTCAATTTCTTTTTTCTCAATTCTCACATCATTCTTTTTCTTTTCAATCACTAACTTTTTTTCTCCTGCACATCCCACTTTCTTTTGCTCACTTGTGCAGTCACTCACCCATTGGGCCTTTATTCATATTCTTTTCTCTTATGGCCTCTTTTCTCTCTTCTTTCTTTTTCACCTCACTACCCGAACTCCCACTTGAAGCTTGCTGATTTTTCAATTGCTCAAGGTAAGTTTCTTTAGGTGACAAAGGTGCAAGGGTAATTTTATGTCCGTTATGCACAAAAGAATACCTATTCTTATACCCATCATGCACAACACGCCTATCAAATTGCCAAGGCCTACCCAACAAAATATGACCAGCTTGCATTGGTACTACATCACATACAATCTCATCTGTGTACCTGCCAATGGAAAATGCAACTACCACTTGCTTGGTCACTTTAACTTCACCACTATCATTTAACCATTGCAGCCTATATGGGTTAGGATGCTTTTCACATTTCAAGTTCAATTTTTCTACCAAAGTAGTACTAGCTACATTAGTGCAACTACCCCCATCTATGATTAGACTACAGGCCTTCCCACTTATCAAGCACCTAGTGTGAAATATATGCTCCCTTTGTTCTAGGCCATCTTCCTTCACATTCATATTCAAAACACGCCTAGTAACTAAAGCCTCCCCTTTTACAGCATATTCAACACACTCATCATTATCTGAACAATCTTCTAAAGGTGGCATACTCAATTCACTTCCATCAGACTCATCCCCATTATCAGACTCAGAAACAATTTCTTCCCCCTTAATAAACATAGTTTTTCTATTTGGACATTCAGATGCATAATGACCACGCCCCTGACACTTAAAACACTTTATATCCCTATGTTTAGAAAGTTTAGGTGAAGGATCAGTAGTACCTTTTTGGAATGAAGTACTCTTTTCCTTGCCTTTGTTTGTTTCATAGTCTTTCTCTTTAGAAGCCGAATGGTGCTCCTTCTTCTTCTCTTCATTTTTACTCCATTTCGGATTCCATTTATTGCTGGAATTCGAAAATAACCTTGCTGCCCTCCTTTGCTTTTGTTGCCTTTCCACTTTCATGGCAATGTTTACCAAGTCCTCCATGACCCCATAATGTTGCAAGTCCACCACATCAGCAATTTCCCTATTCAAACCTCCGACGAACCGAGCCATTGTAACCTCTTCTTCCTCTTCTATGTTGGCTTTAATCATGAGCATCTCCATTTCCTTGTGATAATCCTCTACCGATCTAGCTCCTTGGGTGAGCCTATGTAGTTGCTGATGCAATTCCCTATAGTAGTAGGATGGTACAAACCTCCTCTTCATCACCCTTTTCATTTCTTCCCAAGTAGAGATAGGTGGATCTCCATTCCTCCTTCTACTCTTAACTAATTCATTCCACCAAACCAGCGCATAATCACTAAACTCCACTGCTGCTATCCTTACTTTCTTATCTTCGGAGTAATTATGACAAGCAAAAATCATGTCCACCTTCCTTTCCCACTCTAAATACACCTCAGCATCATTCCTACCTTTGAAGGATGGAATGTTCATCTTAATGGCATTGATGTTGCTGTCCACTTTATCTTCTCTTCTCACTCTACCCCTCACGGATTGAACTTCATCATCTTCATCCCAATCGCCTTGATCAACCTCTTCTCGCTCATTAATCCATCTTCCCCTCCTAGCTGTTCTCCTTGAGTTATTGGATGTTCCCCCTTCTAACTTATCCAACCTCTCTTTAACATCCACTCTTTCCCTCAACAAATTCTCAATGGTACTTTGCATTGCTTGTATAGCAAACACAACCTGTTCTATAGACATATCCTTCTTACTGGATTCGTCAGTCATGGTGCCTTACCTGCAAAAGATGTTAAATAAACAGCCTCTCAACTCTCACTCACGTGTTTACACTCAAAGAGGTGACACTCCACTCGTGTTTCGCTCAAATTTGGCTTTTACCCTCTTTTACGCTCACACTCTCAAGCCTTTTACCACTCAAGCTTGTTGTCTTCAGTTGCACTTCAGAACTCAAACTCAAGTCAAAATAGTTCACAAGCAGCAAATTTTAGAAAAAGAATGCAATGAGAATACTTAACAAAGGAGATAGGCACAAAACTAGAAGCAAAAGACCGAAATGAAGAACGTTGAAATGAGCATACAAGGTGAAGATATGTATGCTGTCCGAATTATGTGAATGTAACTAACAAGAATCAAATTGTTAATTATAGTGTAATCGGAAGCAAAAAACACAAAGACACCAAAAATGGAAACTTAAGAATGAAAGAAATGACAAAACTAATGCAATAATGCAGAAATTGAAATCTCCCTAATGGAAAATTCAATTTGATACAATATGGGTTATTACACTAAGACAAAATGAAAAATGAGACACAAGATGTCCAAACTAAAACAAGATTAGGAAACCCAAATGATTGTCCAAAGTAAGACAAAGGTTAATCCAATATGTCTTAATAAGATCAAATAAGGAAACTCAAGTGTCTAGACTAAGACAAAAAATGATTTATCCGCTATGTCTTAATGTTAAAGATATGGAAACCCAAATGTCTAGACTAAGACAAGAAATGACTTATCCACTTATGTCTTAAAGGTAAGGAAACTGAATTCAGCCCAATAGGTTTAAGTCAAACCCAATTAATTACCCAACTCCAAATCTGGCCCAATAGGTTTAAATCAATGTGATTCACGCCCAAACCAAATCAACAAACCCTAATTTGTATTCTTTTCTTTTCTAGCCGCCACCAATCTTTTACTTCTTTTTTTTTTCTTTTTTTTTTTTATATTTTGATTTTTAACAACTAGAACAGCAAACAACCTAAACTTCAAGATCAAATAACAAAGAATTCAGCCTAAAACAAGGCTCCTAAATTTTCGGCCCCTATGATGAACAAGGGTTCCTAAATTTTAGGAATCACATAAACTGAAAATTAATGAATAAAAACAGCAAACAAACATGGATAAATAAGAATTTAATCCAAATCCAAGCTCTGATACCAAATGATGCGGAACCCCAAGGCTAAAGAACCCGAAACCCCTTGAATATACAATATGGCATGAACATGAATAAGAGTAAATCCCCAACCCTATTGAACCCCCAATCAATAAAGTGAAAGGAAACGCAAATAATTAGGTTGATTTAAAAACAAGAACAGAATTCGCCACAAAGTAAATACCTTGATAAGAATTAAAGTTCTTGATGCAAAAGAAGAAGACAAACAATCCTCTCCAATGAAGAATTCGGCCAAGCCAAAAGAAATTTATCAAATTAATCAAATCTGCCTCCAATCTCGTTTTTAAGGAGTATATATACTCCTTTAGGCTAATAAAAACCCTAATTAATCAAATAGGCCTTAAAACATGGGCCTTACACCAATATAACTAAAGCCCACACTAATTAACTTAAAATACAGCCCAAAAAGCCTAAAAATAGCTAATTAAATGAGCCCAAGCTAATTAAAGCCCATCTCACTTAAATAAGCCCAAAAGAATAAGTTAAGGCCTAGCATATTACAAATAATCAAATAAAAATAATAAATAAAAGCCTAAACTAAGAGCCCAAACAAATCAGCCCATAAGTCCATTAAGCAACACATGCATTGCACATGTATTGTGTCACATGATGTGCACATGTCAAGTGTCACATGCATGGCACATGTCAAGTGGCACATGACTTGCACATGTCAAATTTATCATGCACATTTGGCATTCACAATTCTGCCCCATTGAGTTGGTATTGTTCTGCCCCATTGAGTTGGTATTGATGCCATACGGCCCAAGCTCCTCTTGGCTATCCAAAGCTTCCACAATTCGGCCCATATAACCATTTAGTGCCTCTTTGAACTTCTTAGCCCGAAATCTTGTCATTGGACCATTTGGTAATGCTAGCTCATCCTTTAGTTGTTCCTTGATAGTGCTCATGCTCACATCAGTTCTTCCACTTGCCTTTGCATTTCCTTAGTTTCCTTAGGATTGCTTCTATAGGCTGGTCGGTTAGGAATGGTTGATCCAGGTATGAAATCAATCTGATGTTCTATCCCTCTCAAAGGTGGTAATCCATCTGGTAGCTCATCAGGAAAGACATCTGAATATTCCTGCAACAAAGACACAAAACTAGACGGCAAAGATTCATGGTCAATGTCAGTGTCATAAAACAAAATCTCTTTGTAGGTTACAAGGATCAATGGCTGCCCTATTGCTAAAGCACTCTTAACCTCCCTTGCCCTTACATAAAAATTCTGTTTTTGCCTCCCACCTTTCTTGTTTTCACTCACCAATGGGCCATTTATTTGTTTTGTTTCTTTTCTGGCCTCTTTTTCCCCTTTTCTTTCTTTTTCTCTCTTAATTTCACTCCCCTCTTCTCTCTTGGCCAAAGCCTCTCTCTCCCTCTCAACTAATTTCTTTTGATCTTCAAACACTTCTTGAGGTGATAATGGAGCTAATGTAACCTTTGTACCTTCATAAGAAAAAGAATAACGGTTAGTGTAACCATTATGCAAAACATGTCTATCAAATTGGCAAGGCCTTCCCAAAAGCAAATGGCCTGCCTGCATAGGTACCACATCACAAACCACCTCATCGTTATACCTCCCGATAGAAAATGGCACTCTTACTTGCCTTGTGACCTTGACCTCTCCACTGTCATTCAGCCATTGTAATTTATAAGGTCTAGGATGCTTTTCACATACCAAATTCAGTTTATCAACCATACTCACACTAGCTACATTGGTGCAACTACCTCCATCAACAATAAGTGTGCACACCCTTCCATTAATTAAACACTTAGTGTGAAATATGTTTTCTCTTTGTTCTAGGCTCTCTTCCTTAACATTCAAGTTCAAAGCTCGCCTAGCCACTAAAGATTTTCCACTTTCATCAACCAATAACTCTCCATCACTATCACAATCACTACAATCTTCCAAAGGTGGCATCTCATCTTCACTATGGTCCGATTCAGAAACAATTTCCCCATCATCTCTAGCTATAATGTCCCTTTTATTAGGACAATCACGTGCCATATGCCCCTTCCTCAAGCATTTAAAGCATTTAATCTCTCTACTAGGAGTTGGAGTATTGGGGTTACCTTTTACAACCTTAGATGGTGATTGGACAGCCCTTGCATCTTTGGAACCCGAATCTGCCCCATAAGGTTTGGATCCCCTAAAGTCTCTTCTATCCTCCCCTTTGGTCCATCTGGATCCCAAACTATCCCTTTAGTTGTTGCTGGTTCGGTTGAAGCTCCTACTCTTCTTCTGTTTTTCAATCTTCATTGCCATATTCAACATTTCCTCCATGGAGTCATATCTATGAAGCTCAATGACATCAGCAATCTCCTTATTCAATCCACCTAAAAACCGAGCCATGGTTACCTCTTCATCTTCCTCAATATTAGCTCTAACCATGCACATTTCCATTTCTTTATGGTAGTCCTCTACTGATCTACCCCCTTGCACTAGCCTATGCAACCTCTGATGTAGCTCCCTAAAGTAGTGTGAAGGAACAAATCTTTTCCTCATGGCCTCCTTCATATCCTCCCAATTACCAATAGGACGTCTACCCACTTTCCTTCTGCTCAAGTTCAATTGATCCCACCAAAATAATGCATAATCTGTGAACTCCACAGCTGCTATCTTCACTTTCTTCTCCTCAGAATACCTATTACAATCAAAGATCATTTCAACCTTCCTTTCCCATTCTAGGTACTCTTCAGCACTATTTCTACCCTTAAATGGAGGAATCTTAAGCTTAATGTTACCTAAATTCCCATCCAATCTACCACTAGTCTCTTCTTCATCTAAATCTTCTAAGTCAGCCCTTACATTCTCATCAATCCATCTTCCTCTCCTTGCTGTTCTCGTAGATGTACTATTTGAACCCAATTCTAGCCTCTCTATTCTATCATTCATATTTCCCATATCTCTCATGAATTTTTCAAACGTACCATGCATAGCTTGAATGGAGAACACTACCTCGTCGAGAGTTGCTCCCTTTTTACCCGATTCTTCAGTCATGATTGAAAAATCTACAAAAAGATGTTAGATAATAACCTCACACACTCCCTCACGTGTTTACACTCAAAGGATGTGATGCGGAACCCAATAGCTATCAAGCTACAAACCCACACATACGAGATGGTTAGCAAAGAACAAATAGACAAAAACCCTCCCTATTGAACCCCCACACAACCTGTGTATGGAAACGCAAATAATTGGGAATTTAGAACAAGAAAAACGCCACAATCCACAAAGATTGATAAGTTAATTCGAGTTCTTTATGCAATAATAAAGAAAGCAATCTCACTCTCTCTATCACACAAATTCGGCTAAGCCAAAAGGAGTTCTTTTAATTTTCCTCAAAAAAAAATCCCTCTCAAAGGTTTACAATGATGTATTTATAGCCTTCAAGGCTGACCTAACCCTAATGTAGCCGAATTAAGCATGGGCTTCACAAGCTAAATAAGCCCACTTAACTAATAACTAAACTAACTTAAAATAAGCCCAAATAACATAAGATTAAATGGCCGAAATACAAGCCCAACAGAAAAGACTAATTAAAACCCAAAAGAGTTAAATAATTAACCCAACTAACTAAGATAAAGAATACAAATCCGAATGGACTAGATGTGAAGCCCATCTTCATGACAAGTCTCCAATAAGCTAAGTAGCTTATGTTTGTCTTTAAGCCCAACTTGACAATTTTCAAAAGCCTCTTCATTTAGCTCTTGTGTCATTAGCTCTTGTACAAAGGCTGCCATGGCCATCTTTAGCTTTTTAGCTCTTCCCCTTGTAATTGGACCACTTGGCATCTTCAAAGGGTCTTTGATAGGTGGCTGATCCGTATCAGGATGTCACTCCTCTCGTGTTTCACTCAAACAAGGCTTTTACCCTCTTAATGTACTCACACGCTCTTGCCTTTTACCACTCTAATTGCAACTCTTAAATTGCACTTCAGAATTCAATACACAAACCAAGAATTTGAGTACGTTTTAGAAAGCAAGGAAATAAGCGACTAACAATAACAGAAAGCTCAATGCTAGAAAAGAAGACACTAAATAAAATGGAGGTGGTACACGGACAAGACTGGTATACCACTTGATTATATCAAAATTGGAGTATTAGAACAAGCAAAGATACTCTAACAGTGTAATGGAACAAAAGCAAGCTCAAACAAAGAACTACGCAACAAGAATTAAAAAAAATGACAATTCTGGACAAAATATATGAATCCGACTCACTGCAAAGTAAATTAGATATAGAACCTAGTTATTCTACCCAACAAAGCAAGAAAATAACAAAGAATCCTAATTATACTAAATAAGATAGAATGCACTCAAGACAATTCAATTTAAAGCTAAAATGATGATTAGGCCGAATGGTGTATTAAGCTCTAATTAATGTGTCAAGTTGTGTGCAAAATGATAGGAAAATGATGTCAAAATGGTGTAAAATGATGGCAAAATGGTAGGCAAATGAAGGCAAAATGATGGCAAAATGATATCAAAATGGTGTAAAGATGATGGCAAAATGTTTCCAAAATGGTAGGCAAATGATGGCAAAATGGTAGAAAATGATGACAAAATGATACCAAAATGGTGCAAAAATGATGGCAAAATGGTACCAAAAAGTTTCCAAAAATGGATAGCAAATGTTAGGAAAAATGTTACCAAAAATGATAAGCAAATGGTAGCACAAATGAATCCTTATCCGAATTTAATAATAATAATCAAAGGTGGTTTAGGATTAAGTTTTCCTACTCCCAAAACAGATAGGATTAATTTTCCTATTTCCAAAACAGATAGGATTAGTTTTTCCTATTACTTAAAGGATTTCCCACCTCTATTTAGAAAAGGATTAATTGCTGCTCCTAATCCTCAAGCACTTAGGATTAAGTTTTCCCACCTATTAAAGGATTTGGATTTTCCCTTATTGCTATATAAATACCCCTTGGCCGAATTGCTTCCTACCCTTTTCTTCCTCCACTATTTCTTTTCTTTCACTTTTTTTTTCTTTTTTTTTTCTTCTTTTTTTTTAGTTATATGAAATAGAGAACAACTAGACTACAAACCACCAAACTTCTCAAGCCCACAAGATCAGAACTCAAATTCGGTTTTCTAACCCTTTTTTATTTCTTTTTTTTTCAAAACGCAAAAACTTCAAAGTGAAGAACGAAGGCTTAAACGTCGTTTTTAAGGTTCGAAAAAGTCAGTTACATAAGGCTTTGCCCAATAACGATTGTAGAGCACGAAATTCCCTTTCCGGAATGATATTATAATAACAAATCGGACTCCTATATCAAAAGTTATGGCCTTTCGAAGTTTTCTGATTTTTTTTTTTCAAAACAGCAAACTAATCTCTAATCTCCTCCTACAAGGATTCGGATTCAAGCTAAGGATGTTCAAGATTTCAGTTCAAGGTTATTTCACGAATTCAAGGTAAAGGTAAGAAAAGAAAAAGGCTAATTTAAACACACAAAACACAATTAACTAAGAAACTTAATGCAACCTAATTCGGCATAAACAAAAAGAAATCAAAGAAAAGAAAACGCAAACCCTAACACTAAGATAAATAGGAATTGCAGGAACATGATGAGTCCTCAGCTGAAGAAGCATTCATTTTATTTCCACCTATTCAGAAGATCTTATATGAAGATGAATTTATTCTACAAGTGTCAATTCCCAACTTGAATAAGACGAAGATTCGAGGACGAATCTTTTCTAAAGAGGGAGGGAATGATGCGTGCACAGGGGGGTCAACATTTCAAGATTATAAACAATGGAAGTTCATATTCATGGAGATCAAATTTGGAGAAGTTAAAGAAGGCTTAAAGGAAGTCCGTGGGCCAAATTTATGAAGAAGCCAAATTGAAGATGGACATGTGCTAGTCATGTGACGACTTAACATGTGCAGGTCATGTGACACTTGACATGTGTCGATCATGTGACCTTGACATGTGCTATGCATATGAGCCAGAGCATGTGCAATGCATTTGCTAATTGGTGGATTAAGGGGCTGATTTATTTGGGCTTTTAGTTTAGGCTTTTATTTATTATTTTTATTTGATTATTTGTAATATATTAGGCCTTAACTTATTCTTTTGGGCTTATTTAAGTGAGATGGGTTTTAATTAGCTTGGGCTCATTTAATTAGTTCTTTTTAGGCTTTTTGGGCCGAATTTTAAGTTAATTAGTGTGGGCTTTAGTTATCTTGATGTAAGGCCCATGTTTTAAGGCCTATTTGATTAATTAGGGTTTTTATTAGCTTAAGAGAGTATAAATACTCTACAAAAACGAGATTGGAGGCAGATTTGATTAATTTGATAAATTTCTTTTGGCTTGGCCGAATTCTTCATTGGAGAGGATTGTTTGTCTTCTTCTTTTGCATCAAGAACTTTAATTCTTATCAAGGTATTTATTTTGTGGCGAATTCTGTTCTTGTGTTTAAATCAACCTAATTATTTGCGTTTCCTTTCACTTTATTGATTGGGGGTTCAATAGGGTTGGGGATTTACTCTTATTCATGTCTATGCCATATTGTATGTTCAAGGGGTTTCGGGTTCTTTAGCCTTGGGGTTCCGCATAACAAACCCAATCTCCAGGGGTGAACACCACTTGTTTCCTTCCCCTATTTGCCTTATCCGCATATTGCCTTTTTTCTTCTCAATGCTTGCCCGTGCTTTCTCATGCAGTGATTTCACCAATTCTGCTTTCCTACTACCATCCAAACTCGAAAGCTCATGTAAAGGTAAAGGACCCCCCTGTGCACGCATCATTCCCTCCCTCTTTAGAAAAGATTCGTCCTCGAATTTTCGTCTTGTTCAAGTTGGGAATTGGCACTTGTAAAATAAATTGATCTTCATACAAGATCTTTTGAATAGGTGGAAATAAAATGAATGCTTCTCCAGAAAAGAACTCATCATGTTCCTGCAAGTTAATATGAAAACTAAGCAAAACATGGTTAGTCTTTAATATAATCTTTTCATTCTGATCATTATTATCTTCACTTTTCACGTTCAATTCAACCTCCTTAAGAACTGTAGGGTCAATTATAACATGCTGATCTTCTATCTCAATTACACAAACATCCTTCTGTTCACTCAAAGCAACATCTTCTCTTTCAATTATGTTTTCCTTTTCACTCAAAACAACATCTTCGTCACATCCACTTATTTCTTCACCATTTACAACTTCATCAGCATATAAGTCTATACCATCTCTTTCAGCTTCACAAACAATTTCATCGACAATAACTTCCTCTTCTTTCTTTCTTTCCTCTTGTCTCCTATACGTACTTATTAGTCCAGAAAGTTGTTTAAACTGCAATTCCATATTTTTAAAATCTTCATTTTTGCTCCAGTTTGAATAACTCTTGTTGTGGGAATTTGAAAATAACCTTGCTGTCCTCCTTTGCTTTTGTTGCCTCTCCACTTTCATGGCAATATTTACTAGGTCCTCCATTACTCCATAATGTTGTAAGTCCACCACATCAGCAATTTCCCTATTCAAACCTCCCATGAACCGAGCCATAGTAACCTCTTCTTCCTCTTCTATATTGGCTATAATCATGAGCATCTCCATTTCCTTGTGATAATCCTCCACTGTTCTAGGTCCTTGAGTGAGCCTATGTAATTGCTGGTGCAACTCTCTATAGTAGTAGGATAGTACAAACCTCCTCTTCATTACTCTCTTCATTTCTTCCCAAGTAGAGATAGGTGGATCCCCATTCCTCCTTCTACTCTTAACTAACTCATTCCACCAAACCAGCGCATAATCACTAAACTCCACTGCTGCTATTCTTACTTTCTTGTCTTCAGAATAGTTATGACAAGCAAAAATCATGTCCACCTTCCTTTCCCATTCTAAATACACTTCAGCATCATTCCTACCTTAAAAGGATGGAATGTTCATCTTGATGGCATTGATGTTGCTGTCCACTTTATCTTCTCTTCTCACTCTACCCCTCACGGATTGAACTTCATCATCTTCATCCCAATCGCCTTGATCAACCTCCTCTCGCTCATTAATCCATCTTCCCCTCCTAGCTGTTCTCCTTGAGTTATTGGATGTTCCCCCTTCTAATTTATCCAATCTCTCTTTAACGTCGACCCTTTCTCTCAACAAATTTTCAATAGTACCTTGTATTGCTTGTATAGCAAACGCAACCTGTTCTATAGACATCTCCTTCTTACTGGATTCATCAGTCATGGTGCTTTACCTGCAAAAGATGTTAAATAAAACAGCCTCACTACACTCCCTCACGTGTTTACACTCAAAGAGGTGACACTCCACTCGTGTTTCGCTCAAATTTGGCTTTTACCCTCTTTTAAGCTCACACTCTCAAGCCTTTTACCACTCAGGCTTGCTGTCTTTAGTTGCACTTCAGAACTCAAACTCAAGTCAAAATAGTTTACAAGCAGCAAATTATAGTAAAAGAATGCAATGAAAATACTTAACAAGAAGATAGGCACAAAACTAGAAGCAAAAGACCAAAATGAAGAACGTTGAAATGAGCATACAAGGTGAAGATATGTATGCTGTCCGAATTATATAAATTTAACTAACAAGAATCAAATTGTTAATTATAGTGTAATCGGAAGCAAAAACACAAAGACACCAAAAATGGAAACTTAAGAATGAAAGAAATGACAAAACTAATGCAAGATTGTGGAAATTGAAATCTCCCAAATGGAAAATTCAATTTGATACAATATGGGTTAACACACTAAGACAAAATGAAAAGGAAGCAACAATATGTCCAAACTGAATCAAGATTAGGAAACCCAAATGATTGTCCAAAATACGACAAAGTTTAAACCAATATGTCTTAATAAGATCAAATAAGGAAACCCAAATGTCTAGACTAAGACAAAATAACTTATCCACTATGTCTTAATTAGTTCAAGATATGAAAACCCAAATGTCTAGACTTAAGACAAAATGACTTATCCACTATGTCTTAATTAGTTCAAGATATGGAAACCCAAATGTCTAGACTTAAGACAAAATGACTTATCCACTATGTCTTAATTAGTTTAAGCTTAGGAAACCCAATTCAGCCCAATAGGTTCAAGTTAAACCCAAATAATTATCCAACTCCAAATCTGGCCCAATAGGTTTAAATCAAACCCAAATAATTATCCAACTCCAAATCTGGCCCAATAGGTTTAATTCAATGTAATTCACGCCCAAACTAATTCAACAACCCTAATTTGTATACTTTTTCTTTTCTAGCCGCCAACAACTTTTTCTTTTTCTTTTTTTTTTTTTATATTTTGATTTTTAATAACTAGAATAGCAAACAACCTAAACTTTAAGATCAAATAACAAAGAATTCAGCCTAAAAACAAGGCTCCTAAATTTTTGGCCCCTATGATGAACAAGGGTTCCTAAATTTTAGGAATCACATAAACTGAAAATTAATGAACAAAAACAGCAAACAAACATGGATAAATAAGAATTTAATCCAAATCCAAGCTCGATACCAAATGATGCGGAACCCCAAGGCTAAAGAACCCGAAATCCCTTGAACATACAATATGGCATGAACATGAACAAGAATAAACCCCCAATCTAAAGAACCCCCAAACAACTATGTGAATGGAAACGCTTATAATAGATTGATTTAAAACACAAGAACAGAATTCGCCACAAAGTAAATACCTTGATAAGAATTAAAGTTCTTGATGCAAAAGAAGAAGACAAACAATCCTCTCCAATGAAGAATTTGGCCAAGCCAAATAAAAGTCTCAAAATATCATAATCTCCAAGTCTGCATTACAAATTCGTTTTTGAGGAGTATTTATACTCTCTTAAGCTAATAAAAACCCTAATTAATCAAATAGGCCTTAAAACATGGGCCTTACATCAAGATAACTAAAACCCACACTAATTAACTTAAAATTCAGCCCAAAAGGCCTAAAAAGAACTAATTAAATGAGCCCAAGCTAATTAAAGCCCATCTCACTTAAATAAGCCCAAAAGAATAAGTTAAGCCCTAACATATTACAAATAATCAAATGAAAATAATAAATAAAAGCCTAAACTAAAAGCCCAAATAAATCAGCCCCTTAATCCACCAATTAGCACATGCATTGCACATGCTCTAGCTCACATGCATAGCACATGTCAAGGTCACATGATCGGCACATGTCAAGTGTCACATGACCTGCACATGTTAAGTCGTCACATGACTAGCACATGTCCATTTTCAATTTGGCTTCTTCATAAATTTGGCCCACGGACTTCCTTCAAGCCTTCTTTAACTTCTCCAAATTTGATCTCCATGAATATGAATTTCCATTGTTTATAATCTTGAAATGTTGACCCCCATGTGCACGCATCAATTTTATTTACGCACGCGTGTGATAAAAAGTCACAAAAAATATTTCTATAATTAAATTGTTTTTTTTTCTAATAAAATTGGGACCAATGTGATGCGTGCACAGGGGGGTCAACATTGCAAGATTATAAACTTTGCAAGTTCAGATTTATGGAGATTAAATTTGGGGAAGTTCAAGAAGGTTTGAAGGTGGTTTACTGAAGCTATGAAGAAGCCGAATCAAAAAGAGATTTTGAAGAGAGGCATGTGCAAATCATGTGACCTTGACATGTGCCATCCATGTGCTTTGACATGTGCTAGACATGTGCCATGTCATGTGCTATGCATGTGCACATCATGTGACACATTACATGTGCAATGCATGTGCTAATTAATGGACTTAATGGGCTGTTTTGTTTAGGCTTTTAGTTTTGGCTTTTATTTATTATTTTTATTTGATTATTTGTAATATGTTAGGCCTTAACTTATTCTTTTGGGCTTATTTAAGTGAGATATCGAGCTCATTTAATTAGTTATTTTTAGGCTTTTTGGGCTGTATTTTAAGTTAATTAGTGTGGGCTTTAGTTATCTTGGTGTAAGGCCCATGTTTAAAGGTCTATTTGATTAATTAGGGTTTTTATTAGCTTAAAGGAGTATAAATACTCCTCAAAAACGAATTTGTATAGAGAGATTGGAATTATTAAATAATGGAGGCTATCCTCTTTTCTTGGCTTTGCCAAAATTCTAATAGATTAGATTTGTGAGATTTGCTTGCTTTTCTTTTCTATTGCATGAAAAATTTGATTAACTTATCAATTATTTGATTGTGGCATTTTTCAGGTTCTTTAATTCCCAATTATTTGCATTTCCATTCACAAGTTGTTTGGGGGTTCAATAGGGAGGGTGTTTATCTCTTTGTTTCTTTGCTAACCATCTTGTATGTGTGGGTTTATAGCTTGTTAGCTATTGGGTTCCGCATCATTTGGTATCAAAGCCAAAGTAAGGTAAATTCCTATTTATCTTAGTGTTAGGGTTGTGCTTTCTTTTTCTTGATTCTTTTACGATTGTGCCGAATTTGGTTTCATCACGTTTCTGATTTTTGTGTTTTTTTTTTCTTGTGTGTTAAATTAGCCTTTTTTAGCCTTTGTTTTATTTATTTATTTATTTTTTTGCCTTGAGATTCTGATTTTTTGCCTTGAAACGAAACATTGATTATCCTTGGCTTGAAATCTGAATTTTGGGAGTAAAAGTTATAGTTTATTTGTTGAAATTATAAAAAAAAAAGAGAAGAAAAAAAAAAGAAGTAGAACATCTTTGGGTTTAGAAATCCGAACCTTGTAGGAGTTTGTTTTGATTTGATTGCTGAAATTTATTAAAAAAAAAACAGCAAGAAGAAAAGAAAGAAAAACATACAAAAGAAAAGAATAGAAGAAACAGAGAAAAGAAGAGAAAAAAATACGTGAAAGAAAGGAATATAGGAGGAGAAAAGGGTAGGGAGCAATTCGGCCAAGGAGGGTTTATATAGCAAAGGGCAAATCCAAATCCTATAATAGGTGGGAGAAAATTAATCCATATTGCTTGGGGAATTAGGAATCCTTTAAGGGTTAGTAAAATTAATCCTTATCCCTTTTGGGTTTAGGCTTTCAAAATCCTAATCCATAACAGAATTGGAATTGTTATCCTAATCCTACTTAATCAAGGATTTACTTTGTAATCATTGATCCACCATTTGTGTTTTCCATTTCCTTATCCATTTGTGTTATCCATTTCCTTATCCATTTATTTATCCATTTGTGTTATCCATTTTTCTTATCCATTTGAGTTGCCATTTTTGATATCATTTCTTATCCATTTAAGCTGCTATTCTTGTTTCATTTCTGATCCATTTGACATGCCATTTTATCTTCTCTTATCCTTTTGTTCCACCATTTTTGGAGTCATTTTTGATCATTTGTGTTACCATTTTGGTATCATTTTGCCATCATTTTCCTATCACTTTGCCACCATTTTGCACACAATTTGACACATTAATCAAGCTTGTTGCAGCATTCGGCATAGTGATACTTTTGGCTCTAAATTTAATTGTTTTGCATGCAAACTAGTTCATTTAGTTTAACTTTGTCTTTTTGTTAATTTCTTGCTTTGCTGGGTAGAATATCTAGGTTCTATATTTGGTTTACTTTGTAGTGAATCAAATTCATATATTTTGTCCAAAATTGTCATTTTTCTTAATTCTTGTTGCTTATTTCTTTGTTTAAGCTTGCTTTTGTTCCTTTACATTATTAGAGTATCTTTGCTTGTTCTAATACTCTAATTTGGATATAATCAAGTGGTACACCACTCTTGACCGTGTATCACCTCCATTGTGTTTAGTGTCTTCTTTTCTAGTTTTGAGCTATCTTTTTATTGTTAGTGCTTATTTTCTTTGCCTTCTTAAACGTGCTCAAGATTCTTGATTTGTGGATTGAATTCTAAAGTGCAATTTTAAAGTTGCAAGCTTTAGTGGAAAAAGGCAAGAGAGTGTGAGGACATTAAGAGGGTAAAAGCCTTAATTGTGTGAAACACGAGAGGAGTGACATTATTTGAGTGTAAACACGTGAGGGAGTGCTTGTGAGGTTTTTATCTAACAATTTTGCAGGTAATACATCATGACTGAAGAAACTAGTGGGAAGGGAATATCCCAAGGTGAAGATCATGTACCAGATAACAAGATGCTATATCAAGCTTTCATTAGTGAGATCCGAAAGTTGTCTCTTAGAATGGATGGAATGGAAGAGAGACTTGAAGGAAGTATATCTAATGCACCTAGAAGGGCAGCAAGGAGAGGAAGAATTATTCTAGGACATGTGGAGCATGATTTTGATGATGAAGAGGAGGAGGAAACTAGTGCAAAGATAGATGGAAATTTAGGCAACATCAAGCTCCAGATTCCTCCATTTAAAGGCCAAAACAATGCTGAAGAGTATTTGGAGTGGGAAAGAAAGGTTGAGATGATTTTTGATTGTAACTGATGCGGAACCCCAAGGTTAAAGAACCCGAAACCCCTTGAACATACACTTTGATTGCAAAGACAAAGAAGACAAAAACCCTCCCTATTGAACCCCCAAACAACACGTGAATGGAAACGCAAATAATTGGGAAATCGAAGAAAATGAAAACGCCACAATCAAGACAATTGATAAGTTATCAAATTCCTCATGCAATAGAAAAGAAAAGCAAGCAATCTCACTAATCTCCCTAAAGAAATTCGGCCAAGCCAAGAAGAGAATACTCCCAAATGTTTAATTGATCAAAATCTGAAGTTTACAACTTATGTTAGCCTATTTATATGGTGGCTAACCCTAATTACTCTTAAAACCTAAAACAAATCCTACTAAGGCCTTAATCATTCATAGGCCGAAATTGACATGGGCTTTACAAGCTAAATTAAGCCCACAATAAAGAAAATTAAACATACTTAAAGGTTACCTTAAAGGCTAAATGTGAAAGCCCAAAACAAGACAAAATAAACTATCAAACTAACTAAACCAAGCCCAACAAGAAGCCCACACGCCTAGCCCATTTAAATACAACTTAAGTGAGTCATGTGACTTTTAAATGAGGCACATGACATGTACAATTAAAAGCCCAAAGTTGTATAAGCCCTTGATGGCTTAAATTGGCCCAATTCCTTCACTTGCTTCCAGAAGGCTAAGTACTTTCATTTGGCCTTCAAGCTCTCCATAACATTTCTCAATAGCCTCTTCATGAATTTCTTGAGTGACAAAAGCTTGAACAAAAGATGTCATAGCCATCTTTAGCTTCTGAGCACGTCCTCTCGTTATTGGACCACTAGGCATCTTCAAATGATCTTTGATGGTTGGTGGATCCGTATCATTCCCTCCCTCCTCAAAAAGATTTGTCCTCAAATCTGCATCCACATCAAAAGGAGAAAGATCAGAAACATTAAATGTTGCAGAAACACCATACTCACCTGGTAAATCTATCTTGTAAGCATTATCATTGATGCGCTCCAAGACTTGGAATGGACCATCACCACGTGCATCCAACTTTCCTTTCCTTTGGTTTGGGAACCTTTCCTTGCGAAAATGCACCCAAACCCAATCTCCAGGAGCAAATACCACTTGTCGCCTTCCTTTATTAGCTCTTTCAGCATACTTCTGGTTCCTCTTCTCAATATTAGTCCTGGCTTTCTCATGCAAAGTCTTTACCAATTCTGCCTTCCTGTTGCCATCTAAACTGGAAAGCTCATTTAAAGGCAATGGACAAAGATCAAGCACAGTCAGTGGGTTAAAACCATAAACAATCTCAAATGGTGAAAACCCAGTAGAAGAATGAATACTTCTATTATAAGCAAATTCAATGAAAGGTAAACAATCTTCCCATGTTTTGAGGTTCTTACCCACTATAGCACGAAGTAAGGTACCCAAAGATCTATTCACTACCTCTGTTTGACCATCTGTCTGCGGGTGGCAAGTAGTAGAAAATAACAACTTTGTACCCAACTTACCCCATAGATGATACGGATCAGCCAGATACTCAGGATTCTTTGAAGATTCCAAGTGGACCAATTACAAGGGGGCGAGCTAAGAAGCTGAAAATGGCTATGACAACTTATGTACAAGGCTTTATTACTCAAGAGCTGAATGAAGATGTCTTTGAGAAGTGTCAAAAAGAGCTTGAAGGAGGTTTTCACAAAGTACTTAGCCTTTTGGAAGCTTCTAGTGAAATTGGGCCAACTTAAGCCATTTTTGGGCCAATTTAATTCATTTTTGGGTTTATACTACTTTGGGCTTTATTTGTACAAGTCATGTGCTTCATTTAAAAGTCACATGACTCATTTATTTAATGACTTAATGGGCTAAACGAATTGGGCTTTTAGTTTGGGTTTAGTTTAGTTATTTTGGGTTTTTAATTAGTCTTTCTTTTGGGCTTATTTTAAGTGTGTTTAATTCTTTAGTTTGGGCTTAATTTATCTTGTAAAGCCCATGGACAATTCGGCCTAGCTTAGTTTAAGGCCTCATTAGGGTTTTCTTTATGTTATTTTGCTAGCTAGGGTTAGCCACCATATAAATAGGCTATTATAGACTGTAAAGGGCAGATTTTGAATGATTATTATTGGCATAGCCGAATTTATTTGCTTAGATTGAGAGAGTGAATTGCTTTCTTTTCTATTGCATGAAGAATTTGATTAACTTATCAATCGTTTGATTGTGGCGTTTTTCAGTTCTTTATTTCCCAATTATTTGCGTTTCCATTCACAAGTTGTTTGGGGGTTCAATAGGGAGGGATTTTATCTCTTTGTTTCTTTGCTATTCGAATCGTATGTGTGGGTTTGTAGCTCGTTAGCTATTGGGTTCCGCATCATTTGGTATCAGAGCCAAAATTAAGGTAAATTCCTATTTATCTTAGTGTTAGGTTTGCGTTTTCTTTTCCTTGAATTCTTTTTGTTTATGCCGAATTAGGTTGCATTAAGTTTCTTAGTTAATTGTGTTTCTTTGTGTGTTTAAATTAGCCTTTTTCTTTTCTTACCTTTACCTTGAATTCGTGAAATAGCCTTGAACCGAAAACTTGAACATCCTTAGCTTGAATCCGAATCCTTGTAGGAGGAGATTAGAGATTAGTTTGCTGTTTTGGAAAAAAAAAAATCAGAAAACTTCGAAAGGCCATAACTTTTGATATAGGAGTCCGATTTGTTATTATAATATCATTCTGGAAAGGGAACTTCGAGCTCTACAATCGTTACCTGGGCTTTGCCCTACGTAACTGCAATTTTCGGCCCTTAAAAACGACGTTTAAGCCTCCATTTTCCACCTTGAAGTTTTGCGTTTGAAAAAAAAAAATAAATGGTAGAAAACCGAATTTGATTTCTGATCACTTTGGGCTTGTGAAGTTTGGTAGTTGTAGACTGTTGTTATCTATTTCATATAAAAAAAAAAAGAAGAAAAAAAAAACGTGAAAGAAGAGAAATAAAGAAGAATCTTGCGTGTGGAGAAAAGTGTAGAGGAGCAATTCGGTCAAGGGAGTTTATATAGCAATAAGGGAAGATCCAAATCCTTTAAGGGGTGGGAAAACTTAATCCTAAGTGCTTGAGGATTAGGGGCAGCAATTAATCCTTTTCTAAATAGAGATAGGAATCCTTTAAGTAATAGGAAAAATTAATCCTATCTGTTTTGGGAATAGGAAAACTTAATCCTAAACCACCTTTGATTATTATTATCCAATTCGGATAAGGATTCATTTGTGCTATCATTTGCTAACCATTTTTGGTAACATTTGCTATTCATTTTTGGTAACATTTTCCTATCATTTGCTAACCATTTTTGGTAACATTTGCTATTCATTTTTGGTAACATTTTCCTATCATTTGCTAACCATTTTTGGTAACATTTGCTATACATTTTTGGTAACATTTTGGTACCATTTTTGCTGTCATTTTACACCATTTTGGTATCATTTTGCCATCATTTTTTTTCTACCATTTTACCATCATTTGCCTACCATATTGCACCATTTTGCCATCATTTACCTACCATTTTGCCATCATTTTTACACCATTTTGACATCATTTTTCTATCATTTTGCCATCATTTTTTTGCACACAACTTGACACAATAATTAGAGCTTGATACACCATTCGGCCTAATCATCATTTTAGCTTTAAATTGAATTGTCTTGAGTGCATTCTATCTTAATTAGTATAATTAGGATTTTTTTTTTGTTATTTTCTTACTTTGTTGGGTAGAATAACTAGGATCTATATTTGATTTACTTTGTAGTGAGTCAGATTCATACATTTTGTCCAGAATTGTCATTTTTTTTTATATTCTTGTTGCGTAGTTCTTTGTTTGAGCTTGCTTTTGTTCCATTACACTGTTAGAGTATCTTTGCTTGTTCTAATACTCTAATTTTGATATAATCAAGTGGTATACCAGTCTTGTCCGTGTACCACCTCCATTTTGTTTAGTGTCTTCTTTTCTAGCTTGAGCTTTCTGTTATTGTTAGTCGCTTATTTCCTTGCTTTCTAAAACGTACTCAAATTCTTGGTTTGTGTATTGAATTCTGAAGTGCAATTTAAGAGTTGCAATTAGAGTGGTAAAAGGCAAGAGCGTGTGAGTACATTAAGAGGGTAAAAGCCTTGTTTGAGTGAAACACGAGAGGAGTGACATCCTTTGAGTGCAAACACGTGAGGGAGTGTGTGAGGTTATTGTCTAACATCTGTTTTGCAGAATTCAAATCATGTCAAGAAGAGAAGAAAAGGAAACAATGTATGAGGAGGAGGAAGCCATGCCCGATATGAAAGTGATGTACAAGGCCTTCATTAATGAGTTCAAGAAGCTAAACGCTAGAATGGACGGGATGGAGGAGAAATTTGAAGTGAGTGCATCTAATAATTCTAGGAGAACAGCAAGGAGAGGAAGATGGACTGATGAGAATGTTAGGGCTGACTTAGAAGATTTAGATGAAGAAGAGACTAGTGGTAGATTGGATGGGAATTTAGGTAACATTAAGCTTAAGATTCCTCCATTTAAGGGTAGAAATAATGCTGAAGAGTACCTAGAATGGGAAAGGAAGGTTGAAATGATCTTTGATTGTAATAGGTATTCTGAGGAGAAGAAAGTGAAGATAGCAGCTGTGGAGTTCACAGATTATGCATTATTTTGGTGGGATCAATTGAACTTGAGCAGAAGGAAAGTGGGTAGACGTCCTATTGGTAATTGGGAGGATATGAAGGAGGCCATGAGGAAAAGATTTGTTCCTTCACACTACTTTAGGGAGCTACATCAGAGGTTGCATAGGCTAGTGCAAGGGGGTAGATCAGTAGAGGACTACCATAAAGAAATGGAAATGTGCATGGTTAGAGCTAACATTGAGGAAGATGAAGAAGTAACCATGGCTCGGTTTTTAGGTGGATTGAATAAGGAGATTGCTGATGTCATTGAGCTTCATAGATATGACTCCATGGAGGAAATGTTGAATATGGCAATGAAAATTGAGAAACAGAAGAAGAGTAGGAGCTTCAACCGAACCAGCAACAACTCAAGGGATAGTTTGGGATCCAGATGGACCAAAGGGGAGGATAGAAGAGACTTTAGGGGATCCAAACCTTATGGGGCAGATTCGGGTTCCAAAGATGCAAGGGCTGTCCAATCACCATCTAAGGTTGTAAAAGGTAACCCTAATACTCCAACTCCTAGTAGAGAGATTAAATGCTTTAAATGCTTGGGGAAGGGGCATATGGCACGTGATTGTCCTAATAAAAGGGTGATAATAGCTAGGGATGATGGGGAAATTGTTTCTGAATCAGACCATAGTGAAGATGAGATGCCACCTTTGGAAGATTGTAGTGATTGTGATAGTGATGGAGAGTTATTGGTTGCTGAAAGTGGAAAATCTTTAGTGGCTAGGCGAGCTTTGAATTTGAATGTTAAGGAAGAGAGCCTAGAACAAAGAGAAAACATATTTCACACTAAGTGTTTAATTAGTGGAAGGGTGTGCACACTTATTGTTGATGGAGGTAGTTGCACCAATGTAGCTAGTGTGAGTATGGTTGATAAGCTGAATTTGGTATGTGAAAAGCATCCTAGACCTTATAAATTACAATGGCTGAATGACAGTGGAGAGGTCAAGGTAACAAGGCGAGTAAGAGTGCCATTTTCTATTGGGAGGTATAAGGATGAGGTGGTTTGTGATGTGGTACCTATGCAGGCAGGCCATTTACTTTTGGGAAGGCCTTGGCAATTTGATAGACATGTTTTGTATAATGGGTACACTAACCGTTATTCTTTTTCTTATGAAGGTACAAAGGTTACATTAGCTCCATTATCACCTCAAGAAGTGTTTGAAGATCAAAAGAAATTAGTTGAGAGGGAGAGAGAGGCTTTGGCCAAGAGAGAAGAGGGGAGTGAAATTAAGAGAGAAAAAGAAAGAAAAGGGGAAAAAGAGGCCAGAAAAGAAACAAAACAAATAAATGGCCCATTGGTGAGTGAAAACAAGAAAGGTGGGAGGCAAAAACAGAATTTTTATGTAAGGGCAAGGGAGGTTAAGAGTGCTTTAGCAATAGGGCAGCCATTGATCCTTGTAACCTACAAAGAGATTTTGTTTTCTGACACTGACATTGACCATGAATCTTTGCCTTCTAGTTTTGTGTCTTTGTTGCAGGAATATTCAGATGTCTTTCCTGATGAGCTACCAGATGGATTACCACCTTTGAGAGGCATAGAACATCAGATTGATTTCCTACCTGGATCAGCCATTCCTAACCGACCAGCCTATAGAAGCAATCCTAAGGAAACTAAGGAAATGCAAAGGCAAGTGGAAGAACTCATGGAGAAGGGTTTGGTTAGGGAGAGTATGAGTCCTTGCGCAGTACCCGTTTTATTGGTGCCTAAGAAGGATGGAACTTGGAGGATGTGTGTTGATTGTCGTGCAGTCAACAAAATCACTGTAAAGTATAGACATCCTATCCCTAGGCTTGATGATATGTTAGATGAATTGTGTGGTGCTGTGTATTTTACTAAGATTGATTTAATGAGTGGATATCATCAAATAAGAATGAAACCTGGTGATGAATGGAAAACAGCTTTCAAAACTAAATATGGTTTGTATGAGTGGTTAGTCATGCCTTTTGGGCTATCTAACGCCCCTAGCACATTTATGAGACTTATGAACCATGTATTGCGTGCATATTTAGGAAAGTTTGTTGTTGTTTATTTTGATGATATACTCATTTACAGCAAGTCTTTTGAGGAACATATTGAGCATGTTAAGTTAGTTTTGCAAACTTTGAGGTATGAAAAGTTGTATGCTAAACTTAAGAAGTGCACATTTTGTATAGATAGACTTGTTTTTCTTGGTTTTGTGGTGAGTGCACAGGGTATTGAAGTAGATGAAGAGAAAGTTCAGGCAATTAGAGATTGGCCCACGCCTAAGTCCATTTCGGATGTGAGGAGCTTTCACGGCTTAGCAAGTTTTTATAGGCGTTTTGTGCAGGATTTCTCTTCTGTTGCTGCACCACTTACAGAAATCATAAAGAAGGAAGTTGGGTTTAAATGGGGAGAAGCACAGCAAAAGGCTTTTGAGAATTTAAAAGGGAAGTTGTGTTCTGCTCCTATTTTATCTTTGCCTAATTTCGATAAGACTTTTGAAATTGAGTGTGATGCTTCTGGTGTAGGTATTGGGGCTGTTCTAATGCAAGAGAAGAAACCAGTAGCATACTTTAGTGAGAAGCTTCATGGAGCCCAGCTCAATTATTCAACCTATGACAAGGAGCTTTATGCCTTGGTGAGAGCCTTGGATGTGTGGCAACATTACCTCCTACCCAAGGAGTTTGTTATTCACACGGATCACGAGTCCCTCAAACACTTGAAGGGACAAGGTAAGCTAAATAAAAGGCATGCTAAATGGGTTGAATTTATTGAAACATTTCCCTATGTTATTCAATACAAGCATGGAAAGGACAATATTGTTGCTGATGCATTATCCAGAAGATATGCCTTGATTTCTACACTTAGTTCTAAGTTGTTAGGATTTGAGCATGTTAAGGAATTGTATGTTGATGATTCTGATTTTGGTAATGTGTATCATGCATGTGAACATAAAGCCTTTGATAAATTCTATAGACATGATGGATTTTTATTTAAGGGCAGCAAGCTTTGTTTACCTAAGTGTTCTATGCGTGACTTGCTTGTATTAGAGTCTCATTGTGGGGGATTGATGGGACATTTTGGGGTACATAAGACCTATGACATGTTGAATGAGCATTTCTTTTGGCCACGCATGCGAAAAGATGTGGAAAAGGTGTGTAATGCATGTGTTGCATGTAAACAAGCTAAGTCTAAATCTATGCCTCATGGATTGTATATGCCTTTACCCGTACCTAGTTCTCCTTGGACTGACATTTCCATGGATTTTGTGCTTGGTTTGCCCAGAACAAAACGTGGTAGGGATAGTATCTTTGTTGTGGTAGATAGGTTTAGTAAAATGGCTCATTTTATTGCATGTCATAAATGTGATGATGCTGTGCATGTTGCTGATCTATTCTTTAAGGAAGTTGTCCGTTTGCATGGTATTCCACACACCATAGTTTCAGATAGGGATACAAAGTTCCTTTCACATTTTTGGCGTGTTTTATGGGGTAAGTTAGGAACAAAGTTATTGTTTTCTACTACTTGTCATCCTCAAACTGATGGACAAACAGAGGTTGTGAATAGGACTTTAGGGACTTTATTACGTGCTATTGTGGGTAAGAATCTTAAAACTTGGGAAGATTGTTTGCCTTTTATTGAATTTGCTTATAATCGAAGTATTCATTCTTCCACTGGTTTTTCACCATTTGAGCTTGTTTATGGTTTTAACCCACTAACTGTGCTTGATCTTTGTCCTTTACCTTTACATGAGCTTTCGAGTTTGGATGGTAATAGGAAGGCAGAATTGGTCAAATCCTTACATGAGAAAGCACGGGCAAACATTGAAAAGAAAAATAGGCAATATGTTGATAAGGCGAATAAGGGAAGGAAACACGTGGTGTTCACCCCTGGAGATTGGGTTTGGGTGCATTTTCGGAAGGAAAGATTTCCAAACCAAAGGAAAGGAAAGCTGGATGCACGCGGTGATGGTCCTTTTCAAGTTTTGGAGCGCATCAACGATAATGCCTATAAAATAGACTTGCCAGGTGAGTATGGTGTTTCTGCTACATTTAATGTTTCTGACCTTTCTCCTTTTGATGTGGATGCAGATTTGAGGACAAATCTTTTTGAGGAGGGAGGGAATGATACGGATCAGCCAGATACTCAGGATTCTTTGAAGATTCCAAGTGGACCAATTACAAGGGGGCGAGCTAAGAAGCTGAAAATGGCTATGACAACTTATGTACAAGGCTTTATTACTCAAGAGCTGAATGAAGATGTCTTTGAGAAGTGTCAAAAAGAGCTTGAAGGAGGTTTTCACAAAGTACTTAGCCTTTTGGAAGCTTCTAGTGAAATTGGGCCAACTTAAGCCATTTTTGGGCCAATTTAATTCATTTTTGGGTTTATACTACTTTGGGCTTTATTTGTACAAGTCATGTGCTTCATTTAAAAGTCACATGACTCATTTATTTAATGACTTAATGGGCTAAACGAATTGGGCTTTTAGTTTGGGTTTAGTTTAGTTATTTTGGGTTTTTAATTAGTCTTTCTTTTGGGCTTATTTTAAGTGTGTTTAATTCTTTAGTTTGGGCTTAATTTATCTTGTAAAGCCCATGGACAATTCGGCCTAGCTTAGTTTAAGGCCTCATTAGGGTTTTCTTTATGTTATTTTGCTAGCTAGGGTTAGCCACCATATAAATAGGCTATTATAGACTGTAAAGGGCAGATTTTGAATGATTATTATTGGCATAGCCGAATTTATTTGCTTAGATTGAGAGAGTGAATTGCTTTCTTTTCTATTGCATGAAGAATTTGATTAACTTATCAATCGTTTGATTGTGGCGTTTTTCAGTTCTTTATTTCCCAATTATTTGCGTTTCCATTCACAAGTTGTTTGGGGGTTCAATAGGGAGGGATTTTATCTCTTTGTTTCTTTGCTATTCGAATCGTATGTGTGGGTTTGTAGCTCGTTAGCTATTGGGTTCCGCATCAATAGAACACGCCAAAAATGAGAAAGGAACTTTGTATCTCTGTCAGAAACAATGGTACGTGGTATACCATGCAAACGCACAACTTCTTTAAAGAATAGGTCAGCAACATTAACAGCATCATCACATTTATGACAAGCAATAAAGTGAGCCATTTTACTAAACCTATCCACCACAACAAAAATGCTATCTCTACCACGTTTAGTTCTAGGCAATCCAAGCACAAAATCCATAGAAACATCAGTCCAAGGAGAACTAGGTACAGGTAGAGGCATATACAAACCATGGGGCATAGTTTTAGACTTAGCTTGCCTACATGCAACACATGAATTACATACCTTTTCCACATCCCTGCGCATATGAGGCCAATAAAAATGCTCATTTAACATATCATAAGTCTTATGCACCCCAAAATGTCCCATCAATCCCCCACAATGAGATTCTAATACAAGCAAATCGCGCATAGAACACTTAGGCAAACAAAGCTTGCTGCCCTTAAACAAAAACCCATCATGCCTATAAAATTTATCAAAAGCTTGATGTTCACATGCTGCATACACATTACCAAAATCAAGATCTCCAACATATAATTCCTTAACATGCTCAAATCCTAACAATTTAGAACTAAGTGTAGAAATCAAGGCATATCTTCTTGATAATGCATCAGCAACAATATTATCCTTTCCATGCTTGTATTGAATAACATAAGGAAATGTTTCAATAAATTCAACCCATTTAGCATGCCTTTTATTCAACTTACCTTGTCCCTTCAAGTGTTTGAGGGACTCATGATCAGTGTGAATGACAAACTCCTTGGGTAGGAGGTAATGCTGCCACACATCCAACGCTCGCACTAAGGCATAAAGCTCCTTGTCATAGGTTGAATAATTGAGTTGGGCTCCATGAAGCTTCTCACTGAAATAGGCAATTGGCTTCTTTTCTTGCATCAAAACCGCCCCGATACCTACACCAGAAGCATCACACTCTATTTCAAACGTTTTATCAAAGTTAGGCAAAGATAAAATAGGGGCAGAACACAACTTCCCTTTCAGAGTCTCAAATGCCTTTTGCTGTGCTTCTCCCCACTTGAACCCAACTTCCTTCTTGATAATTTCTGTAAGTGGTGCAGCAATGGAAGAAAAGTCCTGCACAAAACGCCTATAAAAGCTTGCCAAGCCATGGAAGCTTCTCACATCTGAAGTAGTCTTAGGCGTAGGCCATTCCTTAATTGCCTTTACTTTCTCTTCATCCACTTCAATTCCCTGTGCACTCACCACAAAACCAAGAAACACAAGTCTATCTATGCAAAATGTACATTTCTTAAGCTTAGCATACAACTTTTCAGATCTCAAAACGTGTAAAACTAGCCTAACATGCTCAATATGCTCTTCATAAGACTTGCTATAAATGAGTATATCATCAAAGTACACAACAACAAACTTTCCTAAATATGCACGCAATACATGGTTCATAAGCCTCATAAAAGTGTTAGGGGCATTAGATAGCCCAAATGGCATAACCAACCACTCATACAAACCATACTTAGTCTTGAAAGCTGTTTTCCACTCATCTCCCGGTTTCATTCTAATTTGATGATATCCACTCATTAAATCAATTTTTGTAAAATACACAGCACCACATAATTCATCCAACATATCATCTAGCCTAGGGATGGGATGTCTATACTTTACAGTGATTTTGTTGACTGCACGACAATCGACACACATCCTCCATGTTCCATCCTTCTTAGGCACCAAAAGAACAGGTACTGCGCACGGACTCATGCTTTCTCTCACCAATCCCTTCTCCATGAGTTCTTCCACTTGCCTTTGCATCTCCTTAGTTTCCATAGGATTGCTTCTATAGGCTGGTCTATTGGGAATGGTAGATCCTGGCACAAAATCAATCTGATGTTCTATCCCTCTCAAAGGTGGTAAACCATCTGGCATCTCATCAGGAAAAACATCAGAATACTCCTGCAACAAAGAAACAAAACTAGAAGGCAAAGAGTCAAGGTTAGGGTCAGTGTCAGTAAACAAAACTTCCTTATAGATAACAAGAACCAGAGGTTGCCTTAAGGCTAATGCACTCTTGACCTCCCTTACTCTAACATAGAAATTCTGTTTTTGTCTCCCCCCTTGCTTGTTTTCACTCACCACTGGGCCATTTATTTGTTTTGTTTCTTTTTGGGCCTCTTTTCCCCCTTTCTTTTCTTTTCCTCTCTCTCTCACCCCTTGGGCCGAAACCTCTCTCCCCTTTTCTCTTTTGGCTGAAACCTCTTTCTCTTTTTCAAACATTCTCTTTTGATCTTCATAAATCTCTTGAGGAGATAATGGGGCTAAAACAACCTTTTTACCTTCATAAGAAAAAGAAAATCTGTTAGTGTACCCATTATGAATAGCCTGTCTATCAAATTGCCAAGGCCTTCCCAAAAGCAAATGGCCTGCCTGCATAGGTACAACATCACATAAAACTTCATCCTTGTACCATCCAATAGAAAATGGCACTCTAACCTGGCGTGTCACCTTAACCTCTCCACTATCATTCAACCATTGCAATCTATAAGGTCTAGGATGCTTCTCACATGCCAAGTTCAACTTCTCAACCATACTCACACTAGCTACATTTGTGCAACTCCCCCCATCAATAATGATCGTGCACACTCTCCCATTAACTAAACACTTAGTGTGAAATATGTTCTCTCTTTGTTCTAGGCTATCTTCCCTAACATTCAAGTTTAAAGCTCGCCTAGCAACTAATGACTTCCCACTTTCAGCAACTAACAACTCCCCCTCACTATCACAATCACTACAATCTTCTAAAGGAGGCATTTCATTATCACTCTGTTCTGATTCAGAAGTAATTTCCCCATCATCCCTAGCAATTATTACCCTCTTATTAGGACAATCCCGTGCTACATGCCCCTTACCCAAACATTTAAAACATTTAATTTCTCTACTAGGGGTAGGAGTACTAGAGTTACCTTTAACACCTTTATTTGGGACTTGGGTTGCTTTCACTTCTTTGGGACTCGAATCTGCCCCATAGGGTTTAGATACCCTAAAATCCTTCTTCTCCTCCTTTTTGGTCCATTTAGACCCCAAAGTATAGCTTGAGTTGTTGTTGATCTTACTGAAACTTTTACTCCTCTTTTGCTTTTCAATCTTTATTGCCATGTGCAACATCTCTTCCATCGTGTCATATCTATACATCTCAATGGCATCAGCAATCTCCTTGTTTAAACCACCTAAAAACACGAGCCATGGTGACCTCCTCATCCTCCTCAATGTTTGCTCTCACCATGCACATTTCCATGTCTTTATAGTAATCCTCCACTGATTTTCCTCCCTGCACAAGTCTATGCAATTTTTGATGTAATTCCCTAAAATAGTGTGAAGGAACAAACCTTTTTCTCATGGCTTCCTTCATGTCCTCCCAATTACTAATAGGACGCCTCCCCACTTTCCTTCTGCTCAAATTGAGTTGCTCCCACCAAAACATTGCATAATCAGTGAACTCTACAGCTGCAATCTTCACCTTCTTTTCCTCTGAATATCTATTGCATTCAAAGATCATCTCCACCTTTCTCTCCCACTCCAAGTACTCTTCCGCACTATTTCTTCCTTTGAATGGAGGAATCTTGAGTTTGATGTTCCCCAAGTTCCCATCTATCCTTGCACTAGTCTCCTCCTCCTCTTCATCATCAAAATCATGCTCCCCATGCCCTTGAATAATTCGGCCTCTCCTTGCTACCCTTCTAGGTGCATTAGATATACTTCCTTCAAGCCTCTCTTCCATTCCATCCATTCTAAGAGACAATTTTCGCATCTCACTGATGAAGGCTTGATATAGCATCTTGTTGTCCGGTACATGATCTTCAGCTTGGGATATTCCTTTCCCACTAGTCTCTTCAGTCATGGTGTAATACCTGTAAAATTGTTAGATAAAAATCCTCACAAGCACTCCCTCACGTGTTTACACTCAAAGAATGTCACTCCTCTCGTGTTTCACACAATCAAGGCTTTTACCCTCTTAATGTCCTCACACTCTCTTGCCTTTTACCACTCGAGCTTGCAACTTCAAAATTGCACTTCAGAAATCAATTCACAGATCAAGAATCTCGAGCACGTTTAAGAAAGCAAAGAATAAGTAAGCACTAACAATAAGAAGATAGATCAAAACTAGAAAAGAAGACACTAGACACAATGGAGGTGATACACGGTCAAGAGTAGTGCACCACTTGATTATATCCAAATTAGAGTATTAGAACAAGCAAAGATACTCTAACAGTGTAAAGGAACAAAAGCAAGCTTAAAACAAAGAAATAAGCAACATGAATTAAGAAAAAAATGACAATTCTGGACAAGATGTATGAATCTGATTCACTACAAAGTAAACCAAATATAGAACCTAGATATTCTACCCAGCAAGCAAGAAATCAATAAAAAGACAAATTAAACTAAATCAAGCAAATTGCATGCAAGACAATTCAATTAAGAGCTAAAAGATGAGTAGGCCGAATGGTGTATCAAGCTCTAATTAATGTGTCAAATTGTGTGCAAAAGGATGGCAAAGTGATAGAAAGATGATGGCAAAAAGATACCAAAATGGTAACACAAATGATCAAAAAAAAAAAATGATTCCACAAATGGATAAGTAATGTTAAAAAAATGGCAGCTCAAATGGATAAGAAAATGGATAACACAAATGGATAAGTAACACAAATGGATAAGAAAATGGATAACTCAAATGGATAAGTAAATGGATAAGTAACACAAATGGATAAGAAAATGGATAACTCAAATGGATAAGTAACACAAATGGATAAGAAAATGGATAAGTAACACAAATGGATAAGAAAATGGATAACTCAAATGGATAAGTAAATGGATAAGTAACACAAATGGATAAGAAAATGGATAACACAAATGGATAAGTAAATGGATAACACAAATCACCAAACTTCTCACGCCCAAGGTGATCAGAACTCAAATTCGGTTTTTACCTTTTGTTTTCTGTTTTTTTTTTTTTTTCAAAACGCAAAAACTTCAAAGTGAAGAACAGAGGCTTAAACATCGTTTTTAAGGTCCGAAAAAGTCAGTTACATAGGGCTTCGCCCATGTAACGATTGTAGAGCACGAAATTCTCTTTCCGGAATGATATTATAATAGCAAATCGGACTCCTATATCAAAAGTTATGGCCTTTCGAAGTTTTCTGATTTTTTTCTTCTCTCTTTTTTTTTTTTTTTTTTCAAAACAGCAAACTACTCTATAATCTCCTCCTACAAGGATTCGGATTCAAGCTAAGGATGTTCAAGATTCGGTTCAAGGTAAAGGTAAGCAAAGAAAACGGCTAATTTAAACACACAAAGAAACACAATTAACTAAGAAACTTAATGCAACCTAATTCGGCATAAACATAAAGAATTCAAAGAAAAGAAAACACAAACCTAACACTAAGATAAATAGGAATTTACCTTACTTTTGGCTCTGATACCAAATGATGCGGAACCCCAAGGTTAAAGAACCCGAAACCCCTTGAACATACACTTTGATTGCAAAGACAAAGAAGACAAAAACCCTCCCTATTGAACCCCCAAACAACACGTGAATGGAAACGCAAATAATTGGGAAATCGAAGAAAATGAAAACGCCACAATCAAGACAATTGATAAGTTATCAAATTCCTCATGCAATAGAAAAGAAAAGCAAGCAATCTCACTAATCTCCCTAAAGAAATTCGGCCAAGCCAAGAAGAGAATACTCCCAAATGTTTAATTGATCAAAATCTGAAGTTTACAACTTATGTTAGCCTATTTATATGGTGGCTAACCCTAATTACTCTTAAAACCTAAAACAAATCCTACTAAGGCCTTAATCATTCATAGGCCGAAATTGACATGGGCTTTACAAGCTAAATTAAGCCCACAATAAAGAAAATTAAACATACTTAAAGGTTACCTTAAAGGCTAAATGTGAAAGCCCAAAACAAGACAAAATAAACTATCAAACTAACTAAACCAAGCCCAACAAGAAGCCCACACGCCTAGCCCATTTAAATACAACTTAAGTGAGTCATGTGACTTTTAAATGAGGCACATGACATGTACAATTAAAAGCCCAAAGTTGTATAAGCCCTTGATGGCTTAAATTGGCCCAATTCCTTCACTTGCTTCCAGAAGGCTAAGTACTTTCATTTGGCCTTCAAGCTCTCCATAACATTTCTCAATAGCCTCTTCATGAATTTCTTGAGTGACAAAAGCTTGAACAAAAGATGTCATAGCCATCTTTAGCTTCTGAGCACGTCCTCTCGTTATTGGACCACTAGGCATCTTCAAATGATCTTTGATGGTTGGTGGATCCGTATCAGTAACAGGTACTCAAAGGAAAAGAAAGTGAAGATTGCAGCTATAGAATTCATTGACTATGCTTTGTTTTGGTGGGATCAATTGAATATGGGCAGAAGGAAGATGAGGAGACGTCCTATTAGTAGTTGGGAGGATATGAAGGAGGTCATGAGGAAAAGATTTGTGCCTTCACACTACTTCAGGGAGTTACATCAGAGGTTGCATAGGCTAGTACAAGGAGCTAGATCAGTAGAAGATTATCACAAGGAGATGGAGATGCTATTGATCAAAGCTAACATAGAAGAGGAGGAAGAGGTAATAATGACGTGGTTTCTAGGAGGTTTGAATAAAGAAATTGCGGATGTAGTTGAATTGCAACATTATGGAAAAATGGAGGACTTAGTGAACATTGCCATTAAAGTGGAGAGGCAACATAAACAAAGGAGGGTAGCAAGGTCATTTTCAAATTCCAACAACAAGAGTTGTTCAAACTGGAGCAAAAATGAAGATTTTAAAAATATGGAATTGCAGTTTAAACAACTTTCTGGACTACTAAGTACGTATATGAAACAAGAGGAAAGAAAGAAAGAAGAGCAAGTTATTGTCGAAGAAATTATTTGTGAAGCTGAAGGGGATACTATAGATTTATATGACAATGTGGTTCTGAGTGAGGAAGGAATAAGTGTAAATGAAGACGTTATTGCCTTGAGTGAAATGGAAAAAGATTGTAAAAAGGACAATGCTTGTGTAGTTGAGATGGAAGATCAGCATGTTATGATAGATCCTGTAGTGCCTAAGGAGGTTGAGCTGAACATAGAGGAAGAAAAGAACCATGATCAGAATGAAAAGGATGCATTGAATAACCATGTTTTTCCTAATGTTTATGTTAACTAGGAACATGATGAGTCCTTTACTGAGAAGCATTCATTTTATTTCCACCTGTTCAGAAGATCTTATATGAAGATGAATTTATTCTACAAGTGCAAATTCCCAACTTGAACAAGACGAAGATTCGAGGACGAATCTTTTCTAAAGAGGGAGGGAATGATGCGTGCACAGGGGGGTCAACATTGCAAGATTATAAACTTTGCAAGTTCAGATTTATGGAGATTAAATTTGGGGAAGTTCAAGAAGGTTTGAAGGTGGTTTACTGAAGCTATGAAGAAGCCGAATCAAAAAGAGACTTTGAAGAGAGGCATGTGCAAGTCATGTGACCTTGACATGTGCCATCCATGTGCTTTGACATGTGCTAGACATGTGCCTTGTCATGTGCACATCATGTGACACATTACATGTGCAATGCATGTGCCAATTAATGGACTTAATGGGCTGTTTTGTTTGGGCTTTTAGTTTAGGCTTTTATTTATTATTTTTATTTGATTATTTGTAATATGTTAGGCCTTAACTTATTCTTTTGGGCTTATTTAAGTGAGATATCGGGCTCATTTAATTAGTTCTTTTTAGGCTTTTTGGGCTGTATTTTAAGTTAATTAGTGTGGGCTTTAGTTATCTTGGTGTAAGGCCCATGTTTAAAGGCCTATTTGATTAATTAGGGTTTTTATTAGCTTAAAGGAGTATAAATACTCCTCAAAAACGAATTTGTATAGAGAGATTGGAATTATTAAACAATGGAGGCTATCCTCTTTTCTTGGCTTTGCCAAAATTCTAATAGATTAGATTTGTGAGATTTGCTTGCTTTTATTTTCTATTGCATGAAGAATTTGATTAACTTATCAATTATTTGATTGTGGCGTTTTTCAAGTTCTTTAATTCCTGATTATTTGCGTTTCCATTCACAAGTTGTTTGGGGGTTCAATAGGGAGGGTGTTTATCTCTTTGTTTCTTTGCTAATTATCTTGTATGTGTGGGTTTATAGCTTGTTAGCTATTGGGTTCCGCATCACAATGTCCCTTATTTTAGCCCGACAATAAAAAGGTCACCCTTAAAACGAAGAGTCAATTTTCTCCAAAAATGGGATCACTCATCGCCGTTTTCATCAAACAACCAAAACGACTCTTCGAACCCTCTTCAAATAAACGCGAAGGAACCAATGTTCCTAAACCTTTGATGAGCGCAAAGGAACCAATGCTCCTAAAATAATGCCCCGATTTATGTATGTCCTTTTATTTTGATCTTGTGTGAGTGTTTTAAATTTATGTTCATTTCCTTTCGGGCCCTTGTAATTAATTTTGGGGCAACTTCATTTATTTTTGGGGATTGTATTCCGTCCCCATTTATATTTTTTAACCTCCTTTTATTTGGGTTGTATTCCATCCCTATTTCTCTTGTAATTGCGTGCTTGCGTGTTTATCGCTTTCTTTTATCGCTTTATTTATTGCTTTCCTTTTACCGCTTTTGGATGCTTGAGATGCATTTTTACTTTTAATGCATTAATCGAGTGAGGTGAGAGATATAATTTTAAGAAGTTAAAAGCTCACTTATAATTAACCAAAGCATAAATAAGAGTGAAGTTCCGAGCACCATATCTCTGGTCTTGACCAATAGAGGTGAGAGACCTTTTCCCAATTTCTTATGAATTGGGTGGCGACTCCATGATACCTCAAAGGTGCCTATAGGTGCCATTAAGCTAAGTGGTTCTTCCCAATGTCCTATTGGGAGGGATACATCTATGATGTCTTATGGCGCCCATGATCAAAAGACGCGAACCAGTCTCTCGAATCCTGTAGGCAGATTTAAAGCGAGGGCCCTTGCTGGGTTTTGGCGTGCGTCACAGATGGTTTATTTCACTGGTTCTTATCGTTAATTCATGGGATTTATTTTCCCAAGTTAATTTCCTGTTTTGATGAATGATGTATTTCATGTATCTTTGTTGGTTATTAAGTTGTATGGATTGAATGCCATGATTATTTATATTCAGTTTTTTTCATTCTTTCTGTATCTTTTGGACAACTCCGTTTGGTAATCTAGAAGTGCAGAATTTTATGATTTAAGATTAGAGTGGCGAGTGAGATAATTAAGTTCTGGGTTGTTTGGCTCCGTATTGGGAAGATAAACCGAACTTAGGATGTTAGACCCGTGCATAGGCTAGTTATATGGTTGGCTCTGGATTGGGATGTCATGAAATTAGAGTAGCTGGCTCCGGGTAGGGAAGCTTGGGTTAAGAGGGTTATCCTAATTTCTTTCATATTTGGTTCTTAGATTAATTTTATTCACATTTGGGTATGGGGTGGATAAGTGAACCTGAGCAACGTTCTTCTATTTTGAGTTCTTTGCTTGTTAAATTTTTCCATCATTTTATTTCTATCAATTTTTAATGTCATTTTAATTTGATTATTTCTGCTTGCGTATTTTCGTTGTTTAATTTCTTTATTTTTAATCAATAGATAACTCAATCAATTCAAACAATTGGGAATTTTTTAGCATACGTTTGATTTTCGTTACTTGCACACACAATCCCTTGGATACGATAATTCGGGGTCCTAAATTTATCCCACTGTATTACTTGCCAATTCAGTACATTTGCTAAGGTCATGTCATGTAGGCTTGAAGAAATCTAATTGCAAAATCTCTACTGCTATTTTGTTCGAACCATGATGTCCTCCTACCTCACCAGCATGATAGCTCTTCATGATCTCTTCTTGCTCCTACTTGGGCACATATCGTGACGCGGAACCCCAAGGTTATATGAACCCGAAACCCCTAAAACGCACACTATGATCAACAAAGATGAACAAGTTAAAATCCCTCCCTATTGAACCCACAATCAACCTGTGATTGAGAACGCAAATAATTGGGATGAAGGAAATAGAAAACGCCACAATCAATGATTGATAAGTTAACTAAATTCCTAATGCAAAATGAAAGAATGCAAATCTGCCTCTCTCACTAAGAAATTCGGCTAAACCAAATGAATTTTTCAATTAATCAAAATCTGTTTCACAATTAGGTTTAAGGTGGTATTTATATGCCACCAACTAAAGACTTAACCCTAGGACTAATGGGCTGGCCGAATTCTCTACTTATTGGTAATGAGAATTTGGCCCAAATAACACATAAGGGAAAACACTTGGGCTGCCCAATACAAGTTGGCATGAGCACACTTAAAAAAACCTAATAACAAACTAATTTAACCCAAAAGAAAAATACATATAAAGGTCCTAACTATGGGCCCAATCAAATCAATCCCCTTGTAGCCCATATGTGGCACATAAAGCATGGACCACACTTCCTTCAATTGGCCCTTCAGAATTCGGCCTCAATGGTAAGGCCTTGGCCTTGCTTTGCCCATCACGCCATTGTTCCTCCATGGCTTCCACCATTCGGCCCAAGTAGACTTCTAAGGCTCCCTTGAACTTCTTGGCCCTAGCTCTAGTAATTGGCCCACTTGGCAAAGCCAAGTCATCTCTTGATGGCTTCCTGGTCCATTTCGCATCATCCCCTCCCTCTTCAAAAGGATTCGTCCTCGAATCTGAATCAAAATCAAAAGGAGACAAATCAGAAACATTAAAAGAAGCACTAATGTTATACTCACCAGGCAAGTCGATTTTATAGGCATTGTCATTGATGCGTTCTAACACTTGAAACAGGCCATCACCCCTTGCATCAAGTTTCGACTTCCTTTGCTGTGGAAACCGCTCTTTCCTCATATGCACCCAAACCCAATCTCCTGGTTCAAATATGATTTGCTTTCGCCCTTTATTCGCTTTTTGAGCATACATGCGGTTTTTCTTTTCAATCTGCTCACGTGCCTTCTCATGTATTGCTTTAACCACTTCAGCCTTCCTTTTACCATCTAAACTAGTAAGCTCATTCAAAGGCAAAGGCATTAAATCCAAAACAGTTAAAGGATTAAAACCATACACAATTTCAAAAGGTGAAAATCCTGTAGAAGAATGCACAGCACGATTATATGCAAATTCAATAAATGGCAAACAATCTTCCCAAGTTTTCAGGTTCTTTCCAACAATGGCACGCAACAAAGTCCCTAAAGTCCTGTTAACTACTTCAGTTTGTCCATCGGTTTGTGGGTGACATGTAGTAGAAAATAAAAGTTTAGTACCCAGTTTTCCCCACAAAACTCTCCAAAAATGACTAAGGAACTTAACATCTCTGTCTGAAACAATGGTCCTTGGCATCCCATGTAGCCGAACCACTTCCCTAAAGAACAACTCAGCAACATTTGTTGCATCATCTGTCTTATGGCAAGCAATGAAATGTGTCATTTTACTAAATCTATCCACAACAACAAATATGCTATCTCTCCCTCTCCTAGTCCTAGGTAATCCCAACACAAAGTCCATAGAAACATCTACCCAAGGTTCACTAGGTACTGGCAAGGGTGTATACAAACCATGTGGCATTGTTCTAGACTTAGCTTGTCTACATGCAATACACTTAGCACATATTCTTTCAACCTCACGTTTCATTTTAGGCCAATAGAAATGTTCACTAAGCATATCCAATGTCTTTTGCACACCAAAATGCCCCATCAACCCCCCACTATGTGACTCCCTCACAAGCAACTCTCTAATAGAACATGTAGGAATGCAAAGTTGTTTTCCTCTAAATAAATATCCCTCATGCCTATAGAACTTATCAAAAGCAGCATTTTCACAAGCATGAAATATAGTGGCAAAATCAGCATCTTTCACATACAATTCTTTCAATTGCTCAAATCCAAGTAATTTAGAAGTAAGCATAGAAATCAAAGCATACCTTCGAGATAGTGCATCAGCCACCACATTTTCTTTACCTTGCTTGTATTTTATCACATATGGAAAGGTTTCCAAGAATTCTACCCAACTTGCATGCCTTCGGTTCAATTTTCCTTGACCCTTCAAATACTTGAGCGATTGATGGTCACTGTGGATTACAAACTCCTTAGGCAGCAAATAGTGCTCCCATACTTCAAGTGCTCTCACTAATGCATACAACTCCTTATCATAGGTGGAATAGTTCAGAACTGGTCCACTTAGCTTCTCACTGAAGTATGCAATAGGATGATTTTCCTGCATCAAAACAGCACCTATACCAATCCCGGAAGCATCACATTCAATTTCAAAAGTTTTAGAAAAATCAGGTAAATGTAAAATAGGAGCATGACATAACTTTTCTTTCAAGGTACAAAATGCATGTTCTTGCTCTTTTCCCCATTTAAACCCGACATTATTTTTCACAATTTCATTCAATGGTGCAGCAATTGTAGAAAAATCCCTAACAAACCGTCTATAGAAACTAGCTAACCCATGGAAGCTTCTTACCTCGGTCACGGTTTTAGGTGTTGGCCACTCTTGAATTGCTTTAACTTTCTCAGCATCAACTTCTACACCATTAGCACTTACTACAAAACCTAAGAAGATAACTTTATCCATGCAAAATGAGCACTTCTTAAGGTTTGCAAATAATTTCTCCTTTCTCAAAACATCTAGAACAGCCCTAACATGCATCATATGTTCATCTAAGCATTTGCTGTATACTAGAATATCATCAAAGTAAACAACCACAAATTTACCAAGAAACTCACGCAAGACATGATTCATTAAACGCATGAATGTACTAGGTGCATTAGATAACCCAAATGGCATTACTAACCACTCATACAAACCATATTTTGTCTTAAACGCAGTTTTCCACTCATCTCCCTCTTTCATCCTAATTTGATGATAGCCACTTTTTAAATCAATTTTGGTGAAAACACAAGCACCATGCAATTCATCCAGCATATCATCTAATCTAGGAATAGGGTGGCGATACTTTACCGTGATTTTGTTGACCGCACGGCAATCAATGCACATCCTCCATGTTCCATCCTTCTTTGGCACTAATAGGACCGGAACAGCACAAGGACTCATGCTTTCCCGCACATATCCCTTTTGAAGTAATTCGTCCACTTGTTGTTGCAATTCCTTTGTCTCCTCGGGATTGCTCCTATAAGCTGGACGATTTGGAATTTGGGATCCTGGCACAAAGTCTATTTGATGCTCAATCCCTCTCAAGGGTGGTAAGCCATGTGGAACATCTTCTGGAAAGACATCTGCATATTCCTGCAAAAGATCCACAAAAACACTAGGCAAATCGGGGTTAAGGTCAGTTTGAGAACAGAAATTCTCCCTAAACCGAATTATGACCAAAGCTCTCTTGCCTAAGTAGGCACTATTGAGTTCCCTCGGTTTTGCATAAAAACATGATTGCACTTTTACCTTTTCACTCCTCTCATTGTCTTTTCTTACAACTCTCATATCACTCTTCTTTTTTTCACTCACTAACTTCTTCTCTCCTGCACATCCCACTTTCTTTTCCTCTCCTGTGCAGTCACTCACCATTGGGCCTTTATCATGTTTCTTTTCTCTCATGGCCTCTTTGCTCTCATTTTTCTTTTCCTCACTTCCCGAACTCCCACTTGAAGATTGCTGCATTCTCATTTGTTCAAGATAAGTTTCTTTTGGTGACATTGGTGCAAGTGTAACTTTATTACCATTATGTACAAAAGAGTACCTATTCTTATACCCATCATGCATTACTCTCCTATCAAACTGCCAAGGTCTACCCAACAATATGTGTCCAGCTTGCATAGGGACTACATCACACACAATTTCATCCACATATCTACCAATAGAAAATGTAACTCTAACTTGCTTAGTCACCTTAACTTCCCCACTGTCATTTAGCCATTGCAATCTATAGGGACTAGGGTGTTTTTCACATTTCAAGCCCAATTTATCCATTAGGATAGTGCTAGCCACGTTCGTGCAACTACCCCCATCAATGATCAAACTACAAGCCTTCCCACCTATCAAACATCTAGTATGGAAAATATGTTCACGCTGTTCTAAACCTTCTTCTTTTACATTTATATTCAATACACGCCTAGTAACTAAAGCTTCCCCTTTAACAGCATACTCAACATACTCATCATTATCAGAACAATCCTCTAATGGTGGCATGCTCAACTCCCCATCATCAGACTCATTTTCATGTTCAGACTCAGAAACAATCTCACCCCCCTTAATAAACATAGTTTTCCTATTAGGACAATCAGATGCATAATGACCTCTACCCTGACATTTAAAGCACTTAATATCCCTATGTTTAGAAAGTTTGGTTGAAGGATCAGTAGTACCTTTTTGAATGGGTGTACTCTTATCCTTGCTTTTGTTTGCTTCGGTTTCTTTCTCTTTAGGAGCTGAATGATATTCTTTCTTCCTTTCTTCAAATTTGCTCCATTTCTGGTTCCACTTATTGCTGGAACTCGAAAATGTCCTTGCTGTCCTCCTTTGCTTTTGTTGCCTTTCCACCTTCATGGCAATGCCAACTAAATCATCCATGTCTCCATAGTATTGTAGTTCCACTACTTCAGCAACTTCTCGATTCAATCCACCCAAAAACCGAGCCATAGTCACCACTTCTTCTTCTTCTATGTTGGCTTTGATCATTAGTAACTCCATCTCCTTATGATAATCTTCCACTGATTTACTTCCTTGAGTAAGCCTATGTAGTTGCTGGTGCAACTCTCGATAATAATAAGATGGGACAAACCTCTTTTTCATGACCCTCTTCATTTCATCCCATGTGGAAATAGGTGGTTCTCTATGTCTTCTTCGGTTTTTAACTACTTCATTCCACCACACCAAGGCATATTCACAAAACTCCACGGCTGCCAACTTTACCTTTTTATCTTCGGAATAGTTATGGCAGGAAAAGATCATATCTACCTTCCTCTCCCATTCCAAATAAACTTCAGCATCATTCCTACCTTTGAAAGGTGGAATGTTCATCTTGATTGCACTTACATTGCTGTCCAACCTTTCCACTCTCCTTGCTCTACCCCTTGTGGATTGTACTTCATCAAAGTCTTCCCATTCCTCCACTTCGTCTTCTTCATGTTCATTTATCCACCTTCCTCTTCTTGCTGTTCTCTTTGAGCCATTGGATGTACTTGCTTCTAACTTATCCAACCTCCCGTTATTTTCTCTGTGCTCCCTCATCAAGGTTTCAAGAGTTCCTTGTATGGCTTGTAGGGCAAACGACATTTGTTCCGGGGTCATAGCTCTCTTGCTGGATTCGTCAGACATGGTGTTTAACCTGCAAAAATTGTTAGAATAAACAATCTCACAAGCTCTCGTGTTTACACTCAACAAGGCTTTTACCCTCTTAGTTGTCCTCACAAACTCTTGCCTTTTTCCTCTCTTGTTTGCAACTCTCAAATTGCACTTCGGAATCCAGAAGACAAATCAATTTGAAAAACGTTAAGAATACAAAGAAATAAACACTAACAATAAAACAGAAAGCTCAAAAACTAGAAAGAAGACACTAGACACAATGGAGGTGATACACGGACAAAGAAAAGGTATACCACTTGAATTAATCAAATTAGAGTACTAGATCAATCAAAAATACTCTAACAATGTAAAATGAACAAAAGCTAGCTTAAACAAGAAATTAAGTAACAAGAAACAAAGAAAATGACAATTCTGGCCAAGATGAACGAATTCAATTCACTACAAAGTAAATCGAATTTGGAACCTATTTAATCTACCCGACAAAGTAAGAAAATAATAAAGAACTCAATTTAGACAAATGATAAAGACAAATCAGTTTGCATGCAACAAAAATAATTTGAGTTACCAAACATGACACTAGGCCGAAAATGTACACAAGCTTGATAAATGTATTAATTGTGTGCAAATTAAAGGCAAAGTGATGGTAAAATGATGGTAAATCAATAGGTATATGGTGAAGAAATGATAGCAAATCAGTAGACAAAAGATGGTAGAAATGGTAAGGAAATGATTAGAAATGGATAATGAATGGATAAGAAATGGATAATGAATGGATAATGAATGGATAAGAAATGGATAATGAATGGATAAGAAATGGATAAAGAAATGGATAATGAATGGATAAGAAATGGATAATGAATGGATAAAGTAAGGATAATGAATGGATAATGTAAGGATAAGAAATGAAAAATGAATAATTAAGAAATGGAACACAAATGGAAACAAATATAATTGGCGGAAATTTAAGAAAGGAAATTGATAAAGGAATAGAGTGTAATTTGATTCCTAAACAAGCTAGGATTGCCAACTAGTTTCCCAATTCAACTAGGTAAGTTTTTTTTTCTACCTTAATAGGATTCCTAATTGATTAAGGAAAAAAAATGAAATCAATGGCTGTCCTCCTTTCCTAATTCGGCTAGGATAGTTATTTCCTTTCCCAAATAGGATTCAAACCTTCCTATAAATACCTTCACACACTTCCCTTCTTGGTTCACTTTCTTCTTTGTTTTTTTTCTTTCCTTCTCTCTCGGTTTTCCTTCCTTGTTCACCTTTTTTTTTTTAATTAATCTCAACAACCGAAATTAAACTTAAACTCTACTACACTTCGGATTTTTTTTTTTTTTTAAACTTCAGACCCAATTTTAGAAGCTTAAACGACGTTTTTTTGGATTTTGAAGGGCTAGTTAATGAGCAAAGCTGTTACTTTTGTAGATCTCGAAATTCCCTTTCCGAAAAGTTATTATGGACCAAAATCGGACACCGGATGCAAAAGTTATGGCAAAAACAAGTTTAATCACACAATTAAAACACAAAATCAAAACTTGAACAATTCGGCAAACATAAAACACAAGAAACAATAAAAGAAAACTCAAAACCTAATTCTAAGATAAATAGGAATTTACCTTAATCCGAGCTCTGATACCAAATGACGCGGAACCCCAAGGTTATATGAACCCGAAACCCCTAAAACGCACACTATGATCAACAAAGACGAACAAGTTAAAATCCCTCCCTATTGAGCCCACAATCAACCTGTGATTGAGAACGCAAATAATTGGGATGAAGGAAATAGAAAACGCCACAATCAATGATTGATAAGTTAACTAAATTCTTAATGCAAAATGAAAGAATGCAAATCTGCCTCTCTCACTAAGAAATTCGGCTAAACCAAATGAATTTTTCAATTAATCAAAATCTGTTTCACAATTAGGTTTAAGGTGGTATTTATATGCCACCAACTAAAGACTTAACCCTAGGACTAATGGGCTGGCCGAATTCTCTACTTATTGGTAATGAGAATTTGGCCCAAATAACACATAAAGGAAAACACTTGGGCTGCCCAATACAAGTTGGCATGAGCACACTTAAAAAAACCTAATAACAAACTAATTTAACCCAAAAGAAAAATACATATAAAGGTCCTAACTATGGGCCCAATCAAATCAATCCCCTTGTAGCCCATATGTGGCACATAAAGCATGGACCACACTTCCTTCAATTGGCCCTTCAGAATTCGGCCTCAATGGCAAGGCCTTGGCCTTGCTTTGCCCATCACGCCATTGTTCCTCCATGGCTTCCACCATTCGGTCCAAGTAGACTTCTAAGGCTCCCTTGAACTTCTTGGCCCTAGCTCTAGTAATTGGCCCACTTGGCAAAGCCAAGTCATCTCTTGATGGCTTCCTGGTCCATTTCGCATCATATCGCCTCAAAATCTGGTTCAGGCACATCTTGAACAAGTAGGGGTTTTTCAAAATATAATACGTGGCATTAGAAATGAATTTCTTCCTTTACTGGGCTCCAGTGAGAGTGTGATTGGCATAATAAATTGCATGGAAAATTTTATCTTTCGCTATCTTGGTACAACCCCTATTGCATGGTCACTGGTATCACATATCAATTCAAATAGCAAACTCCAATCCGGTGATAAAATGACTGGAGCTGAAATGAGCTTCTATTTTAACAAATCAAATGCCTACAAACACTCAGAAGAAAAATTAAATGCAATAGCTTTCATCAAAAGATTAGACAAAGGTTTTGCAATTTTTGAAAAATCTTGTATAAAGTTGTAATAAAATTCTGCATGACCTAGTAAACTTCTGACTCTTTTCACACTAGTTGGGGGTGGAAGTTTTTCTATAACATCTATTTTGGCTTTGTCCACCTCAATCCCTTTTTCAGAGATCTTATGCCCCAACACAGTGCCCTCTTTCATCATGAAATGGTATTTTTCCCAATTCAGTACAAAACTAGTTTCCTTACATCTCTTTAAAACTAATGCTACATTAGCTAAACAGGTTTTGAACTTATGCCATAAAGAGTAAAATCATCCATGAATACCTCCATAAATTTTTTGAAAAAATCATGGAATATGGCCATCATACATCGCTGAAATGTGGTTGGCGCATCACACAATCCAAATGACATTCTTCTCTATGTAAAAGTACCGTAAGGACAAGTGAAAGTAGTTTTCTCTTAGTCATCAGGTGCTATTGGAATTTGAAGATACCCTAAATAACCATCTAGAAAATAGTAAAATCTATTCCTTGCTAGTCTATCCAACATCTGATTAATAAAGGGTAATGGAAAATGGTCTTTTCATGTGGCATTGTTAAGTCTCCTATAATCTATACACACTCTCCAGCCTATTATTGATCAGGTAGCAATTAACTCATTATTTTCATTCTTAACGATTGTCATCCCCCCTTTCTTAGGTACACATTGGATAGGACTAACCCATTTACTATTGGAGATAGGATAGATTATACCTGTATCGAGTAAACATGGTACCTCTTTCTTCACCACTTCCTACTGACGTGACCTCAGCAAGTGTACTGAATCGGCAAGTAATACAGTGGGGTATAATTAAGACCCCGAATTATCGTACCCAAGGGACTGTGTGTGCAAGTGACGAAAATCAAATGTATGCTAAAGAATTCCCAATTGTTTGAATTGATTGAGTTATCTATTGATTTAAAATAAAGAAATTAAACAACAAAAAGGCAAATCAAAATAAAAGAATTAAACTGACAACAAAAATCTGGGTAAAAATAAATTGATGGCAAAATTTAACAAGCAAAGAACTCAAAATAGAAAAATGTTGCTCGGGTTCACTCATCCACCCCATACCCACATATGAATAAAATTAATCCAAAAACCAAATATGAAAGAAATCGGGATAACCCTCTTAACCCAGGCTTCCCAATCCGGAGTCAGCCACTCTAATTATATGACATCCCAAACCGGAGTCAGCCATATAACTAGCCTATGCACGGGTCTAAAATCCTAATTTCGGTTTATTTTCCCAATACGGGAGTCAAACACCCCAGAACTTAATTATCTCACTCGTCATTCTAGTCTTAAATCATAAAATTCTGCACTTATAGATTCCCAATCGGAGTCGTCCAAAAGAAACAGCAAGAATGAATAAAAACTGAATATAAATAATCATGGAATCCAATCCACACAACTCAATAACCAACAGAGATACATGAAATAAATCATTCATCAAAACTGGAAATTAACTTGAGAAAATAAATCCCATGAATTAACAATAAGAACCAGTGAAATAAACCATTCAATCATATATTTAAATTCAAAGATGTTCAGAATTCACATCATGTGATGCGGAACCCCAAGGCTAAAGAACCCGAAACCCCTTGAACATACAATATGGCATGAACATGAATAAGAGTAAATCCCCAACCCTATTGAACCCCCAATCAATAAAGTGAAAGGAAACGCAAATAATTAGGTTGATTTAAAAACAAGAACAGAATTTGCCACAAAGTAAATACCTTGATAAGAATTAAAGTTCTTGATGCAAAAGAAGAAGACAAACAATCCTCTCCAATGAAGAATTCGGCCAAGCCAAAAGAAATTTATCAAATTAATCAAATCTGCCTCCAATCTCGTTTTTAAGGAGTATATATACTCCTTTAGGCTAATAAAAACCCTAATTAATCAAATAGGCCTTAAAACATGGGCCTTACACCAATATAACTAAAGCCCACACTAATTAACTTAAAATACAGCCCAAAAAGCCTAAAAATAGCTAATTAAATGAGCCCAAGCTAATTAAAGCCCATCTCACTTAAATAAGCCCAAAAGAATAAGTTAAGGCCTAGCATATTACAAATAATCAAATAAAAATAATAAATAAAAGCCTAAACTAAGAGCCCAAACAAATCAGCCCATAAGTCCATTAAGCAACACATGCATTGCACATGTATTGTGTCACATGATGTGCACATGTCAAGTGTCACATGCATGGCACATGTCAAGTGGCACATGACTTGCACATGTCAAATTTATCATGCACATTTGGCCTTCACAATTCTGCCCCATTGAGTTGGTATTGTTCTGCCCCATTGAGTTGGTATTGATGCCATACGGCCCAAGCTCCTCTTGGCTATCCAAAGCTTCCACAATTCGGCCCATATAACCATTTAGTGCCTCTTTGAACTTCTTAGCCCGAAATCTTGTCATTGGACCATTTGGTAATGCTAGCTCATCCTTTAGTTGTTCCTTGATAGTGCTCATGCTCACATCATCATGGGTAGGGGATTCAAAGATCCCCCAAACAACTAAAAGACTACTCACGATCCATTACAAAATCAAAAGGAAAGAGGAAAGAACAAACCCATAAATTCATTAAGGAGAAAATCCCGGTTGAATCCCACGTTCTTCGATCTCCTTCTTCAAATCTTCGACGGAGAAAAATTCTGGAAAATTCTGATGTAAAAACTGTGTATTAAAATTAATCTATGTGTTTCAAATGTAAAACTCTTGATTTGTAATTTTATTCTAAAGACAAAATTGAAAATCTAAATTAAGAACAATAGAAAAATGCCTCAAAATTCTAGATCTAAAACCCTAATATGAAAATAGGCTGCAAAAAATCCGAACCCCTGCCAAACAGAAAACTTGTCTTTTAAATATCCCGAGGGGTCACGGTGGCAACCAAATGGTTGTCACCGTGAGGTAGTTGAGGAAGTGATTCTGGCTTGCGCATAGGTGGCAACCAGATTTATTGCCACCATGAGATGCTCAAATTTTGCTTTTGTCTAGGAAGTCCTTATGTCACGGTGACAATGGATTCCCGTGCCACCGTGAGGTACCTCCTCAAATGATTCTGCCTTGGTGAGTTTTATGTCACAGTGACAACCAGATAGGTTGCCACCATGAGGTACTTCTTGCCTGCATTCTGCCCCATTGAAGAAATATATCACGGTGGCAATGACATTGGTTACCACCATGACCCATAGTATGCCCAGCTGCTATTTTTGAATCCTTTGAATGTCATGGTGACAACCAGATAGGTTGCCACCGTGAGGTACCTAAAAAATTGCTGCAAACAAAATTCAAACTCAATCAAAATACTAACTAAAATGCATAAAAATTCTAATTTCACTAAGACAAAATTAATCTAAAGTAAGCATGACAAGATAATAAACACCACTAAACACCCATAAATCATACGAAAATACTATCAAATCTAAATACTAAATTAAAGTTATCAAAATACCCCACACTTAGACTTTGCTCGTCCTCGAGTAAATAAATTATCCACATTCCTGAAATTTCAAACTCTAACTCGAAATAAGAAAACTTAACAACAATCATAGCATTAAGTAGAATAGTCTTAACCATAAATTCTCAAATCAGCTTATATCAATAAATTTCACGTGTGTGTGTGCTAGGCTAAAAATAAATTTTCTCTTTTCAAAACAAAACAACCAGTACAATTCAGCAATTGAGCAAAGTAAATGAATAAGCAAATAAATTGCATATTGGTTACGCACTTGCAACTCAGGGTAATCATAAGCCTCTCCTTTAGCACCGGAACCACAAGGGTCATCTCCACTGAACAACTCAAGCTAAGAGCAGGATCATTAGGACTTAAACCAAGGTTGAAATGTTAGGTTAGGTAATTGGCTAACAAGAATAGTTAAGGAATTCAAACAAAGAGTCAGTCACTCTACCTATAAACACCACTACCCAATTTGAATACAATCTTTCTATGACCTATTTTTAATCCTCCCGCAGTTGCCCAAAACTAATCTGAACTACCCATATTGAAAAACATTAACAACAGGAAAACAAAGAGAAGAAATTATATAAAGAAATTTTTCTCTCAAACCCAATCATCTATGAATGTGAAGACATCTTCTTCTAATTGAGGGTACCCTACACTTGAATTTTTCTACATCTGACTAACTCAAAAATTAAAACAATGATCAACCTTTTCATCAAATTCTTTTTTTTTCTATGAGATACCCAAAACCTCTATTTTCTTACCACAAATTAGACTCCATTAAGGGAAATTTAAACAATATATAAGACAACACCCCAAAGTTTCACAATTCTTCTCACACCCACACCAATTTAACAGTAAATACCCTTATTCAACTTTCAATGATATTCCACCCCAATCCTAGAGTGGCCAATTCTTAGAAAGGATAGGCAAAAGCATTTAGGTTAAATGGTAAAATAAGAGTGTAACAAAGAAAAATGCATAGTATGCTTTTAGCATACCAAATCAGCTCAACGGGGCTAGCAACGAAAATTACGCAAACAAGTAGGTAAAGAGTCATTTAAAGTGGTTACTAAAGAAAATTTTGCCTAAATCATGTCCTAAACCTGCTTAAGTTGTTATAACATTTCAAAGGGTGATGAGGAATGTTCTAACTATCCTAAAATTCCTTCATCCAAAAACTTTCACACACTGGATTTTTTTTTAATTTTTTTCACAAACAAGCCTAAAGTGCACAAAAGATCGGAAATTACAAGATATATGACTAATTGAGATTAATTTGCTGCTAAAACTTTCAACTACTCTCTTGCTAGAATCAATTATTAAGATAATTCATTCTCAAAATAAAGTTCAAAACATTCACAACAGGAATAACTAGAGACAATGATGCGGAACCCCAAGGCTAAAGAACCCGAAACCCCTTAAACACACAATATGGCATGAACATAAACAAGAAGAAACTCCCAATCTAAAGAACCCCCAAACAACATGTGAATGGAAACGCTTATAATAGATTGATTTAGAAACATAAGAACAGAATTCGCCACAAAGTAAATACCTTGATAAGAATTTATGTTCTTGATGCAAAAGAAGAAGACAAGCAAATCCTCTCCCTTGAAGAAAATTCGGCCAAGCCAAATAATGATACTCAAAAGTGTTTTTGATGTGTCTTTTACAACTTATAATGAGGTATTTATAGCCCCCAAAAGGTAGGTAACCCTAAATAAGTCAAAAGTCCACCTAACACATGGCCACCTAACACATGGGCCTCCCAACAAACCCTAAATAAGTCAAAAGGCCACCTAACACATGGCCACCTAACACATGGGCCTCCCACCAAATAACTAAAGCCCAAACTTATTAATTCTAAAATACAACAACCCACAAACCTAAAATAATTAATTTAAATGAGCCCAAGCTAAAATAAGCCCAACTCACTTAAAATAAGCTTATTAAGCTATATAAGGGTCCAACTAAATAAATTAAAACAAAACAAGTCCAACATAATTAAATAAGCCCCTTGGGCAGCCTAAAGCTACTCTTCGAGATCGAAATAATTAATCAAGCCCATTTGATTCTTCTCATGTCCATTCGGCCCCATTGGATTGGCATTAATGCTAGTCGACTCCAATCTCCCTTGACTTTCCATAATTTCAACAATTTGGCTCGTGTAGGATTGTCATGATGGGTTGACCCCCCTGTGCACGCATCATCCCCTCCTTCTTTAGAAAAGATTCGTCCTCGAATTTTCGTCTTATTCAAGTTGGGAATTGAAGCTTGTGGAATAAATTGGTCTTCATAAACGATCTTGGGAATAGGTGGAAATAATATGAATGCATCTTCAAAAAAGAGCTCATCATGTTCCTGCAAGTTAACACAAAAACTAGGAAAAGCATGGTTAGTTAATTCAGGAATCTCATTTTGATCATGATTATCTTCTTTTTCCATGTTCAATTCAACCTCCTGAAGCACCACATGATCAATCATAACATGTTGATCATCCAACTCAACTAAACAAGCATCTTCCATTTTACAATCTTCTTCCTTTTCCCTCAAACAATCAACGTCTACACTTCCACTTATGTCTTCCTCATTTACAACATCATCGTCATATAAATCTATAGCATCTCTTTCAGCTTCACATATAATTTCTTCCATTGCAACTTCCTCTTTCTTTCTTCTCTCCTTTTTTAAACACTTATCTAGCTGTCTAAATAGTTGTTTAAACCGCAATTCCATATCTTTAGATTCTTCCTTATTCCTTTGACGGTCAATTAATCTACTTCGATTTTGGATTCTAGTAGACTCATCCATTCTCTCCGCCATCTGATCCATCCTGGAATTTAACTTCTTAAACTCACTCATGATTGTTTTGTACATGATCTTCACATTAGGCACGTTTTCATCTTCTTCCTCAAAAAATTGTCTCCTTTCTTTCCCTTTCTCGACTTGATTTATAAACTGCAAATAAATGTTAATAGGGAATAAAAAGACCTCACAATTCACTCCCTCATGTGTTTCACTCAAAATATTGCACTCCACCCGTGTTTCACTCAACTTGGCTTTTACCCTCTTCTAAGCTTACACACTCAAGCCTTTTTCCACTCCAGCTTGCTGTCCTCAGTTGCACTTCAGAATTTAATTCCAAGTCAAAATGATTCACAATTCAACAAATTTAAATGAGAATGCAATGAAAACACTTAGCAAAGAAAGTCAAGAATGACGCCTACCAACAAATTGCCACTTTGACTTTTCAAATTCAAATGTTGGACAAATTTGAATTTTGGTATTTCCCTAATGGAAAAGTCAATTTTAATACAATGGATGTGAAGACAATAAATCAAAGAAAGTCAAAAATGACAACTACCCATAAATATTCACTTTGACTTTTCAAATTAATCTCCAAATTCAAAGTATGACCAAATCTGATTTTTTTTATTTCTTTGTGATTTTTCTTTCCTAACTTTATCTCAATGCTGACTTTTCTTTTTTTCTTTTTTTAAATTCGGATGAACAGTGCTGTGAATAGTGCTATGAACAGTACCAACGATTTTTTTTCCTTTTTTTTATAACTTAAAACATCAAACACAAGATCTGATGTAGGAATAAAGAAGAACACAAAAGAACAAATTCAAAAATAAAGAAGAACACGAAATTGATAAGAATAAGATTGTAAATTTAATAACGCGGAATTATCTTGTTCTAATGAAAATAAAACAATAGAATAGCAAATTAACACAAGATAAATAAGAATTTATCCTAATCCAAGCTCTGATACCAAATGATGCAGAACCCCAAGGCTAAAGAACCCGAAACCCCTTAAACACACAATATGGCATGAACATAAACAAGAAGAAACTCCCAATCTAAAGAACCCCCAAACAACATGTGAATGGAAACGCTTATAATAGATTGATTTAGAAACATAAGAACAGAATTCGCCACAAAGTAAATACCTTGATAAGAATTTATGTTCTTGATGCAAAAGAAGAAGACAAGCAAATCCTCTCCCTTGAAGAAAATTCGGCCAAGCCAAATAATGATACTCAAAAGTGTTTTTGATGTGTCTTTTACAACTTATAATGAGGTATTTATAGCCCCCAAAAGGTAGGTAACCCTAAATAAGTCAAAAGTCCACCTAACACATGGCCACCTAACACATGGGCCTCCCAACAAACCCTAAATAAGTCAAAAGGCCACCTAACACATGGCCACCTAACACATGGGCCTCCCACCAAATAACTAAAGCCCAAACTTATTAATTCTAAAATACAACAACCCACAAACCTAAAATAATTAATTTAAATGAGCCCAAGCTAAAATAAGCCCAACTCACTTAAAATAAGCTTATTAAGCTATATAAGGGTCCAACTAAATAAATTAAAACAAAACAAGTCCAACATAATTAAATAAGCCCCTTGGGCAGCCTAAAGCTACTCTTCGAGATCGAAATAATTAATCAAGCCCATTTGATTCTTCTCATGTCCATTCGGCCCCATTGGATTGGCATTAATGCTAGTCGACTCCAATCTCCCTTGACTTTCCATAATTTCAACAATTTGGCTCGTGTAGGATTGTCATGATGGGTTGACCCCCCTGTGCACGCATCATCCCCTCCTTCTTTAGAAAAGATTCGTCCTCGAATTTTCGTCTTATTCAAGTTGGGAATTGAAGCTTGTGGAATAAATTGGTCTTCATAAACGATCTTGGGAATAGGTGGAAATAATATGAATGCATCTTCAAAAAAGAGCTCATCATGTTCCTGCAAGTTAACACAAAAACTAGGAAAAGCATGGTTAGTTAATTCAGGAATCTCATTTTGATCATGATTATCTTCTTTTTCCATGTTCAATTCAACCTCCTGAAGCACCACATGATCAATCATAACATGTTGATCATCCAACTCAACTAAACAAGCATCTTCCATTTTACAATCTTCTTCCTTTTCCCTCAAACAATCAACGTCTACACTTCCACTTATGTCTTCCTCATTTACAACATCATCGTCATATAAATCTATAGCATCTCTTTCAGCTTCACATATAATTTCTTCCATTGCAACTTCCTCTTTCTTTCTTCTCTCCTTTTTTAAACACTTATCTAGCTGTCTAAATAGTTGTTTAAACCGCAATTCCATATCTTTAGATTCTTCCTTATTCCTTTGACGGTCAATTAATCTACTTCGATTTTGGATTCTAGTAGACTCATCCATTCTCTCCGCCATCTGATCCATCCTGGAATTTAACTTCTTAAACTCACTCATGATTGTTTTGTACATGATCTTCACATTAGGCACGTTTTCATCTTCTTCCTCAAAAAATTGTCTCCTTTCTTTCCCTTTCTCGACTTGATTTATAAACTGCAAATAAATGTTAATAGGGAATAAAAAGACCTCACAATTCACTCCCTCATGTGTTTCACTCAAAATATTGCACTCCACCCGTGTTTCACTCAACTTGGCTTTTACCCTCTTCTAAGCTTACACACTCAAGCCTTTTTCCACTCCAGCTTGCTGTCCTCAGTTGCACTTCAGAATTTAATTCCAAGTCAAAATGATTCACAATTCAACAAATTTAAATGAGAATGCAATGAAAACACTTAGCAAAGAAAGTCAAGAATGACGCCTACCAACAAATTGCCACTTTGACTTTTCAAATTCAAATGTTGGACAAATTTGAATTTTGGTATTTCCCTAATGGAAAAGTCAATTTTAATACAATGGATGTGAAGACAATAAATCAAAGAAAGTCAAAAATGACAACTACCCATAAATATTCACTTTGACTTTTCAAATTAATCTCCAAATTCAAAGTATGACCAAATCTGATTTTTTTTATTTCTTTGTGATTTTTCTTTCCTAACTTTATCTCAATGCTGACTTTTCTTTTTTTCTTTTTTTAAATTCGGATGAACAGTGCTGTGAATAGTGCTATGAACAGTACCAACGATTTTTTTTCCTTTTTTTTATAACTTAAAACATCAAACACAAGATCTGATGTAGGAATAAAGAAGAACACAAAAGAACAAATTCAAAAATAAAGAAGAACACGAAATTGATAAGAATAAGATTGTAAATTTAATAACGCGGAATTATCTTGTTCTAATGAAAATAAAACAATAGAATAGCAAATTAACACAAGATAAATAAGAATTTATCCTAATCCAAGCTCTGATACCAAATGATGCAGAACCCCAAGGCTAAAGAACCCGAAACCCCTTAAACACACAATATGGCATGAACATAAACAAGAAGAAACTCCCAATCTAAAGAACCCCCAAACAACATGTGAATGGAAACGCTTATAATAGATTGATTTAGAAACATAAGAACAGAATTCGCCACAAAGTAAATACCTTGATAAGAATTTATGTTCTTGATGCAAAAGAAGAAGACAAGCAAATCCTCTCCCTTGAAGAAAATTCGGCCAAGCCAAATAATGATACTCAAAAGTGTTTTTGATGTGTCTTTTACAACTTATAATGAGGTATTTATAGCCCCCAAAAGGTAGGTAACCCTAAATAAGTCAAAAGTCCACCTAACACATGGCCACCTAACACATGGGCCTCCCAACAAACCCTAAATAAGTCAAAAGGCCACCTAACACATGGCCACCTAACACATGGGCCTCCCACCAAATAACTAAAGCCCAAACTTATTAATTCTAAAATACAACAACCCACAAACCTAAAATAATTAATTTAAATGAGCCCAAGCTAAAATAAGCCCAACTCACTTAAAATAAGCTTATTAAGCTATATAAGGGTCCAACTAAATAAATTAAAACAAAACAAGTCCAACATAATTAAATAAGCCCCTTGGGCAGCCTAAAGCTACTCTTCGAGATCGAAATAATTAATCAAGCCCATTTGATTCTTCTCATGTCCATTCGGCCCCATTGGATTGGCATTAATGCTAGTCGACTCCAATCTCCCTTGACTTTCCATAATTTCAACAATTTGGCTCGTGTAGGATTGTCATGATGGGTTGACCCCCCTGTGCACGCATCATCCCCTCCTTCTTTAGAAAAGATTCGTCCTCGAATTTTCGTCTTATTCAAGTTGGGAATTGAAGCTTGTGGAATAAATTGGTCTTCATAAACGATCTTGGGAATAGGTGGAAATAATATGAATGCATCTTCAAAAAAGAGCTCATCATGTTCCTGCAAGTTAACACAAAAACTAGGAAAAGCATGGTTAGTTAATTCAGGAATCTCATTTTGATCATGATTATCTTCTTTTTCCATGTTCAATTCAACCTCCTGAAGCACCACATGATCAATCATAACATGTTGATCATCCAACTCAACTAAACAAGCATCTTCCATTTTACAATCTTCTTCCTTTTCCCTCAAACAATCAACGTCTACACTTCCACTTATGTCTTCCTCATTTACAACATCATCGTCATATAAATCTATAGCATCTCTTTCAGCTTCACATATAATTTCTTCCATTGCAACTTCCTCTTTCTTTCTTCTCTCCTTTTTTAAACACTTATCTAGCTGTCTAAATAGTTGTTTAAACCGCAATTCCATATCTTTAGATTCTTCCTTATTCCTTTGACGGTCAATTAATCTACTTCGATTTTGGATTCTAGTAGACTCATCCATTCTCTCCGCCATCTGATCCATCCTGGAATTTAACTTCTTAAACTCACTCATGATTGTTTTGTACATGATCTTCACATTAGGCACGTTTTCATCTTCTTCCTCAAAAAATTGTCTCCTTTCTTTCCCTTTCTCGACTTGATTTATAAACTGCAAATAAATGTTAATAGGGAATAAAAAGACCTCACAATTCACTCCCTCATGTGTTTCACTCAAAATATTGCACTCCACCCGTGTTTCACTCAACTTGGCTTTTACCCTCTTCTAAGCTTACACACTCAAGCCTTTTTCCACTCCAGCTTGCTGTCCTCAGTTGCACTTCAGAATTTAATTCCAAGTCAAAATGATTCACAATTCAACAAATTTAAATGAGAATGCAATGAAAACACTTAGCAAAGAAAGTCAAGAATGACGCCTACCAACAAATTGCCACTTTGACTTTTCAAATTCAAATGTTGGACAAATTTGAATTTTGGTATTTCCCTAATGGAAAAGTCAATTTTAATACAATGGATGTGAAGACAATAAATCAAAGAAAGTCAAAAATGACAACTACCCATAAATATTCACTTTGACTTTTCAAATTAATCTCCAAATTCAAAGTATGACCAAATCTGATTTTTTTTATTTCTTTGTGATTTTTCTTTCCTAACTTTATCTCAATGCTGACTTTTCTTTTTTTCTTTTTTTAAATTCGGATGAACAGTGCTGTGAATAGTGCTATGAACAGTACCAACGATTTTTTTTCCTTTTTTTTATAACTTAAAACATCAAACACAAGATCTGATGTAGGAATAAAGAAGAACACAAAAGAACAAATTCAAAAATAAAGAAGAACACGAAATTGATAAGAATAAGATTGTAAATTTAATAACGCGGAATTATCTTGTTCTAATGAAAATAAAACAATAGAATAGCAAATTAACACAAGATAAATAAGAATTTATCCTAATCCAAGCTCTGATACCAAATGATGCAGAACCCCAAGGCTAAAGAACCCGAAACCCCTTAAACACACAATATGGCATGAACATAAACAAGAAGAAACTCCCAATCTAAAGAACCCCCAAACAACATGTGAATGGAAACGCTTATAATAGATTGATTTAGAAACATAAGAACAGAATTCGCCACAAAGTAAATACCTTGATAAGAATTTATGTTCTTGATGCAAAAGAAGAAGACAAGCAAATCCTCTCCCTTGAAGAAAATTCGGCCAAGCCAAATAATGATACTCAAAAGTGTTTTTGATGTGTCTTTTACAACTTATAATGAGGTATTTATAGCCCCCAAAAGGTAGGTAACCCTAAATAAGTCAAAAGTCCACCTAACACATGGCCACCTAACACATGGGCCTCCCAACAAACCCTAAATAAGTCAAAAGGCCACCTAACACATGGCCACCTAACACATGGGCCTCCCACCAAATAACTAAAGCCCAAACTTATTAATTCTAAAATACAACAACCCACAAACCTAAAATAATTAATTTAAATGAGCCCAAGCTAAAATAAGCCCAACTCACTTAAAATAAGCTTATTAAGCTATATAAGGGTCCAACTAAATAAATTAAAACAAAACAAGTCCAACATAATTAAATAAGCCCCTTGGGCAGCCTAAAGCTACTCTTCGAGATCGAAATAATTAATCAAGCCCATTTGATTCTTCTCATGTCCATTCGGCCCCATTGGATTGGCATTAATGCTAGTCGACTCCAATCTCCCTTGACTTTCCATAATTTCAACAATTTGGCTCGTGTAGGATTGTCATGATGGGTTGACCCCCCTGTGCACGCATCATCCCCTCCTTCTTTAGAAAAGATTCGTCCTCGAATTTTCGTCTTATTCAAGTTGGGAATTGAAGCTTGTGGAATAAATTGGTCTTCATAAACGATCTTGGGAATAGGTGGAAATAATATGAATGCATCTTCAAAAAAGAGCTCATCATGTTCCTGCAAGTTAACACAAAAACTAGGAAAAGCATGGTTAGTTAATTCAGGAATCTCATTTTGATCATGATTATCTTCTTTTTCCATGTTCAATTCAACCTCCTGAAGCACCACATGATCAATCATAACATGTTGATCATCCAACTCAACTAAACAAGCATCTTCCATTTTACAATCTTCTTCCTTTTCCCTCAAACAATCAACGTCTACACTTCCACTTATGTCTTCCTCATTTACAACATCATCGTCATATAAATCTATAGCATCTCTTTCAGCTTCACATATAATTTCTTCCATTGCAACTTCCTCTTTCTTTCTTCTCTCCTTTTTTAAACACTTATCTAGCTGTCTAAATAGTTGTTTAAACCGCAATTCCATATCTTTAGATTCTTCCTTATTCCTTTGACGGTCAATTAATCTACTTCGATTTTGGATTCTAGTAGACTCATCCATTCTCTCCGCCATCTGATCCATCCTGGAATTTAACTTCTTAAACTCACTCATGATTGTTTTGTACATGATCTTCACATTAGGCACGTTTTCATCTTCTTCCTCAAAAAATTGTCTCCTTTCTTTCCCTTTCTCGACTTGATTTATAAACTGCAAATAAATGTTAATAGGGAATAAAAAGACCTCACAATTCACTCCCTCATGTGTTTCACTCAAAATATTGCACTCCACCCGTGTTTCACTCAACTTGGCTTTTACCCTCTTCTAAGCTTACACACTCAAGCCTTTTTCCACTCCAGCTTGCTGTCCTCAGTTGCACTTCAGAATTTAATTCCAAGTCAAAATGATTCACAATTCAACAAATTTAAATGAGAATGCAATGAAAACACTTAGCAAAGAAAGTCAAGAATGACGCCTACCAACAAATTGCCACTTTGACTTTTCAAATTCAAATGTTGGACAAATTTGAATTTTGGTATTTCGCTAATGGAAAAGTCAATTTTAATACAATGGATGTGAAGACAATAAATCAAAGAAAGTCAAAAATGACAACTACCCATAAATATTCACTTTGACTTTTCAAATTAATCTCCAAATTCAAAGTATGACCAAATCTGATTTTTTTTATTTCTTTGTGATTTTTCTTTCCTAACTTTATCTCAATGCTGACTTTTCTTTTTTTCTTTTTTTAAATTCGGATGAACAGTGCTGTGAATAGTGCTATGAACAGTACCAACGATTTTTTTTCCTTTTTTTTATAACTTAAAACATCAAACACAAGATCTGATGTAGGAATAAAGAAGAACACAAAAGAACAAATTCAAAAATAAAGAAGAACACGAAATTGATAAGAATAAGATTGTAAATTTAATAACGCGGAATTATCTTGTTCTAATGAAAATAAAACAATAGAATAGCAAATTAACACAAGATAAATAAGAATTTATCCTAATCCAAGCTCTGATACCAAATGATGCAGAACCCCAAGGCTAAAGAACCCGAAACCCCTTAAACACACAATATGGCATGAACATAAACAAGAAGAAACTCCCAATCTAAAGAACCCCCAAACAACATGTGAATGGAAACGCTTATAATAGATTGATTTAGAAACATAAGAACAGAATTCGCCACAAAGTAAATACCTTGATAAGAATTTATGTTCTTGATGCAAAAGAAGAAGACAAGCAAATCCTCTCCCTTGAAGAAAATTCGGCCAAGCCAAATAATGATACTCAAAAGTGTTTTTGATGTGTCTTTTACAACTTATAATGAGGTATTTATAGCCCCCAAAAGGTAGGTAACCCTAAATAAGTCAAAAGTCCACCTAACACATGGCCACCTAACACATGGGCCTCCCAACAAACCCTAAATAAGTCAAAAGGCCACCTAACACATGGCCACCTAACACATGGGCCTCCCACCAAATAACTAAAGCCCAAACTTATTAATTCTAAAATACAACAACCCACAAACCTAAAATAATTAATTTAAATGAGCCCAAGCTAAAATAAGCCCAACTCACTTAAAATAAGCTTATTAAGCTATATAAGGGTCCAACTAAATAAATTAAAACAAAACAAGTCCAACATAATTAAATAAGCCCCTTGGGCAGCCTAAAGCTACTCTTCGAGATCGAAATAATTAATCAAGCCCATTTGATTCTTCTCATGTCCATTCGGCCCCATTGGATTGGCATTAATGCTAGTCGACTCCAATCTCCCTTGACTTTCCATAATTTCAACAATTTGGCTCGTGTAGGATTGTCATGATGGGTTGACCCCCCTGTGCACGCATCATCCCCTCCTTCTTTAGAAAAGATTCGTCCTCGAATTTTCGTCTTATTCAAGTTGGGAATTGAAGCTTGTGGAATAAATTGGTCTTCATAAACGATCTTGGGAATAGGTGGAAATAATATGAATGCATCTTCAAAAAAGAGCTCATCATGTTCCTGCAAGTTAACACAAAAACTAGGAAAAGCATGGTTAGTTAATTCAGGAATCTCATTTTGATCATGATTATCTTCTTTTTCCATGTTCAATTCAACCTCCTGAAGCACCACATGATCAATCATAACATGTTGATCATCCAACTCAACTAAACAAGCATCTTCCATTTTACAATCTTCTTCCTTTTCCCTCAAACAATCAACGTCTACACTTCCACTTATGTCTTCCTCATTTACAACATCATCGTCATATAAATCTATAGCATCTCTTTCAGCTTCACATATAATTTCTTCCATTGCAACTTCCTCTTTCTTTCTTCTCTCCTTTTTTAAACACTTATCTAGCTGTCTAAATAGTTGTTTAAACCGCAATTCCATATCTTTAGATTCTTCCTTATTCCTTTGACGGTCAATTAATCTACTTCGATTTTGGATTCTAGTAGACTCATCCATTCTCTCCGCCATCTGATCCATCCTGGAATTTAACTTCTTAAACTCACTCATGATTGTTTTGTACATGATCTTCACATTAGGCACGTTTTCATCTTCTTCCTCAAAAAATTGTCTCCTTTCTTTCCCTTTCTCGACTTGATTTATAAACTGCAAATAAATGTTAATAGGGAATAAAAAGACCTCACAATTCACTCCCTCATGTGTTTCACTCAAAATATTGCACTCCACCCGTGTTTCACTCAACTTGGCTTTTACCCTCTTCTAAGCTTACACACTCAAGCCTTTTTCCACTCCAGCTTGCTGTCCTCAGTTGCACTTCAGAATTTAATTCCAAGTCAAAATGATTCACAATTCAACAAATTTAAATGAGAATGCAATGAAAACACTTAGCAAAGAAAGTCAAGAATGACGCCTACCAACAAATTGCCACTTTGACTTTTCAAATTCAAATGTTGGACAAATTTGAATTTTGGTATTTCCCTAATGGAAAAGTCAATTTTAATACAATGGATGTGAAGACAATAAATCAAAGAAAGTCAAAAATGACAACTACCCATAAATATTCACTTTGACTTTTCAAATTAATCTCCAAATTCAAAGTATGACCAAATCTGATTTTTTTTATTTCTTTGTGATTTTTCTTTCCTAACTTTATCTCAATGCTGACTTTTCTTTTTTTCTTTTTTTAAATTCGGATGAACAGTGCTGTGAATAGTGCTATGAACAGTACCAACGATTTTTTTTCCTTTTTTTTATAACTTAAAACATCAAACACAAGATCTGATGTAGGAATAAAGAAGAACACAAAAGAACAAATTCAAAAATAAAGAAGAACACGAAATTGATAAGAATAAGATTGTAAATTTAATAACGCGGAATTATCTTGTTCTAATGAAAATAAAACAATAGAATAGCAAATTAACACAAGATAAATAAGAATTTATCCTAATCCAAGCTCTGATACCAAATGATGCAGAACCCCAAGGCTAAAGAACCCGAAACCCCTTAAACACACAATATGGCATGAACATAAACAAGAAGAAACTCCCAATCTAAAGAACCCCCAAACAACATGTGAATGGAAACGCTTATAATAGATTGATTTAGAAACATAAGAACAGAATTCGCCACAAAGTAAATACCTTGATAAGAATTTATGTTCTTGATGCAAAAGAAGAAGACAAGCAAATCCTCTCCCTTGAAGAAAATTCGGCCAAGCCAAATAATGATACTCAAAAGTGTTTTTGATGTGTCTTTTACAACTTATAATGAGGTATTTATAGCCCCCAAAAGGTAGGTAACCCTAAATAAGTCAAAAGTCCACCTAACACATGGCCACCTAACACATGGGCCTCCCAACAAACCCTAAATAAGTCAAAAGGCCACCTAACACATGGCCACCTAACACATGGGCCTCCCACCAAATAACTAAAGCCCAAACTTATTAATTCTAAAATACAACAACCCACAAACCTAAAATAATTAATTTAAATGAGCCCAAGCTAAAATAAGCCCAACTCACTTAAAATAAGCTTATTAAGCTATATAAGGGTCCAACTAAATAAATTAAAACAAAACAAGTCCAACATAATTAAATAAGCCCCTTGGGCAGCCTAAAGCTACTCTTCGAGATCGAAATAATTAATCAAGCCCATTTGATTCTTCTCATGTCCATTCGGCCCCATTGGATTGGCATTAATGCTAGTCGACTCCAATCTCCCTTGACTTTCCATAATTTCAACAATTTGGCTCGTGTAGGATTGTCATGATGGGTTGACCCCCCTGTGCACGCATCATCCCCTCCTTCTTTAGAAAAGATTCGTCCTCGAATTTTCGTCTTATTCAAGTTGGGAATTGAAGCTTGTGGAATAAATTGGTCTTCATAAACGATCTTGGGAATAGGTGGAAATAATATGAATGCATCTTCAAAAAGAGCTCATCATGTTCCTGCAAGTTAACACAAAAACTAGGAAAAGCATGGTTAGTTAATTCAGGAATCTCATTTTGATCATGATTATCTTCTTTTTCCATGTTCAATTCAACCTCCTGAAGCACCACATGATCAATCATAACATGTTGATCATCCAACTCAACTAAACAAGCATCTTCCATTTTACAATCTTCTTCCTTTTCCCTCAAACAATCAACGTCTACACTTCCACTTATGTCTTCCTCATTTACAACATCATCGTCATATAAATCTATAGCATCTCTTTCAGCTTCACATATAATTTCTTCCATTGCAACTTCCTCTTTCTTTCTTCTCTCCTTTTTTAAACACTTATCTAGCTGTCTAAATAGTTGTTTAAACCGCAATTCCATATCTTTAGATTCTTCCTTATTCCTTTGACGGTCAATTAATCTACTTCGATTTTGGATTCTAGTAGACTCATCCATTCTCTCCGCCATCTGATCCATCCTGGAATTTAACTTCTTAAACTCACTCATGATTGTTTTGTACATGATCTTCACATTAGGCACGTTTTCATCTTCTTCCTCAAAAAATTGTCTCCTTTCTTTCCCTTTCTCGACTTGATTTATAAACTGCAAATAAATGTTAATAGGGAATAAAAAGACCTCACAATTCACTCCCTCATGTGTTTCACTCAAAATATTGCACTCCACCCGTGTTTCACTCAACTTGGCTTTTACCCTCTTCTAAGCTTACACACTCAAGCCTTTTTCCACTCCAGCTTGCTGTCCTCAGTTGCACTTCAGAATTTAATTCCAAGTCAAAATGATTCACAATTCAACAAATTTAAATGAGAATGCAATGAAAACACTTAGCAAAGAAAGTCAAGAATGACGCCTACCAACAAATTGCCACTTTGACTTTTCAAATTCAAATGTTGGACAAATTTGAATTTTGGTATTTCCCTAATGGAAAAGTCAATTTTAATACAATGGATGTGAAGACAATAAATCAAAGAAAGTCAAAAATGACAACTACCCATAAATATTCACTTTGACTTTTCAAATTAATCTCCAAATTCAAAGTATGACCAAATCTGATTTTTTTTATTTCTTTGTGATTTTTCTTTCCTAACTTTATCTCAATGCTGACTTTTCTTTTTTTCTTTTTTTAAATTCGGATGAACAGTGCTGTGAATAGTGCTATGAACAGTACCAACGATTTTTTTTCCTTTTTTTTATAACTTAAAACATCAAACACAAGATCTGATGTAGGAATAAAGAAGAACACAAAAGAACAAATTCAAAAATAAAGAAGAACACGAAATTGATAAGAATAAGATTGTAAATTTAATAACGCGGAATTATCTTGTTCTAATGAAAATAAAACAATAGAATAGCAAATTAACACAAGATAAATAAGAATTTATCCTAATCCAAGCTCTGATACCAAATGATGCAGAACCCCAAGGCTAAAGAACCCGAAACCCCTTAAACACACAATATGGCATGAACATAAACAAGAAGAAACTCCCAATCTAAAGAACCCCCAAACAACATGTGAATGGAAACGCTTATAATAGATTGATTTAGAAACATAAGAACAGAATTCGCCACAAAGTAAATACCTTGATAAGAATTTATGTTCTTGATGCAAAAGAAGAAGACAAGCAAATCCTCTCCCTTGAAGAAAATTCGGCCAAGCCAAATAATGATACTCAAAAGTGTTTTTGATGTGTCTTTTACAACTTATAATGAGGTATTTATAGCCCCCAAAAGGTAGGTAACCCTAAATAAGTCAAAAGTCCACCTAACACATGGCCACCTAACACATGGGCCTCCCAACAAACCCTAAATAAGTCAAAAGGCCACCTAACACATGGCCACCTAACACATGGGCCTCCCACCAAATAACTAAAGCCCAAACTTATTAATTCTAAAATACAACAACCCACAAACCTAAAATAATTAATTTAAATGAGCCCAAGCTAAAATAAGCCCAACTCACTTAAAATAAGCTTATTAAGCTATATAAGGGTCCAACTAAATAAATTAAAACAAAACAAGTCCAACATAATTAAATAAGCCCCTTGGGCAGCCTAAAGCTACTCTTCGAGATCGAAATAATTAATCAAGCCCATTTGATTCTTCTCATGTCCATTCGGCCCCATTGGATTGGCATTAATGCTAGTCGACTCCAATCTCCCTTGACTTTCCATAATTTCAACAATTTGGCTCGTGTAGGATTGTCATGATGGGTTGACCCCCCTGTGCACGCATCATCCCCTCCTTCTTTAGAAAAGATTCGTCCTCGAATTTTCGTCTTATTCAAGTTGGGAATTGAAGCTTGTGGAATAAATTGGTCTTCATAAACGATCTTGGGAATAGGTGGAAATAATATGAATGCATCTTCAAAAAAGAGCTCATCATGTTCCTGCAAGTTAACACAAAAACTAGGAAAAGCATGGTTAGTTAATTCAGGAATCTCATTTTGATCATGATTATCTTCTTTTTCCATGTTCAATTCAACCTCCTGAAGCACCACATGATCAATCATAACATGTTGATCATCCAACTCAACTAAACAAGCATCTTCCATTTTACAATCTTCTTCCTTTTCCCTCAAACAATCAACGTCTACACTTCCACTTATGTCTTCCTCATTTACAACATCATCGTCATATAAATCTATAGCATCTCTTTCAGCTTCACATATAATTTCTTCCATTGCAACTTCCTCTTTCTTTCTTCTCTCCTTTTTTAAACACTTATCTAGCTGTCTAAATAGTTGTTTAAACCGCAATTCCATATCTTTAGATTCTTCCTTATTCCTTTGACGGTCAATTAATCTACTTCGATTTTGGATTCTAGTAGACTCATCCATTCTCTCCGCCATCTGATCCATCCTGGAATTTAACTTCTTAAACTCACTCATGATTGTTTTGTACATGATCTTCACATTAGGCACGTTTTCATCTTCTTCCTCAAAAAATTGTCTCCTTTCTTTCCCTTTCTCGACTTGATTTATAAACTGCAAATAAATGTTAATAGGGAATAAAAAGACCTCACAATTCACTCCCTCATGTGTTTCACTCAAAATATTGCACTCCACCCGTGTTTCACTCAACTTGGCTTTTACCCTCTTCTAAGCTTACACACTCAAGCCTTTTTCCACTCCAGCTTGCTGTCCTCAGTTGCACTTCAGAATTTAATTCCAAGTCAAAATGATTCACAATTCAACAAATTTAAATGAGAATGCAATGAAAACACTTAGCAAAGAAAGTCAAGAATGACGCCTACCAACAAATTGCCACTTTGACTTTTCAAATTCAAATGTTGGACAAATTTGAATTTTGGTATTTCCCTAATGGAAAAGTCAATTTTAATACAATGGATGTGAAGACAATAAATCAAAGAAAGTCAAAAATGACAACTACCCATAAATATTCACTTTGACTTTTCAAATTAATCTCCAAATTCAAAGTATGACCAAATCTGATTTTTTTTATTTCTTTGTGATTTTTCTTTCCTAACTTTATCTCAATGCTGACTTTTCTTTTTTTCTTTTTTAAATTCGGATGAACAGTGCTGTGAATAGTGCTATGAACAGTACCAACGATTTTTTTTCCTTTTTTTTATAACTTAAAACATCAAACACAAGATCTGATGTAGGAATAAAGAAGAACACAAAAGAACAAATTCAAAAATAAAGAAGAACACGAAATTGATAAGAATAAGATTGTAAATTTAATAACGCGGAATTATCTTGTTCTAATGAAAATAAAATAATAGAATAGCAAATTAACACAAGATAAATAAGAATTTATCCTAATCCAAGCTCTGATACCAAATGATGCAGAACCCCAAGGCTAAAGAACCCGAAACCCCTTAAACACACAATATGGCATGAACATAAACAAGAAGAAACTCCCAATCTAAAGAACCCCCAAACAACATGTGAATGGAAACGCTTATAATAGATTGATTTAGAAACATAAGAACAGAATTCGCCACAAAGTAAATACCTTGATAAGAATTTATGTTCTTGATGCAAAAGAAGAAGACAAGCAAATCCTCTCCCTTGAAGAAAATTCGGCCAAGCCAAATAATGATACTCAAAAGTGTTTTTGATGTGTCTTTTACAACTTATAATGAGGTATTTATAGCCCCCAAAAGGTAGGTAACCCTAAATAAGTCAAAAGTCCACCTAACACATGGCCACCTAACACATGGGCCTCCCAACAAACCCTAAATAAGTCAAAAGGCCACCTAACACATGGCCACCTAACACATGGGCCTCCCACCAAATAACTAAAGCCCAAACTTATTAATTCTAAAATACAACAACCCACAAACCTAAAATAATTAATTTAAATGAGCCCAAGCTAAAATAAGCCCAACTCACTTAAAATAAGCTTATTAAGCTATATAAGGGTCCAACTAAATAAATTAAAACAAAACAAGTCCAACATAATTAAATAAGCCCCTTGGGCAGCCTAAAGCTACTCTTCGAGATCGAAATAATTAATCAAGCCCATTTGATTCTTCTCATGTCCATTCGGCCCATTGGATTGGCATTAATGCTAGTCGACTCCAATCTCCCTTGACTTTCCATAATTTCAACAATTTGGCTCGTGTAGGATTGTCATGATGGGTTGACCCCCCTGTGCACGCATCATCCCCTCCTTCTTTAGAAAAGATTCGTCCTCGAATTTTCGTCTTATTCAAGTTGGGAATTGAAGCTTGTGGAATAAATTGGTCTTCATAAACGATCTTGGGAATAGGTGGAAATAATATGAATGCATCTTCAAAAAAGAGCTCATCATGTTCCTGCAAGTTAACACAAAAACTAGGAAAAGCATGGTTAGTTAATTCAGGAATCTCATTTTGATCATGATTATCTTCTTTTTCCATGTTCAATTCAACCTCCTGAAGCACCACATGATCAATCATAACATGTTGATCATCCAACTCAACTAAACAAGCATCTTCCATTTTACAATCTTCTTCCTTTTCCCTCAAACAATCAACGTCTACACTTCCACTTATGTCTTCCTCATTTACAACATCATCGTCATATAAATCTATAGCATCTCTTTCAGCTTCACATATAATTTCTTCCATTGCAACTTCCTCTTTCTTTCTTCTCTCCTTTTTTAAACACTTATCTAGCTGTCTAAATAGTTGTTTAAACCGCAATTCCATATCTTTAGATTCTTCCTTATTCCTTTGACGGTCAATTAATCTACTTCGATTTTGGATTCTAGTAGACTCATCCATTCTCTCCGCCATCTGATCCATCCTGGAATTTAACTTCTTAAACTCACTCATGATTGTTTTGTACATGATCTTCACATTAGGCACGTTTTCATCTTCTTCCTCAAAAAATTGTCTCCTTTCTTTCCCTTTCTCGACTTGATTTATAAA